>OX371223.1:49484394-50684394 GCA_947310385.1 Nephrotoma appendiculata | reverse complement strand
TCATTCATACACCCATTCATACGGATATCCCAAACAAATGGGACCCATTTCATTCAGGGGATAAACGTTTATAGAGTTCCCCACTGGAGGCCCAGGAGCGCAGGAAGGCGTGACGTTCAGTTCACCATGGTTTGTGGTCGATAGTTTTATGGCGCCATCAGTTCGCCTTTCCCTACTGGGTATCATAGACACTCAGAATTTAGTGAACAGAGGTTAACCACTCCCCCGTTCTCTGAGACTCTCCTCCCAGCAGAGCTGCGGTAGGGGACGGTTTATTTAATTCACCGCTGAAGTACATATCGATAGGCCGTTCACGATCCACCACCTGAGACCCCCCGATAGCTGCAGCTCGCCACGGGCAGGAGCTATATAATTATACCGAAAATTTCGAAGCTAAATTATTAAAATGTCCTGTTTTTTAGTAATCTACTTGCTCATCATTCCTACTTTGGCCAGTATATATGTTATAATCCTAGGTAAGCCCAGCAGGGGTTTAGGGCAAGTCTGAAGGGGATGGGGTGTAATGTGTAAGCCGCTAAAATATGCTGCAGTTTTAGTGTTACCCTTAAATAGGATTATAACCTGATGGCCATACTAGTAACGATGGGCAACTCAAAAATTACAGAACTTTTAAAGTATCGCATTTGAAGGAGCATCTCAAGGAGATATTTATCTCGGACTTCACACCCCAAGGCCGAATAAAAGATCACAGCGTACACAGACATAAATGAATTTTTAGTAATGTGCTCAATCGGCACTTAGTAGTCTCAAAAAACTACGCTGAAGGGAGTCGATTTAGATGACCTGAACTCCACCCAAAGTAGTAATTTTGAACCTTCTTCTAGTTCAGAGCGAATGATGTAGATTCAGTTAAATTTAAAGCAGTGGATCAAGCTCTTAAAAAGCTGTGGTGCATTTTATCACTGAACAGCAGTACGAAAGCACAGTGTATCATACACGATACTCTGAAACAGCTTTAAACTATCGGCCTATAGTTAGGAATATTACGTTAGATGGCTTTCTTATGAATAGGAATTGATCACGAATCTTTTGTTAGGGAAAATTCCAAATGAGGGCAATTTTTTAAAGTGTTTCGGAAAGCTGCGTGCGAGAACTAAATTTGTCAGTTTATAGTATGCAGCATCGAACTTTTCGGCTGCAAGTATACAAGAACATAGATATAGTATGTGGATTCCGGTGATTTATTAATTTAGTGAACCTCCTAAATGGCTTTTAAGAAATAGTGAGTTCCATAATTCTTGCTATATGTTGCCACACTAGTTGTAGAGGTGTTTTGAATTTTTTGTTGTTAATTGCCGCCTATCTACGAATATTTAATTTTCATATTTTACAGTTTCATTTTCTTGTCAAATTAATTTCTATTCTTCGCTTCCTTGAAAATGGAAGATTGCTTAGCTGATGGTTATCACCAGGTATTGTTTTGTAGAAGAAAGCTAAGATAGACCAATGTTGCCAGAACACAGATGTTACTAAACCACACAAGTGGTATACAAGTAAATTTTAATTTACTTACTTTTAAGAATCTGAAGAAATTCTTTTTCTCGAATTCAAGCGGATTAAAGTTTTTAGAACCAAATTTCAAATACCAAACTGATAGTTTCCTTTTATGTATGTATATAACAATCACATAAAATAGCGAGGTGTCAATTCAAAATTTATGTAGCTTGTAGAGCACAAGAAAGTTTTCTTTCTTGCATTATTATGGAGCGCATAATAATATAGAGAAAATTCCCTATTTACGAGTATATCCAACATAATATGGTAAAAATGTTCCAATTCACGATAATAGGATTTTATCCAACAACGATTCCTACATAAACAGCAACAATATACACAAACAAAATGTCACTCTCGAACAATTCAATTAGATTAAATTAATGTCTCCATCCATATATTATCATATATAAGGGTATGTACCCATGTACAGAAGTAGAGTAGCATATTCAAAATAAAACTCTTAAAATTTCCTAAAAATTTAACAATCGAGATTTTTCTATCTACATACGAAGTAATACTGTACCAACTAAGCTTCTCCATAGACTCCTCATACATATATAGAGCTAAGTATATCATATATGTATGTTCTATATATACATAAAGATTTACCCTCGCAAATAAGCACTTGTACATTGACGTTTTGTTGTTGTTATTATTTTAACAAGACTTTCGATATTAGGATGTTAAGCTGATTTTCTGAACCTTCGTATATGTACATATCACACACACACACACACTGATACGATAAAAAATCTGCCAACTAATCCGAAACAAAACAAAATTATTAGCAATTTCCATTAATATAAAAAAACTAAAATTTTTAAATCTGTAACAGAATTAGAAATAAAACGGCTCAAATCCGAATGTAGTTTCTAATAAATAATAAGAGAGTATTCCTTTCATTCGATATGGAAGATAACAATAATTTTGAAGTGGTTTTTGCGAAATACCATGCTATAAGATCAGAGCCGGTATCTATCAAGAATGTAAAATTGTTTCCGTTGCTGTGGACCCAATGCCAGTTTTGTGTAAATTGGTATCTTGATGTGCGAGTCTTATCTTAGCCGGTCGTTTATTTCTTTGAGTATCTGTTGTGACCAAAGTTACATACTTTTGGGTCCAATCAAATGAGTGGCACAGATTCAAATTGACACCCGGTTGTTTTATCATGAGTAACTACTAAACAACGTAAAACATGGCTCGTTTTCAAATCGCCACCCATGTTGTCAAGCAAAGCAAAACGAACATAATTAGTTTAACAAAGAATACATTTTTTCATTCATTCAGCATAGGAATATACTTTTAGAGCGAATGTAAGGTAATCGGCCATTCCACACTTTGATTCCTTCTCTGTCGTTTACCAACAAACTAACAACTAATGGTGGAGGGGAAAGAAACGAGGAAAGAATCATGACGAAAGAATCAAAGTGTTAAACGGTGGAATGAGCCATTCTACACGGGATGTCAAAGTAGCAGCTTATTCTTCGTCTCTTTCCCCGTGTACCTATGATACCAGTTTTAATTACGACTCATTTTCAACAAAAAAATTTTTCGGTGAAGCAGCACTAACACAAACATAAATGAAATAAAAAGTATTTCAAGGCCATTTTGACATGTAGATTTTGGTTAAATTTTATTTTCGACATAGAGCAGAATAAAAAAATAAGGAATGATTTTTAACGTAGTTTTAGCGTAGGTTTTGTAGTAATAAAACAATTTCCAGTAAATTTTGGAATGAGTTTTTTAATTTTATTTTATTTTACGCGTGTAGTGATAACACAATGAAGTGATATCAGAGCCATCTATGGTTTTAAAGGAAAAAAAAAATCTGAACAAAAATTTATGAATAAAAAATTAAACGAATCAATTTAATTTTAATTTTATATTTTTAATAAAAGATTCAAAAAACAAATATTTTAAAATCAGCCATCATAGTGTAGTTCTTTTAATTGTTAAATTTTAACTAAAGCGGAGCATATATTTATTAATTTTCTATAAAAATAATTATAATTAATTTTCTTCAAAAGCAGTACTAGGAGCTCCAGGATTATTTGGTTCCATAAGTCACACTAGTTTCTACTCGAAACTAGGCTTTTTAACGATAATTTCTCCACACAAGACTGGCTAAACAAACATTTAATCAACGCCGAGAGATTATAGATGTTACAAGTGACGGATATGCTTCAGTATCCCAACAACTATCAACGATCTATACAATTTAACCAGCAAACTGGGTTAGCAAACTGATTCTCTCGCGATCGTCAAATTACATATTTCGAGCTATTCACTGAGTTTAAACACCTTTTAAGCTCATCTCTTTTAAGAGGTAATGTGGCGACCAAATCTAGATACTTTTAGCTCCACACAAACTAGTGGCTCCACTAAAAATTGCCACTTGATTGTTACGTCGCGCGTTTTTAAACCGCCACCTCTCGTTTTTAAACCGGGCCGTAGTGTTTTTTTTTGTAGAGGAAGAATAACCCGTCATACATGGTAATCAACATTGCCCACATATTAATTAAGTTTGCGAACCTCCCGTAAGGTGTGTGTGTGTGTGAGATATTGAAATGTTCTTAAAAGTCTTTGAGCTAAACTATTAATATGTTTGTAAAACATAAATGCTTATTACCGTAAATCCCTAAATGCTTATTTTGTATTTGGGTTATTCCATAACAATATATATTTAAATATTGATAAATGTTTTCCTTACATCAAACAGGGTTGGCAATGAATTAGCCTAAACACGGATTACCAGAAACCGTTATGATAATCATGCTAATTTTCAATATAGATTTGGCGGTTTTTAAGGACTAACCACTACGAATATTACCATCAGGTCAGTACCACTTGCCAATACCGTTTGACCATTTACCCTCAGTATATTTCTCCCGAGTCATTGCAGAGTTTTAATATCATTTTGGTGTAGTGTTTATATTTATAAGTTGGTATAATTTAACCGTCATGTTAACATTTTTTTTTCAATTTAGTAGCCTAACGCCCCAACGTCGTGTGCCAAAACATAAAAGGTTATGCTGGAAATAGAAGCGCGGAAAAACGCTTGCGGATACGCAGGCGGAAATGTAAGTCAAAATACATGCGCGGGTTTTTCGACATGACGTTTTTATTTTTCTAGCCACCTATCGGCAATCTATTGAAGTTTTTGAACTGTTTATCCTGTAAACACACCGTTTTATAATTAAGGTGATTTTTATTATAAAGAAATTTATTTTCTTTCACAAATACTACTATTATTAATTCTTTCATTCTTTCAATTTTTGATTTGTTGACAACGAAATGACAACTGATACTCAAAAATTTTCAGCCAAGTTCCGGCGGAATATATGTATTTCATTTCATTTAAAGTAGTGTATCCTATTTTAAACGCAAGCGTTTTTCCACACGTCTGTTTGAGCGCCCCCTGTTTGCCACCCGGACTAGTCACATCAGAGAGGATCGATTCTCTTCAATTAGCACTACTTCATTCATGTGGTTTAGCATTCAAGAATATTGTTTTGTCCGGTTGTTTCAATGTTGAAGTGATCATACGAGTAAATTCCCATCTGTCAAAGATTTCAAATAATACTGGTAAAATGATCCTAATAAATAATAGAAAAAGCTAAACATTCCTCTTTACGCTATGGAAGAGAGTGGTTGGAAGTTGAAAGGGGTAGAAAGTGGATTTTTCTTCTTCTTTATCAGACCGTTCTAAGGCCTCTCTCTCTCTCTCTCTCTCTGGCACTATACATCCCATCAAGGGATTTGGCCGCCTCAAATGAGGTTTCATAATCATATTTTCATTTCGGATAATGAGTGATTAATTCATTGATCCTGAACCAGCCGTGAAATTGTTCCTTGTCACCACCGGGAATCGAACCCGGGACCTCCGGTCGCTGGAGCAAGCATGCTAACCACTTTGCCACCGGGGCGGCAAGGCTCTAAGGCCCGTATTACGGAAACTACAAAAGAGGGGTAAAAATTAAAATTCGTGCTAGAAACATGAAATTGATCGAAAAAACTGTTTTTAGCATAAAAATGATGTAAATAAAATTTGATCGCTTAATTGTTGGTTTCTGGCATAGTGGTTTAAGGCCCGCTTCCCGCATGCCCTTGAACTACCTAACCCGATAGCCTCTATATACACTTATACAAAACTCTTCTTTTGTTTCATCACTTTTCAATTTAAAGAACTTACTAAATTTGTTTCAGGTATTAAACGATATTTTTAAAGTTATTCGAAAGTAAAACTCCTTAAGTTTAGTAACAATAATTCTTAGTAGCATTCAAGTTTTAATGGACTAATACGAGTATATGACAAAATTTGAAACTCCCCGAACATTGTATGAAATATCACACTTCCCATTCACAGTTTGCAAATAATTTGTTAGTTAGGTTCCTTCCACCTAAGGTATCCCTTGACATTTTTTCGTCGGCTATAAGCCAATTTTGAATGGTTAGCTAATTTTCAATAAAACAGCATTCAAGTTGAATCAAATTATCGAACAGTATTCCTAGCTATAAAAGTCGGTTGAACTTTAAATGTGCTTGCACACATGTAATCAGATGTCTTTGATGAAATATTCGGTTGTGCAAGAAAAACCAACCTAACCAAAATTGTTGAGTATTTCGATTATTTCCCGACCTTATTAATGAATGACTTAAATATGCATGTTAAATTGATAACAGAATCACCTTTAACCGCACAAACTAATTTATTAAGACACAAGTTTTTATTTTAATTAGTTTTATAAAAACTAGAAAAAACTAACATTTTCGCTTATTAAGTGATCATCCACTGAAGGTGAAACGTGTGCTATAAATTGTGTCTTAATATTTTGTTATTGGTTTTAGGAAGGTGATTGTGATATCAATTTAGAATATATATAATCGGACCTATCTGGAAACCACAGCAGCTCTATAATACAACAGCGAGTGACTTAACAGTAAGTAAATTCTACTTCATATCCTGTTACAGAATGTCCGGGTTTTGAATACTATTCCGTTAAGATTATTTCATCGTTTATTCTGAGAAATCTTAAAGGGTGTTAAAATTTTTTTCCGAAAAGCAAGAAGAAAATTGCTAAATTATAATTTAAACTTATTTAGCTGGTAATTGCTCCGACTTTCTTTAACATCTAATGGTTATCTCTTATCACCACCCTATTTTATTATTCTACTGAATATAGGTTCTACTAACTTTAATGACATCAAACTTTATAAAAGCACTTGATATTTCTGTATTAAAAATGAATAAATCTGTTTAGGTTGTGTGAAACTCAAGTGGGTAAGGTTGAAATACCAAAATCAGTTTTACTGATTTCGAACGATAAATGCATGAGAAGAAGACTATCCCTATTTTCTCCTAAATGCAAAAAATATCAATAAGTATTACTGAACTGCTAACATTTAGGGTACTGTCCAAACCACGAGTTTCATAAAGTTTTAATGAATTCTACACCCTCAAACTTGGCCTAAACTGCATCAAACCTGTATTTCATTAATCATTCGATTTTGGGGTGTCTTATTTCGTTTATATAATATCTGTTCCGTCGTTATTTGAAGTTAGACGCGATGTCAAGGTGCACTAGCAAAAGTTGTTCGAACAATTACATTCGCACATACCATTTTTGAGGGTCTATAACCCAATCCCGGTTTTCAAAATCCCGATCTGTCAAAATCCCGTTTTTTTTATAAATCCCGATTTTCTAAATCCTTGTTTTCAAAATCCAAGAGCCCTATTCTTGAAATCGGTGGAAATTTTCGTAATCAGAGTACAATTTGCTATGCAATTCTTTATATTACTAAAATTTTTCGCCGGCTACTTTAATCATTTTTTTTAAATTAAGAAACATAATTTTTTCCCCCTACTAAGAGAAAAATTCCAACTGGGTAACTCGATGCGGAATTATTCGCTTATTGTAGGTAAATAATAAATATAAAGAATTGCATAGCAAAATGTACTCATATTACAAAAATTTCCACCGATTTCAAGAATAGGGCCTCAGGTTTTTAAAATCCCGGTTTTGTATAAGAACACGATTTTTGGGAAATCCTGGTTTGAATTTTTAAAATTTCCCATGTGGGAAAATGGGACTCTTAAATGATTTTTTGACAAAATTCAAAGATGAGTTTGCGATAAAGTTCTAGAAAATGGTTAATAGGGATGGAGTTTGGCCATTTCTTAACAGATTTTGTTGAAATTCGGTACGTGCGATGGAAATGGATTTCTAAAATGATGCAAGAACAAAATCTTGCATAACAAAATGGTGCAATTATTTTTCTTTTTTACTAGGTGTCATTAATAGATTCTATATATATCCGCTAACCCATACAGCCGGTTCCTACGTCCGCCGAAGTTCAAATCTAAAGTTACCGTACAAGTGGCGCAGTGGTTAAAGCTTCGGCACTTGGACCGGGAGGTACTGGGTTCGAATCCCACCAGAGGCAGGATGTAAAGCGAATTTTCTTCATCGATTACGATTGGTGATGTTAATAAACACAACTTAGACCCTCTGTTGGAGTGCAGAATTCAGCGCCGATCCACCGTCCATGTCAGTGTGCAGGTTGACATGGAGCTTGCAACGTGCAGGTGGTATACTGTAAATGTGTGAGTAGGTGAATGGGTGGGTGAGTGCGTGAATGAAAAGGAGAGTATTAATTGACCTTAAAAGGACATTAAATCCATTGGATGATTAATACTTTCTTTTTATAAAAAAAAAAAAAAAAAAAAAAAAAAAAAAGTTCCTCCGAGGGCTAAAAGGCGAAGGAGTGCAGCGACCTCGAATTAATAATTTTTTTTTTTCCTAAAGACTTTAGAACTAGAAGAAAAAAACCGGGATTTTGAAACCGGGATTTTGAAAACCGGTGTTTCGTAGTGCACCCCATTTTTGAATATAAGGGCTTATATGGGCTTCACGTATAGTTTAAATAGAAGTGGAGTAACGAAGAATCAAATTATTATAAAATACAATTTCTTGACGGTTTTGATTAACTGGCAATGTAATTTTTGCGTGTGGTCATCATCCTCATGATTGCATCGTAAATTCGAGTAAATGGATAAATGGTGACAGGTGGGAAAGAATTTCTGTGATCCATAAAAAATAAAAATTAAACAAAATTAAATTTTGGAAAAAAATGCATCGGAGCACTGAGATCCGAGGGGCCGATTCCTTTATAAATATTACGTAAACCTGCTTATTTTGGTATAAATTCCGTAAGCAAAATTTAAATGAGATTGGATGGATGGTGTGACAACTTAGGAGGGTCCTTTGATCCAGGGGACGGACGCCTCGGATTCAAGCATATCACTAATTTCTTATAACTTCTTTCCTAAACTCCTTTTTTGAAAACATTTAAAAAAATTGAAATTTTACAAAAAGTTTGTACCGGGGCCCTTAGGCCCCGGGGTCCAACCCTTACAAAAACATCCCAAGGTTGATTCTGGATAAGCAACTTATTTTAGGTAAATATTTCATGACGATCGGTTGTGTGACTGTGGCACCCTTTCGGAAAAAACAGTTATTTTTCAGAGGGCCAAACCCTTAAAATATATTACGAAAACCTGCTTACTTTGATATTAAATAGATAAGAAAACTATAATCCGATTGGATGAAAGGTGTGGAAACTTATAAGAAGGATCCCTTTGATCGAGAGGACGAACTCCTCTTTCCAAAAAAAAAAAAAATATCAAATTTTAGAAAAAAATAGTGTTACGAATTTCTGGCGTTTGATATAGATTCGTACTTGATTTTGCAAATAAAACATTCAGTGATTCAAGTTTCAAATTTTATTTTCCAACATCCTCCAATTTCTACAGCAATTCACTTATTTCGGTCGTTTACTGCTCACTAAATCATTTTTACTGTTCACTTTAACTGTTCATTTTTACTGTTCATTATTTTTTCGCATTTTTAACTTTTACATTTTAACTTGCACTGATCACTGGTTAAACTACATCTGTGTCTACGACCTATATACAGAAGCTCCTCCACGAATTCCTTTGCGCCTTCCTTGTGTCCCTTTTGTACAATCTGAGGCATTCCTTATAGAAGTTCCAGTCTTGACTTTCTCTCGATATTTTCGGTCTATTGAAAGCAGTCCCACAAACTTTTCGGCATTCCGCAAGCGCCGAGGTCCACCAAACAGGTTTTCGCTTTCCCGTCAGCTTTGTTAGTTGGCAAGCTTTCCTCATACTCGTATTGCAAGCACCAGAAAGAGTATCCACCATTGAATTCAGTTCACTACACGTGTCCGGAAGTCGTGGAACTCTAGATAGCTTACACGTTAAGTAACGATGGTTAGAGAAGAAAAGTCCCTTCGCCACACTCCCTGATCATGTCAAATAAAATCAGAGAACAGAGTAACATCCAGAACCTCCTGCCTATTACTGATAATAAAGGTGGGTTCCTAACATAAGTTGCTAATAGTGAGGTTAGTTCTTAAAAGACATTGGAAAAGTAAGTCACCCCTATCGTTTATGTCCAAGCTACCCCAGATGGTGCGTAGTACGCGTTCGCATCACATACTAGGATCACTCCCGCCTTCCTCCTTTCCTCATCATTGACAAGTGCCTCCAGTTTACCTGGCACTGACAAGTGCCCCTCTTTACCTTCTCCCGGTCCAAGTATGCGGCTGCAAGCTTGATCCTCCTCCCCTCCGTTTTTATATAGACCGCAGTTATGTCCCCATTGCGGAAGTAGACAAACGTTTATACTATTTTCCACCAGTATACATGATCTGCTCTTTTCTGTCGCAGAAACGTAAAATAGTTTGTACGCCTTCACTCGCAGACCACAGATATGTTATTTTTCATCCGAAGTTTATAACCTCCTCAGTTTTTGCCACGGGTGCCAGCGATTCCTTATTGATCACCATATTAGTTGGCCTGAAACTGCCCTTAGGCTCCTCCAGCTTTACAATCTTCCAATTCCCTGTCGGAAGGTCGAAATTACAAACCTGGATAATCCTCGGGGTTTCATCCAAGTTAGCCGGCTCCGTGGGAATCCAGACCATTGCCTTCGGTCTTTTCGGTATTTCCTCCTTGGAAATTGCTCTTAGCTTGGCTTCTGGCCATACCTCGCCTACCTCCTCGATTACCTTCCTATACAAGACGGCTGATCTGCGCCCGAGTTCAGCTTCAGCCGTCGCTGATGCCATCTCGTGTCCCTGCAAAATTGAGGTGGTCCCGGATGTTGTCCAAAGACTCTGAGAAAAACTAGGTTGAGTGCATTAAACACCAACATCCGTTTTTCCCCGGTGATGCTCCCATCTTCATGGCTCTCGTCCACGACGGTTAGCACTACCTTCCCCTCCTTTACAATGTCGCTGAAGAGCTTAGGCCCTTTTTGTACCTGTCCCACCTGAAGCTTGACCCGTTTTCAATCGGCATCCAAACCTCCATGATCCTCCTCGCTGGACCTCTCTCTTTTAGACCCAAGATCCTTTTTTTGTGCTTTGCTCACATCAGCAATGCAATTTTTCACTCACTTAACAGACTTCCTCTGTTCTTCCGATCATTGCTCCTCTGGGACTGTAGCCAGTCTGTCCAAGAAGGCCGAAGTGTTGGCCACTTCTTTATGTTTTTAACAAAAAGTTGAAAAATGTCGAATATTGCAAAAAAAAATATTTTTTAGCACCGACAAATTCTTATACGACCATCATTTAACAATCACCACTTGGAGAATCTTATTGTCTAATTAAAACTGTACTCCTAGGCCCTATAGCGAGTGAAGTGTAACCCACGTTCCCTTGCATGGGGGAACAATCCAACGCTTTGTGAATTTTGCTTTACAATGATAGGAAGAATCGACATTTAAAGATTAAAAAGCGACGCAGTATAAAGATAGAGATGCAACATTTGAATTTTTTTAAACCTAATTAAATCTCATGAAAATGGTTAGGACTAAATCCCGAGGTCATTGTTTAAATGGTCGAAAATTATCCAGACAAAATCGTTCTCGGCGCTTCCCTTGCACAACATGTTTAGGAGGGAGTTCTGACTCTTTTCCGATTTCAGAGCCCAAGAGCCAATTTAAATCCATATGTGACAGGTATGCAGTACAATATATTTACGCGCAAAGATCGAACACGCACATTGCCAATTTATTATATTCCACCTAATTTTCTAATTTACCTCGCCTTCACTATATACTGGTAAAAGAAAATTAGTAATTTGGTGTGTTTATCTACTATGTCGTAGATACTACAAAATTCCAAAAACAAATTTAATAAATTGTTTTGTTGTTTTTTGTCTTGAAACCACCTCTGCTATCATCCCCTGTATAAAAATGAAAAAAAAAAACAGATTAGAAGGTGTAAATAAATTAGGAAACACAAATCCACACCTAAACAAAAATCTAATCTAAAAAACACACGAACCATCTACCACCACCACCACCACCACTACCACCACGAACGTCGTTATCGCGAGCGTAAATTGATTCATTATAATTTAATTTGAAAATGTTTTGATAAAAATCACATTCAATTTGATAAAGCGATGTGATAAGAATGAATTCAGGATGCTTCGTATATATAGACGAAACCGTGATAAGAACTTAGTATAGTAATATATAGTTAGTATAGAATATCGTGCAACGTTTTGGTTATCAAAACTACTAAACAGTATTTGGGTGGTGTATCTCCCAGTATAGAGTGCTCCAAATGTTAAACGCTAATTATGTGTATGTGTCGTAACGCGGTGTGTGGTGCTGTGTATCAAAAAAAAAAATAAAAAATCGTTTTTCCATTTTATTTCAATTACAACAACAACAACAACAACAACGAAACGAAATACTCGAGTAAAGGTGTAAGATTGGGTGATGTTATATGTGATGTGACGGTGGTTGCTGTAAAATTTTAAAAGATGTTTCAAAACGGAGAAAAGGTGGCGCAAAGAAAATATGTTGTATGGTGTTAAAAAAAACAAATTTAAAATTGGCAAAAACAGACGACGAACGAACGAACGAGCATAAAAGTGATTAGTGACTTTTGTAGCAATTTTCAATCGATTAAGGCTAATTAAGGTAACGTAAAGTGTGATAAGTGCTTTTGGGTGAAGCTTCATAATGTTTAGAAGTGTTTGCAACGTATGCGCTGTAATTTAATTTTGTTTTGTTAAATTTTGCTGTAATTTTAAATGAGTTTTGTTGTTTTTGTGTATATATAACGACCTTAAAAATGACATTTGAGGTTATACCCTAAAAAGCTAATTTCGGTATTTAGCAGAACTTAATTAAATGATGGAATATTAATGTATTCAAATGTTAACCAAATTTACTAGATTAAAGTCATAACCGTAAATTTGTTGTCGAATACCCATTCACTCTGAAAATTTCAGCATTATCGTGAAACGGTACCAGAGGTGATTAAAATGATTGGATTATTGGGCTTCACCACATCCGTAAAATTTTTTCTTGTACGAAGCACAACCTTCGCAAAGGTAAAATTGAAAGCCTTACCATCCATTTTGACAATATCCGAGAACTCATAACTAACGAAAAATTGTGCACATTCACAGCTCGAATCACTCAGACCCAACATATTAGTACTAACGGAAACAAAAGTACCACATATCATCTGCGAAATAAAATTCTACTTCTCAAATTCAAGTTGCAACGTGGAGAGTGCATATTGGTTAAAGGCCACATACCAAACGCTTGACGTCAGAAGTACGAAATTTCCAAACAAACAGCCAAAACTATATTGTGCTTAAAATATCCGTACCTAGTAAACTCATTTTCTTAATTCGTTTGGGCAGACCGCCCAATCAGACGGATTCAGAAACCATGAATTTCTTCAATGGTTTTTCAGACAAATATGATGACATTCGCAATCAACATCTACTGCAAAATAATTTTTAGTTGATTACTTTAACGCTCACCTTAAAGAACGGTTGCACTTCGCATAACTTCACACAGATTGTTAATAATTCCACATTTGAATGTTAAAATTCTACAAGAGTTCATATTCTGGATCTTTCTCTCACAACAATCACCTATTCCATAAAAACATGTGTCGAGACTAGAATTTGAAGTTATGACCATAACCTTATAACCATAAAAAGTATCTGCAGAAACACTTCCGGAACTCAGAATGCAGCCAATGCGTCTTTGGCATTTTAACGAGGCTGCCATTGTTTCTATAAAAATCAAATAGATTACGCCATTTGCAATTTCACTGAGACCGTGTGTTACATGGAATAAATAAATACATCCCTTCATCATTTTCCAAACTCAATCCAAATTGTAAAATCTTTTGAAAAGAAGCGGTCAAAAGCCAAAAGCGAAACTTTTGAATAAGGCCACGCCACATATACTTGTAAAAAAAACTGAGCTAAGACACTTGCTACCGAGTTGAAAAATTCCGCCAAAACCTTTAGCAAATGGTCACATCGGTTGCCAAACATCAATTTCAGCATTGAAATGTGAAGTGCTTTGGCGGTCGATCCATACCTACTGGCCGACCTATTGGCAAATGCTCTCAAATCGAACTCGACCTTGACATTTACTTGCTGTGTTGCAAGACTAATAATTATACAAATGCTATGAACATAACTACAATTTTTGTTTTACATTTTATAAAGCACATCCTACACTGCTGAATGGGATTTATATTTTGTATTAATGACAATAATTAAATTTACTAAATTTTGTATAATAACCAAGACCCCTTCTCAACATATAGTCAAATTGAATTAAAATAATCTAATTGATTTTGAATGTTTAGTTAACGTTGGTCCATCCAGAGGCTTGGTTAACATATCAGTGATCATCTGCTCAGTATAGGGCACTATGTTGCAGTTACTCTCCCCGATTCAATGTGATCATGTGCAAATTTGTACTTTATGTCGATGTCTTTTACACGTTGATGACAAGTTTTGTCGTTGAGCAGTTTTATGCATCCTTGCTTATCCTCAAACATTTTAATTGGTTTTTGTATTGTTCGATCGAAATAGATTACTATGCGTTCTACCCAAATGAGATCGTACAATGTTTCAGCGAACACAGTAAATTGTGCTTCGGTTGATGATAAAGATACTGATGTTTGTTTCTTGCTGACCCATGAAATTAATGCTCCATTAAAAATGAAACAATAGCCTGTGTTGGACTTTCTATCAATATGATCCCCTGCCCAATCAGCATCGACATAGCAGTTGAGAACACCATCGTTTTGTTCATTTCCTAATTTTAATTTTAATGATTTTGTACCTTTTAAACATCTGAACACTCTTTTAAATTCATTCCAGTCACATTTTTGGATCACTTACACATCTTGCTAAAATTGATGTTGTGATGGCTATATCCGGTCGTGTATTAGTAGATAAATATAGTAATGATCCTATTGCACTACGGCAAGTCTCCTGTGATTCGAATGGTTCTTGGTTCATCTTTTGGCTTAGATAACTAAGATTTATTGGTGTAGATGATGATTTTGAGTCTTCTAAATTGAATTCACGTAATTTATTCAAAATATATTTTTTTTGATTCATATAAATATGCCATTTTTATCTCTATCGAACTGGATACCAAGATAGAATTGTAGTGAACCAAGATTTTTAATTCTGAATTCAATATTCATTTGTTGTTCAAAATCATTCATAAATTGAATATTCGTTGCAGCCGCAACAATTTTATCGACATGATTTGTTACGTATCTTCCATACCGCTCTTCTTTTTATATAAACATAGGTCATTTAGGCTTTGAGTATAATCGTTCCTCTTCATAACCGTGTCGAATTCTTGTTCCACTCTTTAGCACCTTGTTTAAGACCATACAGATTCTTCACGAGTTTACATATACCTGATTTTTGTCGTTTGACGTAAACCCTTTTGGTTGTTTCATAAATACTTCATGTGATAGATCGCCATTTAAGTATGCTGTTTGTATGAAGTCAAAATGCCTGACTTCCATTTTTCTTTTTCCAGCTACAGCTAAAAGAATTTTTAGTGTTGTTGGATTTGCAACGCTTGCAAAAACTCATAATCACGACCATACTTTTGAGAGAAACACCTGGTGGTAATTTAGTTAATTTCCATGCGCCAAAACTGTGAAGAGATTCGATTTCATCCTTCATGTCATAGCTGTCAACCATTTTTGAGAATTTGGCCCATTTATGGCTTCTTCATATGTCATGAGATCTGTATTCATTCCTGTATAGTTACTTTAGTTATTTCCGTAATGACCTTTTTTGATGGTACGCCTTTGTTTTTTCTTGTTAATCTTCTCATGGGTGGCACTTCACGTTGCTCATCCCCTTCTGATTCTGTATCATATGTTTTGGCATCATGTTCGGGTGCGATATTTTGTTGCACATTGTCTTCATAAGTGGGATGTGTCTGCTAACCTGGGATCTCGAATTTAACATCACGACTGATTTTTACTTTATGTATATTAATGTCAGGAAGTCGATAACCTTCTGTGCCAAGTTCGTATCTCACGAATATCAGCCTCTCTGCGGTGTTGCCCAAATTTTTTCGCTGATCTTTAGGAACATGTGAGTATACAGGTGTTCCGAAAATATGAAAATAATTTAAATCAGGCTGTATGCCATGCCAGAGTTCATATGGAATTGATTTTAAATTTCTAATAGGAAGGCAATTAATTATGTGGTTCGCTGTAGTCACTGCTGCGCCCCAAAACTGTTTATGTACACCCGAACTAGTTAACATACAACGTGTCATCTCAATTAATGTCCGATTTTTACGTTTGGACAATCCGTTTTGTTGTGGCGTTTTAGGTACTCTCAACTGGGTTTTAACTCCTTTCGATTTAAAATAATTCCGTAGTTGAATATTAAAGTATTCACCGCCTCTATCTAATCGTATCACTTTTGGTGTTTTATTGTATTGAGTATTCATCATTTCAACGAACTCAATCATTTTATCGCGAACTTCCAATTTTTGTTTCATTAAATATATCAAAGTATACCTGGTATAACCATCAGTTAACGTAAGTATATATTTATTACCTTAGACGTGGGTACTTGTAACGGTTCACACACATCCGTATGTATCAGATCCAATTTTTGAGTTGCCTTTGTAAAAGATTCTTGTGGAAAACGATCTCAAGTTTTCTTGCACTGAAGGCCTGTTTCACAAACATCTTTATGATTACAACTCGAAACTTTCATTTGGTTAGCCATTTCGGGCATTTTTCGTATGCCGATCAAATTGCGATGACCTAATACCTGATGCCATTCATGAATACATTTCGACTTACTCAAATTAGTTACGTTGAAAATTTGATGGTCTACTTTGTGTATATCATTTCTGGATTTCACGAGCATTAATATTTTCCCTTCTTTTTCTATTTCACATTTATCGTCCTTGAATATAACGTTGCAACAATTTTTGGCTACCTTTCCAACTAATAACAAATTTCATTTGAGTCCACGAACAAATTGTACGTCGTTTAATCTGAATTTACTGATTGAATTTTTGAAATCAATAGTGCCGGTACCTTTTATCGCTAGATTACTGCCATCAGCTAATGTGACCGAGTTATTACCACATTTGTCCAAACACTTAAAAAAAGACTCATCGTTGCACATATGTGACGATGGTCCGGAGTCAACACATCATTCAGGAATTCTGATGGTTGACCATTAAACATACGGATGTGCCTTCATTATCACTTTTACTTTTAACTACGATCGCTTGTTTTCGTCCATTGCTTTCGTTTTCTTTCTTCTTTTTCCATGCTGCGTATTTACGGCATTCACTTTTTCAATGACCTTTCTTCCGATAGAAAAAGCAGATTACGATTTGTTAGAGCCATTTACTTCTCTATTTATTTATAAGGCCTTCTCGCTGCTTGCAAACGGATTCAATTTCTTGTCTTATTTTGTACTCTTCCAAAAGTTTGTTCTTCACCATAGTTTTCATTAAATCGGTCTCGGGACGTCACTCAAGAGCCGTTATCAGCAGACTATAACTTTCCGATAGACTGGACAAATATAATGCGAAACTGCCTCTGCTATTGGTTCAACCAATGTGGTTAATTCATCCATGCATTCGTCCATTGCGTTCAAATGTGTTTGCATGTTTCCACTCTCAGGTAACATCATTGGACATAATCGTCTTAAGATTCGAACCTTGTTAGATAAAGTTGACTTTTGGTGATACTCCTTTAATGATTCCCACATTGTTTTTGTCGTAACTTTATTTTTCACGTGTATTATTTGGTTGCCTTCTATTGACAGTCCTATGAGTGCTCGCGCTTTACCCTCATGTTTATTCCATGTTGCTAATTGCGTTGCATCATTCGTGCTTTTCCATCAATTGTTGTCCATAGATCTTCTTTAATCAATAAGAGTTGCATTTTATACTGCCAAACCGAATAAGCTTAGCGTACGACAAATAAGCAATTCCATAACACAGTTCTTTTCTAGTTTCAAGCGCATAATTTGCTACATAATTCCAACCATGCTGTTAGCTGTACTATTTTCATGGCAGTCTTTCAAAAATTTCCAAGCATCCTTTGCAGCTTTTGCCCCCAAATGTGGATCACTTGGTAGTCCTCCATACAGTGCCCGATTAACGAAAAAGCTGTTGAATGTTTCTTATTTCAATCATCCATAGGGTCCGATGTATCGATTAGATAGATTAGATAGATTAGATAGATTAGATAGATTAGATAGATTAGATAGATTAGATAGATTAGATTGATTAGATAGATTAGATAGATTAGATAGATTAGATAGATTAGATAGATTAGATAGATTAGATAGATTAGATAGATTAGATAGATTAGATAGATTAGATAGATTAGATAGATTAGATAGATTAGATAGATTAGATAGATTAGATAGATTAGATAGATTAGATTGATTAGATAGATTAGATAGATTAGATAGATTAGATAGATTAGATAGATTAGATAGATTAGATAGATTAGATAGATTAGATAGATTAGATAGATTAGATAGATTAGATAGATTAGATAGATTAGATAGATTAGATAGATTAGATAGATTAGATAGATTAGATAGATTAGATAGATTAGATAGATTAGATAGATTAGATAGATTAGATAGATTAGATAGATTAGATAGATTAGATAGATTAGATAGATTAGATAGATTAGATAGATTAGATAGATTAGATAGATTAGATTGATTAGATAGATTAGATAGATTAGATAGATTAGATAGATTAGATAGATTAGATAGATTAGATAGATTAGATAGATTAGATAGATTAGATAGATTAGATAGATTAAATAGATTAGATAGATTAGATAGATTAGATAGATTAGATAGATTAGATAGATTAGATAGATTAATCTATGTATTAGATAGATATTTATTTATTTATTTATTCAAAGAAATCTATTCTGTGATTAACATGTATGATTTCAGATTATTTAGTTTTAAACAAAAATTAATTAAAACCAAAAAACTTTAATAAAAAAAAAAAAAAAAAATAAATCAAATTTTGATTTAACATTTAAAAATTTTAAAAATAATTCTTCATAATATTTTTAAGTTGTCCTGTGATAAATTAAAGTCGAATAGGTCGTCGATGATGTTGAATGATTTAGACATCCTATTAATGGCGTTGTTTTCTTTATAGTTTGTAGAATGGTGTTCTAGTGCTAAACACTCATGGTTTCGAAATGTTCTGCATGGCACATGAATTGATATGTTTCCCAAGATGTAAGCTGAAGCAGTGTGACCAAACAAAACGTTGCCAATAAAAGCCGCGCCTAAGAGAAGTCGTCTATTTTCAAGCGTGCATATTTTGTAATCCGTGCATCTTGTTGAGTCCGGAGGTAACCAAGCCAATGTATGTGAAGATAGCCTAAATTCCATTCCCGAAAAATGCGATGGCAACACTAATTATTACTATCATGACATTTTATACTCTCAGCCCAAAAAATCTTCACATAACATGACATTTTTGACTATCAGCCCCGAAAAATGCCACATTTTTACTCTCAGCCCAGAAAATATTAACTGTCATGACAGCTAAAACTATCACGAGACAAACATTTTTCGGGGCTGAGAGTAAAAATATTGCATTTTCAAGAGAATAATATCAGAAAAATTTTCGGGCTGGGAAAAATAAATGATATTAAATATTTACCCAACCCCGATTATTTTTCTTAGAAATTTTGCGTGATATATTTTATTATGGTGTTGGCTTTTGTCTGTTTAAGGAGAATTATTTTCACGTTTTATCAGAGCTTTTATAGTTCTTATTAAACTCATAACATTTTTATTTATTATTTAGCTGTTATTAGGAAATATTTATATCCGAATATAAATTTATTGCTATAATTTCTAATTAAATGTCGATATAGTCTATATAAACTTGTATAGTATTGCCATAAGCAACTTTTTCGATTTTTGGGGATAGAAATTTGGGCTATCTTTACGAAGTTACCGAGCTACATTTTCGTGGTCGTAATCCCAGTCACTTTTCTTTTACAAGGATATCAGAAACTTCTTTTGAATGCTTTTAATATGCACACCATAGTATGGATTCCAGACCGTTACAGCATATTCCAGTTGAGATCGAACGTAAACGAAATCTACGAAACGAAATCGTAACCTGCCCATCTTTTAACAAATCCAAACATGACATTCGCTTTTGCAATGCAATTTTCAATATGCTTATTGAAACTGGCATTTTCGACAAATGTGATACCCAAGTCAATAATCTCATTGACTCTTTGCAATATTTCGTTGTTGACTATCTATAAGAATTTAACACATGCTTTTGCATTTCTTAACATTTAAGTAAAGCGAGTTTCGAACATACCGCTCACTTAATCTATCGATGGTTTCTTGAAGTTTCTTTATATCTTGCATTCTATTAACAGTACGAAAAATTTTCACGTCATCAGCAAATATGAACATGTTTATGCGTTTTTGATTATCTCGGTCATTTGTTCTATGAAAACAATAAACATCCATGCCCAATGTGTGATCCTTGGGGAACCGTAAACGTAACTTTAATAACGTTTGATTTCTCATTTCCCATTATTTCAAATTGTCGTCGGTTTGATAGATAGGACTTGAACCAATTTATGTAATCGAGTGAAAACCCAAATGTGAATAAACTCTGGAGTGCTTTTTGATGGCAAATGGAATCAAATGCTTTACTGAAATCCGTATACGCTACATCTACTTGATGGTGGTTTTCTATGTCGTTAATTATTTTACAGGCGTACTTAACCAGATTAGATGATGTGGATTTACCAGGCATAAACCCATGCTAGTTTATTGATATATGACGTGCAATTGTGAATTTAAAGTTGTTGTTAGATAGATTAGATAGATTAGATAGATTAGATAGATTAGATAGATTAGATAGATTAGATAGATTAGATAGATTAGATAGATTAGATAGATTAGATAGATTAGATAGATTAGATAGATTAGATAGATTAGATAGATTAGATAGATTAGATAGATTAGATAGATTAGATAGATTAGATAGATTAGATAGATTAGATAGATTAGATAGATTAGATAGATTAGATAGATTAGATAGATTAGATAGATTAGATAGATTAGATAGATTAGATAGATTAGATAGATTAGATAGATTAGATAGATTAGATAGATTAGATAGATTAGATAGATTAGATAGATTAGATAGATTAGATAGATTAGGTAGATTAGATAGATTAGATAGATTAGATAGATTAGATAGATTAGATAGATTAGATAGATTAGATAGATTAGATAGATTAGATAGATTAGATAGATTAGATAGATTAGATAGATTAGATAGATTAGATAGATTAGATAGATTAGATAGATTAGATAGATTAGATAGATTAGATAGATTAGATAGATTAGATAGATTAGATAGATTAGATAGATTAGATAGATTAGATAGATTAGATAGATTAGATAGATTAGATAGATTAGATAGATTAGATAGATTAGATAGATTAGATAGATTATATTAGAACTACAACCGTTCTTAATATATGTAGTATTTTAATTTTCATGCATTCTACGCCCATTTGATATAACCAAGCTGAAATTTTTTAATATTAAATAACCGAATCACAAAAACAGACTGTTTCCGACTGCTCGTTTCATCGCACAAATACGCGGATATAAGTTATTTCTGTCACACGCATTACGCCTTAACATATTATGCTTTACAAAATAATTTTGGAAGATTGAAATAAGTTTGAAGCATCCTCCCACGATTATCGTATTACTTTACACACACACAAATACGTTTACGTGTGCTCATTGATGTAAAATTAGAATTTAATTAAATTAGGTGTAAATCCAAAATTTCGGAAAAATGTTTATTTATTGAACGGTTTTTGGATAAGACGTCGCGACATGTTAATTATAGATACGTGAAGGATTGGTAATTTAAATAATTTATATGCGATGTTGTCTATATGTTAGAACGAATATAAAATTGAAAGTAAATTTTATGTATTTTAATTGGTTTAGACATTTTCATAATTTAGCGGAATATGTTATTTGATAATTCCGTTATAATTGAATTGATTTGTGGGTATTTTTTGGAATATATTAAACGTTTTTGTATGATTATTCGCGTAAGTTTTTGACTTTTCTTAAGTTCGGGAGTATTCCAGAATCTTTTTATTTAAGGAATCGTATCGTATTCCACAAACGCCAATTTTTCGGAAAATTAAAATCTGATTGGTCCAACATTAGAGGGTAGAAATAGATTAGTAGATCAATAAATGGTAAGGCTCGGTCTCGACGGAACGGGTGCCGAATTAATTAGGCATTGAGACTATTACTGCTTTAAATCGATTTGATCTCATCGTCGCTATTTAGGACCAATAGAAGCTGTCGAAGAATTGAAAGGCACTCTTCATATGTAAAAATTATTTCGCTACACTGTTAGGTTGTATCTCCCAAAATTTGTTGCGAATACCGCGATTGGATGATTGGAAGGTGGTCGCGATTTCTTTCATTGAACGGTATCTATCCCTTAAACTGGCATAGTTTCGATTTTAAGCACTTGATGTTTCTGCTATTGGCATTTCTTTCTACTTCACAGTCGATTGGAGTATTTCCTGCCAACCATGTAGTCGTTGTGTTGTGCCACATTGTTGATTGTGAAAAATTTGAGAAATATACAAATCTCATCCATTCATGAGTTTTTAAGTTTAGATGTCTATTAGGCGAGTGATTTCATTGAAGCATTTGTTATCGCAGATTTTATTAAGTTCCACTGTTCTTCCATAGAATAGGGTAGAGGTTGTCAGTTCAGAGTTTCCGATATGCTAACTTTGAAGTTGGCTTGGATAACTTGGTTGTTCAATGTTCAGTGTTTCTCCACTTAAGATTCGTTGGAATCGGTTATTATACGTGGAGGATAGGCAGATCGCTTATTTGGCAACTATCAGAAAGTAGTCCGAATCGATGTTAGTGCCGAGTTTAAATTTAATGTCGCTAGAATGATGCTGCCCTGCTGGCAAAGTGATCAGCATGCTTGCTCCAGCAACCGGAGGTCCTGGGTTCGATTCCCGGTGGTGACAAGGAAAAAAAATTTCACGGCTGATTTAGAGTCAATGAATTAATCACTCATAATCCGAAATGAAAATATGATTATGAAACGGGGTGATAAAGATTTGATGGGATAAAGTGCCAGAGAGAGAGAATGATGCTAGAAAAATACTTTTCCACTCGAATGTTGGATAGAAATAGGATTTTAATATGATTTTTGGAAAAAGTTTTGGAATATGTCCCAGTGGGACGACTCGGCTTTTTCTTAACTGATTTTGATGGGACTGGGCTGTTGGATGGACATGGGATTCCAAAATGATTGCCACTTTGGACTGAACTCTTTTTTATTGATTTTTTAACTGGATACGATGAGATTTGGTACTTTGGGTAGAAATAGTCCCATTCTAAAATGATCTTTGAAAGAAGTTCTATAATATGGCCATGTGGGATGGAATTTGGTCATTTTTTAACTGATTACGATGGGATTGGGAATGTTGGATAGAAATAATATTCTAAAATCATAGCACATTCTTAAGAATAATGTCAAAGAATATTTTATTAAATTGGCAACCAATTCCTGAGAATTGTTGACGATTTCCTTGCTACTTTGGGAAACAATTTATCGAGGGTACATCAGTATCATCATTTTCCTGGTTTGATTAATTTGAGTCCAATGAAATCAAGACATCCATGACTCGAAATTAAATTGGATGACTTGTCGTATAAAGCATTATACATTTTCAATTTAATTTTAGGCGTTATTCAGCGAGGCTTGAGGATTTTAATATTTGCGTGGAAAGCTCGAAGCCGGACTGCGATAACATTCATAGAATTCTTAGAGTAAAAAATTCATCGATAGTAGATCTAATATCCGAATGAAAGCTACATTACCTGATTTCTTTTCTTAGACAGAATAGAGCTGCCTTCTGAGATGTTTTTAGTAGACAAAATTGACGACATAAGTTTGAACATGAGGAAAATAAATAGTTGCCCATGGTTTCAATATATCGCAGAAAATTCTATCTACACCAGGTGCTTTGTTGATCTTCATTTTCGATGTCAGTTTGCGCACGTTATCTCGATCTTAATATCGAACTGATGAAATAATGTTCGTTCATTAGTGGGTAGTGGTACATGTTTGTTGAAAAGTGTTGAAAAATAATTTCGACATATTTCAGAGTCGTTACAAATTGTGCTGCTTCGTGAGGGTGGTAGGTTTTTTTTTTGATAAAACCACATGAATCCCCTTGTTGGGGTCAGTTTGTCCAACTAGTTATTTTCTGCCTGTGGTGGATTTTGTTCAAAAGTAGACACCGAAACATCTGTTACCTCTGTTTTAATAATCTTGCACTGCTCCCCGAAGGATTCAAGAAATGACTGTATTAGTATTATCCGGATGTCCCAAATTAAGCATACACTTTTTCAAGCTGTATTTTTGACAAATAAAGGAATATTTAAAATTATAATACACAACTTTTATTTGTAATAAGTGTTGTCTAAATACCTGGAAAAAGCCAAGAAATAGCAAGGTGGAAAAAATTTCCAACGTAATCTCTTATTGATTGGTTAGTTCAGCCCTTATAGGGCATCATACACCACAAGCAAATTTCCGCTTCCATTACACGATGGCTCAAGCTTAATTGGGTCGTATATGTACCCTATTACAACCTTACTAACTAGTTCAGTACTTACTTAACTCGAACAGTAAAATCAAATTGCATTGGATAATTGTTGACAGCGAAATTATTGTTTGTGAAAAGTTAGGCGGGAACGGGTGCTAAATTATCAGGGGCTAACAATTATTCAAATTATCGTGCATCCGCGCATTATCTAAATTATATAGTTAACCAAGTTCGCCATTAAGACCGAATTTCCTATAGAAACACAAACGCGCATCCTAACCTGAGTATTATATACAATAATATCAATGTGTGTGTAAAGCTAAATTTTCTAATTAATTTTCTAAGAACAGAGTATAGGAGAAATTCTCTTAATTGTACAAAATATAAAAACACAGATTTTTTTGTTTATTTGAAATTAATGTACGCCAATGAAATATGGAAAAATTCACTAGGCAAATTTTTCGTGGAAATCAAATTTGGAGTATAGGAAATGGAATTTACAGTTCGCCGACAGGTAGGTGGCGCATAATTTTTTTGTTTGATTAATAATACGTGAATCTGTATATGTACTCGCAGATAAATCAAACGCATATATTGGTAAAATAATCATAATCCTCGTGTATATGTATTTTTAATACATTATAAATGTTTGCATATGGAATTCGTGCAAAAAACCATTTCGATCCGCGATTTTCCGCGAAATAATAAATTAAAAATTTAATGTACGCATTTTTCGTTTTTGTTTGATAAATTGGAAAATTTGAATTTGCAATTATTATGTTGCTCGCTGTTTTTTGGGTGAGCGTTCATTTTACCGGTATAAATTATCGGTATGTTTTAGGGAGGTATATATGGGGTGTAAGCCAATTAATTGATATGTGTTGAGTTTTTGTTGTTGGGGTTTTTAAATGGGAATGACATACAGGTCATTAAAATTTATCAGTATAGGTACATGGTCTCAAGCATAATGAATCCTCTAGTAATAATTTTAATTTTAATATACTCAAAGGGTTTGTTTGCCATGAAATAATTTAAATTTTCTTTCTATTTTCAGGTGAGTGCAAACTTTACAATGGGGTCGAATTTACTATTAAGTTCAGTAATTTTGATACAATAAATTAAAGCAAGAGCACTTAGGAGACATTTTGTAATTTTGATAAGGGACAGTGCCAGTTTCAAGGTACGTTCTACCATATATTCCTTATTTTGCCCATTATTCAATTGTGGGATTATCTTTGTTATAAACAAGTCTGTCAGTAAATGATAAGACTATGTGTGGATGAGGCCTAAACAACACCATATACGAGGCTGCGTGACATGATTATATTCATGTCGTTCTTTCTATAAACATAAATGAAAAATTTAAAGCACTCTCAACAATAGAGCTTCCTCCTGGCCTACATGGTATCTAATCTGACTTGCGACGCAACCTAAAATCAAAATTTAAATCTAGGGATGGCGAGATAAAATGTTCTGAAAATTCTGTTTAATTAAAATATTCGGATTTAATCCGAATTTTGAAAACTGCGTTCGGCGGTAGAAATCGGGTTAAATCCGAAAAACGTGTAGCATAACTAAATTGCAAACAGATTGCTTGATTTGTTACTAGTGGTCCCAAGTTCGATTCCTGAGGGGGGTTACAGTTTTTAATTTCAAGGATCGATTACCTGGGCACCTTGGTAATTTTCAAAACTTTTCACTACTCGATTGCTCGGGAATTTTGATCGTGCCTTAAGTTATATATTTAAATTCAATTATCGAAACTGAAACAGATTCTCTGTTCTAACGAAGAGAACGTTGATGATTTCGTTAATTTCAGCGATTGAGATGTGATCGATTACTGGAATTTATTCTGTGAAATCAATTCCGAAACACTAATGAAACGCCCTAGTATTAAGGAAGCGTTATAGACAAAATGAGGAAAACCATAAAAATTTTCAAAATATCGGGAATTCAGACTGAAATTTTAAATAAAGAAATCCTGAAAAGAAGGAAATGTTCTTCTGGACTGCGACACTCTTAAGATCCGTCAACAATTTATTTGAAGCTATTCCCATATTGAAGCTATTCCCATATATAAATGCTCCGCTAAATAAACGTGGTGTTGAGCGATTTCCGACCAACAACTAGAAACAAAATAACGCCAGAATTTAGAAATCGCCTCGCTACTTCTATTTTTTCATAACGAAACTACACGAAGCCGAACGACTATCTTTCATAATCTTCTGGAATGAATTACAAATAGCTCTCCAGTCCTTCATTAAAACAAAAACGGAAGAAGAATCATGTCGTTCTAGAAATCCAAATATCGACCAAGAGTTCAAATTTATGGTTCATGTTGATAAAACAATTGAACTAATGGAACATCCGTAAATTAAAAAATAAGTTGAGTTAAAGTCGAAATAACTCGACTTCGATTACCCGGTTAGCAACAGAGTCAAGTATTTTGTAAACACTACTGGGAGTTTAATGTGCTACAAGTTATGTTGTTGTTATCAAAGTTGACGGAGGAGAACCCAAGCCGGTTTCGCACTCAATGCCTCACTGGCCTCATAATACAATCCGAGGGTTGGCAAGCAATTGACACAGTAGTTAAACCTTTACCGGGTTCAAATTCCGATAGGGGCAGGATGCGCAAGACAATTTTCATCAACAGATTACGATCTGTGATTAAAAAGAACACAACTAGGACCCCCTATCGGCGTGCAAAACTCATCAGCCGACTCATCTTCTCTGTCCTGTACTATAGGCTGGCATGGAGCTATGCAATGTAGAGATGTAACTTAAATCGGTCCTATAGCCGTACGTCTTCGATTTTACGCAGTAAAGCTCGATTTATATTATCCGTTCCTTCATTTTTCGTATCAGACAAAAAAACATTGTTACATGTATTTTCATAGGAATATTTATATTATTCGTTCCGTTCAGTTCCTGCAAGTACGGAACGGATAATATAAATACTCCAATGAAAAAAACATGTAGCAATGTTTTTTTTGTCTGATACGAAAAATGTAGGACCTGAAAGGAACGGATATTATAAATCGAGCTTAATGCGTAAAGTAGGACGGGAAATTGAACCGCGAAAGAGCAGAGATTGCTTCGACATTGAGAGATTCAAAGTTAAGAAACTATTTTAACTTCCATAACTTACAGTTCCCAGTATCCTGAACAAATCTTAATAGGACTATAATACTAGTACTTTGAAGATCTCTTAAATATGGATCTCGTAATTCTGTGCCTTATACAACACTGATTCTTTTTCTAATGTTATAAGATGGGGATGGGCTAGCTCAACAAGGGTAAATAAAAAAACATTTTATAAAAATGAAATCTATGAAGAAAACTAACGTTTTGGTTGAATTGAAATGTGATCTCGATAAACAAAAAGAAATTTAGTGCAGTATTGAACGTACCTTAGCGGAAATTTATTTAAATTTATTTTTAAGACTCTCACTCAAATATAACAAAAATTAGCTCTAATCAACTTGAGTTCGTTTCACTTTTTTTCCTCAAGAACACGATTTATTCTTTTTATAGCCGATGCGAGACCACCTCCACAATTGACAGAATATCTACTCGTTGTAGTTTATTTATAGCATAACCATAATGGGGGAAATACTGAGAAGTTTTCGCAAGAAATGCAGGGACACGTGTTATAAGGTAGATATGTAAGATAAATCACACAGACGGTTTGCCAAGCAAAGAGCTTGAGGTAATTGATAGTTTCGTGTACCACACGCCCAACAGTCCGTTCAATTTTACCAGGAATATACGTTACTAATATATACCTCTGTTCAATTCTAGGCGTGGTATTAAAAACTGAATTTATATAGTGGACAAATTATAGATATTTATAATAATAATAATAATAATAATAATTCCCAACGACCAATCTCCCCTCCCTGACCGCACGCGGGGAGTCACCATCAACATTATTATTATTTTTTGAATATAATTCCGGGGAAATTATAAACAAGGATATCATTCTACTAAATTAAAAATTAAAAAAAAAAGAAAGAAAACGGGAAAAATAAAATTATTAACAATTAATCGAAATAAAAAATGTATTTAAAGAGCTATGGTTAGGAAATTGAAATGGATGAATCTATTTATACTGAATTTAGGAGAATGATACCCCGCCGCAAAAAAGGAGAGACCAACCGCTGGTTTGCTTAGAGCAAGCAAATTTAAAACTGGGGAAAAAAGCGGAAAATAGAGAGAATAAAAAAAAAAATAAAAAAATAAAAATAAAAACAAAAGCTGTGTTGCTTTCAAAAGATTACAACAACAATTGCATTGTATTCAAGCCGATTGTTTTAGAATGTTAAGAAAAAAATTTTTAGGATTAGGGGAAATAAAATCATTTTATGGTTATGGTGTTTACCGCAAGGCGTTATTTTTTCTATTTTTCTAAAAAAAATTATATTGAATAATAATTTAGCATTTGTTATTTGATAGCAAAATACCGAATTTAATTTATTCTATTTCTTAAAATAAAAAAAACTAAAATAAATGTTAAGAAAATGAACCAACACAGAAAAATTAAAACGCATTAAAAAATTAAATCCAAAAGTTGTTGCTTTCACATTTCTTAGCTAAGCTAAGCGGATTTGCGAAAGCAGCACTACTAAAGTTAAGCAAAAATAAAATTAAAAGAGACTCAAAAAAAACAAATGTTAGAAATTATAAATACTCAGTAGAGTATTTAAGTCAAATAGATAAAATAGATAAAAGAAATAAAACTAATCTAAAAATAAAATAAAAATTGCCTTATCGATCGGTGGAAAACAGTAATCTCTTAATAGCGACTTTGCTAATGTGGTAGTCGACAAGTTCGAAATATTTATTAGTCTCACGCAGCATTCTTGTCATAGGCTCGTTCTGGCCGTAGGTCGTTCTGTGAGGGGCAATTCTAAAAGCCGGTGTCGTTCTCAAACCGCGAGCATTTACATTAAGATTTACCTTATCGAGCAGAGCTGAAGAATCTACACCGACAGATAGGAGTTGATGTATGAAAACGATGTCGGCAACAGATCGTCGCTTACTCAGTGGCTTCAAGTTAATAAGCTCCAAGCGGTCGAGATAAGGAGGCAAATTATAAACGTCCACCCAAGGCAGTCCACGCAGAGCAAAGCGCAAAAATCTACGTTGAACCGCTTCAATTCTTCGTATGTGTACTCCATGGTAAGGGGACCAAACCTGACTGGCATACTCGAGCAGTGGTCGAACAAATGTCATATATAGAGCCCTCGTAACATAAGGGTTCAAAAATTCTTTAGACCAACGTTTCACAAATCCAAGCGATGAGTTTTGCTCTGTTGACAATAAAATCGATGTGATCCCTAAAGTTAAGTTCGTGGTCACAAACTACCCCTAGGTTCCGTATGGTTAAAACGTTTACAACAACAGCGCTGTTGATGGTATACTCTCGACTAATGGAATTTGCGCGTTTTCTTGAATATGTTATGAATTGGCATTTACTCACATTCAGATGAAGATTATTCTTAGTACACCAAGTTGAGAAGCTATTGAGATCGTTCTGCAATAAGTTAACATCGATGGAACTTGAAATTTGTCTGTAAATTTTCATATCGCCCGCATAAATGGAAATTGACGAGTTTTTGATAATGAAATCAACATCGTTAATTGATAAAATGAAAAAAATAGGCCCAAGATGACTGCCTTGCGGTACCCCGGAAGTAGCTTTAAAAGGAGCAGATATGGATGACTTAAAGATCACCTGGTAACTACGATTCCTCAGATAAGAGTCTACCCACAGTAAGAATTGAGGTCCGAAACCGAGAGCCCTGAGTTTAAACAAAATTATCTTATGGGAAACCCTATCAAACGCCTTGCTGAAATCCGTGGTAATAACATCAACTTCCTTTCCAACTTCCATGACGTTCAAAGTGTCGGAAGCAAAAACAGTTAGATTGGTTGTGGTAGATCGTCCTCTAAGGAAGCCATGCTGATTCATTGAAAACAATGTTTTACATTGGAAGTAAAGAGAATCGTACACAATACTCTCGAATAACTTGGGGATGCAGGACAGTTTCGCAATTGGCCTATAGTTAGAGACGTCTAATTTACATCCCTTTTTATGGGTTGGAACTATAAAGGAGTCTTTCCATATTGATGGGAATATTCCGTAGGAGATCGACTTTTGGAACAGCGTTGTAAGCGGCTGTGCTAAGCTACTAACACAGTTTTTTAAAACTATAGAAGGCAATCCATCAGGGCCCGCGTAGAAATCATCTTTTAGCTTGTTGATGCCCCTTACCACAGTTTGAAGATCGATTTGAATAGAGACCGGAGACGCTAGAGCGCAGTTATTTATGTAACTGAAGTAAGCCGCATCAGGCTCGATATCGTTATTGGAGTGGGCGCTATTAAAAAAATTTGTAAAAAAGCCAGCAATGGTTTTGGGGTCATCAGAGCTATGATCGTCGAATTTCATCGTGGAAGGATATCCATCTGATTTCTTCTTATAGTTCACGAATTGCCAAAAGCGCTTTGGATCAACAATTATTTCTGACTGCATACTACTGATGTAACCATTATAAAGTTCATTAGACATGATCGAAAATGCATTGTAAACGTTCACGTAATTTAAGTAATCCGAGTCCAATCTCGTCTTTAAAATTTTTTTCCAGTTTTTGTTTCTTTGATTACGCAGTGATCGCAATTCACTGTTATACCAGGGGATTACAACTATCCGTTTGTGTCTTCGTACAGTATAAGGAATGGACTGTTGGAAGCATTCAACTATCGCGGCTTAAAAATTGAGAGTTTGGGTTTCCAGGTTGTGATTATTATCGAGAATGATGTTAAAATCGACGCTAGCTAATAATTCATTGAGCTTCTTAAAATCGGCTTTACGGAAATTAAAACTGGGTGAAGTTTCGCAGTTATCGTTAACTCTACATAGTTCACTGGAAAATGAAATTAAAAGAGGCGGATGATACAAGTCAATTGTACAGAAAACAAGATTTGTTTCCAAGACTCTGCAATTATTAATGCCGGAAGAGAATACTAAGTCAAGTTGCCTGTTGAGATTATTCTTGATGGTACTGATCTGCATCAAACCGGAATTAGAAAAATTATCAGTAATCAAAATCTCAATTGCAGATCGTGCATTCTCAGCAACGTAATGGGTATTGTCCTCGGATTGTGTCCAAATAAGGTCCGGGAGGTTAAAATCACCGACGACGAAAAGGTCATCTAAAATAGCAGTATTATCAAAAAGGAAATCGACAGCATCTACGAGAAGCTGGTAGGTGCCCGCATGACTATTAGGGCGTATATAGCAACACAGAATATAAATGTGTTTATTCGTATAACCCGTGTTGATTTTAGCGCAAACCAGCTCGATATTGTCAGTATTTGAGATTATCACAACTGAGCTATCAAACTTAACATGCACCGCAATAAGAACGCCTCTACCATGCAGTACACCATCGAAAACCGAACCATCTTTGCGGAAAACGTTGTAATCTGACGTAAAATATTCATTACTGTTAAAGTCATTAGTTAAATTTGTTTCAGTGAGCGCAAAAATGTCGTAAGAAAGGGCTTGAGTTTGCAGAAATACTTCGCGGAATTTTGTTCGAAGTCCCCTTACATTCTGGTAATAAAGGGACCAATAATTCAGTTTTTTGGTTTGTTTTGGTGCGAGTATAATTATTATTAGCACGGAGATCGACAAATTCTTGCAGGAACGTTGATTCAGGCCATGATGCTGGGGACATTAGTGAGTCGAACAGAGCTTCTGGGACCGTCACTTTGAAGGAGGAGACATGACCATTATAGCGAGATATATTTTTACATTGTACTTGGTTCGAGCCAACTCTAATGTCAGGCAGATTCAAAGTGGAATTAATGTGTGCAAGAATATCTGCGTTTGTTGTCGAGATTTTGAGCCTGGACACGAATATATTCTTATGCTTAGGAGTTGCTCTGAGTTGACGGGGGGGTCTAGAGTTACTGATGTTTTCAGGGTTATTGGAGAAGTGAGCGGATATAGGGGCTATTAGTGTTGGAGGTGTAGAATTGTTGATTGAAGTAGTGTGAGAAACGGGAGCTGCCGATGTTGTAGGTGAAATACGGCTGTTGTTTGACTGAGAATTTGTTGATAGAAGTTCTTGTTGAAGGGAGATGGCATTTGGAGGAGCTTCTGATGCTGTAGGTTGGTTTGTTATCGCGCAGTTCATCAATTCGCTACAAATGTCTTTCGTAGTTTTAAGTTCATTCTCAAAGCAGGAGATGGATGAATGTATATGTTCGGAGATGTTGATAGTGTTTTTCTCAAAACCATCACTAAGAGCGAAACTGAAATCATCGAATTTATACGAGAAAGGCCTGCTATATCCTTCGAGTGTGATAATAAGTGTTCATTAGTGAGCTGGCTGTGATTCCTAAATTCACTTGTAAGTTGATTGTTGTGTTGTTTAATTAGTGACATATTCGTATTCACGTCCGAAAAAATTAAATCAAATTTGTTGCAAAACATCTCATTCACCCTAGCGTCGAAATTATCGATAAATTTTACAACTTTTACAAAGTATTTATCATGACTGAAGTTGTTAAGTGCGATCGATTTGGTGTTGCTTGCAATACTGTCATCAATGCGGTCAAGCGAACTCGACATGTCATCAACACTAGCGCACAATAAATTTATTTTTTTTCCATATTGAAAAGACGGTTACAGTTTGCGTCAAAGTCTAATTTACAGTCCTCCACGCGATTTGCAATTGTAGCAATGGATTCGGTTATAAACGGAATTTTGGCATACATATTGCTTCTATTTTTGCATTCAATTCAGATGAAGGAAAACTTCTTTAAAAAAGCGGAATCAGCGCGCAAGTGAGGTACTCTCTCAGAGGAGTGATCAAACGCTGAGCCGCAGAAGCAGCATACAATTATTGTATTCATAATTAAAAAAGTAAAATAAAAAAACAACTGTTTATATGCACGCGAATACGGAACAAATTTAACCGTTAAAACATAAAAAAGATACTTAGCTGCAGTAATCGTGTTTTATTTGTTGTATAATGTCCAATGCGTCTCTTCTTAATCCCGTTAATTTGATTATTTTAATGTCAGTATTGGTTGTGAATGGCCGCACAAATTGATGGAACAATATTATTTTGTGATGTCGACACTAAACGGCAGTTACGATATTCAACGTAACAACAACAACAACACACACCAACCAAAACTCGATTATTGTATATTATATTTTCCAAAAACGGTACTAGTTCAATATAAATAAGTATTCTACGCCACAAAAAATTATAGAAACACAATTCAGAAAACCGTAGTAATGCAATGTACCAAAAGTAGGGTTATGTATTATAGATATTATAGATATTTTTACGTTGCAAATGGAACCCTAAAGAATGGCATGTTGCTACGTAGTGTTGTGTAATTGCGAGAACATTATGTTCTCAAAGTTTGTGGTCATCTTTAATAAATCTTCGAATAATACATAATAAGTTTCGACTTATCCACTCTAAAATATTGCTCTAACGCGAATAGGGTGATTACAAGTATGTGTAAAAGCCCTAAATTTTACCCAAAGAACTTATACAATTTGCAATTCTAATCGACGTCCATCGTTCATTACTTTCAGTTTTGATACTCCGATCATTAGGAAAGTCTGTGAACCCAAGAATTTATCCATGACCTCGGATGTGGTTTGCCGAACCAGATATGTTAAACGACTATCAAAATACATGTTTTCATCTCGAGAACATGGGTAAGGGCCGAAGAAGTCAAAACAAACATAATGTTAGGTAGGAAGACCACTGAATTTGATGACACTGAAGGAGCGGTCAAGGTATCACTTCGAAATCTCGTACATTAAATTTACGTATGGATCATGTATGTGATTGTAACTTCATGCTTCATCGGAAGCGTCTGAGCTCGGTCACTTTTGGGTAAGCAAAGCGCAGGGTACCTGCACCACACTGTTAATTCAATTAGTCACGTACGGCAAGTAAATGTCTCGATGCTAACGCTGGGTTTAATTACTCCAATTTTCTGTTGATCCCCCTCACTGGCATCGTTTATCATTTTTCAGAATGATGGAAATTGAAGGTAAAATTGTTCAGAATCTGTTGACAAAATTATACGTTTCATCCCACGACATCAAGAAACTGTCATATTTGCCTTACTGTTTTGAGTGTCAAAACTCGGAAATGCCCATAACCTTATCTAGATTGGCGATAGTGCTTCATTAATAAATACATATACGCGAGGTATTCTTTCCAAAACCATCTTTCATTAAACTTTCCAAAACATCAATCAACAAAAAAAAAATCTTCTTGAAGTGTGGCCGTTTAGTAATCAGCAGGATGTCTAAATAAACGAATAACTAGGATTTTGAGGTGCATTGGGCAGTCTAATAGGAGTACAATGACTTAAAATAGAAAAGCATTCGGTCAAAAGGCATTCTTTAGATCCAGGGTGGATATAGGAAGTTGGGAGATATTCTTTTTAGTCACCTTAACTAACTTCTTGATATGTATGTAGGCAAAAAACGAATCTTCCCGTTTAACTATGATTTTTTTTTTATTATAACTAACGAGAGCATCCGATCAGTTCTGTGTACAATTCGCGTTCCCTTGCTTATTAAATTTGTTCTGCCAAGTCTATGCTTTTCTTAATCTCAGGTAGGTGTAGTTTATATACTGCTAGGTCGAATATCAATTTATGGGTGGGGATCTACAGCTTTTATATGTTCCAGGTTATGCACTTGGCCACAGTTGGAAAGTAATGTCGTTATAAATAATTATAATTAGTTATAATTTATTTATTTGAGAGTTTTTATAATTCGTATTAGGTTCAGATGTGGTACATATTTTTCTAAACATCTTTGGTCGAAATGCGGGAGTGACATGTCCGTGTGACACCTGACACGGGCGATGGAACGGCTCCGAGATTTTCACTCCGCCTTCTGGTTAAGTGCCGAAGCTTTGCCCCACTGCACAACTTGATCGTCCTGACAAATGATTACGAGGAAAAAGTTTGTGGTCTTTCAGTGTAACAAGAGCGACTAGAAGCCAAAGACGGAGCGATCTCGATGTCTCAATTTCGCTGGTTTATTCGGAGAGAGATTTCGGGTGGTCAGTTAACTCCGGGTAAGACTCAGGGTAGTGGGGTGGGATTTCCGAAATATGTATGGATCAGTTTTACACCGCAGGACGCAGATTAGGAAAAGGGACCAATTATAATGACCATGACCAACTCACCTCGCATACAATCTCATATGCATACTCTCTACACAATCCATAAAAGGAAGTATACATAAATGTCACATGTAACAAAATGCCGACCAAATACCATAAAGTGAGGTGAACGGTCAGTACTTATATGTGTCACGTTACGCAAAGCAGAACCAATAGCATGAATATGAAGATCCCAATTAGTATGATCTATTTGGATATATGACCGACCGGCGATTCACTCTTTCCAAGGCATTTTCTTGTGGCGAGTATTTGGGTGTTAGTAGATGGTAGTATAGATGAGGAATATTTTCGATGTAAACTGCTTGACATTATCACTCAATATCTGCTCTGGGACGGAAAAAATATTAAGCACACGTCTCTCTAGATACTTCACTACATTTTGGCTTTTAGCGTTTCGCATTGGCTCGAGTAAGACAAACCGGCTAAGATGGTCCAATACCACATATAAGTACGTATCTCCTTGCTTAGATTGGGGATACGGTCCCATAAAATCAATATATAACTTTTGTAATATTCTCGGAACATCTGGGTATTTACCTAAAGGCGGACGTGTAATAATATTGGATGCTTTACTAGCTTTACATACATGATAATTCACAACAAACTTGTGTACATCGTTAGCCATTTCAGGCCAGTGATACCATCTTCTCAAAATGCTTAAGGTTTTGCTTACTCCGAAATGTGCTGCATTTGGTGGAGAATGTGCCTTTTCGATTAAAATAGGGATAAGTGAGTTAGGGATATACAATTTCCAGGAAGGAATATCAGAGGATATATCAGGATCAGAATGAGGATAGATAAGTATTCTACCATTAGTAATTTTGAGGTTGGTCTTAACTGTAGGATTAGTTTGAATACGGTTCATCAGGTTTTGGTAATCGGTATCTTGAAAATGAATAGGATCTCAATGCCTCTGATTGTCGTGAGAGTCCGTCGGGTACGATATTGCCTTTTCGCCTTTTCGGTATTCAATAGTAAAATTGAACCCTTGCAATTTAAGGCTCCAGCGGGCGAGACGCCCAGAAAGCTCCCTTTGTCCCATCAACCACTTCAAATTCGCGTGATCCGTGATGATGGTAAAAAGGCAGCCTTCTGCATATTGCCTAAACTTCTCAACACTTACTACAGCCGCGTAACATTTGAGTCCAGTAAAGCTATAGTTACGCTGAGCTGTATTAAGTTGTTGAGAAATAAAAGCATCAAGGCGTTCATTGCCACTGGATGGCTTTTGGAATAGGACGGCTCCCACGCTAGTTGTTGAAGCATCGCATTGAATGAAGAATGGTTTATTCCAGTCGGAGTTACATAAAACAGGCGCAGAGGAAACAGCTAATTTTAGCTGCTCAAAAGAGCTCTGCGCATCGTCATTCCATTTGAACTTCTGGTTTTTCTTTAACAGATTAGTTAAAGGTGTTGATAATTCTGAGTATTTATGAATGAACCGGCGATACCATCCGGACATACTCAGAAATCTTCTGAGCTGCCTAACTGTTTTTCGGGGTTGAGTAAGCAGTAATAGCAGATACTTTGGACGGATCAACCTTGAGTACACTATCGCCCACGATGTAACCAAGGTAGCGGATACTGTAATGTTATTAATTATATAAATTAAACTCACTTATAACTTTATTAAATTGGATTTATTTAGACCTTTTCTATTATTTTACATATTTTATCTTTTAGAATTTATTTCATTGTTAGACCATCCATCGACGGCTCCTCAAACAATAATAATCTTTTCACTCGATCGATTTTATCAATCTGCCAAACTTAATTTTAATTATTACAATATTTCGTAATGCCTAATAAACATATTTTATTTTTGTTATTAAATTATGATAAAGCAAAATAAATTTTGAAATACAAAATATGTTTATTTTACAAAATACAATTTCATGCAATTTCTCAAATCATTAAATATTTTTCGCGTGTAATTATTTCGAAATGCAAAGTGTATTGCACCGCGAATGATGTTGAAATTTCATGATAAGTGTGTGGCATTACAATACTTCTGTTAACAGGGAGAAAATAAACCAGCGAAATTGAGACATCGAGATCGCTCCGTCGTTGGCTTTTAGTCGCTCTCGTTACATGAGGCTAGCTCTCATATTTTCACGTACAGAGAATATTGCGATAGGGGAATTTTCAATCGAATTCTTAAATAGTTATTTAATACTTCTATAGTAAAGTACTTCTGTTAGTAAGAGCCATCATTGAACGTTTGTTGGTTTTTGTTTCCTATTATCAATAAGCTTGTGTATCACAATTAGTCTTCAAGTCTTTAAGTCTTTCTATAATAAAATTCGCAATTCCTTTCATAAGCATAGAAGGTTCATATATAGATTCAAACATAATCAAAATAATGCTCTTTACCTGTACCATCGACTAAAACTTTGCTTTTTTCAAGCGGTCGTTTCGTCGGTTCATTGAACCTGATTATATAAACATGTTCAACTGGTAAAGTTATGAAAGGTGGCGGATACGCATACATAAGATTTTGGGGAGATCCAATAGACTGAGTCGATGAAACGTTCTGATTTTTGGCAGATATTGTGGTCTTTTCTAAAATCTCCGAGAGAATACAGAAAATCTTCTATATCATGGGTATCGACATCTACTTCATTTAATTTGAGTAACGTACCTTCATTAAAATTGTGATTGAGTCAAATTTTGGATTAGGTTTACCGATTCAAATCTTCTAGGTCCGGTTAACAAGTCAGTTTTCAAAATGTTTCTTTTACAGAACTGCATAAACGTAACTCCCCGGCCCACGCATTCCTTTAATGCCTTTTTGTAGTTTACCTGAATGTTTTTCTACATTTTCTATAGCTATCGCTTGGAATTTTTAGTTTCAAGTCAGTCAACCGAGACTTCGAACTTGTACTTCATTATTTTCATTACATTCGTTATTTTTCTGTACGAAAATTGATAGCAATCTCACCACTCCCGTAATTTGTGGTTTCTTCGAAATTTACGTTATCGTAAACACCTTTGTTTGACACGAAGTGTGTTGAATTTAATTAAAAAGTTAAGTTTAAGAATAAAATAGAATGGAGATGGTTTGTGGCACAAATATAATGAACCACTGCAAAAATACGAGAGTAAGATGCAAAAAGGTTAAGAAACCTCGATGGTTTAACCACACAGAGTGATAGAGAAAAATTACCGCAATACGATATTTAAGCACATAACAAGGTGCTACACTAATTAAATTTAATTGTTTTTATTGCTTTTTTGTTTGCTGCACTGCATGCGGGATATAAACCCATTACGGATTGTAATATATAGTTACACCGCACACCAAAACACAGTACTCGTAATACTGAGATTCTTTGTATAGTTATATACCGTTATTGCGCTGAAATCTAGATATGCGACATGTACTCGCGTATATATTCAAATTAATGTCGTAAGTTGGTAAAAAATATACTTTAAAAATTAAAAAGTTTTTGTCTGGATTCTTCTTATTTGATTTTGTATTCGTATGCTGTATGTATATGTACGGTTGTTCGTATACAAATTTAGAAAATCTGGAAATTCCCTCCAGGAAATTTTCTAACTTAGATTATTTTCATTACTATGGTTATTTTTATTATTATTACTACTCTGTTATTGTGAAATGTAAAATTTTCTGTACATTTCTTAGAATTTTTCATTTGTATTTGCGCTTTCATCTTCTCACTGTCCTCGTACACACAGTGTATAGCTAGCATGACGAGTGTATCTGTACAGTTTCTTCATAAGAGGTTTAGAAAAATTAAGTGTTGCAAACAGCAACAACAAAGATGGGAAAATTGTGTTCGGTGCTGTGTATTATTTGTGTTTGTATTGCAATTGGAATCTTTTAACTAAGTGCCGGATAAAATCTAGTCTTGGGGCTATTATTTTTGTGTTATGTTATATTAGCGTACTTGAGTGGCAGTAATCTCTAAAGGCGAACACGAATTTATTTATATTATCTTTTGGTCAAAAAGCATTCTTAATATGGTGTCTTGAATTTACACGTGTGAAACTCGCACGTTGGTGGTATAGAGAATGAATTTAATCTATACGAATACTGGAATAACCAGGTTAACCATTTTATATAGGAAATATAGGAGCGGGGGCGGGGCCAGTCGCAACAAGTTGGAATCGTCTAAAATCTACTGGATCATTGCACAACACGCAGAACTACTAACAAAAAATAATATGAAGCAAATATGAGTACTATCAAAAATTCCATCCGCAGAAAATACTATGTCGGCCGCTGCCTTAAAAAGCAGCTGAAGCAAGATTTTTACAAGCTATACAAGCTACTTGTACAACACAAAATTTTTTTTTTATCGGTAACTATGCGATCTGTTTTGGGGCTCAAGGCTCACCCTGCTCTTCTGCGGTTATGCTTTTCACGTCCTTACTTTACGCCTTCCGGCCAACTCGAGGACGTACTTATCAGCTATAGGACCGATTTAAGACCGTCTGCACATTGCAAGCTCCATGCCAGCCTATACCGGCATGGTAGATGGGTCGGCCCATGGGTTTTGCACACCGACAGGGGGTCATAGATGTGTTGCATTTCACCACAGATCGAAATCTGTTGATGAAATTTCACTTTGCATCCTGCCCCTATCGGGATTCGAACCCGGTACCTCCCGATCCAAACGCTAAAGCTTTAACCACTGTGCCATTTGGTCGGCCATAATTAGTCAAAAGACCCATAACCAAGGCGGCAAAACAAATTAAAATATCAGCTTTTACAAGCTAACAGGAGTCTGAGTCTGAGACATTAAAGGTTGATTTACATATGCGACGTGTGACGTGTGACGGGAGCTTGTAGCCAATCAGAGACGAATATTTTGACATTCGTCACACGGCACACGCCACACGTCGAGAGATGGTTTAATATTATCTTTTCCGTCTCGGTCGCACAAATACATACAAATTTGTATGTAAAAACGACGTAGTTTTTGACTAGTTCGTTTTTTGGTACATTTCGGTTTGTTTAGGCATAGAGTGTCAAGTGTGTGTTTTTCAAAATAAAATAAAAATAGTGTTTCTAATTAATTATTAAATTAATTACAACAGCTTATATAATTAATAAATATAATGACTGATGAACAGATTATAAATGCCGTTGAGAAAAAGACGTCCATTATATGACGTCACACATATTTTGTACAGAAATAATGGCTATTGCAGAAAAATAAGGAACGACATTGCGATAGAAATTGGATTACCTGGTTAGTTTTTATATACTCTTATTTTTTTTTGTAATAAATTAAAACAATAATTTTTTTAACATTTTAGTTGATGTATGCCAAAAAAATGGAAGCGGTTGAGAGAGCGGTATACCGAAATGAATAAAAAAGAAAAAAGTGGTAGTGCCGTAAATACTAAAAAATATTCAACACTGCTAGCATCAATGGGATTTCTTAAACCGTTTTTAAAAGATAGTTCAAAGTATGTATACATAAATTTATATACGATGATTTATATAAAAGTAATAACATAAACTATATGTTTAGATTTCTTCGAGCAGTTTCGGTAAAATTGATACCGAACCAAGTCCATCAATAGAGGAAAACAGCAATGCAAGCCCAACAACGTTGCGATCATTTTTCGCAGAAACGGATCCGGAAACGCTTGACGATTGCTTAGTAGATCAATCGACATCTTCATCGATTGGAGTTGTGGCATCAACACAAAAAAAAAACGAAAGGAAACAAGTGCGTGTTTATGAATTATTAGCCTTTTAAGTTTATGAAAATACATTTTATTATTTCAGATAAATCAACGGACATTTCAGAATTAGTTAATATTCTGAAAGAACCAGTACCAGAGTACGACTCTATTGATCATTATTGTATGTCCTTGGCGTGCGATTTAAAGAAAATAGAACCAACTGAGCAGAGGCGTATACGGTTGGAAATCACGAAGATTATGTGCACTGCTACGTACAAGGAGTAATTATGTATAATATGTATATGTAACAGTTTTTATAAATATAATATATGGAATACAATACAATAAATTAAACGATTAATTAAAAGTATTTTAGTGAGATTTTTATTATTTAAACCTATGAATGATACATTCTATTCTGCCACGGAAGGATATCAATTTCATTAAAATAAGTTTTAAATTTGTTCCTTATATCAACAGCGTTTGACGAGGGATTGTTGGAACCTGTTCGGCCAATGCGTTGCAGAGCTCCATTACCGTCTGTTGCGGTTTCTTGTCGCCATTGTCCTTCAATAAGCTCACCACTTCCCGTTTCAACATCCGTATATCCAGATGGACAATATAATGGATTTTTTTTTTATCCAGTTGTGTAAACATACAGCCGCCTTCACAAATTTCACCACGTTTTCCCGTTTAGCGTGAATAGGCTTTCTAAAAATTCTCCATTTAGCCGACAAAATGCCAAACGTGTTTTCTATAATTCGCCTTGCCCGTGATAAACGATAATTAAATACCGACTCCGGTATGGGTAGTCCAGTAGAAGAGTTTCTTCCTGGGAATGGCCTCATCAGGTTTTTAATTAATGGGAAAGCCTCGTCAGCGACAATCACGTGTGGTGCATTTATAGCGCTGTTCGGCAATAATTTGTCTGGCGGTATATTTAGAAACGAACTCTGTTCGATTAACGCTTGCCCGAAAGTTGTGCTTTTAAATATCCCACTATCACTATATCTCCCTGATGCTCCTATATCTACGACTAAGAAGTTGTAATTAGCGTCGCTACTTTTTATTTTATCGAGCAATTGATCAAATAAGTCAACCGACATTCTGTGGTAATTGAAAAACTTATGTTTCTCATAGAGCCTCATTTCTTCCACCAAATTATCATAATGGCCTTGCTCATTCCTTTTTAACAGAAGCTGGTTTACCCAAAACCTTTTTAATTTTTTCTTTTTCATTATAGCCTATAATAAAAGCACTTTAAGCTTTTTCCTTTTAATTGCTTGGTTTTTCCACATTTTTAATTGTCAAAAATTTTACGTTTGCTTGTCGTTAAATAACAGTAAAAAGTAAAATGAAAAAAAAAATTATTAAGTGTGCGTGGCGGAATTAGTCACAAATGTAAATTGTTGTCAAGAAACCATCACGTATATTTCCACTTGTCACACGTCACACGTTGCATATGTAAATCAACCTTAAAAGTCACTTAATAAACACAATTTATTAAACATTTGTTTTTCTATTGCGCAAAAAATTAGATTTTTGAATAATAATAATAATAATATAATATTTATTAAACCATATCTTAAGATTAAGCTTTTCTGTTACAGACATATTTACAAGTTACACAAACAAAAACAAACAAATTTAAATTACACAAAACCATAGTAAAAGTATTTACATATTATATACAATATTTACATAATATATATGTACATACATAATAATTACTCGTAACCATGTTTCTGTCTAGCTCTATTGAACACTGCTTACAAAGTGTTGGCTAATGTTGTACTTGCCAACATCATTGGCGACTATCAGTGTGGTTTTCGTCCCAACCGATCGACCACTGACCAGTGTTTCACCATGAGGATGATCTTGGAAAAATGTTGGGAGTACAACATAACCATACATCAATTATATATAGACTTCCGTCAGGCATATGACAGTATAAACCGCGATAACCTTTGGGCCGCGCTCATATGCCTAGGAATTCCAGAGAAACTCGTCTCTCTGTGCAAATTAACAACGTCTGGGTCTGTATGTAGAATTGTAATCGAAGGAACTGTGTCAGACTCCTTTGAAATAACATCTGGTGTTCGACAGGGAGATGCACTCGCGCCTGTGCTGTTCAATTTGGCGCTTGAGTACGTAGTGAGGAAAAGCAACATCGAAACTTCGCGCTGTATATTTAATAAATCAGGCCAAATTCTTGGATATGCAGATGATATCGTGCTTCTTGGCCGAAGACCTAGCGATATCAAAGACAGTTTCGTGCCGCTCGATCGCTGCGCAAGAAGACTTGGTTTAAGATGAACAGTAACAAAACCAAATTTGTATCAACACCCAGGAACATCTCCATGGCAAATCTCGGAATTGGCGACCATAACTTTGATCGCGTTGAAAACTTCAAATACCTCGGGTCAGTTATAACATCATCAAATGACATGCAGGCAGATATAAAAGCCCGAATCGCTGCCGCACATCGAATTTTCTACGCCCAATCAAAATTATTGCGATCTAGACATCTATCGCAGTCGTGCAAGCTCGCACTTTATAAAGCACTCATAAGACCTGTGCTGGCTTTCGGAAGCGAGAGCTGGACCATGACCACTAATGATTGTAGATTATTATCTACCTTCGAAAGGAAGGTCATTCGCTCCATCTTTGGTCCTATTAAAGTCGCGAACAATGAATATCGGATTCGCATGAACCACGAGATAAAGCAAATTCTTGGAGGTTGCGATATTATCGGATTCATCAAATCCAATCGAGTAAGATGGCTCGGCCACGTTGCAAGGTCCCCACAACAACGGATGACCAATAAAGTGTTCCATCAACAACCAGCCGGTGTGCGTCGTAGAGGAAGACCCCGACTGCGCTGGCGTGACGACGTCGAACAAGATCTACAGGCACTAGGATGTCGAAACTGGAGGTCGAGAGCAATGGACCGAGACGGCTGGAGGACCATAGTGCGGGCGGCAAAATCCCTTCATGGGATGTGAAGCTAGAGAGAGAGAATGTTTCTGTCTAATTACAACAAAAAATGACATTTTAAATTTTTCATAAGAACTTATTTGTTTTAAATCCATAGATAAACCATTCCAAGTAACAATTGCGTTCAATAAACCAGAATTATTATATATATTAGTTCTGTTAATAGGCAGATTGATATTTCTCGTGCGCAGAGATTTTGAAAAATTCAGTTTTTCATACAAATACGTTGTCAAACCCGAATGAATTAATCGGAAAATAAAAAGTGCAGTTCTGAAATAATAATACTCAAACAAGTCATATCCCAGAATAGAATATTTATACTCCGAGACGTGATCAAATTTCCTCAGATCGAAAACATAACGAATGCAATTATTAAAAGTAATTTCAAGCAAACGTTTCGATGAACCATCACATACACCAAAAACTACATCACAGTAAGTGAAAATTGGTACAACTAGGGATTTAATTAATTGTACACGTAAATCAATTGGGCAAAACTTCTTTATCAATCTAAGCTTATACAAACTATCATTAACACGTTGACATACAGAATTTACATGATCATCCCAGGTTAGTTTCGAATTTAATATTAATCCTAAGTTGTTAACCAAAGGAACAAATAAAATACCATCATTATCCAAAAGAAGTGTAGGAGTCAAATTAAGCGAAACAGTTCTAGAAAGTCCAAAAAGAAATCTGTTTTAGATCATTGTTAAGATATGAGATGGTCTCATCTATCTTGAGAACATCCTCACCAATGTAATGCTGTAAATCATCAGCATAAAAGTGGAATCTACAATGCTTTATACGCCATGACAGATCATTGATATATATGGAGAAAAGCAATGGACCTAAAATAGAACCCTGAGGTACACCATTAACCATATCACAAATGCTTGAACAATCGGCACCGCATTTTACAAACTGCTTATGATTACTCAGATACGAATGTATTAATTTTACGGCAGATTTAGAAAATTTATAATACAAGTAAAGTTTCTGCAACAAATGAGCATGATTTACACTATCGAAAGCCTTTGAAAAGTCTAACAAAACCAAAATGGCAAACGAATTTTTCTTATCAAGCATAGCAGAAAGATCATCAACTATATGCACTAAAGCTGTAGTTGTGCTATGGCCAGTTTTATATCCTGATTGGTACTTACATAAAAAATCAAAGTGTTTCAAATGCTCTTGAATTTGCAATTGCATGACTTTCTCCATAACCTTTGATAGAGCTGGTAAAATAATAATTGGACGAATGTCTCCAATATTAGATACTATATCTTTTTTAGGCAGAGGAATTATAGAGCCTACTTTCCATACATCCGGAAAAAAATGATTTTGTCAAACATTGGTTGATGATGAATGTAATATGCGGAAGAAATAAATCTATAAAAAATTTTATTATCTTAAAATTAATTAAATCATAAGCTTTCAGATCAGATTTCACAGCACAAATAGCTTTCAACACCATAAATTCATCTACATAGTCAAACAAAAAACAGTTACTGTCAACAAATTCACAAAAATCCAAATCAGGTAAAGGTAGAACACCTACCGAATCCCCAAATTTGCTTAACCCAATTAAAATGTCTTCAGCAGAAAATACAATATTTGCGTTGCCTGTGGAAGATAAAAGACCAAGTTTTTCCAAATTTTTCCAGGTTATCCTGGAGTTACACGCATTACCAAAATAGAAATTATTTTTAGCTAGATTGATCATTTTTTTTGAATATTTTAATTAAAAAATTTGTTCAAAAAGTTTAAAAAATCACTCGATCGATTTCGACTTGTTAGGAGTCATCGCAGGAGTATACTGATTTGTAAAAGTAAAAAATTAGTTATATGTACGTACATAGTAGAAAAAAGGCAAAACAAAAATAAAAGAAGGAGACACAAAGTATAGGAAATAAAAATTAATCTATTGGTCGTCCCAACCACCTGTTGTTTATACGGAAAAATTAATAATAAATAAGGGGGACGAGGATAGCAGGTAAGCGATTAGTCATCAGCTGAGTAACAAAATTCAAGGTAAATTGAAGTACATTTAATTACCCGACGTATTACTCATATTATTACGAACGTGAGAATAGAACAGGGCTCTATCCGTAATTGGTGAGAAGCGTATTTCTCTCTATTCGTTAAGGATATTTTGGTTAAGGAAAAATCGGACGCTCAGCTATAATGTGGAAACGAACGATGCTAGCAAAAGGGAAACATGTCGGCAAGTCATAGATGAAAATCTAAACAAGAGCACTCAACACAGTTAAATGGTCCAGCCAACAAAATGAAATCAGATTGAATCAACTAAATTACCCATATTTTAATGTTTTATTAAAACCGTAACCAATTTTTTGTGAATGGTTATCAAGAAATATTTGTTGCATACCCTCTCAACAGATTATATATCGACCACACCACTCGAACTACTTGTATCAAAACGTATTAAAGTCGCATTATAAGTTTATAACATCTCTCTATCCCTCTCTCGATATAAGGATTATCATATTTAGCCATCAAAGAATTTTCCATTTTTATATTCATTCAGATTTGCCTTCCACTGTTTTTTAATACACACGAAATGCAACAACAAAACATGGAGAAAAGTGGATTTTATCTAACAAGTATGTTTGTTATGTCGTGTGTGTTTACAATAATAAATTTACGAACGGAATCGATCGTCTGGATTGTATACGGAGGAAGGAATATTTTTTTTTTTTTGCTATCCTATATATAATATTATGTCGAAGCATATGAATTGACGTGTTCGTTGCTATCTTCATTCTACGAATATGTCGATAAACTTTGTTATTCTCGTATAGATGTAGATACATACATAAATATTTAAGCTTCTTAAATCAAAGCAAGCTTTTTAAATAAACTTTTTATGTTTTCTGCTTTGCGCGCTCTGTGTAAAGGAGGATTTGCCAGTGTGCGAAAATCTTTATTTAAAGCACATGTGAACTTAAATTATAGAAAATTGTCATAAATATCGGCAGGTTGCGATTAATTATACATGTATCGACTGGCAGCGTATGTTCGAGATGAACTACGATACTATATTTCACCAAGCAGAATCCAACTGGCTATAGTAACGGCTAAATCAACAACAGGTTCAAACCACCAATGGTTCCACCAAAGATCCGATCGCAAGAATTGTATACAGCCGAAGATCAACAAGAAGTAACGGAAGAGGGCTATGAAGAACAGCCTGAACCGTACTTTCCCGATCTGGAAGAAGGTGAGGTTGATGATGAAAATTTCCATCCTGAAGCCTCCCAGCCGGAATCGGATACGTAGACGTAAATAAACATCAAACGTATACGCTTCCTTATACATATCAACCTAAGTATAAAACCAAAGTTCTAAAATTTTTAATAGGCACGGGATCGAATAAATCTTTTCTGAACCCAGAGTTCATTCATCCTTCACGGATACGCTCCATACCTCCAGTGAACGTCCAAACAACGTTTAACGATCACCAAATAAACCAAAAAGTTATAGTCCCCGGACTTATGGAATTTAAAACAAAGGAATCTTTAGAATTCCTTCTTTTTAAATTTCATAAATATTTTGATGGTTTATTAGGACTGGATATGATGCAGCCATTTGGATGCAGCAATTGAGTTTAAGAAGCAAGCTAACTGCTGAGCTGAAATGAACACTTAATTATTCCCGAAGGTATCTATCATAATTATAATAACTATCGACAAACATATTATCAGCCGAAATGGTGATGTCAACTGGCCGACTAGGAGCTGCGATTTGACTCCGTTGGATTATTATTTGTGGGAAGCCGTCAAGGACAAATGTTATGCTTATCATCCAAAGATGATTGAGACTTTGAAAGACACGCTTAAATTGTTTATTTTTTAGAATTCGGGTCAACAGAAAGGAGTACGGCAGATCCAGCCACGCCAGTCATTTGAATGAAATAATATTCCATTATTAATCGGAAGGTGTACTCTCGAAAACAAAGTACTAGTAATTTGAAAATGTTTGTTGCATGTTTATTTCATATTCATTTAAAACGAACTAAAAGTTGTTGCACCCAGTACCTCGCTTGTAAAACATAAATATATTCACTGTCACAGTCGATAGAAATCTTGCATAGCGATAATAAATCCATTTAATTAAGATGTCGCGCAAGGCAAATAGTGAAATATTGTTACGGTGACACCTAGATTAGAATAGATTTGGTTCAACATTTAGGCGTCATTTGTATACTAACATATTTGCTCGATTCTTGATGCGCATTTAGAATTATTCTAGAAACAAATATTTTGGTATATAAAGGCGTACATTGACGTGGAATGCTGAGTCTTATTTTAAACGTGATGCAGTGAAGATTAAATAGAAAGATTATTAAAGTGATTATTAAAGCGATTATTAAAGCGATTATTAAAGTGATAATTAAAAAGTGTGTTATAATTGTAATAATTAATTGTTAATTTTGTGTTGTATAATTATTGTGTTGTGTAAATAAATTTGTGTGAGTTCAAATTTGAAGCAGTTGTATTTATTCACAATCCAGTGATTCGAACCTTGAGTGACAAGGCATAAACGTAACAATATATTTATTATCAGTAGCTTTCCAAACTTTTCGATAGATAGATGTACCTAGTTAATTTGGGGTTTAGATTTATTTCAAATTTTTAATTTGAATTTAATTAGAATTAGTTTTGAGTAATATAATTTGTATGTACGTATTGTTACGATTTTGCCTTGTCACTTAAGGTTTTAATCATTGGATTGTGAATAAATACAACTGGTTCAAATTTGAACTCACACAAATTTATTTACACAACACAATAATTATACAACACAAAATTAACAATTAATTATTACAATTATAACACTTTTTAATTATCACTTTAATAATCGCTTTAATAATCACTTTAATAATCTTTCTATTTAACCTTCACTGTATCACGTTTAAAATAAGACTGAGCATTCCACGTCAACGTACGCCTTTATATACCAAAATATTTGTTTCAAGAATAATCCTAAATGCGCATCAAGAATTGAGTAAATATGTTAGTATAGAAATGACGCCTAAATGTAGAGTCTAAATCATAAATGCAATTGAACAATTAATGAAATTAACTTATTGTATTCTAATACCGTCTATTGTCACCGTAACAGTATTTTTTACTGCGCAATTTAATTTTTAATGTTGAATAGAATGAATGAAAAACATCTCCGGTGGTCCACTTAGTTAAGAATAGCATAGGAGTCGGTCGATATATTAACAAATAATTTATCTGATTTAGTATCAAAATGTAAACTTATTTGGCTTCGAGAAAAATTATACGATTACGGAATATGTAGAAAGAAACTTTATCAGACCGGCTAGTACAAAATAAAAAGAAAATAATGAGAAATTTTGAAATTTTAATATCATTTCCTAGGTTGTCGATTGATTAGAATCCTATTGATATTGTTATGTAAGAATATTTTAAGCGAAAAAGCCCTAAAATAATTTAATATATTGTACTAGATTAATATTTAGATTAGTACTAGTAATTATACAGTGAGGAGCTGTAATCGATTTAAACCCCTATATAAGCTTAACAAACAAATAAAAAAGGGCAGTCTCTATCGTTAGTAGTGAACACGGAGTTATAAATAAAAGATTATTGTACTTAAAATATATAAGTGTAATGTACTTAAATAAATATATAGAGTGATAATTACTGTAAAATTATACCTAAATTTATATAAAATGTATATAAGGTGAACTAATAAAACCTAACTTTGTAAAAATATATAAACATAACTCTGTAAAAATATATAAACGACATTCTTGTATAAATAGAAATAATGTGAAACCTAAAAATTGTTTAATACTAAAACTAATTATTATATAAAAACTTAAAACGTTTAAGTGTTTTAATTAAAGTGACTCTAAAATTCCAAAATGGACTCGCAACGCAACAACCGAGTGGTTAGTACACAACAATATAGGTTACAAATCGAGTTTTATCTGGATATGTTTAGAAATAGCTATGAGTTTCATTCAAATTGCACAATTTACATAACGCACGGGGCTGTTTCATAACAATTTGATATTTTGCAGAACCCAAACCGAAACTTGGTTTGTAACGTCAATATCATCCAAATTGATTGTCGAACGACTTAGCCTCATTCATATTGACTAATTCCCAGTTTCTTATTTGAAGATTCCTATGAACATCACAAAATTCATTAAACAAGAAAATAACTATCACGCAACAACATTAAATTTAAAAACTAATTAAAGGTAAAGAGTTTTCATGAAAATATATCGAGTCGTTTGTGAAAGCAGTAGCACAAACATACAATATCATATGGTGTATAAATTTTAACTAGGTGCTGAAACTCACAATTAACTCTACCTAACCAAAGGAGACAACTTTCTCCAAAAATAATTTTACAGTCTCGGTTAAAATTAATAGCATATTCTGCCCATATTGTTGACCATATTCCAGAACTTCCTTTACAAATCATTTCGAAATTATTTTAAGATCCCATTTTTATTCAGTTAGCTTAGTTCCTTTCTTGTCGGCCATATTCCAGCATTTCCTCCAAAAATTGTTTTAGAATTTTATTTTCATCTAGCACGCCAAATTTGTCCTAGTGAACCATTTTTCCGAACCTCCTCCAAAAACCATTTTAGAACCCCATTTACATTTACCGATTGAATTTCTCTGCGTATCCACTGCGCAGTGACCCAAAGAGTGACCGCAAAATTCGCCGGTTTTTGCGTAGTCTGTAGCAAGAACGGGGAAGGTCGTACAGAGGTCCCCGTGGGCTTAAATTGACCGTCATAAAAAATGTGGGTGAGCATAACTCGATTTTTTCAATATTGAGTCAATTTACAACTACTTGAGGGGTGGAAACCAAAAAGCAAAAAGATTATTCATTAAGGGACTATCATTTTCTGCCGTTTTCGGCAAAAGGGGTGGTTTCCCCCCGAGAATATTTGGAAGACCATTTCTGATGTCACTCTTGCCATGAAATTTCAAGTATTTTTATCAAGAGCTTCACGACCGTTTTCCCATTTCTTTCTTCTGGGGATGGTTTCTACCCCTCAAGTAGGGGTAAATTCACTCAATATTGAAAAAATCGAGTTATGCTCACCCACATTTTTTATGGCGGTCAATCTAAGCCCACGGGGACCTCTGTACGACCTTCCCCGTTCTTGCTACAGACTATACGCAAAAACGGGTGAAAAAATGGTGTTTTTGCGGTTACTCTTTGTGTTAACCATAACCATAATTCCATGGCCTTGGCAATGAAGGTTTTTTCATTTTTCTCTCTCTCTCTCTCTTTTTTACTCGGGTCCAAATCGTGGCCTTTGATAAAATCAATATATTTACTTCGAGCTGGTCGACTCAAAATCGACTCCCAGACGCTATTCAGTTATTTTCGGAACAGAGTCATCGGTTATAATTTATGTCGTCTCGGCCATAGACGTGCCCAATGTTTTAGTTAGACTTAATTTATTCAAGGCTAACATGCAGTTTCAAAAAATTCTCTAGCAGTCGACAGAACTGGATAAGACCAAAATACTAAAAAACACCAACAAATGAATGAGTATTGGGTTAGTAGCATACATAAAGACGCATTTAAGAAGAATCTCAAAATTTCCACCAATCAGCCAAATTTGCCATCTAAACTTGCCGGTAAGATTTTTGGTAAGCCATCATTCGTAATTTACTGGTGCCAATGCCAACCCCACCATTTTGAAAAAAAGGTAAATAAATTTACATCAAAATTTTATTCAAAATCTTAGAAAGGTAGAGTAAGCAATTTACGATAAATTTCACGTTCATGAATTTTATAGTTTAATGTACCACCGAATACACCAACCGTTACAAAGAAATATGTTTTTGCCATTTCGATCGCAAAGCGTTCCAATTTAATTTGTTTCAGATGCCACATTATTTTAAGAAATTTTTCATATCGCACTTTGATCTTACCACGTTCTTTTTGATTCTCATCATCTATCATTGAATGAAAGAGACATATATCTTCTTATACCTTTTTAGCAAATATTTTTCTTGCGATGTCAATAACATCACACATTTTTCGGATTGGTGTACACAAATGAATATGTAATGCCCACACGTATATTGAAAAACGACTTCATCGAGACTGTGAAAATTTTATATGCGGTTCCTACCCCAATTTTTAAATATTATACATAGGTGTGTGTGTGTTCATGGAAGCGATGTGCGGTGAAAACTTGGTGTATGCTTTTTAAATGTTGAACGATACACCTACACATTTATTACAAATGTTTGCTTCCCATATTCCCATATTTCTAGGAATGATTTTGCTTAAGCTTTAGAAATTCAATTTTCAAACTTTGTTTAACAATATTTTAAACGGCTTCTGTTTAAAAGTAAACAAAGCTACCAGAAGCCATATACCAAAATCCATACTCGTTAAGGTGCTATATTGTTCTAAAAAAAATCCAATACCTGGTATATACTCGTATGTACTTACTCGTATATATAAATCGATATAATGTCATTATATCCAAGTATATGCAAATATTTATCCAGACTCTTATCTCTTGAATATATTATGATATTAGAGAAAATTGCCAAAAAAAATAAAATATATAAATTCGTTATCAAACAACATTATTAAATTTTATTAGTCATTGTCGTTTTTATGTTTGTTTACCGACTGTACACATATTAAATAGTTTGGTGTATCATTTCGTGCATACTCAGTATTATCTCTGTTGAGTGGCTTTACCAAAAATTAGCTATTCGTGATATTAATTTTGGAACTGTTCGTGCGTTGCAATTATCTCGTTTGTGCTAGCTCCTGTGTAAATATGCCGGTGGATGAATTTTCATAGAATAAAAAAAACACTATAGTACAGTGAAATAAGTACATATATTGAAGTATGTAATTAACTGCTGAATGGGCTGTTGTTTACAAAGAGAGTCTGGAGTAAAAAATGCATCAACCTCTGGGAGCTTCAACAGATGTAGCTGAGTGGTTAAGTCTTCATAATTATAACGAAACGATCAAAACCCATCCACCCCAACGGATACTTCCAATTAAGAAGATGCTGAAGAAATAAGCGGGCGGCATAAATATTAAAGGAGCACGCACCTGCATAGCGACTAAATTGTATCACGCATCTACAACCACTGTCATTTTTTACTCACACGTTTGTGTGGGTTGAACTTAAATTGAAGCAAACAATTTTTTTCTCTCGTAGAAAAAGGGATAATACACAGACACAGTAAAAATATTTCCCATGCCAATCAAATCAAATTTAAGAAGCGCTTGATCCATGATCCAATTTTATTACCACCATAGTGTAATAAACTTTTCACAGTAAAAACGTACTAACATTTTGAATTTGCATCTTCTACAAGAAATATCCTTTGATACAAATAATCGCACGCGTTAAATCGAGTTAGTTTTAAAATTTTCTTTTGTTTTTTGTAATGTCATGTTCAAATACATTTCATAGCGACACATTTCGAAGTTGACATATTTTGTGATTACTCTGTGTAAATGCGCAAATAAATCGAAATATTCAGAAGCTACTATAAAGTTTAAGTTAACTAGAATTTTTGTGATAAGGAATCACAAAATATTGTGGTGAATATTGATTTAAGTTGATATACATTCTTATAAGATTTGTGTGTTTTGTTTATAAATGTGTCAATTTGTTGTTAACTCTTTGTTTATAGGAATACTTTTTGCCTTAATTTGGAATAAACACATCCGAAAAATGTTCTTTGGACATGTTACGGCGAGATCGAACAAGATGGAAGCTTACTTAAAAACCTGTTTAGGATATCTTGAAACTAAATCATTCACCGTAGAAGAACAAAGGATGGTTACGCAAGAATTTCGAGTGCTGGTGAAAGTACATTCAGTAATGAAGCATTAATTCTCGAAATTTTTTTGGGATTAAGAACATCGAGTCCATATATTGCTTTCCACTTCTGCCAGAAAGTAAATTATTTGTGCGTTTGCCTCGACTGGAGCTAATATTAAATAACTTCAAGAAAACGGTTCGTATTTCTTTCGCATATATTTGCGGACTAATAGTTCATCGGGTTGAAACATGGCATCCTGAAGGAAATGAAGCCAGCAAATGCCTAAATATCATTTTTGGACCCTAATGATGAAGTCTACCTACGAATAATCCTTCCAGAGAACAAGCAGTTACTCAGTTATTTAAAAAAACTTAAATCGACATAGCTGAGTTCCCAAACCAATTTTCCAGTTATAAAAATCATGTTTAGTCTTCGCATCAGGTATTCGTATTGGCTAACTACCTGCGATCTTTGAGATTGCCAAAATTTAGCTAGGTCGAGCCAAAATATGGAGTCAGGTCGAGGTAATCTACAAAGATCTTGGCGAATCATTAGGCAAAGTATTGCATAGCTTCTGCTTTCCTGGATAAAGGAACTTTTCTATAATGCTGGAAGAACGACAAAGTAATAATCATCAAAAGGGTAGAGTGGCAACCACACAGGCTCCAAAGCATAGAGGCCAATTGTGCTGCTGCCGATTCTTGGCAAAATTACTTGATAAATTGATTACCAGCAGATTGTTGCAGACACTATGATGAAAATGGTCAACATAGTGAAGGAGTCCGAGCAAAAGTATACCTTTGGAGTATTACTGGATGATAATTGATGGTGCTATTGATAATCTGAAGTACCTGCCGTACTATAATGAGAGAGTTGAGAAGGATGGACTGTCTAACGTAAAAAAAGTTATCCCAGACTTTCATCCCATAAAAATCAAATATACGCTTGAGGCAATACTACCTAAACTATCATGATATTATGTTATATACATATATTATTCTATCACGACATAACAAAAGAAGTCTTAAATAAACCGAAATATTTGAAAACAATAATTCCAGCAAAAGTTTGTTGGTCTAAGTGGCGTAATTAAATATCCCTTTTTCAATCAAAAAAAAAAAAAAAAAAAAAATAGCTCAATTTAAGACCAAACCAAACAAATGTGTGAGTAAAAAACCATAGTATGTAATGGCGTTTTTGATAAAAAAATTCGCTTGATTTGAAGTACAACCAACACAATTGTGTGTATAGATAGTGTTTTTTTTGGACGAAAATCAGTTAAATTCACAAATGTGTAAGTTGGTTCAAAAAAAATACAAAACAAATTTTTGACATGGTACTTTTTACGTACCCACAAAATTGTGTAACCGGGTAGAGAAAGGGATATAAAGTTCCGAAAATCAATAAATTTCTCAATATTTTAATACTCAATCGCTTCCACAGCCCGTTCTATAAAAGTGTCGGATTAGGACGAGTGTTTTTTAGATGTGGCATACTAACATCTTCATACAGGATAAGTTTCATGGAACTTCTATGCGTCCAAGCTGCGCAATTGAATTTTAAATTCTCAAAATCATTAAATTACTCAATATTTTAATACTCAATCGCTTCCACAGCCCGTTCTATAAAAGTGTCGGATTAGGACGAATGTTGTTTAGATGCGGCATATTAACATATTCATACAGGATAAGTTTCATGGAACTTCTATGCGTCCAAGCTGCGCAATTGAATTTTAAATTCTCAAAATCATTAAATTACTCAATATTTTAATACTCAATCGCTTCCACAGCCCGTTCTATAAAAGTGTCGGATTAGGACGAGTGTTTTTTAGATGTGGCATACTAACATCTTCATACAGGATAAGTTTCATGGAACTTCTATGCGTCCAAGCTGCGCAATTGAATTTTAAATTCTCAAAATCATTAAATTACTCAATATTTTAATACTCAATCGCTTCCACAGCCGGTTCTATAAAAGTGTCGGATTAGGACGAGTGTTTTTTAGATGCGGCATACTAACATCTTCATACAGAATAAGTTTCATGGAACTTCTATGCGTCCAAGCTGCGCAATTGAATTTTAAATTCTCAAAATCATTAAATTACTCAATATTTTAATACTCAATCGCTTCCACAGCCCGTTCTATAAAAGTGTCGGATTAGGACGAATGCTTTTTAGATGTGGTGATACTAACTGCGATTGAGTATTAAAATATTGAGTAATTTAAAGATTTTGAGAATTTAAAATTAAATTGCGCAGCTTGGACGCATAGAAGTTCCATGAAACTTATTCTGTATGAAGATGTTAGTATGCCGCATCTAAAAAACACTCGTCCTAATCCGACACTTTTATAGAATGGGATATTTAAGCAGATATGTAGAATTAGTTCGTTTTATTTAATAATTTTTTTATTAAATCATTTGATTTCTATCGTCCCATTAATATAATGTTAGTACTTTAGTTATTATGTAGTTGCTATAGTTTTTACGGTATGGGTTTAATTTTCGGGCTGATAGTGATCGGATGCTGAACTTTCGCTGTAGTGATAGCTCGCCTAACTCTATTTTCTGGGATGATAGTTTTCTCTGATTATAATTTTTCCTGGGATGAAATATTCTGGGATGGTACAATTTCTGGGCTGATAGTAATATCCTGCGATGGAAAACTGTCGTGATAGTTTAGTGTTGCCATCGTCGTTTTACGGGATGAATCCTGGACTAACTTTATATACATGACTGTTTACTTAATTGTTATTCGATCATTAACAGTTACTTCTCTAATAGAACAGCGCAACCATTGTGTCAAAAGCGTAAATAAATGTTGTTTATATGGCCCAATCTTGGGCCCGCATCCATTGAATATAGTTTTCAATAGTAGTATGCAGGAAAATGTTCGACACGTATCATTCGCGAACGATAAGGCACTTGATGTACTTTCCTATCGTTTTCCGTGTTTATTTTCAATTTTTCAAATTTATTTAATTTAAACATAAATTAACATTTTGACTATCGCTGAGAATGCAAAGAGAAGTACGGTACAAAAGGACTTACTTTAGGTGACTTGTAGCCAGATAAAAAGATTCGAGAATAATGGGACGAATTTTAAAACTTGGGATTTATTTGGTTATTTTGTTAAAGTTAATTTTGATGAAAGATTCGAACGACAAAAGAGTAACAGTGAGTAGCAAAAAAGTTTTCTTTGTGTCGAAAAGATTAGCTTAAATGTGGGATTTGAAACAAAATATCTTGGCTAAGATATATGAAGGCCGACTGGTTGCATCCGTGACTTATTGCTGAGATGGATGCACAGATAGAATAAATTGCCCCCATCAAAGAACTCTAACGAGCGCACAAAGGGGGATTCTCCTTGATATAACTATATAGCGTATAGGACAGTCTCCACCAAAACGGTTGCTGCCTTAGCCGGAGTCACTGCAATTGATCAAAGGTTTAGTGAACGATTGGCTAGTTACAAAATAAAGAAACGACAAATGTCAGTTATGGAAAGTTCAATTTCTAGGCAACCTATAATATGGCCGAATATCCTGAGTAAGTTCAAAAGGGATATTTGGCAAGAACATGAAACCAATCGATTGTCGGCAGAATTACACTTATAATTACATGCCTTACGAATAAAGTTTCCATAATTGTCCCATGGACACTTATGTCTTTCTTGACGCAAAGATTTTCTATCTGAATGTATTGAAATGTGTTCGTCATATATTCTCACTATCATTGGTCAATCTTTTGTGCATGACTTCAAAGTTTCGTTAAATATGTTCCAACGAACTTCACTCTGCAAAGAGAGCTTCCTATATAATAGTCACCTTTTTGAGTTATTTTTTTAAATTTATGCATTTTGATGTTGATCAATGATTTTTATAATAGTATCACCTGAATTAAATCAGTTTTAAATCATCCGATTTAAATTAAATGATTTAAATCATATAAACCCTGTCGCATACTGGAAAAGTTAGCCGATTCGCTTGAGCCGAAAAATGTCGATAATGCAGAATCGGATGTATAACTAAAATGCACCAGCCGAAAAATGTCGATAATGCAGAATCGGCTGTATAACGAAAACACACCAGCCGAAAATTGTCGATAATGCAGAATCGGCTGTAATAACTAAAATGCATTAGTCGAAAAAATGCCGATAATGCAGAATCGGCTGTAATAACTAAAATGCATCAGCCGAAAAATGACGATAATGCAGATACGGTTACAAAAAATATCAGCTCAGGTCGATAATGCAGAAGCAAAAACAATTTGTTTTATCCGCTAGTAAACGTTGGTAATGCAGATTCGCAATTTTGGTGTTAAACAGTAATTACTTTTTAAATCAAAAATGTTTATTTCGGTTCATACGGTTAAAGTTAGCCGAAAGTTTCCAGCCGAAAGATGGTAATGCAGATAGTGTATTTGCTATTCCAGCCGAAAGATGGTAATGCAGATAGTGTATTAGCTCATGACCATAGGTAGATTCTGAGTATATGGTTGGGGTGGATCTGATGGGGTATTATGGGTGAAATTTTGATTTTCTCCTTTTCTCAACGATAAAATCGTTCATCATTCGAGATTTTGGCATATAGACACCAATCTCACTATGCCGATTCGATCGCCCATGACCATAGGTAGATTCTGAGTGTATAGTTGGGGTGGGTCTGAGGGGGTTAGATGGGTGAAATTTTTATTTTCCTCATTTTTCGTCAATAAAACCGTTCGTCATTCGATATTTTGGCATATAGACACCAATCTCACTATGCCGATTCGATAGCCCATGACCATAGGTAGATTCTCAGCATATGGTTGGAGTGGGTCTGAGGGGGTTATAGGGGTGAAATTTTGATTTTCTCCTTTTCTCAACGATAAAATCGTTCGTCATTTGAGATTTTGGCATATAGACACCAATTTCACTATGCCGATTCGATAGCCCATGGCCATAGGTAGATTCTGAGTATATGGTTGGGGTGGGTCTGAGGGGGTTATAGAGGTGAAATTTTGATTTTCCTCATTTTTCGTCGATATAATCGTTCGACATTCGACATTTTGGCATATAGACACCAATCTCACTATGCCGATTCGATCGCCCATGACCATAGGTAGATTCTGAATATATGGTTGGGGTGGGTCTGAGGGGATTATAGGGGTGAAATTTTGATTTTCTTCATTTTTGGTCGATATAATCGTTCGACATTCGACATTTTGGCATATAGACACCAATCCTTTTATGCCGATTCAATCACCCATGACCATAGGTAGATTCTGAGTATATGGTTGGGTTGGGTCTGAGGGGGTTATAGAGGTGAAATTTTGATTTTCCTCATTTTTCGTCGATATAATCGTTCGACATTCGAGATTTTGCCATATAGACACCAATCTCACTATGCCGATTCGATTGCCTATGACCATAGGAAGATTCTGAGTATATGGTTGGGGTAAGTCTGGGGGGGTTTTATGAGTGAAATTTTGATTTTCCTCATTTTTCGTCGATATAATCGTTCGTCATTCGAGATTTTGGCATATAGACACCAATCTCACTATGCCGATTCGATCGCCCATGACCATAGGTGGATTCTAAGTATATGGTTGGGGTGGGTCTGAGGGGGTTATAGGGGTGAAATTTTGATTTTCTCTTTTTCTCAACGATAAAATCGTTCTTCATTTGAGATTTTGGCATATAGACACCAATCTCACTATGCCGATTCGATAGCCCATGACCATATGTAGATTCTGAGTACATGGTTGGGGTGAGTCTGAGGGGGTTATAGGGGTGAAATTTTGATTTTCTCCTTTTCTCAACGATAAAATCGTTCTTCATTTGAGATTTTGGCATATAGACACCAATTTCACTATGCCGATTCGATAGCCCATGACCATAGGTAGATTCTGAGTATATGGTTGGGGTGGGTCTGAGGGGGTTATAGGGTTGAAATTTTGATTTGCTCCTTTTCTCAACGATAAAATCATTCGTCATTTGAGATTTTGGCATATAGACACCAATCTCACTATGCCGATTCGATAGCCCATGACCATAGGTAGATTCTGAGTATATGGTTGTGGTGGGTCTGAAGGGGTTATAGGGGTGAAATTTTGATTTTCCTCATTTTTCGTCGATATAATCGTTCGACATTCGAGATTTTGGCATATAGACACCAATCTTACTATGTCGATTCGATCGTCCATGATCATAGGTAGATTCTGAGTTTATGGTTGGGGTGGGTCTGGGGGGGTTATAGGAGTGAAATTTTGATTTTCTTCTTTTCTCAACGATAAAATCGTTCGTCATTCGAGATTTTGGCATATAGACACCAATCTCACTATGCCGATTCGATCGCCCATGACCATAGATAGATTCTGAGTATATGGTTGGGGTTGGTCTGAGGGGGTTATAGGGGTGAAATTTTGATTTTCTCCTTTTCTCAACGATAAAATCGTTCGTCATTTGAGATTTTGGCATATAGACACCAATTTCACTATGCCGATTCGATAGCCCATGACCATAGGTAGATTCTGAGTATATGGTTGGGGTGGGTCTGAGGGGGTTATAGGGGTGAAATTTTGATTTTCTTCATTTTCTCAACGACAAAATCGTTCGTCATTCGAGATTTTGGCATATAGACACTAATCTCCCTATAACCCTATAACCCCCTCAGACCCACTCCAACCATATACTCAGAATCTACCTATGGTCATGGGCTATTGAATAGTTACTTATAGTCACTTTGGACTGGGATACTTCAATTTAATATATAATTTGTTTATTTTTCGGCTGAACTAGTCAAGACGCTATCTGCATTATCTTTCGGCTGACAACTTTCGGCTAACTTTAACAAGGTCCCTGTCACAGCCAACTACATCGCCGACACCCACGTCGTTGATATCCACATCGCCAACACAAACAATTCCGACAACCATATGTAGATGCTGTATAAGATAGCGGAATTTTGACAGCGGAAAATAAGGGATTGCGCTACTCGCCGCAAGTGGCAGCACTATCACTAAAGAGAATTTCTTTTGTTATGTAATTACCAGCGGAAATTTTTCATTCATTATGTACCATTTTTTCACTAAATAAAATATCTCAGCGGAATAAAATATTAAAAGTGATCCTTAAAATGGCAAAATGATGGATCTCCGAAGTAAAGGAACTCGGTTAATGAAATATTGAAATTTAACAATAATCCGTCTATCTGCCATTTCTTCCACTAGTAACCAATACTTTCGGTTGTTTTTCTAGTAGCTTAGGTCATACTGAGACTCTATGGAAAATTTGGGGAAAATTTCACTAGAATTTTGACTAGAATTTTTTATAAGTGATTTAAAAAAACTGAAAATCACTTATATAGCCACAGAAAATCAAAAAATTCTAGTGAAAATTCTAGTCCATGAATTTTCCCCAAATAAAAATAACCGAAAGTATGGCTTATTAGTGGAAGTTTTTGAGATATTGGCCAAAAACTGAAAATCATTTATATGGCCACAGAAAATCAAAAAATTCTAGTGAAAATTCTAGTCCATGAATTTTTCCCAAATTTTCCATATAGTCTCAGTATGACCTAAGATGTTAGAAAAACAACCGAAAGTATTGGTTACTAGTGGAAGAAATGGCGGATACACGGATTATTGTTAAATTTCATTATTTCATATACCGAGTTCCTTTACTTCGGAGATCAATTATTTTGCCATTTTAAGGATCACTTTTAATATTTTATTCCGCTGAGATATTTTATTTCGTGAAAAAAATGGTACATAAAGAATGAAAAATTTCCGCTGGTAATTACATAACAAAATAAATTCTCTTTAGTGATAGTGCTGCCACTTGCGGCGAGTAGCGCAATCTCTTATTTTCCGCTGTCAAAATTCCGCTATCTTACACAGCATCATATGTAGCCCTATATCTCGTGTACAAGAATTTTGATCAACAATCGGTTAAAGTACACACTCTATTTAGCCGGCTCAACCACATCACCGACGCCCGCACTGCCAATACCCACATTGCCAAAAATCACATCTGATTTTAAGAAACTTGCGACATTTGTACTAACGTAATGTGTATGTAAAATCGATGTGGCGATGTGGTTGTCGGCTGTCTGGCCAGTCGGCGATGTTGTTGTGCCGGTGATGTGGCTTGTCAGCGATCTGTTTATGTTAGCAAAGTATACTTGTCGGTTAAAATTCCTGTCGGCGATGTGATTGTCGGGATGTTGTTGTGTCAACAATGTGGCTTGTCGGCGATCTGGTTGTGAAGTCGATTTGTCTTCCAAAATTCCTGTCGGCGATGTAGTTGTCGGCTATCTGGCAAATCGGCGATATTGTTACCGGCGATGTGATCTAGAACTGTCGGCGATGTGGTTGTCGGCGACACTGATCTATTTCATGGATACGACATTAGTAACAAAAAACCATATAAAACAAATAGCAAAAAATGTGAGCACTTTTTATATAGTCATATCCCTCGTTCATATACACCTCTTGCTTTAAAAAAGTATTTCTGAAAGATAGGACCGTACCGAGGGATAGATTTAATTTCGAAATTTTCTGAAATTAGTTTTTTATTATTTTAGTCAATAAACCAATAATAATATTCAAATGATTTAAATTAAATATCACATTTTATTCATTTAATTCATGTGATACTACTTTTATATGCAAATTTCTTCTTGCGATTTTCGTGATATTTCAAATGCGCACCTGCAAATAATTCGAATAAAAAAAGAGTTCGTGTCGTCAAAACGTCAAACGTCAAAAACTCATAGGAACCAGTTTTCTGTTTACATAATTTGATTTTCGAAAATTCGGAATACAAGAAAAGAAAAAAAAATTTCTGTCTCTGTCACAAACGTAGAACTGTTTTTTCACTACCATATAATTTTTGTCATGTCGTATCCATGTATATATGTAGATCAGTGGTCGGCAATATGGTTGTGCCTACGATGTAGTTGTCGACGGTGTAAGTGTCCGCGATGTGGTGGTAGGCGATGTGGGTGTTGGTGAAATAGGTGTCGGCGATGTGGTCTTGTCGGCCAAAATCCCTGTCATAGATGTGGTTGTCCGCCATCTGTCTGGTCCGCGATGTTGTTGTCGGTGATGTGACCCATACCCCTCTATTGTGCCGGTCAACATTTTCAGTGACAGCTGACTGGCAGCTCTGCAAGTAGTCCTCCTTTTTTAGTGCAGGGATCTGCGGACCAATATGTGATGGGTTTCTGCTCTCCAACCGATTCTTACATTAAAGTCGTCTACAACGATTTCGATGTCCTGGTGTAGGGTGTTACTTATATGATATCTTCCAGCTCAGCAAAGAATAAATCTTTCACATATAATCTCGTTTGTCTTGAGGTGGCACATGTGCATTAACAATAGTGATATTTTTAATTTTTTAGCGTGCAATCTAACCGCGCATACCGGGAACGTGAGAGTCGTCTTTAAATTGTCTTCAGTGCTAATGGCCGCTGTATTATGGAGTGTAATCATTGGTGGTAATATGGATCATACTCTCGGATCATCTAGACAATTGCAGTGCAAGCACGTCTAGTGAATTTTAAAAGGTTTTAAAAGGTTTGTCCGTATAATTTTTCCAAGGTCATTGTTGTGATGTATCCGATAAATTAACCCGAAGCCTTTGTATAGGGTCATGAATAGCGTTTATAACTTGGTTGTTTTTGTCAGAGTAGATAGTTGGCCCGCCGCTCTGGTGATAGATCTTAAAGCATCCATTCGTACCTTGAACACTTTTATACAGCAAGCCGCTTGATACAGGACAGATGCTCGCTTCAGCTGCCCTTAACCTGGAGATTAAATTCTGATTTGGTATTCGTTTTAGGGCACCTATATGTCATGCCATGACATATAGTGTCGATGCCAGTAAATATAGAGCTTGCTCTGCTCGTCTCCACGGCAGGCAGTTAAGAATTTATGACTTTGCTCGTCGATTGGAATTATTAGGAACAACACTTTTAGCCAAATTAATGATACTACTTTTTCAAATCCGTAGAATAATCTTGGAGTGGCTTAAGACAAACAATCTTTAGAAGCTATATGCTATATGTACTCTAGATAAAAATTCATTCCTTGTGGTATTGTTTGTAGTCTCCATAGTCTCTATACGGACCGTTGTCGCTACAAGAACAAAATAAAAATGAGGTTCACTAAAATTGTGCAAACTTCCCAACAGGCCGACAACGTGCAATCAACAGTAATATTAGCAAAATATATTCATTTCTGGAAGAGTACCGTGAAACAGCGACATCGGAATGTTAATTTTGTATCCGACCGAAATTTTTGAAAACTTCATGGCTGAGACCTTGCTTCAATTTGCTACTTTTCTCTATGGAGGTATTTCTTCGGTTGAGAGGAATGAATAGTAGGTCTCTGAAACTAGGTCAAATCTGAAATTCATAAATAAATTCGGATGTATTGTGAGCTAAGTATAGCTTTATATTTGTATAATTTTTTACTTGGATATTATTCAATCTATCGTCTTCTAGAATATGAGGCTAGACGCGTAAAATTCTTAAAAATGTGTCATAAAATGTATGAGTACACATAGTAGATAATCCATACACCATAATTCCCTGTCATGTTGAAAATTGGAAACCCAAACCATTTTAATGCTTTTTTAAAATTTACGTTAGATTAAGTGGTGAAAAATGTTCTTTCAATTTCTTTAATCTGTCTTTTAAAATTATATTTCTTGTAAGGGTGATTGACACCCAGGGTTAATTAATCATCATCTATCTACATACAAAGACCACAGTAGCAAATCCCATATAAATTCGCTATGATGTATCGCATCTGTCCAAAAACCAAACTCTTACTCATGATGTCATCGTCCATGAATTCGCTATATCCTTGTGCTGGAATCAAACGATATTAATTTCACTGTATACGATACAAATCAAATATTTTACCCCGACTTAATTGTAACAAATCTAATCTAATCCCCTAACAAAAAAACAAAATTACGATTTCGGCACCTTTAAACAGCACCCACAATAAAAAAAAAGAACTAATTTATTCACACACAAAAAAAAACCCCAAAAAAGTTTTCACTTTCTTTTCAATTCCGATTCATCACCACCACCGTATTACACGACACACAGTTTGATTGATCGAATAAAATTAGTTATCACACCACCATCGTATATACCGCACACCATCGTCGATGGGGGGTGACAATTTTTATTCATTTTAATTACAATCAAATCTTCACAGTATAAATTTCCTTCCTCCTCCAATTTTAACGAGGTTCACCTTTAAAAAAAACAACACCCTGCGCCCCCGCCCCATATCACATCACAATACTCACAGTAGAATAAAACAAAAAAATTGATTTAATGAAAATTCAATTTTCTTTTAATTTCTTTTTTTTTGTTTTTTTGTGAAGAAGCAAATTTATTTAATTCGAGGTGTATTGTAAAAAAAAATATTACGGAACAATAAAAAGGGCATGGCCACAATAATTATCGTAATGAAAATTACAACCAGAAACTATTCATCGTTCGTGTTGTATATTTTGTGAAAGGAGTGGCATGGATTGTGAGGTATTCTCGGTGCCATTTTACGATGATCTAATCAAATAAACGAAAGCTGATAATTTAATAAATTAAAATTTTATTGTCACCCCGTCCTAATGAATTTGTTTTATTGTTTTTCATTTTAGGTACGATCTGTACAAGTTTCAGATATCAGCGCCCGAGACGTTGGCCTTATTACTGATTGGTTTTGGTTTGAATTCGAATACTAGTTTGATTACTGTAAGTATTTATCAAATTTGCATAATTGGTTAGATTCGCATGAGTGCATTGAAGGTTGATGTTGAATTGTCTCTGCGTAAGGTATAGGACGTTAAAAGTGAACGGCGAAATAGTTGGGAGTTCTTCGATCCCAGAACAGATAGCAAAATTTATAAACAAACTAGTAAAATATAGCCCTAAGTTCATAGGAATTTATGTTGCTAACAGTTGTTGCACCCTCCATTTATCCAAATTTAATCTTTATTTGTAGAACCTTTAATATACTCATACCAAATGACATATTTTGTAGTAGGGATGAATATTGATTTGGGATTATTTCTACACTTCTTAAAGCACCGAACCTCTCTCGACCAAATTCAGTTGTTGTGAAAGTTTTTTGAGCCAGTATGCATCAGTTCTATAATTGGTATGATAGTTTTGAGGGGCAAAACATACCTGCCACTGAATCAGGCAGTGTATTGGAGACGAGCAGAGGAAATCCTGTTTACAACATGTTATGGTGAGTCATTGTCGCCCTAAACCCAATTCAGCGCCTCGCTATATAAACATGTTCAAGATACGGTTGGGTGCCTTTAAGATGTATCACCAGTACGTGGTTATGAACCTTATGCAAAGGCCTTGGTTTGTGACTCATCACAACAACGACCTCGTAAAATGTACACGGACAACTCTTTAAAGATGGGGACATTGAACGTGCTAACCCTTCTAAGACCTAGAGATCTCCAAAACCTTGCGATCGAGGCGGACATTTTCAGACTAAGCGTGCTTGCACTATAAGAGCTTAGATGTTCTGAGAGTGGGATCCGTACCACCAATAGCTACACGATGGTGTACAGCGGCCATCAGAATAGAGAAGAATTTGAAGTCAGCTGTTACGTTCACTGGCGAGTACAGCGGTATATTATCGAGCCTCTGCTATGCCAATATGCGGCATAATAATTGCACGGTTACATTACGCACTAAAATATTTTATATCACAATTGTTAATGCACATGCGCCAACTGTAAAACAAAACTGATAATGTGAAAGATTTATTCTTTGTTGAGCATCCGAATCATCATGGTCGCCCAATGCAAAAGCAGTTGGAGTGCAGAAACCATATTACATATTGGTCCAAACAGCTTGCCTCAGCTCAGTCAGGAACAGCAACGGTCAAAAAATTTACAAGGTTACTTGACGATCGATTCATGGAAGAACATAAAATCATATTTACACGTCATGATATCGAATCGAAGAGACATTTCATGCTGATATTGACAGGGATGGTATGCTCGTTATTTTCAGGTACAAGTGCAGATTATATCATCGACATTTAATGCGCTACCCACGAGATCCATTTTTCCAAAATCCATTTCTCTAAAATCTACTTTGACAAAATCCACCTTTTTCCTCTTTCCACTATCATAAAATCCATTTTTCCAAAATCCATAAAAAATCCATCAAGCCCTGCGCCTGGCTGTGTCTGTGACTGTGGCTGTGTCTGTGGCTGTGTCTGTGTCTGTGTCTGTGTTTGTTTTATTTTATTGTTTTTTATGGAGGAGGAGCGGAACCTTCGATAGGCTTTACGAAATAATCGTCGGTGTTTCATGAGTACTTATTTTATTATCGGTGCAAAGTCCTAATTCTCAGTCTACAATGTAGTTGATGAATTATATAAAAGTACTTTTATGGTCCTGCTATAAAATTCATCAAAATTAATCGATTCACTGAAAACTTGAAATGATGATGGACGTATCGTATAAGCAAATTAGTTGCATCCGATATTTCGTTGCACCAATATTAAATCAGTGCCTAAGTCAAAATAAAAAAAAACAAAAAAAATAAATTGTAGTTTACGGTTTGTGTTAGTGCCTGTGAATTTTATGTTCAATGAATTAATTCTAGTATTTTCTAATAGCGCCGTGATTTGCATAGTCTTGTGTTTGTCAGGATCCATATATTTGCCCTCGTGTACGTGGTTCACTTAATTTTACATTACTCGCTAATAAAAGCCACGACAAGGTGAGGTTTACTATTTGAAATTTAAGCTAAGTGCATATTAAGCTAATGCTAGTTTTGTGTTTCGTTTACTTTAGTTAAAGTGTGCTATTAAACTGTGCCAAACGGATATCACATACACTACGTAAAACCACTTGTTTAGTGCATTTTAGCTGATACCACCGTTCGATTTGAAAAAAAAAAATCAGTGGCCTTGATAGTGAAAAACTGATTGTTTAGCGGACTTAATGACGGTGGTGTGATTTTGCGTACCGATATTCGCGCCACCGTCTTATTTATTTAACCACTGTCTTATGTATTTAAGTAGCATCTAAAAAGAAACTGTTACTAAAAGCAATCACCATCTGGGAAAATACCTCCGGATTGGAAAGCGATTCGTGCTACGGAGATATATGTGAAGCATTCACCAACAACAATTGAATACATCTAAAAATCGAACAAATCTACTTTGATTTAGTGTCATTATACATATTGTAAAATAATTATGTATCGTTGTTGTAACCTTAAAAGTACAGGTTACCTACCGATTACGTTAAGTCGCATGCACTCTTTTTAGTCATTTACTTTAATATTATTAGTTTACATTTATTTAATGGACTTAACTATTTATTTTCGGATTGCTGGTAAATAATATTTATAGTTATTTATGATTAGTTACTTTTAATTTACGTGCATAGTTTAGTATTATTATGGTGTTTGTTATTTCTAATTAATTGAATTAAGTTTAAACTACCCTTCTTAGTATTTAGCCTAGAGTAATATGCATAATATATATACAGTCGCCATCAGTAAAGCGCTTTGCCGGTCGGTGAATTGGTAAGTCATTTTAATTTTATTTCTATTATATTTGATCATTTGGGTATTTTAAGAAATTAAAAATTTAAACTAATTTAATTAAGTGAATTCCAATCACCTGCGTTAGAGTGAAAGTAAATATTAAGAATCTTTATTAACATGATACGTCGTTTTTTTCTTTAAATAAAGTAAGTAAATTATAATGAATTAAAGTGTTTGTTTTTAAACGGGGTTAGAAGGAGGGTCTGAATAGGGAAGAATGGGTAGTGCTTGACTTGTGTTTTTTTGTATATTCATTTGTGAAAGCAGCTGATTACTGTTGTTGAACTCCCTTGACTCACTCCCATGCCGACTTCAGCTAGCGGGCTAATGGCTGCTACGGGATTAAAGTTCATCGACATTCTGTTAACGGTGCTATTTCACCATAGTTCCGTTACATATGGTCCTATATATCACACACGTGAGGTGTCGGATTCTTACCGACTAAACCACCACCCCGATAAACCATGCCGTTTGGCCCTGTGGAACTACCGTTAGTTATTACTTCGCGAGGCAGGCTTAGCTTATGCTGCCCCTAATCGGCTGGAATTACTGCTTACTGAATTCCTGCTTCTTTCGAGGCATCTCAACTCTCCCATTATCCGTTAGATACTTCCGCCTACGGCATTCCACCCATCTTCGGATGCCAACATAAACTCCAGTATATTTTCCGGTGTTAGTTGGATCCCACGTGCACTGAACGTGCACAGTACTGCTTCTCTCCTCAGTAAATCGTGGACACTCGAATACTACATGCTCTACATTCTCCGTTGTTTCAATGCATAAAGGGTAATCTGGTAACTCTTGTGTCACCTCGATGTAGGGGATCAGGCGATGGGTCCATCTACCATTCGTCGACTCCCTCCATCTTCTCTGCCATACAGTGATCGTTTCAGCCCGTGCTAGTCGGTGGTTCTTTGCTTTTGTTCCTTGACCACGATGAAGGTACGTAGTTTGGCGCTCCTAGGCCAATAGATCTATTAGGGGCATTTCCGCAAGAACACACGCTGCATCTTCTTGATTTCTCTGAACTGCCTATAAGTAATCTTCTCCAACGAGTTGACCCAAATTGGTGCCTCATACATCTTTATAGATGTAACGACGTTGCCGAGCAGACTTTGCTGCTCATTCACGCCCCTCGTGGGTTCGGCATTATCCATACTCGCTCCCTGGAAGCAGTAAGATGTATCTTATATGACAACCTGGAATCGATCATTACCCCTATCCAAGATTTACTTGGATGACTAACAGTTTGTGGGGGTCCAATCTTTAAGGTTACGCTCTCCATTACGTTTCTGCTAGTAAGAAGGATAGCATCTGTTTTATGTTCTACTAGTTGCAGCCCAGCAGATGTTAACCACTGTTGAATAAGTCTTATTACAGATCTCCACAATCTCCTCTCTGTGTTTTGTGATAACTAAAATCGCGATGTCGTTCGCAAATCCAATCACCCGGGCATCTCTTGGTATGGGCAGTTGAAGTACACCTTCGTACGTCACATTCCAGAGTGTTGGACCTAACACTGATCCTTGAGGAAGCCACCAGTCACCTCGAAAGTTTTCTTTCCACCTCAGTATCATAAGTGAATATGTTTGGGTATGCTTTAACCGCCGAGTTCAATGCAATAATCGGAATGTTATTCGGGCCAGGGGTTTTATTGTTACCCACTCTGCCATATGTCTTCAGAACCTCCACCTCAGTAACTGGTGGTGCATCATCCTCCTCGTTGCCTAATACTTCTAATACACAATCGGGTTGGTGCGGAACCAGGTGACTCACTACGTCAGACAGCATTGCCGGGCACGCTGGTATCGCCTTCTGGCGTTCAGACACCTTCCTACTTGGCGTTGCGGCATCACAAGATCTTGTAACATGTCTCATAATCTGGATGGCTTGTAACAGTCTTCATCATATGCGAGTCTCAACGTTAATACTAATGATGATGAAGGCTGCTCACAGATATTGTTGTGGTTGATAACCTTGGCGCGGTTTGCTGGTTTCCGGCTATTTCTCTCGTCGGGTCGGTCGTGGGTAAATCCAAGGCCACAACAATCTTGTATAAACCGCATAATATGAAAAAAAAATTGTAATAAAAAACCTACATTTGAGATACGACCTTGCAACCACACAATCACATCCAAAACTAATGCGCCACTACTTTTCTAGCACCCCCGTTTTATCGACCTAGGATTTCATTACCTTGGAATCAATCGCGGAGGAATAAATAAGGAAGAACATTCATGTTTACAAATGTAACTACAATAAAACTAAACGGAAAAATTGCAATTTCGAAAAACCCCAACCGAGAAAATTATATAATATAAAATTATTAAAAAAAAAAAAAATATAAAATAGTTATATAATATAATAAAAAAACTTGCGGTTTTAATCATCAACCCATTAATGATCTGGACGGTTATTCCAACAATATTCAATGTGGCGTGATGCTGCACCGGAACCTCGAGTCGTTGTATTTACTCCAATTTGCACGTGCACCCGGAATCGTATTGCAACCGTAGGTTGCTACCTCGTAGACTGTATTTTTCCACTCTTTATCTGTTGTTTGTTTATGTGATTACTGATTATGTTTGTATAATATTATATCGAGCTGGAACCAACGAGAATGTATTACAAGCCATATTGTTGTGAATACATGCACAATTTTCGGTCGACTATATCATGGTATTGTGTATAAATAAAGTAGAAAAATTCCGTAAATAAAAACGAAACAATGTGTAAACGTAAAATAAAATAAAAATTTGTAAAGCTTTACATTAACAAGTCTGTAATTATTATCCTTATACAGTATACTATCGTTTCTTCGTTTATTAGAAATTTAGAACTAAAATTGTTACTTAAAAGGAAAATAGTCATTTATAATTTTATTTCATTAATAAATGCACCACATTTATTTCAAGATTGCTGAGCATTATAAACATATGGGCTTATTTCTTCATTTTAAAAAATTACAGCACCAAACAGAAATTGCATAACCTTTCTCCTTCACATCAATATCCACACTAAACAAAATAAAAAATAAAATTTTAAATTATCTAACTCCACCTCTTCCACTTCTATTTTACATTTTTCTTCTATTTGTTATTGTTTTTACTTCTATTTAATGTGTGCGTATATCATGTTGTCGTATATATATTACAAAATTTTGTGAACTTTTCCTGTATTTTTATACTAATACAAATGAATAGATGACCGAAATATTTGATAGGATCGGTGTATACTCGAGTACAGTTCGGCTTGTAGAATACATTTTCGTTGGTTCCGATCGAGCTTAATTATTGTGAATAATGACACACCCAGATGTTTAGTATTACGGAGATTTTTCTGAATGAAATCCGTTTATGGGTGGCGTTCGTTCTAGGATTGTTTATTATATCCTCGATCTTTCAATGCTACTATTAACCTTTATTATTATTATTATTATTTATGATTATGGATTAATATCTATTATGATTTATTGTTAGATATTAATATTGTTCGATCACACGAGATTTTAATTACACTGCTCGATATGGTAACGTCCACCATTCACTTTAATTTAAAACGGCACGTCCGGTAAATGAAATCACCTGAGACGGACCGACGACCATGGGCTAGGCGAAGAACACACACAAAAACGGCACTATTGAAACAAAAAAAAAATTTCTTTTTTTGAATATTTCAGTTTTTTTTTTTGTTGTTTTTATTTAGACAAATTCATGTTTCTTAATTGTTGATGACCGCAATACCCATGATGGAAATTTTTTTAGATAAAAAAAAGAAACAGTTCGCGAAATTGCACTTCCACGAATTATGATATTTTGTTTGATCACAGAAATCCTACTACACTTATGTTCTTCGCATTTTCACTAATCAATCAAACACAAGATTTTTATTTAGATTAACTAAAGTGCACAAATAAGGTTATTAATTTTATTGCCCTTTTTAATATTAAATGTTTATTTCTCGCGCACGGATATAAAAACAATTAGTGCATTAACTAATAGAAATGCACTTAATTAAGAATGCACTGAGAACTATTTATTTCAACAACCTAACTGATTAACTGACTCACTGGTTTTTTTTCTTTTTTTGATTTTTTCTTCACTCACTCGACTTGACAACCGATCTAACAGCATTCCCAAAATATACTCCCCCAAAATTTTAATTACCTGGCAATTTATATTTTTTTTTTTTTTTACTTGTACCATAAAAAGCTTATGAAAGTATCTGTGTTAATTGTCGTTTACCATAACAAGGTATAAATAGGGTGATTGAGAGGAGGATTTCTAGTTCAAAATTAAAGTATTGTCAGGTGACCAGTTTAGGGTCACAGGCTTTGTTATTTGCGATACCAGATAGGGTAGGATTCTTTATCATGAGACGGAAGACGTTCTCATCGAACGCTGCGGACTTCCATCCTATTCTCTTCCTGTGTCTAACTATAGTCCTTCGCTAGTTTATATACAATAGCTTGTTGATCATTATGGTAACTATGATCACTATCTATATAGATTGCTCACCTTCTACGCTACTTCTCTATCGGCAAGACAATGGCTCATAAACGTTAGGTCAACTATCGAGGTTACAGTTTCTCTACAAAAAGTAGGTGTATTTCCTGTATTTATTGATACGACTGAAAATGATGTGAAGGTTTCTAACAGTGCAGTACCTCTGCTACAGGTTTCTCTACTTCTAGCTCAGTGCATCATCCGTTAATTGCTCGAGAAATGTTTTAACTTCTTCAATTGGTGCACTAGGAGGTACGTAGCAGCTAAAAATATGAACGCCGTTCACTTTGGCTGTGACAAACCCGGGTACAATACTCCCACCAATTTCCTGTAGGGGGTAGGTATCACAAACCCATACAGCAGCTCGATTCGATCTATCTGAAGTCCAACACTGTCTATGATCCTGTATTGCTCATACACATTGGGCAGCCTCACAGTGGTTAAGATTGACTTGGATGACTTTCATTTTCAACGCTCTATTTGCAGCGCTTTCTGACAAGACGGACATCTAACACTACCAGTTACGTGTTTACTACAGCCTTTGGACGTTTCGTCACATAGCCTGTTCTAACTTTACCCACTTCTAGTACTTTCCCAACCATAGTGTTAGGGAGGCTAACAACCGCTGTCTGCGTTCCTCGGTATGCCTTTGTGAGAGATTTAACTATACATACACCTTTCACCCCTTCAAACTGTGGTTCCAGGGCCTCTCTCACTTCTTCAGATGTGGTAACCTCGTCCATGTCTTTATCATCAGTAACGCCTTCTGGGTCAAAGTTTTAACTAACGCATTGGCCCCGAGCGTTTTCGCTAGTTGCTCTCAAATTTTTGTGGTCTTCGGGTGGTCTCCTGTAGTTTGTAGTTCCAGCAATAGATCTCCACTATAAGTTTGACGTATGTTCGATACCCTTTCACCAAGAGTATTTAGCGTCGGGTTTCACTTTAACTTTTCCCAACAGATCGGCAAATGAGATTTCATCACTCTTCTTTATAAGCAGCGCATTCGGGCGACCCCGTTTCCTTCGTGGACGTGTTCGTTTTTTGGCGTCTTTCCACTTCACTTTCTACCATTCTTGTTTTTAGCCAACTGTCGCATCCTCCAATTGATTTGAACTCGTGGTGTTTATTTCTCCATTATCCGACATAGATGCCGTGGTCTTGAAAACATCTCTCCAATGTATTGGTCATCGCTCCATTCTTAGGGGATCTCTTCATTAGGGCACTGTCCAAACTGGTTAGCGGGTGTTCTATCCCCATGCACGGATTCAGTGCTCCCTCTCTCTTCGCTTGTAGACATATTTGTCACATTGGCCAAGTTCACCACCGTTGTAACATTGCAGTTGCTGGATCTCGTCCGTTGGGAGCCGGCTTGCTCACTCCCTTCGGCCGGTACTGGGTTTCCTATTTCCTGCACCGTAACTAAACTCTCCTTAACTGAATTCATGTTTGATTCTTTTTCGAGGTGCCGCTCCTAGCATTTTCTATTTTCTGTTAAGTAGGTACACAGCCGCCCTTCTTGGGGTACAGTCGCTGACCGGGAACCCGCTCAATGTGAGACAGACGCTCCAGGATTTAAGCCACATAACTCTTAAGCGCACCATGTGCAAGTAGCCTATGTGACCCCTCTCTGACTTCTGTCTCGGTCTTGCTTCATAGAACCGAGTTACCACCGATACGAGCGTAGACGTAGTCAGGCTGAACATAGAAAGTACCAGATATCATCGCATCATATCTAATTCGTCGGTGTCTGTCTGTATTTGTGTCTGTGTGTGTTTTGTGTCGGTGTCTGATGTCTTTTTCGTGTCTGATATCTGATGTCTGATGTCTAGTGTCTGATGCCTGATGTCTGGGTCTGTGTTTGAGTCTGCATCTGTGTCTGTGTCGTGGCTGATGTCTAAGTGCTGATGTCTGGTGTCTGGTGTCTGATGTCTGAAGTATGATGTCTGATGTCTGATGTCTGATGTCTGATGTCTGATGTCTAATGTCTAATGTCTAATGTCTAATGTCTAATGTCTAATGTCTGATGTCTGTGTCTGTGTCTGTGTCTGTGTCTGTGTCTAATGTCTGATGTCTGTGTCTAATGTCTGATGTCTGCGATGTCTGATGTCTGATGTATGTTGTCTGATGTCTGACGTCTGATGTCTGTTGTTTGAAGTCCGAAGTCTGATGTCTGATGTCTAATGTCTGATGTTTGTATCTGTGTCTGTGTCTTTCTCTGTGTCTGTGTCTTTCTCTGTGTCTGATGTCTAATCCCCTTGTCTGTGTCTGCGTCCGTGTTTGTGTCTGTGTCTCTGTCTGTATCTGTGTCTGATGACTGTGTCTGTGTCTGTGTGTTTAACGTCTGATGTCTAATGTCTGATGCCTAATGTGTGTTGTCTGATGTCTGATGACTAAATGACTGATACCTGATGTCTGATGTCTGATATCTGATGTCTGATATCTGATGTCTAATGTCTAATGTCTAATGTCTAATGTCTAATGTCTAATGTCTAATATCTAATATCTGATGTCTGTTTCTCTGTCTGTATCTGTGTCTGATGCCTTATGTCTGTGTCTTATGTCTGATGTTTGATGTATGTTGTCTGATGTCTGATGTCTGACATCTGATGTCTATTGTTTGAAGTCCGAAGCCTGAAGTCTGATGTCTGTGTATGTGTCTGTGTCCGTGTTTGTGTCTGCCTTTGTCTGTATTTGTGCCTGATGACTGTGTCTGTGTCTAAGGTCTGATGTCTAATGTCTGATGCCTAATGTCTGATGTCTCTTACCTGATGTCTGATGTCTGATGTTTGAGGTCAGATGTGTGATTCTTATGTCTGATGTCTGTGTTGGTGTCCGTGTCAGGCGGATTTCGAAAATAATTTATTTTCTCAATAGTGCATTTTGACAAATATGGTTACGGATTTTAGGAAAGATTGATTTTGACAATGATGGATTTACTCAAAAGTGGTTTTCTTCTTAAAAGATGGATTTTAGCAACACTGGATTTTGAAATGTAGGATAAAGTGGGGCCCCTACATCTAATAAACAAGCAAAGAATGCCACGCGCCGGAATTTCGATTCACTAAAAAAACGAGGACTCCGCTCTACAAGTCAGCTGTCACTAAAAATTTCGGCCGGAAGCTATCCGGTCAGCTATTAGTACAGCTGCGGAAAATACAATTGAAAGAAGACCATTAAGATCACGTTCAATCATTGTTCAACGATCAGTGCCGTCAGTTCGCCGAAAATAAAAGGTAACTGTACGAAAATGGTGAGCTCGCAACAAGAGCTTTCAGACAGAATGTCTCTGCAGAAATTTGCCAGAAATCTTACTAGGGACTGCCATCCATATGATCTGCACCCATCAAAAATACGGATGTATAACTGATAACAAATGTGGCTGATGTTATTTTAGTATGGCAAACTTAAAGTGCTTAGGCTAATGTTGTACTTGCCAGAATCATATCCCTCGCCAAAAACATAATCGGTGACTATCAATGTGGTTTTTTCCCCAACCGGTCAAACACTGATCAGTGTTTCACTTGGAAAAATGTTGGGGGTACACTATTACCACTCACTAATTCTACATAGCTTTCAATAGGCAAATGATTTCATCAAACGCGAAAACCTTTGGACCGCGCTATGGTTATAGAATAATGATTGCAGAATTGTGAAATAAAGGTTATTTTGAGTACCGGATTCGAATTGAGCATTCTGAACTTCTTGTGAGGGAAACTTTTTATGGCTTTTCAGTTCAGGTTTATTATCAAGTTGAATTACAAAAATAGGTTGAAACTATGTCAATTTTCCAAAAGTAGGTCGATTTGTGGAGTCAGGACGAGAAATTAGTTAGTGCTGGGATTTAAATGTAGAACATAATTAAGTAAAATGGTAAATTACCATTTTACTCACTTTTAATTTCTAAATTATATCCCAATTGATTCGAAATGTTTCCAAATTTAAAGTGTTTTACTTGTTAATTTGATGATAACTTTAGTTCCAGTTATTGATTTTAGTTGACTTATTTTATGTATCATCGAGATTTTAATTTCTATTACATGAAACTACTTTCACGTTCGTAATCAGATTACGTGATTTACAATGAATTTTATCAAACTGTCTCCCAGCACGATGTATATCCAATTTTTTTTTTATCTTGATGGATATTTTCCTGTAATGGTTTGAGTTTTTCTGCACTACTCCCACAAGAACATCATAAAGCATAACAATTTATAACTACTTAAATAAGACATGAGGATTTTATATAGCATACAGTAGTTAATTTACCAGTTATGTATACGCCCGTCAATATTATATTTATACTAACCTATATAATATTTTATCGTCATATTTCATACATGTGATGAGCATATAGGTATATATGTAGCAGGTATCGAAGTTTTCTCAGGTGGAATAAAATCCAATCAATGACCAATCTGATTGGCCACATGTAATGTTTAGGTACCTGGTGAGGTGGTATGATTGGAACCGTACGATAAGACAGATTATTATTACTACTGTACGTCAGTGTATAGTATATCGGGTATCATACCATAAACTAATAAAATAAATTTTTTTTTATGGCATACACATTTTCCGAACGATCACTAATAAATAAAATTGATTTTATGACAAATCTCACTCATACGGTTTCATGACCTGTGCATGTCTAAAAGACTTTCCATGTTCGTGCGTCTAAATTGATTGATTTAAGATTTTGGATTGTTGTTGCTGCAAATTGTATGATGTATATGCGAATATGCCCCGTGTATATGTGCCTACCCAGAGATATGCGGAGACAGAATGACCGTCCCTTTTGTGTATGTAAAGCAAATTTGGTGTATGTATGCCAATTTAAATAAATTTATGAGCTTCTGTGCCAAAAATTGAAATTTAATGAGAAATTTGTGCTCATAAATTTTATCACTTGACTATTTTTGTTGTTGTTGTTGGTTGGTACATCCCGAACCGAATCCATTCCAAAAAAAAGGATATATACATTTATAATTCTAATCAACCGCACTATAATTTATCATTTCTCTCGGTATACTATACATAAATGGTATGCCCAATTCCATTACGACATATTACTATCGTTATATAATTTTTTTTATCTATATTTACAGAAAACTATGCCCCAAATTTTTTATCACATACGTCATATCACATATCAAATTGGTGATCATTTATTAACATTTCTAAAAAATTTATTCGACATAATTTTATTCATCATCTTCATCATTTCGTTCCCATTGCTATTCATCGTGTGCGGAACACTCTGGATATATAAAAAATGTATGATGCTCGTAATACAATACAAAGTTGGTGCGAAACATTTCCGTGGCATGATGGAGGGCACAGATTCGGTGTGGGCCACCGAGGAACCAACCTCTAAAAGTATTATAACAATTCTGATGACAATAAAAGTTGAGAAAGGGGCTGAAGAGGAGATACGTGGCCGATATAATATAACCGATTTCAACGATAATCATGGTGTAATGGAAGGATTTTTGAGCACGTTTAAGAGTCGGATGAAACTTCAAATGAAACTTGATGAAAAATTAATTTATTTGAAACGTGAAATGTTCGGGTACAATTTTTGGTGTGCGAATTACGATTTTCAAATGGATCAATACGTTAGGTAAGTTTTAACCCAATTTATTTATAAAAAATGTATGTTTTTTTAGGTCATTTTGTTGTTGGTTTTACTATTGGTAATTTTTGTTGTTGCAAAATATAGTCGTTATATCCAATATAAATTGAAATTAGATTCGGTTTTCGTTTTCAGAATAACATTATTCAAATACCAATAACATAACTTTATATTTTAACCCAGTTTCGAATTAGTCTGTGGATATTTTGCTCTATCCGGGCTAGTTAGTATTGGCATAAAATCGATTTTACTAACAACTAGTTGTCCTATATGTATATTGTCTATATTTTATAAGTTGAATCTTTTAATTTAAGCAACCCCGATCTTACGACAAACTTCGAATAACACCTCAATCAAATTGGAACCTACAATAAACAAGAATCGTTTTTTTCGAAAACTATAATCAAGAACCAATAACAACAACCTATAACCTACAATCTTCAACTTACAGCTTACAACCTAAAACCTAAAACTTAAAACCTAAAACCTTAAACCTAAAACCTAAAACCTAAAACCTAAAACCTAAAACCTAAAACCTAAAACCTAAAACCGAAAACCTAAAACCTAAAACCTAAAACCTAAACCCTAAAACCTAAAACCTAAAACCTAAAACCTAAAACCTAAAACCTAAAACCTAAAACCTAAAACCTAAAACCTAAAACCTAAAACCTAAAACCTAAAACCTAAAACCTAAAACCTAAAACCTAAAACCTAAAACCTAAAACCTAAAACCTAAAACCTAAAACCTAAAACCTAAAACCTAAAACCTAAAACCTAAAACCTAAAACCTAAAACCTAAAACCTAAAACCTAAAACCTAAAACCTAAAACCTAAAACCTAAAACCTAAAACCTAAAACCTAAAACCTAAAACCTAAAACCTAAAACCTAAAACCTAAAACCTAAAACCTAAAACCTAAAACCTAAAACCTAAAACCTAAAACCTAAAACCTAAAACCTAAAACCTAAAACCTAAAACCTAAAACCTAAAACCTAAAACCTAAAACCTAAAGCCTAAAACCTAAAACCTAAAACCTAAAACCTAAAACCTAAAACCTAAAACCTAAAACCTAAAACCTAAAACCTAAAACCTAAAACCTATAACCTAAAACCTAAAACCTAAAACCTAAAACCTAAAACCTAAAACTTAAAACTTAAAACTTAAAACTTAAAACCTAAAACCTAAAACCTACAAGCTTCAACCTACAGCAGACAACCAACTACCTACAATTTTCAAATCACACATTGGCGAAGTTTTAGCAAAGATCCTGGATAATTAGGCCATCGTACATGACCTGCCATCTTCTGAAGAATTTAGTTTAAACTGTCTAAAACGCATAAACACTCTCATAACTAAAATCCTCACTAATATTTCATAATTCCCAATTTCTGACTTTTAGATTTCCCCAATTTCTCAATTTTAAAATTTCTCAATTTTTTAATTTCTTAATTTTTTTATGATTTTTTTATTTTGTGTTTATTAATATGTCATTTCACTGTTTTCTGGGGCCGAAGTACTCCTAACTCTTTCACGGTTCGTTTTTCACGTCCTACCTTAAGCCGTTGCCAGTCAATTCTAGGACATACGGCATCTGCCCTTTTTGGGATTTAAATACGGTACGTACGTTTCGCGCCGTGTGGTTAGTCCCAATTTCTTAATTTTGTGTTCTTTAATTTCTTAATTTCTAGATTTCTAAATTTCTAAATTTTTTAATTTCTAAATTTCTAAGTTTCCCAATTTCCAAATTTCTTAATTTCTAAATTTCTAAATTTCTAGATTTCAAAATTTCAAAATTTCAAAATTTCAAAAACTTCAAAATTTCATAATTTCTTAATTTCTAAATTTCTAAATTTCTAAATTTTTAAATTTCAAAATTTTAAAATTTCGAAATACCAAAATTTTAAAATTTAATATTTTTAAAATTTCTAAATTTCTTAATTTTTAACTTTCTAAATTTCTAAATTTCTTAATTTCTAAATTTCTTAATTTCTAAATTTCTAAAATTCTAAATTTCTAAATTTCTAAATTTCTTAATTTTTAAATTTCGAAATGCCATAAATTATAAACTTCTTAATTTCAAAATGACAAAATTTTAAATTTTTTTATTTCTAAATTTTCTTAATTTGTTACTTTCAAAATTTCTAATTTTCTAAATTTTTAAATTTCTAATTTTCTTGATTTGTAAATTTCAAAATTTCTAATTTTCTTAATTTCTAAATTTCTAAATTTCAAAATTTGGAAATATGTACCAAATTTTAAAAATTTAAAATTTTTAAAACTTCTAAATTTCTTAATTTCTAACTTTATAAATTTCTATTTTTCTAATTTTCTTAATTTCTAAATTTTTAAATTTTTAAATTTCGAAGTGTCATAATTTTTAAATTTCTTAATTTCAAACTAACAAAATTTTAAAATTTCAAAATTTTTGATTTTTCTAAATTTCTTAATTTCGTAACTTTTAACTTTCTAAATTCTTAATTTTTAAATTTCTAAATTTCTTAATTTCTGAATTTCTAAATTTTTAAATTTACAAATTTTTACATTTCTTAATTTTCAAATTTCAAAACAACAAAATTTTAAAATATTTCATTATTTCTAAATTTCTTACTTTCTAAATTTCTAAATTTCTAAATTTCTAAATTTCTAAATTTCTAAATTTCTAAATTTTTTAATTTCTAAATTTCGAAATTTCTTAATTTCTAAATTTTTAAATTTCTTAATTTTTAAATTTGTAATTTTCGTGATTTCTAAATTTACAACTTTCTAATTTTCTAAATTTTTAATTTTACAAATTTTTTAACTTCAAAATTTCTAAACTTCAAAATTTCAATATTTCTAAACTTCAAATAACAAAATTTCAAAATTACTCAATTACTAAATTTTTAAGTTTTTAAATTTTTAGTTTCTAAATTTCTCACTTTCTATATTTCTAAATTTCTATTGTACATTTCTTAATTTAATAATTTTTAATTTCATAATTTCTTAATTTCTCAATATCTTATCGTGATCTGTTGATGAAAATTTTTTCTTGTGTCCTCTCGGATGGGGATTCGAACCTAGTACCTTACGATCCAAACGCAAAGCTTTAATTACTGTGCCATTTAGTCGGTAATTTCTTAATTTTTATATTTCTTAATTTTCAAATTTCAAAAATTTTGTATTTATAAATTTCTTAATTTCTAACTTTCTCACTTTATAAATTTCAAAATTTTTAAATTTCTAATTTTCTTGATTTTCTAAATTTCTAACTTTCTAAATTTCTAATTTTCTAAATTTCTTAATCTCTAAATTTTATAATTTTTAAATTTTTAAATTTCAATTTCAAAAATTTCTAAATTTCTTATTTTTAAATTTCAAAATTTCAATATTTCAAAATTTCAACATTTCAAAATTTCAAAATTTTAAAATTTCAAATTAACAAAATTTTTAAATTTTTAAGTTTTTAAATTTTTAGTTTCTAAATTTCTCAATTTCTATATTTCTAAAATTCTACATTTCTTAATTTAATAATTTTTAATTTCTTAATTTCTGAATTTTGTAATTTCTTAATTTCCTAATTTCGTAATTCGTAATTTCTTAATATCGCAATTTTTCAATATCTTATCGTAATCTGTTGATGAAAATTTCCTTTTGTGTCCTGTCGGATCGGGATTTAAACCCGGTACCTCCCGATCCAAACTCAAAAGCTTTAACCACTGTTCCATTTGGTCGGTAATTATGTTGCAAGGTTCATTGAGTAGAGTTTTCTTCTCTTTTCGATTTCTTATGTCAGTTTTTTAGTTTCTTAATTATTAATTCTTTTGAATTTATTATAGGCTGTTTCACCAAGTACTCTAGAAAAACACTGGCATTTGCGTATAGATTTTTGAGTTTTTATTGATGACGTATCGAACTGAATTGAATTTTATTGCCTAGCGACTGATCGAGTTTTACAAAATTGGTTTATTAATCCGCAGTCGGTGCAGAGTATTAGTTGGCTGTAGTGCAGCTGCAGTGGTAATGCTTCGGCGTTAGGGCCGGGACGTGGTATATTCTAGTCGCAACAGAGGCATTGAAATTTTAATTTACTCATTACGATCGGAAATTGAACACAACTATGATCCGTTGGTGGAGTGCAGCTCTCAGCACTAACAATTTTATGTCAGTGTACAGGTTATATGTTATAATGTAGTAGTTCGGCTAAGGACCGAAAAGTGTCTATGACAGTCCTTCGGATCAATTGCATTTGCTTTTACGTGACCAGCGCGGGTGCTAAAAGTTGTTGTCTTGTATCAAAACCGATATTAGATTTATTTAATCTAAAATTTTATTAGTACTCAGTACCCTCCCAATTGAATATAATTAAAGCATTTATGCAAATTGAGCATTCATTCTGAGAATTACTAATGGCAACGGTGCTAAGTATATCAAAAACATGAATTTAATTTAAGATTCTAACGCCAGCAAAAATAGTAAATAAAGATTACTGATAATTTACAAGATTATAGCACACCCACAATCCAATAAATATACAAGAGTAACGCAAGATGATTATTCGACAATGGTTGTTAAATCAGATATGCCGAAGCGGTCGCTCTACAGCGCACAAAAAAAGATAATTTTTTTGACCGAAAATTCTTCGAATTCATTATCCGTTAGAAAATTCATTCCACTTATTTTGTTTGTTCGTGTTGCTTTATTTTGTATTTTATCGTTTCCAAGAAACTACACATTTTACTGGCAAATAAGGAAAGCACACAAAGGAAAATTTGGCTTTGTACATACAATAAATTTATGTAGTCCTCTTAAGTTTAATTTTTTGAAGATTTGTTTTTGTTCCATCTTACACATTTCCCTTTTAGTTATTATAACAAAGGAGTTAAATGAATTTCCCAAGTTATTTTTGTCTTTCATAATGTGCTTCACATTGTCATGTCAATATAAATACACATTTTCTTGTCGCTCGCTCAAGTGCATAACAAATATTCAAGTATTTTGTATCAAAATCATAAAAGAAAATGTTTTTCAAGTATTTTGTTGTTGTTGGGTCAGATTCGCACTAAACACTAAAGTAGTCAAAATTTGTTTAGTGCATCGCCATTCACAAATTTGCCGTCCCTTGTAATATGACCGATTTTTAGAGTAGCTTTCAAAATGCTTTGTTGCTTTCCGTTTAAACCAATTAAGGAACACTGATTTAAATATTCCATGCCATAAAATATTCCATAGTGAAACTATAAGGCTCCGATTTATAATTTTGTCACGCATGTACAATGTTTAGGAAAAATGATACCTGCATAAAATGGAATACATGTAATTCTCAATTGGTTAGTCTATTTGTTTTTATTATTACAAACTGCTTTATGGCCAAATCTCTCCCAACTCTGTCTTAGTTCGATTTTCACATCCTACCTTGACTTGTCAGGTGAATTGCACACGTATGTTATGAGTCGACTCTATAAGAGTTCTGCCAATTACATCATTGATCATAATTTGGTGATGAAAAATCACTGTTACATCCTGTCTCTTTTTGTATAATAGTAATTATGAAAATTTTCGACCTCGAATTTTTTGTAGATTTACCATATACACCGCCCATATTCGAAAAAGTTATTTTCATGGTGAGTGTTTCTGTCTGTCATCTGTATTCTCACTAAAGTCAAGGAGGGTTAACTGATTTGGAGGAAACTTCAACCTTTTCCACAAATTCGGAGACCCCAGTGAAACTTAGAGTAAATCGGCATGTTTCGTTTTCACCAATATTTTAGAAAGTTAAGATTACCGTTAAAATTGTTGAAAAGTAACCATACCATTTTGGGCGTTGTAATTTACGTTCTTAAACCTTTTACCTGATATTGCTTTTTCAAGAAGAAATGGAATGGCTGGAATAAGAATTACTAATCATCTAGACAACACCTTCTTTAAATATCTCCAACTATATCCTGGGCAGATTAGATGTTTATCATCTTAAATATTGAATTTTGTATGGTATCTCGGGTGTTTTGGATTGTTGTCACCCCATCTAAGTAATCGATCAAGGACGTGTCTTCTATATTAAGGAGTGAAAGAGAGTATGTCTGATACTACATTCAGAGCAACCTTACCATGTTCATTGTCTTTTATAGTAGTAAACACAAACTCTTCAATATGTTGGCTGAAATATTTCTATTTAATTTTTTAGCATAGTATGCATTATTGGATGCTCTACATTTGCTGAACACTCGGAGGGGGGCTCCACTTACACCAACAGAAGAAATGGCTACTTGAAGGAAGAGCGGGGAGGGTGGGGGTTTAGGTGAATATTCAGCCGTTAATGATGCAGCCACAAGGGAATTTTTTGGGAGTAGGCAACCGACGAGCTACAAAAACTTGATGTGATGCCCAACCTTTTAAGGTTAAAAACGTGTTTAACCTTAAAAATCATCATTGTCACTAGACAAAGTGGTAAAGATACATTCAGTATTCTCTAAATGACACTCAATTCCTGACCATTTGGAGATAGCCACCCACGGGTGGATTCCCCCAAAACTCTGAGCAATTGAATTCTGCGTATAGATTTTTTTGCATATCCGGTGAGATGGCATATATAATGGCGCTATTTTACAGGTTTGGTACTTACCTAGGGTATCTATAATAATTTAACTCAATTATTTGATTTAGCAAAAGGCGTTGTTGACGGGTGACATTTTGCGCTTCCAGCAAATTATTTTGTTCGGCCCCTTCAAACCAATGTTATATTTTTAGATGGTTCAATCAACTGCGGCTCGTCAATATTAATTTGTACGTTGGACAAAAAAACCTTACCTAAGCACACAGACTGAGAAAAATTAGAGGCGAGGAGAGTTGCATTTACTTTTGCTGATTATTGCAAAAATGATTAGTATCGCAGGTATTGACAATACGTGGTTCTTCGAACCATTTGCCATTGAAATAAATGAGAATAGGTTATATATAGCCGAACTTTTCTCTTACTAACATGTTAATGATCGCACGTGTTTCAAGAATACCCCTAAATGGCAGCCAAACGGAACGTTGGAGATATTTGGCGGTTATAAAATATGTATAAGATCAGTGAAATTTAGGGTTCGTTCAGGATATAATTTTTTGGTTCAAGTTAACTTGAGGTTTCACTTCTTCGGAAAAAGAAGCTGCTAGAACTCTGGGTAGAAGACGGGTTAATAAACTGATTCCCGAACATGCGAAGTTTTCCCTTGCACATATCCTAGATTTGGATTTTGTCCCTCGACTACATTCAGGGAAAACCCATTTTTGATACAGCAAAGGAAATTTTTTCTTCAGCAATGAACGATAACAGTGTCTGTTAAGCTTGCAACAGACACTTTACAAAAGAACTGACTATCCAATGGTGTACGTGCAATTTTTTGATTAAAGTGAGGATTATTGTTGTGAGAACAGATAGCGGAAACCTTATCATCGAGATTATCCTGTGATCTTTTATAAAATACCGTTGCCAACGTTTGATCAGAAGGAGTAAACATTTCATGGGCATTATAATTAGTCACGGGTCAGCTCATACACCTGGAAGAATTTGTACTCTGAACCGAATTTCTGTAGTGCATTCAAATGCAAATTGGGTAGTACTTCGTAAATCTCGTTTATTGTGGTGTTGTGAAGTTGTGGGTTCATATTGGCTTTTAGCACATCCAATACTTTGAAATTTGGAATGATGGTTTGAGTTGTAACACATTTTTAACCACAGCATGTGTACAAATTTTACCTTAGGTGTTTGTTTCCGGTCATCTTTCCATCATGCCGTCTGATTGAGGACGCAAAGGCGTTGTTCTTGTCTTATTAATGCCGAACAACTGACAAATTTTCTGGAATATCGCCGATTCAAAATTTCTACGTTGGTCCGAATTTACATCCGAACTCCATAACGGCTAATCCAGTTGTTGATTATGACATCAACGATAGGTCTTGTTTCCAGATTGGGCACCTCCGAACAATTGCTTAAATAGTCCGTTATACCAATTACCGCCTTCCATAATATGGAATGTCAGGTCCAAAGTAATTCTCTCGAATAGGGCATCGATGTTGTACTGTTGCATTAATCCAATGCTTTTTCATGAAGCATGCTGTATGAATTCCATAGGCAGTTACTTCTGACACAAATACTTTATCTTTGTTCTGAAGAGTGAACATTTCTTAGAACCTAATTTTAAACCGGAGGGACTGTCAGGACCTTCACATGCTCTTCGAAAGATTTTTTCATGACGATAATATCGTCTAAATAAACAAGACACTGTCTCAAATGATCTCTGGGGCATTACATAATCCAAATTGCATTATAATGTAATAACCATAACCGTCGATTCGTGGTAATAAATATAGCTATCCTTTTTCATCGCATCATTAAGTTTTCGATAATCTAGAGAAATCTTTGGTCCAGTTCTGCAGAAGTTGTCCTATTATTTGATTTTTTGTTTGCATTTCACTATGGCACTTACCGCTTCACATTTTCAAATGATTGTCTCTTCCATGATTGTTCTTGATTTATTCGAGAGATTAGGAGCTCTAATTGGAACTCTACCTTCGTTATTTGGTATTACGGGGTTTTTCGATCAAAACTTCCCTAATTCCTTGTTTGGGTTAACAAACTTTTCTACAACCCACAACCTCGGTGATCCAAAACCCCCTTCCAATCTTGCCCAAATAATTTTTCTCTATTTGGTAATACCTTTTTCGGTGGTCAATTATTTCTCTCCTAGTGGTTGTAACATTTGAACCGGTGAGTTGAAGTTGCATCTCGTCATTACCGTAGCTCAGGACTTCTCGTCCAACATCCAATACGAAGCCATGTGTTCTCTTAAAGTATATACTTAGAGCGACCTCATCGTCACTATAGGCGACCAGTACTTAGTGTTGAAAACTAGTATCGAATTCTTATTTTCACTACTTTCTTACCTAGGTTAAATGTATACTGTCTCCAGTCGCTGTTTGCAAATACAAGCAATTGGTTGGTTTTGTGCTTCCTGTGACGAGATCATTTTGAATAATTCTGTGTGTTGCTTTTGTGTTTAAAGTATGCACTCAACTTTTGACACCAATATCACCTCTTATTGTTAAGCTGTCACCACTTCAGCTGCATTGAAGAGTGATCCACCTTGCCGCATATCTAACAAATAATTGTTACTGTCACGGAATATGGATGTTGCCTGATTGATATTCCTCTCGGTGTTTATTTCAACTCGCCATAGGCGATTCGTTAATGGCTTGTGGAGTCTCATTAGTTAAAGCACAAGCAATGGTTTCAGAGAAAGTTGTTTTGGTGGCAAAACCACCGTTCTATGTGTCTCTGGATCCCGAATGCCCTCAATGAAAGCATCCATTTTGGCTCACTCCATATAGTCGGTGGATATATTTGAGTACGATAAATGCTCTTGAAGAGCTTCTCCATCTGACCTTCTGGCAGTACCCCTTCATTTCGATGAACCTGTGCTCACTTCCTCATTTTCGAACCAGCGTCTTCATTATCTCATTGTAATTGTTCCGATTATTTTCCGAACTTGTTTACAGTGTTTCGGATGTTCCACTTTTAAGAGCTATTATTAATTCTGCGACACTACTCACTTCATCCCATACATTTGTTTTGGCAACCGTTTCAAATTAGAATTTGAAATTTTGAGTTAATGCGAGTGTATTGCCTGGACTATCTGCGATGTTGTTCCATTTACTTTCAGACAAAAAAGATCTTTTTCGAGACGTTCTAACTGAATTCGTCGATTGCACATGTTGAACTACGTTTTGTACTTCCTCCAGTTCGACGCGTACCGCTAGAAATTTTTCATCTATTTTTTTCTCGAATCTTTCATTGCCTGAAATCGATATCGAATCTTTCGTTGCTTACAAAACCTTGTATTGTGTGTTGCGTCTTTTTACTTGCTCACTATGTTGCGCCAAATCATGTTTCATTTCTAACATTATTCCAGTCTCCACCTCCTATCACTTTCATCATCTAGATTTTCCTCTATAACTTCCTCGAACTCATAACTATCCGGGTCTGGTGTGTCCAGCTTTTAATTTATTTGACTATGATATTACATAAAATATGCCCTGATTTTTGACACAGGTGTGCACTGTTAGTGCCATAACACAAATTCATTACCTCCTAACACGACAAACTATAAACATTCGATCCAGCAAATTACTCATCGGCCTAAGTTCACCCAGTCTACATCAACAATTTTGTACTATCATCTGATACTAAAAGTGTCGATAATGTAGATTTTTTAACTTAATTTTTCTAAAACACCGCTAATAACTTTTCGCGTTGCTCTCTTTTGTTTTCAATCTTTTGCGTACCGTATTCCTGAATGAGTCACTTTTGTGTTCGTTGCACCCGTATCTATATATCGCGCTGTATGTTCGAGTTATTTGCGAACTTTCTGCGAATCTGCAATAACACAAAACTGTTCTAAAACTACCTCCAATGCTACTAATTAAACCTAGATGTCGTACGCGAATGAACCGAAACTTTGAAAAAATGTACATTTTAGATTTGCCTTCGGTATGCATACATGGTCAAAATTTAATGATGATCGGTTACGCGGTTTAAGCGCTCATTCGATACTTTCATGAAGTTGTCTTTCGCGGTAAAAGATACTATCGTAAAATTTTCATATTAACGAAATTAAAACTATCTTTCTCTAACAAAAGGTATTGCTACTTTTGCTTGTACAAAAAATTCAGACACAGTATAATACCAAAAATTGCGAAAACACTTCAAGATTTTTTTGCATGAAAAAATTCCGTGTTCTTTCATTTCGAGAATATTTCAATTCACGTAAATAAATTATTATGATCGAGCCGATTTACATGACAGCATTATGTTGATTTCATTTCAATATGGGGGAGAGGTGGGGGAGAGGAGGGGGGGGGGGCTCTTTCTCGGTATAGCTGACAATTTTCACGTCCCAATCACTAACAAAACGAAACAACGATGAAAAATTTCCCTTTCATAGCATAATACTCTGTATAGATGTGGTGTTGTGTTCTATATGTAACAATTTGTTGAATGCCTCTTTTATTGCCAGCATTATTACGATTATTTGTTGTGTGGTTGTGGTACTGAATTGTAACAGACAGAGACCAAAAAAAAAAAAAAAAAATTATGTATGGTAAAAGGATAAAAGGAAAACTTAGAGGGGGGAGAGAACAACAAACATGATAAAAATAAAAGGATAAACCAATTGTTTGATAATAGTAATCTATCACTTTGAATGGCAGACATAATTCTTTTAAGATTTTTCACAATACCCTTAGAAAATGAATAAAAAGGATCGCATCACACCGACCCCTCTGCAACAACAACAAAAATTTAATCATTTCGAAAATGATGTGTATATACTTATATATGTGCATGTGTAAAGGACGAGAAGGGTAATATATTTTGTATCATTGAAGATGCGATTATTAATTTATGGTAATGTGTTGTATATACATCTCTTTTGGGGTGGCCGGGTGGAAGAAGATTGATCATTCAGGATTAAATCACTTTAATTTAATTTTGGGTGCGTTCACTAACGCACAAAGCAGATACAATATGTAGATGTAGATAAGATGAAAAGAATACGTATCGACGAAGGATTTGATTAGAATGTTGTTGTTGTTGTTGTTGTTGGAGTAAATTGATTATTGTGTGGATAGTTTATTGGTTAGCCGATAATTTAACCTTCGGGGTTTATTTTTGTGTATGTGTTTTTTTCGACAACCTTAGGACTTACAAAATTGTCCGATGTTACCCAATCCTTATACGGTGATGGAAGGAGATTAATGTACAGTTTATTCAAAATCGTGTATTCTCTTATCGGACTACATCTGTCACGTCCGCCTAAATACAAGTGATAAATCATTTTGTGATTTCTAGTCCGATTTTGTCAAACACATAAATTGTTAGTTAATCCTCATGCAGGAAGTGGATTCAATTTAAGATTTATAGTAAAACAAAATATTTGCGGTCTTGGTATTCTAACTGTTGAATTTGCTTCATATTATTTTTTATTTTTGATGTACCTGCTGTAGCTTAGATTCACAAAGGCTCGTAAATTGTCGTAAGTGGGATTGTACATAAATCTCTAAAGAGATAGAATTTTCTGACAAAGAATGTAGCGAGTGGTAAATTTCGTTGTCAAAGTCAAGTCAAAGTCAAGTCAAAGTCAAGTCAAAGTCAAGTCAAAGTCAAGTCAAAGTCAAGTCAAAGTCAAGTCAAAGTCAAGTCAAAGTCAAGTCAAAGTCAAGTCAAAGTCAAGTCAAAGTCAAGTCAAAGTCAAGTCAAAGTCAAGTCAAAGTCAAGTCAAAGTCAAGTCAAAGTCAAAGTCAAAGTCAAAGTCAAGTCGAAGTCAAGTCAAAGTCAAGTCAAAGTCAAGTCAAAGTCAAGTCAAAGTCAAGTCAAAGTCAAAGTCAAGTCAAAGTGAAAGTCAAGTCAAAGTCGAGTCAAGTCAAAGTCAAGTCAAAGTCAAGTCAAAGTCAAGTCAAAGTCAAGTCAAAGTCAAGTCAAAGTCAAGTCAAAGTCAAGTCAAAGTCAAGTCAAAGTCAAGTCAAAGTCAAGTCAAAGTCAAGTCAAAGTCAAGTCAAAGTCAAGTCAAAGTCAAGTCAAAGTCAAGTCAAAGTCAAGTCAAAGTCAAGTCAAAGTCAAGTCAAAGTAAAGTCAAAGTCAAGTCAAAGTCAAGTCAAAGTCAAGTCAAAGTCAAGTCAAAGTCAAGTCAAAGTCAAGTCAAAGTCAAGTCAAAGTCAAGTCAAAGTCAAGTCAAAGTCAAGTCAAGTCAAAGTCAAGTCAAAGTCAAGTCAAAGTCAAGTCAAAGTCAAGTCAAAGTCAAGTCAAAGTCAAGTCAAAGTCAAGTCAAAGTCAAGTCAAAGTCAAGTCAAAGTCAAGTCAAAGTCAAGTCAAAGTCAAGTCAAAGTCAAGTCAAAGTCAAGTCAAAGTCAAGTCAAAGTCAAGTCAAAGTCAAGTCAAAGTCAAGTCAAAGTCAAGTCAAAGTCAAGTCAAAGTCAAGTCAAAGTCAAGTCAAAGTCAAGTCAAAGTCAAGTCAAAGTCAAGTCAAAGTCAAGTCAAAGTCAAGTCAAAGTCAAGTCAAAGTCAAGTCAAAGTCAAGTCAAAGTCAAGTCAAAGTCAAGTCAAAGTCAAGTCAAAGTCAAGTCAAAGTCAAGTCAAAGTCAAGTCAAAGTCAAGTCAAAGTCAAGTCAAAGTCAAGTCAAAGTCAAGTCAAAGTCAAGTCAAAGTCAAGTCAAAGTCAAGTCAAAGTCAAGTCAAAGTCAAGTCAAAGTCAAGTCAAAGTCAAGTCAAAGTCAAGTCAAAGTCAAGTCAAAGTCAAGTTAAATTAGAGAAACTTAAATTGAGGTCGAAATCATGCCAAAAGTCTGGACAAAATTCGAATCAAATGTTAAGTCGACATTCAAATCAAAAATTAATTTAAAAGCAGAGTCAAAGTTAAGCCAAGCGTCCAGTGGCCCTATTCTGGCTTTCCCTGGGAATAGGGAATTGGGAAAAATATTTTCATAGCATTTTTGTCTAAATTGTATTTTTCTGGCTTACTGAAAAAATAAGTTTAGTGTGAAACTTTTCAAAACCAAGTGAATTTGGAAACTTTTGTTCCACAAAATTTTTATAGGGAAAAATATTTTCCCATTTAACTTTGTTTCGAAAATATTAGAACCAAACATGTTCCCTCAGTAGGCCAGAAAAATACAATTTAGACAAAAATACTATGAAAATATTTTTCCCAATTCCCTATTCAAAGGGAAAGCCAGAATAGGGCCACAATATGAAGTCAAGTTTAATATCAAATCAAAACCAAATCAAAACAAAAGTCAAAAGTCAAGTTAAAGCCCATTGTAAAAGCAACATCAAGGTCAAATCAAAAGTCTAGTGTAAAGTTATTTTTAGAACATTGGTGTGTTTAGGCAATGGAAAATTTGCAAACTTATGGTCGTTTAAATTTAAAGCAATCTTTCAATATTTTTAAATCTTTATTACACGGAAGCTAAAAATAAGAGTTATGATAAAAAAATTATTAGATTAAGAATTATATGCAGCCCCTATATATTATATCTGTCTCATTTTCTAGATTCATGGACGTCACCAAAGAAACCGAACTCAATTACGATGCGCTACAAAAAATAATTTCATCCCTAGCGAACAGTGATCTACCACATAATAATGAAGGCTTATGGGAAATACTTGTAAGCCCCGAACCATTTAAGTTAAACAGAACCGATCAAGGTGCACAGTACGCAGAGTACCCGGTAAATATGTCCAATCATGTATAGAATTCACAAATGTTGTAATTTATTTGGTCCACAGATAATTTTTCGCGTACATCATTCCGTCGGAGATGGGGTGGCTTTAATGGATTTTTTTATAAAAAAGTTTTGCGATCCATCAAGTGTTTCAGATTACAAACAGGAAATGAATCGTTTAGAAATGATATATAATCGCAAAGCAAACGAAATGAAAAAGTGGGCAGTCCTGAACACTATAATGGCCATAATTAAAATGCCATCAATTTTATTGAGTTTGGTTTGCCGCAAAGTAGATAACAATCAGATACATTCTGGTGAATTATCGGGAAATAAAGTGAGTCGCGTTATTCTTATATTAAATTTTTTTTTTATAGATGGAAAATATGGTTGCGCGATGTAAACGGACCAAATTGTTCCCCCCCCCAAAAAAAATTACTTGCAAGAAAAGAATGTGGTTGTTGGTCGGTTTTATAGGGCATGGAAATTTATGATTACATTTTGCAATTTGTGTTGCGTAAAATATTTTTTGTGCTTTCATTTTTACATGTATAAAGGGGGGTTAGTTTATTGTTGGTGGCCACAGATGGTCATCAGCAAATCAATTATTCAGGCCTATTATACTCGGGTGATTGCAAAATAATAGCGCAATACATTACAAAATAAATAAAAACACGTGTACCTGGTTTTTACTCGCGTATATTAATTTCCACCTCACCGCGTCCAACGTACACAAATAGCAATAATTTTAATTAAATTACAAGTAATTGTTTGGTTTATTTTTCAGCTGATTGCATTCTATTCGGAGAAATATGAAAATGATGAAAAACGCAGAAGGGCATTAATTGACGTCGTAAAAGATCGAAAGAAACATGAAACCAATACAACATTCCAGGGAATTGCCTTGACGTGCGTTTCTACGGGGTTTAAAAAATATTTTGAAATTAAAAATTTTAAAGTACCCAAAACACTGACCACTCTGATACCGTTACGATTTACATGTATACATTTTTCCACAATCCTCAATCGAAGTGAAATTTTTAATGAAAATTGTGGTTACACAAATTAAAGAGCATAGTTATTTTAATTGTCTAAACATTTAGTTATTTAAAAGAAATTTAAGCATTATCTTAGACGATTTCCCTACAATAATTTCAAAAATATTAGTGTAACTACACTTTTCGTTAAAAATTTCACTGCGATTATTTCTGTATAAAACAGTGATTTTCACTTTACAGCTAATTCCGAGGCCGGGCTACACAATCGATTCACAGTCGCTTTTCAAACGCTACCGATACGCGAGCAAGTTTGTGAAACTCCCTCGCAAAATATCAAAAACGATGGCCAATATATAAAAGCGATGCATCAGTACGAGTGTCTAGTAAACTATTGGGTTATGTCATTCTTTACCGAGTTACTGCCAAAGTACATATTTGGGCCATTACTGTACAGTAAGCATAGTACGATGGTGGTTAGTAATTTGATGGGGCCTTCATTTCAAATGACAATATTGGGTTGTCCTATTGATTTACTAACATTTTGGCTACCAAATCGTGGACGAACTGGAGTTGGAATTTCGATTTTATCGTATAAAGGTCTTGTGCAGATGGGAATTATAAGTGATTCGAACCGCATTGAGTCCGAAACCGATCTTAATTTAATTTTAGATATTATTAAGAATAATTTATATGATATGGATAAATATTGAGACAGAACCTGATTTATAAAATAAATTGTAACCGAATGTAATGACGAGGTACAGTTTTGTATCTGAAAAAAGTTGTTTTTTTATAACTGTTTGCAAATATGGGATACAAGGGAGTTAAACCTTAAGGTATGTATGTCTTACGATGATGTTCTGAGTAATTAAATCGTAATTCTTTAACGTTTCACTTGTTGAGCCAAATGAAACACCCACCACTCATTCACCAAATCAAAAGATTGCAGTATACTACTTCTTGTATCAGGCAAGTTCATGATAACTTGTATATTGACATTAAACAACTTGTGAAACAATCTACTATCATGCGATTCCATTACACCAAATAGTATTCACCACAGATATTAAACGAATATATTCCGGAACTTTCAAGAATATAAACATCAGTCAATTTTGAAACGTCGTGCTCCTCACAATTTTTTTCCATTATTAACTCGCCACTCTGCATATAAATAATAGATTCTTTTTGCAAAGTTGCCATTTGCCGAAGCATCGGGGGCGGCTATATAAACAAGAAAAATTGACGAATCAACAGTTTGGTGTGGTTTGTAAGGTGTCCGCATCATTGGCCCATTAATCTCTGAAAATGTTTGTAACAACATTACAGACAACGGAGAGTGATTATAACCGATCTTTTGTAGTCAATCTACCTTTTGGGTACTAAATTCGGTAATCGCGTAATCAGCCGTTGTGGCGATCTCAATTGGCCTTCGGAGATGCTATTTGACGCCATTAGACTTCTTTTGAGGTGCTGCATTGAATGTTGAATCCACAAATAATAGTTCCAGTGATAAAAATTAAGAAGTTGTTTGACAAATTTAGGTTTTTTTACCGAACAATTATAGTTACCAACATGGTAGCTTTTTGTTCTATTTAAAATTATATTAATTTATGAAACTAATATTTCTTAATGTATTTTAACATTTGATAATGGCTCAACAGCCGAAATATTAAGTGTAAATTTACATTTATAAAAAAAAAATTTAGGTTTTTTTGTTGCATTGATAAAGGTTTAACAATTTTGTGTTTTATAAAAATATTTTTATTTCTATTTTGCTGATCATCATCCAGTCATAAAACTTAAGCAGAGCCACTTCTGATCTGCATTCACATATATTTATGCCATTAAAATATAGATGGCAGTCACCTCTGCTTAATGCCCCTATTATGGTTCTCACCACCCTCACCTCACCGATCGAGTCACCTCACCAATCCAAGTCATGTGAGTTAGATTTTTGTGTTATGGTGCTCCCTTTTTTTTGGTGAGATGTGTTTGGTTATTATGACAATTTCCATTAGTTGTTAAATTGGAAATATTGTATTCGTTTTGGACATACATTTTCACAATATTGACGTTTCGTGTGTTTTCCATTAGAAGTTCTTATTTTATGCCTAGAAATATTTTTTTATTGTGCAATAATTTTATAAAATGAAATCCTATATAAAAATTATTATGAAAAAAATCTTACGTTTTTTGATATCCATCATGATTACTTACGTTTTCGTTTTTTGCTATCCATCTTGAAAAATAACTATGAACTCACCAATATATTGTTGGTGAGTATATTTGACACTAGGAGTCACCTCACCGCGACGACTATAATATCAAATATTTCAAAATGGTGAGTTGAAGTCACCATTATGACGTATTTCTCGGTGATTTGAGGTGAGGTTAGTACCATAATAGGGGCATAACTTATTACTATTTATTTATTTATTTATTCTACGATACAGCAAAAACCATGCAATTGGTTTTTACAAAAATAATAATAAATAAAATATTCCATATAAATTAAAAATTAAAGTTTTCACAAAATGAAAACATAAAATGGCACTAAATCCAACCATTAACAACAATTAATAATTATAAATTACAATTTATAATTACATTCATTTATTTATTAAGATGAACAGAAACAACAGTGGTGGCATTAAGTCAAAACTCCAGAGTAGCGATGCCCTCTTAAAAACATTGCTAGAAATACGTAAATCAAAATACTTAGCATCGGTGTTGAGATCTCGTTGGATGCGCGTTGCAGGACCATGGTAGCTGTAGCGACTGTCGGTAGTTGGAGTACAAAGAAACTCACGTAGGCGTAAAGTGCGTTGAGGAGCATAAATATTAAAGAGTATGTCAGCACAATCAATTTAATCACAATTAATATCACGAGCAAAAGTAGCATTGGCACATATACTAAAAATAACCCCAAATCGTTAATCATATTAACTCTATTCAAAATACAGACCTTTAAAGAATAAACAAAGACTATTGGAGACTTGGATCTACAATATGTGATTACTTACTACTGCATTTATCCACATTCAAAAGCATATACTTTGTAACACACCAATCGCAAAACATGTTCAAGTCCCTCTGAAACAGAACACGATCTAATTCGCATGAAATGTTAGCAAATATTTTCATGTCGTCTGCAAATAAAATACAATCAGCGAATGTGAAACAGTCCACACCGTCGCTAATAAATAATAAAAATAACAGTGGGCCCAAGTGGCTACCTTAAGTCGAAGGAATGAAATACTCTGAGTACGTAATATCAATCTTAGCACACATTTTACGATTTGATATGTAGGGCATTAACCAACATAAAGGAATAATGTCGCAATTAAAATCGCTAAGCTTATTCAACAATAACCGGTGATTGAGTTTATCGAAAGCTTTAGCGAAGTCGGTATAAACCACATCGACCTGAATTTTTGAAGCAATGGAATATTGATTAGCTTATTCTGAAAAACTGCCAAATTTGTGATCGCTGACGATATCTAATCGATTACAATTTTAGAATCAGTCTATGAAAAGTATTTAATGCATGTTTCTCCATGAAATGCAAATTGACCTCAACAATTTCGTACCTAGCATCACCGCGCAAAGTTCTAACCGTGGTATACTAATAGTTTTAATCGGTGATTTGTTTTAGTTTTTGTACTGACTATATTCATTTCAATTCAAAACCATCTTCAGAAGCGTCTACAAATCCACGAAGTTGAAACTCTTCTTTTTCCGTTTTTTTTAAACAGTTCAAGTGTTGTCTTATGTCTATTCTACTTGAATTTTTGAAAATAGAACTTCATTACAATCCAGTTTTAGTAAGCACAACTGCTGGAATAAAATTTTAAATTTGATCTTTACTGGTGCTAGACTGCTACTTCTCTTCGGAAAATAATGAGCATTTTGTAAGTCTTTCCTCCTTCCACTGTGCCTTGAATTAAATTTATCAGTTGCAATGCAATCTTCCTTGCCTCGATGAGGGAATTTGCTCCAGACATTAATTTGTTCATGTAGAAATCACGTTTTATAATCCTTGTCGCCGTAGGAAATTGCTCATTTTAATCGTTTGCCAGCTTTTTTAAGGTCTGCATGGCTAAAAATGGCGCACATGCAATCCCATATGTTACTGTTAGTATATATATGTCATATGATTTCAAGGCCTCTATGCTTGCGAAATGTATGCGATACTTCCGCTTCTGTCTCCGCTTGTTCCAGCTACAATTTAACCAAACTTTGTATTATGTGCGATTAAAGTACTTTGGAACATTATTTGATGTTCCCGTTGCATAAATATCTACGAAATGACCGCTCTTTAACAAAAATCAATCCTTCCCGGCCTATGAAATTGAGAATCTCTTACTTCCTTTCTGATCCATAAAGGTTAATGTTGGCAGAAGAAGTACCAAAGAATCATGTAAAGGAAATTCTCGACCTTACTTTTGGAAGCGTTGATTCTCTTGGTTCTGCTATTTTACTATCATCGAGTTCTTTGATGGTAACATGGTCATTCAATTAACCATCTCCAGTCTTGTTTTCAATCATAATTTCTGCTGTTAGTTACATTGCACAGGTTTGGGGATGTTAACCATTACCATATTTGTAGACAGACAATACATCTCCTTTTAGATCATTGGTAAACTACTGAGGCAAATAAAACATTTAGAATTCTTTCCGAGAAATTCTCTGCGCGTTGATGAATATTTTCTATAGGATAGGTGGAATGGTAAAAAGTGGCAACTTCATTTCAGAATTAAATATTTGCGTGTTATTGATACAAGCGAGGCCGCAAATCGTACCAATTGTTCAGAAATTGACAGTAAATAGAAAAATTCAATTAAAACACAATCATAAAACATACATTTTGTACGTCACCTACATTAAAATCAGCAAGTTATATGGAGTTTCGAGACCAAAAATACGTAAAATTTTTGTATTTTGACATAAAAAATTTGTATCCAAAAATGTGGCTATTCGATTATCCCATACCGAAATACGATCGGTTCTATAATAGGGCTCGTGGATGGAAGCTTGAATGGTAAAATATCACTCAAATCAAACGAATTTTGTTATTTAAATAAGATAAAATTGTGCATAACTTTTTAACAGCAAAACTTAGAATTGTGCCGATTAGTGATGTTCCAAATTGGTTTAACCAAATCTTTTTAACCTAATCTTTCAAAAGAACGAAATGATCGAAATGGTTAGCAAAAAAGTATCAGGTTATTTTTCTATTTCGTTCTTTTTTCAATCACTCATACTAAAAACTCTAACCAACAGAAGTGCCGATTCCTAAAATTACAAAAATTAAATATTTCAATGTCGAATCGCCGTATTTGTAGGCTCACGAAATACGTGTAATTTGAAGTTTGGGCTACTACGGTACTACCTCTGTTGTTGCAGCTTGGTTAGCAATGTATATGGAGCAACAAGAAGATACATATGGTGCAACAATGATACACAGATAAATTAAAATTTTTTCTTGATATTATGTTGCGATTATTAACCACCCTCAAATTTTTTTAATATTTGTTGTAACTGACCATACCTAATAAATCCGAGTAAATTTTTTTTATTGTTTCCTTGTCATTGACTTTAGTAAAACAAAAATAATAATTTTTTTTAAGATTTGGTGTCGATGTTCAGTTGAAGTAATCCTGTTGCTCTAATTTGATCCTTCTTGGTAACATTCAATTAAAATGTAAAGCATTTTGAGAGGCCAGCATAATTACCTCATGGATTAACTTTCCTCATGGAAAATGCTGCTTGGTTACAATCGCTTGGTTTAAATACCCTAATTCATGTATTGATCTTATTTTCGAATAAACAGGGTTTGTTAAGCCACTAGTTCTTTTTGTTCAATCAACTGATGATTTTTTAAACTTTTATTCAATTTTTGCAGGTGAATTTTTTTAAACTACCTGCCCATAAGATTGCACTTGAAACAGCATGCGAAAATAATTTATTTGTCAGCTTCATCTTTTGCCTTTCTGCATCCCGGACGTTTAAATTGGCCGCCGAAATTTTGTAAGCTACGCTCAAGTCACATTTCTCGTTCGTTTTGGAAATTAATTCTACAATAATCCCTTTATGGATGATTTCTCCCATTCATCTCTCTTCAACCCATTATCAACAAAATTATTCCGAATCAGTTTAATAAGATGAGGCACATCGGTAAACTAATATACATTTCTGGATTTCACATTTATATTTAGGTCACGTAATATGTCCTGATATGATTCACCGAGATCACACACAACAACGAATCCACATGACTGAATGCACAAATTATTAAAAAAAAAAAATTGTTCTGTCATTTTGGTATCGAGTTCATGATACACTGATTGCTTTCAATTACGAAATTATTCTCGTATCATTGTCACTTGAACGTACTCTGCTGCTTTTAGTGTTTTTTTTTAAATTTTTTTTTTACTATTTTACTATTTATTTATTTATTTTTTCACATATATGAAATTTTGAAGAACTTGCACTCCATTTTGAGCGTCGGAGCTCATTTATAATGGATATGCAGTTCAATAGAGTTCCAAATCAATTTTCCTTTGTTTTGTTTTTAAGAAGTTGTTGAGATGATGATCAGCAGTTACAAAAACAACATTAGGGCCGAATACAGCTACACTGTCCGCCAGCCCAGATAATTACATCGCCCCTCAGTCTCATGTCACGCAAACACAATAGCACCTGGACCATTCACAGCATAGAAGTCCATAGAGGATAAGTCACAGCAAAGTCTGGAACAATTTTTACCCACACCGTCTCAACAAATTCTGGAACACACTTTAAATTAAATTTCTTCCTTAAAATAAAATTAAAATAATTTTTTATGGCATATGCGTAAAAACAAAACCTTTTTTTTTTTTTTTTTTTTTTTTTTTAAGCATAAACATATATTCTTTAATTTGTTTCGAATTATTTTAATTTTGGAGGTTTATCATGAATGAGATTGCCTCGAATTATAAATATTTCATTACATCCGACACAATTTACGCAACTGTTTACATTGAGGCTCATGTTTGACGGAATAACTACATCCCCCGTTACGGTACTCGGTGTTTCGGTACACGAACAAGATTGTGACATGTCATGAGAACAAGCTCCTGGTTTATTCAAATTTTCAGCACAATAGATAATGCGTAAAATTTTGGCAGAGTGTGGACACTTAAGTCCGGGTCGTGCTCCTTGTCCGATCTAACACTGTCGATGTCATCATTTATTGTTGTACAATCAGAAATGCTATCGTATTCCTTGCTTTTATGTAAACAGTTTATGTCCATACAATCCTTCATACATTTAGCTAATTTCTCCAGATCACACTGTACAGAGCTCAAAAAAATCGGTTTGTTAGGATTGTTAATAATTAAAAATTTAGCTAGTGCGAGAATTGGTTCTTCCGGTCGCGTTTTTGAGATCATAAATATACCTTTGAACAGCAACGGATTAACATATCGTTGCAAGTAACAGTGTGCCTCTTCATCACTAATTACACTGTGCTAGTTGAAAAATGTGACAAGCTGGGCACCCGGGGGGTAAACCTAATTCGAGTATGCTGATTTCAACGGCGCTAGTCCCATTTTAAAGTTAGTCCCCATTTTTGAGATATCGCATTCGACATGTTTTGGCTCTGAGTCAAAATATACCTTCATTTTCACGTTGATAGCTCTTGAACCATTAAGATTTTCGTTATGCTTTCTTCAGCAAAGTTATTGCGCAAGTCAAGACCAACAACTTTGCCGAATATATCAAGACCGAAAACATTCATCTAATATTTTTTTTGATTTTCATTTCGTCGAAAAACACTGTTTTTATCATTTTTAATCATTTTGTTGAATTTAAATCGAGTAGAATCGATCGAATAAACATCGCATCGACAAATGTAGATACAATAGAAACTATTTAAAAGAAAGTTAAATCGATTCAATTGATTTTATGGTGGTTTTTCCTAAAAACAATATTCCTAAAAAATTAACATTTTTCTTCTCTTTCACAAAACAATGGCGTGCCGTTCCGAGAGTGGATAAAAATCCTGGATTTTTCCATCCCATCGTTTTAACCAATTACATCATGTAAATCATCACTTTGGACGGCAGTCCAAACGAGTGACGAAAGCACCTACTGTGCTAGAAGTCGAACTCGTATTTATACAGCTAGTTTGGAACTTTTTCCTTTTAGGCCGCCAGGATCATGTTATATACCATTGGAAAGGTCTTGAAAAGTAGACCCAAATAATGTATAAAAGCTGGAATTTCTACCAACATTGAGTGGAGATATGACCTTCCGAAAATTGCCCCCAAAAATCTGTTTTTCTGGTATAACTGCCCCAAAAAGTGCTCCAATTATTTTTATGATTGTAGACGTCAATACCAATTCAACGACACCTCAAACGTCCAAAACGGATGTTTTTGACTTAAATTATGACATTTGGAAATTTTTCTATGACGTCACCATATAATCACCATATATTGGTATATATGTATGTTTGTTTGTTTGTTTTTTTGTTTGCTTGTCCGTACTTCTTTTATTTGATCTCATATTTTCAGGGTTTGTAGTACTTGAAAAACTAAGCAACTTTTGTTCTACAACTTTTTGATTTGGCCGCCATCTTGGCCGCGGTCAGCCTCTGAAAGGCCATTTTTAGCCATTTTACCCACGCCCACAGCGCTGAACTTATTTGACATACCCCGGACATATGCATATCGTTAGAAAGGTATTGACAGTTATCAAATAGCATATAAAAAAAATTCAAAAAATTAAGGTTGAGGGTCATTTTGCCAAAAAACTGAAAAATGCCAAATTGGTCGGCCACATTCGGCCAAATTTCTAAAAAATTAGCCCAAAACTTTTGGTTCATATTTTCAGGATTATTAGCCACAAACCTCACTTACAATATGACATCAACCGTTTGTCCCAGAAAACTCGTACATTTTAGATATTGACCTCCTGATATCGAACTTAAAAGCCACCCTAATTTTTTGCAAAATTTAATTTTTTGGCTCAAATGCACCCTAATATCGGTCCGTTGCGGTTCATAATGATAGTGAATCAACGTATTACAATGAAACAAATATAAATACATCATATTATTATCATTGCTAAGATAATTTTCTCCAGTAACCCTTTTTTCATAACAAAAAAAAAAAAAATGAAAAAACTGACAAATTGATGTGATCGAAAAAATCACCAAATACATTGAACATTTGACAGTCTCTTTGCATAACATCGATATTTTTTTTAATCTTTATGATGATTTCTTTATACAGTAGATCTTATCTTCCCTCCCATCGCATGAAGATGGAATATCAGCGAGAGGGTGGCTACCATTAATGTTTGTTTCCAACTAACACACTAAAATATGTATATTTTTTAAGAAATCAAAACTGAATTGCTATCGAGTGTGTGTGAACTATTTTGACTGACAACAATAAAACGAATCGCAATTCAATTCATTTTCAATTTGCCGTGCCAAAATCATTGATACCAAGTAAAAAACCTCTTTACGAGGTAAATGTTCGAGTTACGAAAGCCGAATTCAATTCACAAAATTTCTGATATCAAATTTGTGCCGACAAAAACAATTGCATTCGATTTGTCAACGATTTTTCGGAATGTTAGTGCATTCGGTGCGTTTGTTTACATTTTTCTTTCTAGCTGTCAAACACAACAACATGTCAACGATTTTTCGGAATGTACTATAACAACGCGCTGAATGCATTTACATTCCGAAAAATCGTTGACAAATCGAATGCAATTGTTTTTTTCGGCATAAATTTGATATCAGAAATTTTGTGAATTAATTTCGGCTTTCATCACTCGAACATTTACCTCGTACACAGACACGCCACTTTGCATACAAAAAAGTTGAAAAAAATTGAAAAATAATCTGGGATAGAAAAATCCGAGATTTTTATCCGTCGTATGTTTCTGTGATAGAATGGCGCAGTGACATTTGATGGTTGATATATTGATGCAGATGTTTCTTAATGTACGTGTATAATTTACGTGATGTAATTGGTTAAAACGATGGGATGGAAAAATCTAGGATTTTTATCCACTATCGCAACGGCACGCCATTGTTTTGTGAAAGAGAAGAAAAATGTTAATTTTTTAGGAATTTTTTCTAGGAAAAATCACCATAAAATCAATTGAATCGATTTAACTTTCTTTTAAATAGTTTCTATTGTATCTACATTTGTCGATGCGATGTTTATTCGATCGATTCTACTCGATTTAAATTCAACAAAATGATTAAAAATGATAAAAACAGTGTTTTTCGTCGAAATGAAAATCAAAAAAAATATTAGATGAATGTTTTCGGTCTTGATATATTCGGCAAAGTTGTTGGTCTTGACTTGCGCAATAACTTTGCTGAAGAAAGCATAACGAAAATCTTAATGGTTCAAGAGCTATCAACGTGAAAATGAAGGTATATTTTGACTCAGAGCCAAAACATGTCGAATGCGATATCTCAAAAATGGGGACTAACTTTAAAATGGGACTAGCGCCGTTGAAATCAGCATAATCGAATTAGGTTTACCCCCCGGGTGCCCAGCTTGTCACGAAAAAAAGTTTGCAATTCAAGCACAGTGTGGCTGAATAACCATATTCGGAAAGAAAAACTTAACTTCAAAACGTGCCTTATCTTCATCCTGACTGCCATGCAACAAATTATGGAAATAATTTGTTGGATTTCCGTATACAGCTCGTAAACTCCCCGGCCTTTTTACATGAGCTTCTACCACACTTTCCGGCCCCATTAAAATTTTCCAATATTTAATCGCCTTAACTTTGGACAAACATATCACATAAATCGGCCCAGAACTAAGCGCGACCACTTTCATAGGATAATCAGTGGTACCATACTCAGATTGATAAAATTCCGATGCTTGTTCAAATGTCATTTTGACTTGCATTCGCTGGTTGATCTGAAACCCGGCTAAATAAATCCGGTTTATAATTTCTTCGATAAATTGAAGGCCATCTGGTTTTATGATTGCACGCGTTTTTTCAATTTTATCCGGATCAGGATCTTGACTGTACTCCTTGAAAATGCGTTGAACAATTTTTCGAGACGTTACTGGTTCGTACATTTCGATTTTTTTTTATTCGTGTGTAAAGATTCTAAAAAACAGTTGAAATCCAACTAAACATAGTGTTTCATCCTTCGCCTTGTGTTAAGCGATTTTCTCTCTAATTTTCATTTCGTTGAATGACACAATACAAATGTGTTCCATGGGCTTCATACTCACTGTTCTTTTAGTGTTTAAAATACGTTGGAGTATCCCTGGTACACTTAGATTTTTCAACAATTTTTTTGAGGGTTATCACCCATTTCAAGGGATATTTTTTTTTAGAAGTAGCGAATGGAAGAGTGGAAATTTAACTAAGGGGAAGTATTGGGGAAAGTAAACAAACGATTCATAATTATCGAACCTCTGGACAACTGGTTGGACAACACATATCGATTTATGATTTATTTTACTACTCCTCAGCACGAATACCACACCTAACATCACATGTGCAAACAAGCAAACCTTTCAAAATTGCAAAAATTAAGTATGTATTTCAATTTTGGATATGATGTAGCGATTTATAAGCTCACGAAATATGCGCAGTTTGATTTTCCAGCTAATACCCCTTACCACGAATATTACCTCCAATTTCTCAAGTGCAAATTCCTTTAAAACTTTATAAAAATTTAATATTTCGATATTAGATATGATTTATCGATATGTGAGCATACAAAGTACCCCTAATTTGCCAGGGTCTAATCATAAAATTCTTTAAAATTAAAAAAATTAAATATCTCAATCTCAAAGGGTAGTAGTTCAAAAATCAAATTTCACGTATGTATTTCGTAAGCTCTAAAGTAATGCATCATATCCGACATTAACAATAGTAGCCCAAAACCAAACTTCACTTCGAACATCGAAATATTAAATTTTTAAAATTTTAAAAAAATTTGTCGTGTATTTGATAAATTGAGTGTCGTATTCGCGCTAAGAGGTACTACCTCAAAAATCAAACTGTACATATTTCGTGAGCTCATAAATCGATACATCACTATCACTATACTAACGCTACAATAAAAATTTATTCAAAATGCTTTGTTTTTGTATTTTACCGGGACGATTTCCACGACAATAATCCCAGACCATCAGCAACGTTAATAAACTCCGTGTTTGAAAGCGTAGCACAAAAAAAAATAACAAGGATTTTCCACAACATTACAAAATTGTTAATTCAAGTTGTTTTCTTAACAATTTAGGTAAATCTAAATCGCGTTTAACATAATTGGATTTCACAGACAAAAGTTAAATAAGTATACTAAATATGATTTCTTGTAGATGATGATTCTTTATGATGTTTTCTTCTTTCGTTTTAGGTTGCGGATAGGTTTCAACAGTTTTAGTGATGGGGCTGACTCAAGTTTGACTCAGTCCCCCCACTACATTTATTAAAAGATCTCTCATCCCTCGATCAGTTTAACATTTTGGGCTTGCGGATTTCGATAGCACATAGATAGTTAACAATTCTGCACTAAACAATTTTCTTAGTTTTCATGGTGGTGAGGAGGGGGGGGGGGGGGGGGCCGAAACGAGTTTTTTCTTGTATTAGAAGTGCCACCATTTCCAGTTCCACCGAAATATTTCCAAAAACATGCACCACCGTATTGCTACAAACAAAATGTTCTAAGCCACTGATTTTAAAACAAAACAAAATTCTTGTATATATGATACATGTCCGTACGAGTATTACAAAATTTGATTAAAGTTAATAAAAAATCGAGCTAAACAATGTAATTTATTTATGTTACTCGTACGTTGTTCACCCAATCGTTCTGTTTATTGTGTCTGTGTGTGTGTGTATGTCGCTTTTCATTTTTATTAAACGTCCTCCATCATAACTTAAAATTTTTATTGTTTGTTATACGATCGTTAGTTTACGAGTAAAGTGTAGTATACATAGTACAGTCTGGTAGTAGGTAGGTAGTACACAATATTATTATAGTTCAGTTTATAGTTAAACGTGATTTTGATATATTGCTCTGAATGCCGTAAAACATAAATAGTTTCAAGTTCTATATATAGTTATTGTGATACTCATATAAAATATACAAAACTATACCACAAAACCATATATCCATTTCCCATCGCATCATTTTTCCAACTGAAAATGTTATAACTCCTACACACACACATATATATATGGTACATGAGAGTACATGATACTAGGCAGCATAAACATATCTAATAATTTATTCAGTAGAAAATTTCGGAAAATATTAATTATTTTTTGGGATTGTTGTTGTTGGTGCTTGGTGCTTGGTAAGTTAATTGTAGTGGAAAATATTTTTTGGATGAATGAAAATGAAATGGAGAAAGGAATAATATTTTTTTTTTGGCTTTACTTATTTGTTGCTTTTGGTTGTCGTTAACTTCTATTTATTATTCGTTCTATATCCAAATAATTTACTTCTTGGAACTACCAGATATTCATGATGTATACTTTTTTCAGTGATTGTTACATTTGTGTGTTTAATACAGGCTCCGCGTTTCCCTTCAGTACATTCATATTTTCACATAACTCAATATGTAGAAAGTTGCTAAAATTTCTTGGTTAAGTTTATCGAGTGTGCGAGAACCTAAAAAAAATTTATAAACAAAATCGCTAATAACAAAATTGTTCCTTTTTCAGACCATTCAAATCATATGTTACCGCTTCAGAATAATCTACGGCATTCTTCAAGAATATTTCAGTGATATACGACACGTGTATACTCTATAATAGTTGAATAATTATTTATCACCGCCAAAATGGTGGATTTGTGAACTAAAGCGATGTTTACAAAATGGTTTATTTTTCCAAGACCTTGAAATGTTGTACGCACATAACTAAATTGTAGCAATGAAATATGTATTTGCTTCCCGTGCCACACCGATAGTTTTGGGTATTGTGCTGTTCAGAAAAATTGACTACATTCTTCCAGCACTGTTCAACGATACACGACAAGAATATATCTATTCAGCGATTCCACACGAAAACGACCGGATTCTGTCCTCACCCCCTTCGATTTTAATGAAACTTGCAGAAGATGTTCTCTATGGTGTAGAAATACAAAAATAATTTCTGTTCTTCTCTTCGGCTCTGTAATTTTGAACAGGGGCGCACGCCGTTTTAAGGATTTCGCAAAAATGCAAATTGTTAAATACATATAACTCAAAAACTATATACCGGATTTTAATAAATGAGATCTCATGTGAAAGGGATTTAACTAGAGTTTTATAAATAGTTGTTATTAAATTTTTCAATTAATTGGTTGTGTGAGAAAAATGGCGATTTTTCAAAAAAAATTGATTTTCCAGTACTTTCGACAACAACAATAACCAATTTTTTTATCATTTTTTGCAAGTTTAATCATTTCCCGAGCAGGTACAAAAATAAAAAATAGGTGTTATTTTTCGTTTTTATGATATACTTTTTTAAAAATTCCATGCTACACTTACTTTAATGCAAAAAAGAGGGATTTAATCATAAAAATGGTTCTATCATAAAAGAAAACACCGATAACTGCAATTTTTAAACTTTTATATAAAACATGGGTTAACTTATAACTAAAAAAAAAATATTTTTATTACAATAAATTTTATCAATTTAATACTTTTTAACTCATTTTAAGTGTCTATTTTATTTTTATCTATTTATACTTATTTTTTTATTTATGAGATATAGAATATTATATTATTCCCTGTAAAGTTAAACGGGAAATGGTTATGCAAATTTCTCTTACCAATTGTCCATTTCTTTGAATAATAAAATAAAACAAGTACTATTTTTAATTTCATATAAACAATATTTTTATTAAGTAAACATATTTAAAATACAATTTTAACGGTTTATTATATTAATAATATAATATTTATGTTTCTAATTTAAAACAATGTTGATCTTCACAAAACGATTTTTTTTAATGTGTAGAGATGTCTTATCAATTGGAACAAAACTTTGATATTGATGAGTACCTGGTATTTGTTTTATTGAGTTATACCGATTTTTTATTTTCTTTCCATGATAAATCTTTGGTACTATAAAACTGATAATTCACTTTTGACTCATTTTGAATAGCCCAAGAATACAGTTCATGTGGTGTGGTTATTTGATTTTCAAACGGCCTTTGCAAACTTGCTCTAGCGGCATTTCTCTTAAGAACACCTCCTAATGCATCGCATGGTCCTTTTCCAGGTTGCGAAGAAGTGCCATTCTGTTTGTATGTTGGAGTCTTCTTTAAAATTACACAAGTTGTAAAAATTCATTCTGTTTTTATATTGTGCTCCAGATCCACCAGAAAAGAAACAAATCTTTTTAACATGACTTGTCTTCGCCTTTATAAAATCAACTAGGCCTTGAATTAATAATTTCACTGCTACATGATTGTGTTTGGTTGACTCCGAGATAGTTATTAAACTGGTGAATTCCAAATTACTATTATTGGAAGAATTTTCGTCCTTATTCTTATAGTAAACTGCAAAACGATGTATGGTGCACTGAAAATTGGACCAATGAAATCCTTGAACAGCATCTTGAACTATGAATGAGTAATTTTCCGAAAAATCACATATAACAACAGATTCATCGTTTTCTAAATTAGACTTCCTATGTTTTAGATACGCTGATTGTTGTTCTGCAATAAACGAATGTGGTAATATGTTTTGTAGTTGCTCACAAAATTTATCAGTAGATTCCAATGTTGATAAAATTGTTATTTCTATTGTACACCGATCTGTCTGCTCTCTCTCTCTCTCTCTCTCTCTGGCACTATATCCCATCAAGGGATTTGGCCGCCTCATATGAGGTTTCATAATCATTTTTTCATTTCGGATAATGAGTGATTAATTCATTGATCCTAAACCAGCCGTGAAATTTTTTCCTTGTCACCACCGGGAATCGAACCCGGGACCTCCGGTCGCTGGAGCAAGCATGCTAACCACTTTGCCACCTGTCTGCTGCCATTGTTAATAAGTAATCGCATCTACATCATTTTCTAGTAATTTTGTTGATATTTCCTGATGTAAATTTGTAGTTCTTGGGCAAGATGTACATTCGTTTAAATTGCACGATGTTGTTGAATTTCCGCAAACAATCTGAGATATATGATTACGATAACTTTCTAAAGAATGAGAAAGAAGATTTTTTGTTTTTATGACGTTAAACATCAGTTTAATGTTTTGATGGTATATCCATATGCATATACAATGTGTGCCACTTGAATTTGCTAGAACGCAGTGTTTTGGACGCATTGAAGCAAATGTAGAAAATCCAACTTTTATTAATGGATATGTTCGTTTAAATAGTTGATGCGCTTCCTTTAAATTACAATGCACTATTCTTCGTTGTTTTGTTATCTTACCTCCATCTGTTGTTATTATTTCAAAATCTCGTTTTCCAGCACACACTCTACTTATTTCATCGTCCTCATAGAAATTCAGCTCGAATTCGGCTATTTCAGGATTAATGGTTTTCGATCCACATTTAATGTTCGGTGTGGACATTATGCCGTGCTCCTCCTTAATCTGCTTTGCTCTATTTGCTGTATAAAATGACACGTTAAACTCCCGTTCAATTTTTCGAGCAGACCAGCTTTTTGGTAGCGTTGTTAAAACCATGTACCTTTCATTTTGATTCTTACAATTTCCAAACTATTTTTTCAATTGTTGGATCATTTCATTTATGTCAGCACTAGTTACGGCATCGGAACTGGAAGGTAGATGAAATATATCCTCTGCTATTTTCGTCTTGATTTTTTTTTGTCTTGTAACATTCAACTCTCATTCACTTCAACGATTTATCGATGAACTGCCAATGGACAACAACGTATCGTTGAATAATGGAATATCTGGATAAATGTATTTCTCCTCTTCGGTTGCTACTGATGAACTTGATGATCTGCTGGCAAGTGAACAGTCTACATTCGAGTTAATCGTTTGTATTCCAGAGGGCCCTGGATCATTAACACTTAATTTACTTGCACTATAAATGTTTAAGTAACAACCACTGCATATGTATTCACCCATATTAATGATAATTCCTTTCAAGCTAGCTACCTCAATTAAACTATTATGAGCTTTTCGACAGTTGGATTGTTTTTTGAATTTTTGGCACTTAACACACTTAATATTCATACTGAATTCTTATTGTTTTAAAATTGTACTTGATTTAACTTTAAACTCTGGCTTACGAATGACATAGTTCATACAAATTTCTCTTATTTATACAAAATTATTTTTAGGATTTTTGAAAACAAAATTATCATTAGCAAGTTTTTACTGCCCGGATAATAAAGATTTATTATCACTCTTACTTGCGTGGTGAGTCAGTTTATAATAATAAGTATCCCCAACACGGACGATCATTCGATCAGTGATTACTAATATAACTGCCTTTGTTGCTTGTCTCCCTCTTTTTATTTTTATTTCTTGAAGGATATGTAACTACTTTTTCATACTATAATAACCGACATTCTTATTTTTAGAAATTAGTAGATACTCCTAATAATGATTATAATCCAACAAATGACTCCTTAATAAGTACTAAATTGATAAAATTTATTGTTATAAAAATATTTTTTTTAGTTATAAGTTAACTCATGTTTTATAAAAGTTTAAAAATTGCAGTTATCGGTGTTTTCTTTTATGATAGAACCATTTTTATGATTAAATCCCTCTTTTTTGTATTAAAGTAAGTGTAGCATGGAGTTTTTAAAAAATTATATCATAAAAACGAAAAATAACACCTATTTTTTATTTTTGTACCTGTTCGGGAAATGATTAATCTTGCAAAAAATGATAAAAAAATTGGTTGTTGTTGTTGTCGAAAGTACTGAAAAATCAATTTTTTTGAAAAATCGTCATTTTTCTCACACAACCAATTAATTGAAAAATTTAATAACAACTATTTATAAAACTACCATTAAATCCCTTTCACATGAGATCTCATTTATTAAAATCCGGTAAGTAGTTTTCGAGCTATATGTATTTAACAATTTGCATTTTTGCGAAATCCTTAAAACGGCGTGCGCCCCTGTTCAAAAGTACAGAGCCGAAGAGAAGAACAGAAATTATTTTTGTATTTCTACACCATAGAGAACATCTTCTGCAAGTTTCATTAAAATCGAAGGGGGTGAGGACAGAATCCGGTCGTTTTCGTGTGGAATCGCTGTATTATGAACGAAAAATTAGCAACCAGCGCTAAAACGCTGGATTTATGAACTAAAGTTGTTCGAGACTTTTGTCTGGTCTGATGATCATTAAACGATATACCATTGGTTTATATGGAAAAATGTAAATCAATTTCGTGAAATTGGGCGATTTTAAAAGGCAGGTACCCGACCTCCTTGGGGTACAGATCCCGAAAGCTTTTCAAGTCTTCGAATTAAAAATAAAAGGAGTCTGGTCTGATGACCATTTAGATGATATGTATATAAGATTATGTGGAAAAATGTAAAGCTATAACCCAAAATACCACCCAATACCACGATATTGCTTACATTTTTCCCATACACTCGTGTAGTATATCTTTTGAAAGACCTTCGATATCTACAATACGATTTTAGTTCATAGATTCAGCGGTTTGGCGGTGGTAGCCAATTTTTCGATATTCATTGAATGTATATTAGTCCTATATCGTTGAAAGGGTCTTAAACAATTCCGTAAATTTTCTGAAGCATCATATTAATCAAAACTACCGTTGTGGCACTGGAAGCAGCTACAATTTTCCTCATTGTAATTGGTGCTTTAGTTGATAAATTCACCTTTTTCGCGCTTTTGTCACAAATTTAACTGAAGCATATTTATATTCCAATAAAAAATCTTGGTGGCGCAGTTTAGAGATTCATTTATTCTTATTCTGAATAATCATGTGGCACATCATTTTTCATTTAACAAATCTTCAATTACGTATTAGAAAATTAACCTGTTCAAAAAAGAGATTAGTGAACTGCTTCTCTGTTGCCACTGAACAATCTAGTACTTTGAGGCCCATACTGTTGATCGGTCTATTTGGTAAAAGATAATTACGTGCAACATTCTGCAGTGGATTTTGTTCTCCTTTGCACTGTTTAAATTACAGCATAGCTATCCTATAACTAAAGAACATATGCTTCTTCTCTTCCAAGCTTGCGTGACCTTTCCTTTCTTTCCTAGCTTCGTGAAGAAGGGGTGGAGTGATTTTGATAATATTTTTTTTTTGAAATATTTTATTAAAAGCAAAAAACTTTTTATTAATTTTTAAAAATTCCATTTAAGAACAAACAAATAATTTTTAAAGTCAAAAAGTATTTCAAATTTTTAGAAAATAAAAACTTGGTTTTTCAATTTTACAAATCCAAATTTTTCTCAGTGTAGGATTGAAGGATTACCGAATAATTAAGAATTTTTCTTGGGGGCATTTTATAAACACATCTTTCCCTAAAATTATAAATTCGGTTATCAGATTTGGTGTCGGTAGTAATATTACCAACTGGGTTGAATCGATACTCAAATCTCGCATTGCCGAGGTTAGGATGGATCGGTTCTCAGTTTTAAAAGTTACAAAAAAGTGTCCGCATTTTTGTGTACTTCCACCAACGCTATGACTCTCGGTTATAAATTCTGGCTATAAATCTGTCTTTAAATTATCTCAGGGAAACATTTGAATGTCTTATCTGATCGGATGCCCTCCTTATTGTGGAGTCGTGGCGCGTCAATATGAATGTTCAAATGAGTTCAATTAAAATGGATTGGGAGTCAGAAAGCCCTTGTTACTTCCATTCTTTTAGGGAGCGTGATCACTAAATTAAATCGTCTTAAGTATGTAGGTGTCAATCGGATTTCGAAATTTTCGTGAAATTACCATCGTGAACATAAACTTTAAAAAGCGACAGCTATATATTGGCAATAACGCAGAGATTTTGCCACTTCCTAACTTATGCATCAATTGTGTGGTGGCCAAACAATGAGTTTGACAATGAGAGTAACCACAAAGTAGGGCTCGTCCAGGACCAAGTGGATAACATGGTCCACTATATCCTCGACGATGCCCAAGAGATGACTATACAATTTAGGTTTATAACCTTACTGTCGTACCGCACAAAAGCATCTTGTTAAAAATAGTCGAAAGTTGCCAACCGAAAGTGAAAAAATCGATAATGCAGATAGTGTCTTGACTAGTTCAGCCGAAAGTTAAAACAAATTATATATTAAAATGAAGTATCCCAGCCGAAAGCGACTAACCTACAAAATCTGCCGAAAACATATGCTTTCCTTAAGCATCCTACCGGTAGTTTCGTACTCAACGTGTTGTATACTGTACCTATAATCATTTTGAAGCGGAATTTCAACAAAAAAAGTTTTCAGTTTTTTGCGAAAAAACGTGATGTTAGCCTTACTTTTTTTGAACGGATAAAATTTATAGTCACGGATTCCGAATGTTTCGTTTATTTTGGATTATCGATGTAATTATGAGAAGATCAACGTTCAATTTGCTTCAATATGTCACCTCGTTCGCCTGCAATTCAGGTTCGAAACACATTTTGTGGCCGAATTTCAAAATACGAAACTTCCAGTAACCACTGCATAACGAACAACAATTAAAATCTTCAATTTACCAGATATTAATTTATTGTTTCATATAAATTGTGAAATTTTTTTTTTCACCTCTCCTGGCAATAAAATCGATCATCATTCGAGATTTTGTCAGATGGGCACCTATCTGACTATGCAGATTCAATAGCCCATGACCATAGGTAGATTCTGAGTATAGGGTTGGGGTAGGTCTAATGGAGTTATAGTGGTGAAATTTTGATTTCCTTATATTTCAAAGATAAAATCGTTTATCATTTTAGATTTTGGCATATAAACACCAATCTCACTATGCTGATGCGATAGCCTGTGAAATGTGAAATTTTGATTTTCCCCATTTTCATGGATAGTGGCAACCGGCATAGTCAAATTGGTGTTCATATGCCAAAATCACGAATGACGAACGATTCCTGACGATGATTGATAATTTACAATCTTCTTTATGGATTACTTTCAGCTGTATGATGCAAATATGCCGTTTAATCCCTATAACCAATTAAGACTCACCCCTAACCTATACTCAGAATCTACCTATGGTCATGGAGGTCATAAACGTGACTGCTTCTCATGGCTATTGTATAGATGCCTGTTATCTAATATCTTAAAATGTCGATAATGCAGGTTCCATCGATAAAGAAGATGCAATTTAATCTTCTTTATCGATGAACTCTGCATTATCGACATTTAAAAATATTTTCTGCCGGGATAACAAAATTAATATCAGCATTACCATCTTTCGGGTGGAGTGACAAAGTCACTATCTATATTACCATATTTCTGCTGGAACTTTAACAGTATCACAAAGGCAGATATGTTAAAGGATAAACGGATCATTTTGAAGAACACCGAGAGGGACAAACTTCCTTCGCACTATTGTATACCCGATTGTTATAATAACTCGAACAAAATCGTCACTAAATTCGAACCTCTATGAAGAATAAGAATGACCAGGAAACCAGAAGCTTGGCGAGAATCGCGATAATGAGAAACCTTCCCATCAGACTATGCAGGTGAATAATGGAACACGACTAGGATTACATTATGGCATCACCTGATTCCTGAAGGACCATCGGGACATAATTGTCACTCACGGCTTGAGAAGTCACTCACGCTTACAAGTGAACTCACGAGAAAGAACATGATCACTAAGAAACAAACCAAGACTTTAGCACACCCTCCCAGCACTTTACCTACGACATATGGACTAGCAAAGGTCCTACAAACTGAATATTGTATGTTTTCTCTGGATATTAAGTCACTGTACACATCGGTATCTAACGATATGTCCATGTAGGTCTTGCGGAATAATTGGGATACAATTGCAACGCACACAATGCTATCCTCCACCCTGTTCTTCAAAATTATGAGTCTTTATATTAAAATTTCTGCTTCCATGTGGTATAACCCCCAAGCAAACCCCTAAGCACTTGTCTTTAAGCAAACTAGAAGCTTGCCGATGGGTAGTGTTTTTTTGGCCATCCTCGCAGATATAGTTCTGGACTATGTTATCCACTTGGTCCTGGACCACCACGACATTGAGGTCATTCTCATTGACAAATATTTGGATGGCATTTTCGTTATTTCGAATATTTCGTTTAACCCACGAATAAGGATCGGATATTACGTCCCTAAGCGTTTGATCGCTAAGGATTTAAACAGCTGCAGTACCAGGCAACCACAAATACATACTGTGGGCATAAACTCGTGGTATCCATGCACTAGTTATCGTGGCATTACGTATTATTAACCGTTCTCCACTCACGTCAATAAGCTAATCGCTAGTAGAGTTGCTAAAGCCAGATTTCACAATTTAAGGAAACGGTTTTGTGTTTTGATTGTAATCTCTGTAATACATATCGGATATACGAGTAAACGTCTGGAACAACGGCTACTAGAACACAAGAATGACTGCCGTCTAAGACGGAGCAACGAATCGGGCAAGCGGTTTTTACGTATTCGATAACTTCGATTTTGATAACCCCTAAATTTTGGATATTTAGCAAAACCCATTGAGAAGGGAGGTATTGAAGGTTTTGCTTGTCGGAGCTTGCCCCATAATGTTGTCAACTTTAAGAATGACAATACGGGGGTCCACTCTTCTTATTGTATCACTTAAAATATGATCCGCACTCATTCACGATCGATGTACGTCAATATTCATCTTCGCGGGTTGTTAATCGCAATATTTCGCGGAATTTTGGTAATTTTTTTTATACTTATCGACTGAAATGCAACGGAGCGTGGAATCTATTGGTGTCACACACAGAGTACCGACAAATTCTCAACAAATATAGCTCGTTAATTCCTGAAATTAATATGATTAATCACAGATCATTGCCGGAGTTCTATTTCACTAAATCATTCTCAGAGATCTCAGGTTCGCGTGATAACCTTTGTGTGGGCTTTGGTGCTACTATCTCATGCTTACTTTTAAGGCGTCCGAATGAATATTTTCCTGTTACATTAGTTCCATCCAGACTTGAGCAGATTTTTGCGAAGATTAAAATAGGTAAACGATATCTATTTATATATACAGTGTCCACCTCGGTCAAATTGCGGCTGCTACATATGCCAGCTGCGTCCATGCGATTGATGAAGTCCTGAAAACATCTAATTCATCGGATCAAGTACTAACTGGGTGACTTAAATCTTTCAAATATCAACTGCATTCTTCCATGTAATATCAATACCGATGCAGAGTCCCTATTGGTCGATGCCATGCTTGGTTTTAACTTCAACCAAATTAATATGATTGCTAATGACATCGATAGTTTTCTGGATATGGTCTTCACCAATGAGGAGGATGCTTTCAAAGTAACTGAATCAATGAATCCATTTGTTATAACCGATATCAACTACAAATCTTTGGACATTTTGTTTGACATAACCTACTGTTACCAGAAGAAATCAGAACACCTTCCAAGAATAAAATACAACTTCAAGAAAGCTAATTGTGCCGGTTTGTAAAATTATTTAGAAGCAGCAAATTGGGATCTAATTTTAAATGTTGACAATGTGAACGAGAATGTTGATACATTTTTTAACTTCATTCACCAAGGCCATGTGCATTTTTTCAATAAAGCACCGAAAACTCATCCTCGAAAATGAAAAGCCTATATACTTAAATGATTAAATCTCGATTGGAAACCGACAAGCTAGCGTGTTTACAGCGCAGTGATGAATTTGGTCTATTTTAATTTTAAGTACAAGTCTTACCTTTGCAAGTATTGAAACAAAAATTAAATTAAATCCTAAAGAATTTTGGAAATTCTTTCGATCCAAACGGGAAATCGAGGAATATCCTTCCAATATGAATTATAATAATTCCAGCTCCTCGGCTCAAAAGTGATAGCAGACATGTTTGCAGTATTTTTACAATCAGTCTATAGCCCTTGTAATAATATGGGATACACTGATCAAATAGGCAACAACAATACATCTATTATTGCTCCTGTCATACATGGAGAGAATGTTTTATCAGCCTTAAAGGAATTTGGAGATGGATGTGGTCCAGATGATATAGCCTTTATATAAAAAAGGTTTTGCGAGTAGCTTCACAAATTCACTCTGCAAACTTTTTAACCAATCAATAACCACAGCCGTGTTTCCTGATAAATGGAAAATTTCAAAAATAACACCTATCTTTAAAACGGGTTCACGTTCTGTTTTTATAGGGCCAGAACCTGTCATTCCTTGAAAAATGATAATGTATGAATTTTCGTAGTGATTCTGAACGGACACGATCGTTTCAAAGAACATCTAAATCGAATACGATGCGGCTGCAACTATATTTTATATGATATCTGACGTTCTTACCCTAGTCTTAACTTATTCATTTTACCAAGAATGCACTATGATGGAATCCATGCAGCTTGCACCATTGACTCCTTGTGATATTGAGTGCGGAACTCTACCAAGGCTCCAGCCATTTCAATAAAAAAAATTGCTGTGACGATTAAATGTTTATACATTTACAATGATCTTGACCAACGATTAGATGCTTACGAATGGAAAACAACTTAAAGATCTCTTCTCCTTTGTTATATTATTTGTTTTGTGCAAGAAAGAAAAATGCTGATGCTATATAGGATAAATTCGATTCAACTAGTACCTTATTTTCACACACATAATATATTTTCTATCTATATAGCATTCAAAAAAAGCAAAATCATGTAGATGATTTTATAATTGCCACTGGTCATGAACTTGTATTCTATTTTGGTATTTCTTAAGATTTGTTTGTGTTAAGTCGGATATAACTACTTCGTGCAAATTATTAATTCATTGTCTTAAAATCGCAATCTTCCAATCGGTGGCAGTTGAAATTTGTGTGTCGGGCTTCGTATACCAAAAACTCGTCTAATTTGTCTATTATTTGTTGTTCACTCGTGTAAGAGATATCGTGCCATAAGATTTATCAGCAAGATAATTTATTCAGCCGCTTCATTTAAATAAATAATTAAGTATTAATTATGAAATCTCACAGTAGAATTTTCTTAATTTTCTCATTAAATTTTTGTTTTAATTGATTGCGCACATAATTTGTATTTTCGAAATTGAATTAATGTTTTATGATATCATAGAGAGCATATATAAGGAGTATCCACTTGGTATATATATATGTGGGTGGGTGGGTGAATGTGTATCTCATCTTATAATTAATTCAAGTCGTGGGAGGAAAATTATGTTTAAGATTATTTTCTTTTACCATTATTGTTGTTGTTGTTGTCGTGTATGTTGTGTTGTTGTTGTTAAGCAAAATACGAGACATGATTTGTGTGCGTGGGACTGGGTACAGAGTACACACTTACAAACGCTTTTATTTGCGGTACTTGTTGTTTATTTATGTTTATGTTTTATGCTTTTTATATTTTTTTTTTTTGGTGCAAATCAAAATGCTGTGTAGATTTAATAGTAATGATGCTGAAAATGAACTGACATTTTGGGTAAATAATCCGAAAAATGGTGTAATGTTAATGGAAGAAAATCTAATCCATTCTATTACAAATTTTTTTCTTGTTTTGGGTGAAAATAAAATAAAACGTGTTGCTTATGGATAATAAATTATTATGAGGTTTTGTGTTAAAAAGATTTTCTGCTATACTCGGTTGGGAAAACTACACATGCTGTGTGTGTATGTTTGTGTGCGGGTATGATTATTTGGACGGGGTGAAGATTTACAAATGAAATATGGTGATGTCTTCTGTGATTTACTTAATGTCTGTGTGTGTGTGTGTGTTGATGCTATTTGCTGTTGAAAGATTGCCTCTACTTAGAGTTAGTATACTTAAAATTTAGGAGTGTTTTCAAGATTTACACGAACTGCAAGATTTCACACATAGCAATGTGAGAGTCAATGGATTTATTAATTGTTTTGACTTTCAAATCCATGAATGTGAAAAGCGTAAAAAGTGTAAATGATACTATATGTGGCCTCGTACGCTCAATTTATAAATATAATCATACGCAGGTCCATTTAACTTAAGGTTATTTTTTGAAAACCATATGGTAAAGTGGTTTTAGTCTAACTGTAATAGGTTACTGTTATACTTGTAGTTAAAACTTTCCGATTGTTAATTTCATTGGTGTATACAAAAATATCTGAGTAGGTTCTTAATCACACTGTCAACGTCATTTATCAACAGGATGAAAACTATTGGTCCAAATGACTACCAGCTTATTCAAACGTCATATTATTACGCCATGGCTTTTTCAATTTAGAAACACACGAAAACTTTGCAATTGGTCAAATTTTTTCTTGTAACTGATGAATTTCCATAAAGCTTAGGAATTTGCATAAGTGAAATATATAATTATTATAAAGTTCTTTGGAACGATCTAAGAACATGTTAAGGCGCAATTTTGCTTTACGTATCAAGTTTTATTTATAACTAGCTGACCCGGCGAACTTCGTACCGCCTCAAAATCAATAAATGTTTTTTAAAGTTATTAGCTTAATAAAATTGAGTTTTTTATTAAGATTAAATAAATTAAATGAATACTCCAAATTAATTAAATTCAATGAAATTACAAAAATCAAAATGAAATATATTTTAATTACATTGAAATGAATGTAATTCACGTGGCAGCAAGGCTTTCGTTTTATTGAATTGAATAGAAATGGTTCGCGTAGCATTATTGCACTACTTTCTTTTAAACTATTTGCTGGGTGAGTTGCAATGGAGTCGAGTCCCTTCATTGTAGCACCTTGTGATATACGACATTTTTTGTTTTATTGTTAGGTGCGAGAACGAATAAAGCGGATGGTTTACCGACACGTGAACATGCTACGTACAATTGGCCGTGAGAGAAACATTCATTTTCTAGATTCAGGCCACAAACACTCAAGGATTGGCCTTGTGATTTGTTGATCGTCATGGCGAATGCATGACGAATCGGAAATTGAATTCGTTTAAACTCGAATGGCATATCGGTTGGGATCATCGGAATTCTCGGAATGAGAACTTCCTCACCTTTGAACTTCCCTTGAAGTATCGTCGCGTGAATTACATTGCCCATGAGTTTTCTCACCACCAAACGCGTTCCGTTACATAGTTTTGGTTGATTCAGGTTTCGTAGCATGATGATTATCGAGCCAACTTTTAGTTGTAAATTGTGCGGTGGCAAGCCAGGTAGATCCAATGAGTTTAAAAATTCAGTTGGATAGTTGGTTGCTTCGTCTTCGTTTGTCACACAGTCAATAGATTTGAAGGAATGAAGTGGACCGACGATTAGATTTTGAATTGTAAAATTTAAGTGATCCACATCTTTGTTCTTTGCCGCAAGAATTACTCGTTCACTCACCCAATTGTGATTTTTGTGGTTAGTAATGATGTTCGGGAACACTTTGTTGATGAGCTCGTCCTTCGTTGAGACAAAAATGCAAAAGTTCTGAGGAAACGAAATCAATCCGTTCGATTTGTCGACCGGAACACGGCCATTACCGATAGTCAGCAATTGCTTGGAGAATTCTTCGGCAGATGGATCGTTTAACAATACAACTCGCATGTTTGTCGTCAGCTGAAGTTTCTTCACATAACACCACAGAGTCGATGATTTGAGGCAAGCGTTTATTTCATCAGCAGCGGTCGATCTTGGAATAACTGGTATTGTTTGACGGAAATCGCCAGAAAGTAGAATCATTGCGCCTCCAAAACATCTTGAGTCATTGCGTAGATCTTTCATAGTTCTATCGAGTGCTTCCAATGCGCGTTTGTGCGCCATTGTACATTCATCCCAGATCATGATTTTACTTGCTACCAAAACTTTCGCCATTGCTGAGTGTTTTGCAATGTTGCATGTCGGGTTTTCAGCCGATTGAAGGTTTAACGGTAATTTCAACGCTGAATGAGCTGTTCAGCATCCTTCTAGCAATGTGGCCGCTATCCCAGAAGAAGCAACTGCTACAGCAATATCGGATCTCGCACGAACAGTGGCCAAAATCAATGACATGAGGAATGTCTTCCCAGTTCCACCGGGCGCATCGAGGAAAAATAATCCACCATTTCCATCATGAATTGCCTTCATTAACGTATCGTACACTCCTTTCTGTTGGAGGTTCAACAGTGGTACATTGGTTCGAACTGATTGGTTCAATGCATCTCGATCATATTCATGTTCACGTTCCAATTCTCGATTGAAAGCGTCGTTCATTCCACGACATGGCGTTGGCATTCCTAATTTGACTAACAAACTGCCGCACATGCGAAAACACATGTCTTCGATCAAAAGCAAAGCCTGGTTATGTATCTCCTCATTCACCTCGAGATCGGGATTTCCGAAACTGACACGAATTCGATGTAGAATGTCTTCTGACATGTCATTCTTGTACTTGCTCCATAGTTCACGTGGATTTGATGGGAAGCATGTCGAAATAATGATAGCAAATAATGTGCGTATCTGGTTTGGAGTTGCAGAAATAATTGATTCAGCGATTGTCATGTCCCAATGAGTATCGTTTTCAAGCAAGTTGAGCTGTTGACATGCAGCACGAAATGTTGGGCACACTACACCATTGACAGTTTGAAGTGATTCAAATGATGTCGGCCCACGAATATTCACCAGCAACAACCGCAAGTAGAAGCATTCGTCATTCTTCGGATGAACTGTGTAAATGCGACCAAGAGCATCAGTAGAACGCACATTTGGATGATCAGGAACCTCATCGCCTTGCTTCCGACGTTGAAACTTTTTTGATGAGGCGTTCCAAGTGTAATAACGTGGCATCTCAGAGTAGAGCAATGTTCGTGCAAACGGATCACTTTGACAAATCGAAAAGAAACTGGTCAATGTTGTTGCTGGAGGTGTCTCAGCACGTTGAGCAACATTCGATGAGTTGAAATAAACTCGTTGACCATTCTCCAGATGCACCGCCAAATGTACAACAGTGGGATGACGTTCATGAATAGGGAATGAGAATATACGCCAAATCGCCTCATTGCAGCTCACATATCGACCAACTTGATAATGCGTGATTTCATCGTTTGTATTGGGATTTTGAACACCAAAAACTGCCATATCGCTACCTTTCGTGACATATTTACAAATGTATTTTATGGACTTCACTGAATTGCAGTACTCCACGTTGCAATGCGCCTTGAATGTTTTGGAAAGAAGTGGCGAATATGGAACAATCCAAGTGTTGTCGACCACGAACTCATTTCCTTTCACTATCGTTGTGATAGTTCTACCGTTATCATCGGCTGATCGACGCCGGTACAGTGGATAACCATCATTGCCAGTGATAGTCTCTGCGGTTAAATTTCGTGGATAACGCTTGGAACACTTGTTGTCGACCATGCACGGTGTTTGGGGATTGATGGAGCCACACGGACCGTGAACCATGTTCGTAATTACAACATCATGCAGGTCTGGATCGGTTTCGGGATCAGGAATCTCGGCACATATGATGTCATCTATTTGGTCTGGTCGAATTTTTTCGGCTAACCAAATAAGAATGTGAGCATGCGGCAAGCCTCGTTTCTGCCATTCAATTGAATACATCCAACATCGAGTATCCCCAAAGACGCAATGCCTAACAATGTAGTTCATCAGCGACCGGATTTTTTGTTTGAAGACACGTGCGATGATGTCGTGCCGATCACTTGTTATTTGCCCGGGTAGCAACAGTTGAACAATCTGTATCCATTTCGGATTGCAAGTAAAAGTGATGAATAAATCTGGACAACCGTAATGACGAACATATGTCATTGCATCTTGCGCATATTCATGCATATGACGCGGGCTGCCAATGTACGTCGCCGGTAGAATAGTCAATCGACCAACATTAGCTGCATCTCCTTCGGTGCTGATTGCATCGCGTAAATGGATATATTCCTCCGAACGCAGTTTAGCTTGGTTCAACCGAATGAAAATGAGGCGCTCTGTTTCGATTTTGACGTACATGTCGACGATATATTGCTGAAGCAAACGACGAAATCGCAGCAAATAGTTGTCAGCATTTTGACGAATCATCAAACGATATGCATAATAATTCATCGAGCTAACCTTCTTGTTAGTTTCCTCACCTGAAATGAAATCAGTAAAATTAGTGTCATAATCTAAATTATGATATCAGTACTCACCGCTCAATGGATTTATCATGTTGATATTGAAGTGATATCCATCGTCTCCTTGCCAAAACATCAGCGGGTATTGCAATGTATCGTATGAACGGTGTGTTTCATTTATTCGTTGCAGTTGTCCAGTGTCGCGACGTGTAAGTACAATATCGCGCGGTTCCACGCTTTCACCAACAATCACAATTGCGACTTCATCTATTGTTGGAGCATTAAATTGGCGTTCGTGTGTTCCAGCGGGTCGTTTTTCTGCTCTGATCACGACTTTGCAGTCGTCACTTGGCATGCGATCCAACGCAGATTTAAACAATCGAACCAATGCATGATGTTCATGGAGTAGTTGCTGCAAATCTTTCAGAACTATCCTTTTCATTGCTGTATTGATCGTTTGGCGCCGATCAAGTTGATCCTCCATATTGCCCATAAAGTATATTTGGATGAATTTATGCTGTCCATCTTCAATCGGTTGCAATGACCCAATTCGGTGGTGAATTTGGCCTTGAATCTGTAAAGTCGAAGACGAAGTCAGAATTATAGATTTTTGATCACCAAAAGAAAATGAATGTTGACTCTCTCGAGCAGAAATGACCTTAAATGTTGGATTGAATCCGCGTTCTTCGATAATGTCTGCTCCAAATGAAGTCATTTGGAAACATCCGTTGTATCTTTGAGTGTTGGATAGAAAATGTCGTGATTCTGGTGTCTCGCCACGAAGCAATGAACGCAACAGTTCAGGTGGTGCAGGCAATAATGGCAATCTCACCTTGCCACTGAGACAGCACAATCCGGGCGTTTCTCCAGCGAACTTCAATGCACCGCAATGGTCGCACACAAACTCCATTGGGCCAATTCGAACGAAAGGATGCGAGTTGTAGTCAATTGTGCAATCGTATTGAAACGCTATTCGATTCAAATCAACACTTGAAGGATTTCTTCTTGCGCGTCGAAAATTATCTCGTTGTTGATCTGTGCGATAAGCTCGACGATTTCTCATTGTCAACTGAGCCATTTGACGTACTGCCTCTCTTTGTGCTTGTCTTTGTGAAGCGCGAAGTCGGGCCATACTAACGCGGCGCACTTCTCGTGTGATTTCTTGTTCATCTGCAGTGGATTGATTCGCAATAGTCCGAAGTCTAATTGCATTACGGCTTCGTGGTGAAAGATTAGATCTTCTGGCTCGCGGCATTGTAAATAATACTGGAAAATTAATCACACAATCCAAAATTACATAATCAATTATCGATGTGCGCACAATCACAAATGTGATAACCTCACAAAGTGAACATCTTCGAAGGGAACTTACCGTTTAAAAATCCCGATCGAAAATAGAATTCCGCAGAATAAAAAAAAAATTAAAAAAACCAAAAAAAAAAACTGGTGTCCGGTGTTGGGACACTCTGTACCACTAAAAAAATTACACGCAAAAAAGTACTGTTTTCTTATTGTTATTGGCATACACCACACAACCTCTTATTTCACTAAATTCCACCACTTATTTTAATATTATATGCTAAACCACAAACCACTTAACTAATATGAAATAACCAAAACCAAAAATAAATTAAATTTAATATTAAAATCGCAAAGGAAAAAAACTTTTTTTGGAGCTGTCAAAATCTACTATTCGCACTGAAATCGTAACTCGGACGAAGATTTTATCTATATAAATAGATAAGTAGATGAAATAAAAAAAAAATTGGATAAAAAATAAAATGGTAAATGTGCATGCAGCCTCCAGTCGGATTCGGATCCAGTACCTTGCAGTCCAAGCGCCGAAGCTTTAACCACTGCACCACTCGTCACATACAAACTACACCTACAAAATTCATATAAAAAAAAAGATTTTTTTATTAGATTTTTGGGGCTTCCCTTTTGAGTTTTTCCGACTTTTCTTTTTTCCTAAACCACCACTGTATTGAGACGAACAAAATAAAAAAAACAAAATGTACTAAATATATGAGAAAATGAATTTTCTTGATAACTTTTTTTTTGGTGAATTTTTCCAATGTTTTAATAGTTATTATGCTATTCGGAACGGAGTCAAATCCAACAAAAGAAAGATCATAAAAATCGGTCCAGCCGTTCTTCAGTTATAAATGGTGTAACTAACCCGACTTTGTTTTATATATATATGGATTTTAAACTATAAGTAAAAAAAAAAATTTGAAAAAATTTCAAAATTTTCCTGGAAAATTATTTGTACTGTCGAAAAACTGTTAAGATACAATCCTAATATCAAATTTTTTATAAAAATTACACATTTGTACGTATTTTGATTAAAATAATACTTTTTTTTTGAAATTTTCCCGGAAATGGGGTAATTTTCCGGAAAAATTTAGCTTGCCCCTCCTAAAAACTGTGGATAAATAAACCTGCATTTAAAAATTTTTAAAATTTTTACTCCTACGTAAAGTAAACTTTAGCCCATGTTAAAGATGGTGAGAAAAGTTGTGTACGCTGATTTCGATTTAGTTTTTAAAAAAGCGTTGAAGTCAACATTTGCCAATAGCTGCGTTTTTGGTGCAGCGCAAGGTTCCTTTTGCAGTGCGCAGGTTATTAGTAGCTAAGTGGATGTTGTTTTGCGAATGCGCCCATTTAACCCCAGGAAGATTAAAAACAACTACGACAAGGAAGTCGTCGTAAATACCCAAGATGCCAGACAACGAATCAGCAGCATTAATAGGAATCCGGTAAGTTTAAATTTGACTGTGAGGAAATGTAACAACAAAGGATTAAAAAATTATTTCATTTGTTATTGATTTGAACACATATCAGTTCCATGTTTATGGTATTGGGGATGGAGATTCGAATGACCGAGCTGTTACAACGTCATGGTCTTTCTTGTCTCAAAGAAAGATATTCATTCTCTTTCTCTCTTCTCTTTCTTGAGGGGTGTAATTGATGTGATCAACACCCGACTTGGGTACCAAGATTACGAATACGGCTCACTTAATTTCTAAATCGAAAAATTGAACCTACAAAATTTTGATAAAAACTGTCTTGTATAATCAACAAAACTCTTTGTTCCTTCTAATATATCGGAAAGCCAACAAGGTCAACCAATGTTGAAAATTTGATCTTCACTGCAAAAATTGAAAAGCTCCTACAAAAGATGTCACTTCCGGTACACAGATTTCGCATAGATCTCCTAATTTATGAAAAAAGGTTCACTGTGAGGTTTCATTTCTTGTTGTATGATGTTACATCATGTTGCGCCATCTTGTGGAATGTTCCACTATGCTGTGCGATATTATATCATGTTGCGCCATATTGCACCATGTTGCGAAATTTTTCTTGATATTACATTTTGTTTAGAGATCCACTGTTTGTTGCGTCATCTAGCTTGCGGTCTACTTTCAACATTTTATTAGGCATGAACGATTTTGATAAAATTGTGCGGGACTTGGTTTTTGAATGTATGAAAACGATTACAAGGAATTCTGATTTCTGAATTATTCTGAATTATTAGGAGATCTCCACATGGGCTGACATGTTGCATCATGTTGCGTGATGCTGCACAATGTTGGGTGATGTTGCACCATGTCCTGGGATGTTGTATGATGTTCCATTATGTTGCACAGTGTTGCATCAAGTAATGGAAAGTTGCTAGATGTTTCACCTTGTGCGCGATTTTGTCCGTCCATGTTCCGTCATGTTGCTTCATGTTTTGTCTTGTATTTTTCTTTAATTAAATATCTTGTTTAAGTTCCATCATATTGCAGAATGTTGTGTTGGTTGTTACGATGACATTGCATGTTTGCACTAATAGTGTCCTTTTGAAAATGTTAGTTACTCTATCTATTTAATTTTTTATATAGGCTGGATTCTCACTATTTATTTTTTTTCGGTCTGCACGATGTTCCCGTTTTTTATTTTTTGGCTCACCAGATTTTGATAGAAATTGGTGCAAGTTTTCGTGAGAGTTTTCGTGTAACAGGAGTCTATTGCGTTGTGTGCTAATTATTGTCCAGCTCACACGTCTTCGAGTACCAATTATGAAGGTAGTTGATTTTAATTTATTTATTTAAAGAAATCTATTTTGTAATATACATGTTTGATTTCAGAGTATTTACAGTAGTTTAAACAAAAATTATATTAAAACAGAAAATTCAAACAAAAAACTTTAAAACAGAAAAAAATATAAACCAAATTTGGGTTTAAACAATTAAAAATTTAAAACAATAGACATTCTATTAATGGGGTTGTTTTCTCCTTGCTGTCTATTTGCTTTTCAATAAGTTCTTGAATTGGAATAGGTCCCAGTCAGTTTTATTATTTGTTAGCTTAGACAAGTTATCCTTGTTAATTATCATTGTGCTGAGTGTTAGGATAACAGGTGAATGGTCAGAATATATCCCCTCGCTATTTTCGAGGCACATGTAGTTCTCGGTAATCCCTTTCGTTACATATAAATAAATGAGATCTGGTATTTTATTTATATCAGCAGGCCAATATGTTGGTTTACCTCCAGAATGGAACTCGCAATTGTTTACCCGACCTGCTTCGAAAAGCTCTTTTCCTTTAAGGGTTGTAAGTCTTGATCCCCAATAGGTGTTTTTTGCGTTAAAGTCACCACCTACAATAAAATTGGGTCCCAGTGATCTAAAGAGTCTGTTATAATCTTATTTGTTTAAATTATAGTGTGGGGGCAGTAGATAGATAAAATACTGTATTATTAGTTTCGACTTTTGCGGTTTTAACTTGCATACTTTCTTCTTCGATACGGTTCTTCGTTAGTGTTTGATATTCTTTTTCACTATTACTGATGATCCTCCCCTCGCGTTTCTTCCTAGGTAAGCAGCATGATAATATTCATAAATGGGCTTTCAAATGGCTTTGCGATATAAGGCATATATCTATTTACTCTAAATTTAAAAAAATGTCTAACTCTGGAACATGCCGCGCTAATCCGTTCGCGTTCCAGGTGACAATTTTTATAGTTCTGCTCATTTTAGTATAGGAGGGCTGCTGCCCCGTTAGTGGTTCTTTACCGGAGTGAAATATTTCCTAAAAAAATCCTAAGTAAAAATTGTGTATTTTCATTAGTGATTATACTATAAAAAAAAACATTTAGGCGAAACTAAATTTATAATGTAAAAAGATTAAAATTTTTGTTAATATGTAATATCAATCAAAAATCAAATAACATGATTTAAATTATATTTTAAAATTAATAATATAACATAAATTTAATATACGTGATAAACTTAAAATTAAAATAAGGCTAACATTTTTTTTCGATTTCATTAGAATACTAATCGAACTTTTGCGAGGTGATCATCAATCTCACTATGTTTTTATGTTAGATCTATCAAAAGCCTATATCCATGACGATTTTCAGAATTTTGTCATTGTTGTGGAAAGGCCAAACATGGCTCAGAAGCATATCATTACTGTTCAAAGAGTTTTTATGGCTTGATCACTTACATATTGTGATGTGTGATTATTGTGTTCAGCATTTTGTAGGATCGGTTCGGGCCAAAGTCGGGAAGTGGGACTTTTATACGAATTTTTTATGACTTTTATATGAACAATGACAAAATTCTGAAAATCGTCATGGAGATGGGCATTTGATAGATCTAACATAAAAACATAGTGAGATTGATAATCACCTCGCAAAATCTGGACTAGTATTCCGATGATGTCGTGAAATCTCTTTAAACAGTAATGATACGCTTCTTTGCCATGTTTGGCCATTCCACAACAATTAAATCGATGACCATTAAATCGATTTGTATTCCAATGAAATCGAAAAAAATTTTTATCCTTGTTTTAATTTTAAGTCTTATCTGATCACGTATATTAAATTTATGTTATATTATTAATTTTAAAATATTATTTAAACCATCTTATTTTATTTTTGGTTGATATTACATATCGCTTTATCAACCAAGAAAACAAAAATATTGGCTCAGTTTTAGTCCAACCCACACAAATGTGTGAGTAAAAAACCATAGTATGTAATGGCGTTGTTGATAAAAAATTTCGCTTTATTTGAAGTAAAACCAACACAATTGTGTGTGTTTTTTTTCGGACGAAAATAAGTTAAAAAGGAATTCACAAATGTGTAAATTGGTTCAAAAAACATACAAAACTAAATTTTTGACATGGTACTTTTGCCCCACCCGCACAATTGTGTTAGTAAATCACTAAAGGGATATAACAAATATTTTAATCTTTTTACTATTTTAATTTAAGTTTCGCCTAAATGTTTTCTATTTTATTGAATAATGACTAATCAAATACACAATTTTTATTTAGGATTTTTTTTAGGAATTATTTCATGCGTGTGTATAGGAGCATGAAATTTTTCCTAAATCATTCCTATTTTTTTTTTTTACTTAGGATAGAGTTAGGAAGTATTTCACGCGCATGGTTCTTTGCTTTTCTAGACGCTTGTATAAAGCTTCTAGACCACGTGCCTTCTTTGCTAGCCTAGCATTTATGGCTTCTATGCTTCTACATCTCCTTTCGAGGGGGTTATCAGTAATAGCATTATATGATTGTTGTATAATTTGCGTACCTATAACTAGCAACGTTCCCGCTAAGCTGGGCACACGGGCGGCCGCCCAGATTTAAATTGTATTTTGCCCATCATAATTTTTAGTCCGCCCATCTGCAATATTGCTAACATTTTTTTCGTGTTAGTTACAAAATTTAAAAATTTGTAAACCCACGCAGTCTATTTTTTTTACATATTTGATGTGATTTTTTTTAAACAATTTATAAAAAATTAATCCATTTACTGTAATGACAAAATAAAAGTTAGATGTAATCTCAAGCTCCACAAAAATATTATTAAGGACGAAGCTGTAACTACTACGGCTTGAAAATCTGAAAATGGACAAGCATATAAATAACATATGACCCGTTAAAAAACACCCAGTCGCAAGTTCTTTACTTGTCACCACCAGGAATCGAACACGGGACGGGACTGCCGAATAACAGACCCCCGAACAAACAAGACGGCTTCAAAATTTAGAGTAGAATGGTTAAATGAACTCGTTAAAACAGAAGTCCTGTCGTTATCAATTAAACAAAAAGTTATATTAAATGAAATTTCTAGTTATCAAATTGAAACAAGTGATGTACTTTGTAAAATATGTACTGAAGCAAAAGCTGACAGTTATTTTTATAAAAGGGAAAAATCGGAAATTATATTACAATGCGTGGATTTTTTATACCATAATTTATAGTCAAAATAGTGACAGATTGAGGGCAACATAATAAAAAATTTGAAAATAAACGAGTTTTACAGTAATATTTTTTCAACCATAAAATTGGCGTAGTGTCCGAAAAATATTTCTCATCACATACTATTTTTTGAAGGTGTGTTAAAAATGTTGCCATAAAAAATATTGAGTTTAATACTTTTTATGGCAACTTTATCCTGATTTATACGTCCACAGTGAAACAATTTTTTTCAGTAAAATATACTGGGAAATCGAAAGATAATAGTATGTATATTTAAATTACGTTAGAGCGATAAAGACAGCAACTTTTGTTTGTTTTTTTATAGCAAAATTTATAGTCAAAATAGTGACAGATTGGGGGCAACATAACTAAAAAAAATTGAAAATAAACCATTTTAACGAAACATAAAATTTTCAAAAATTTATGTTACCCTACCCCCTTTCTGAACATGTTGTATCTAGCGGCACAAAAACTAATAGCGAGTTCCATTTTTTCTTGACATTTCACTATAATACTACCAACCATAAAATTGTCGTAGTGTGCGAAAAATATTCCCCATCGCATACTATTTTGTGAAGGTGTATTGAAAATTTTGCCATAAAAAGTATTGAGTTTCATACTTTTTATGGCAACATTTTCCCCACTTATTCTATTATTTGCCAGTAAATTTTACTCAACAATTTGTTTGTTTCTCCCCAACAAGTAAATAATTTATATTTTTATCTCGTGCTAATTTTACTGAAAAAATTTGTTTCACTGTGCAATTCACGCAATAAAGTGTTTTTTAATTTATTTTTAATTATAATTATATGTAAAAATTATTGTATTGTAATTTTGTTAAGTTTTGCTCGAAATTTGCTAAATTTAAAATACTTGCCCACAATGAAGTTATCCCGAGCATGATTTTGAATAATTAGAGGGAACGTTGATAACTAGTGGCTTTGGCTCCACTTGGTTTTTGGTTACTTTCTCTCTGGTAACCTTAGAGGTTTGAGGAAACTGATTCATTTTGTTTCTTAGCCTTTGAAGTTCTTTGGCTATACTTCACATCCTCTGTAATTCGCAGGATGATGCCCTTTGCAGTTTACGCATTTTGTAGGGTTTCTTCTACTTTCCTTACACTCTTTCGCTTTGTGTTTTCCAGCACATTTTACGCGTCTAGGCTCCCCCCGACCGCAATATTTTTGCGTGTGGTTGAAATCTTGGTATTTTTTGCATTGAGGTATTAGCCTCGTATTTCGCTTTAGGGTTTTTATTTTAACCCTCATATTTAGTATTGCTTTGAGGTTCAAAATTTTTTCGACTTTCTCCTTTTTATTAAAAGTAAGAGTGGGAGCCCCTTTTTTACTTCATTGTTCTCACCCCTCTCTCGTTTTAGGATATTAACTGCATCTTCTATTTACAGATCTTTTGCCTTTAGATCCTCCATTATGTTCTCTTTCTTACACGTGGGATGAAGGCCTCTGGCCATAACTTTAATTGCACGGTTCCTTTTATCTTCGTATGTGAACCATTGTTTACCCTCCTCGGTGAGCTTTGTGGCTAGAGCTCTATAGGTATCGGAATCTGGTGTAGTGATTTTTCACACGTTTTTGTTTAGTGATACTACCCTGTATTCTTTAGTGGTTACTGATTTCATTGTAGTTTGTATACTGGCTAATTCTGTTATGTCAAACACATTAGTTGGCGGAGGAGCCTTTTCTTCCGGTACAACCTTTTGTTTTGGATTTTCTTGCTGTTGTTTTTGTTGCTGATGTGATGGATTAGTATTAGTAGTAACAGATACAAAAGCTTGCGATTGTTATCCAGCTTCAGGCGAGAAGTCCGCTCTTCGTTTTTTGTTAGGTCGTTTTTCCTGTTCCTGTTCAGTACCCAATCTATTTCTCTCCCAAGTTCCTCCTCATCAGTTTGAAACTCGGTGTTATAACTGGTGTATGTACTTGCTTCGTTTTCATAAATCTCCATTTCCATTTCTTTGGGCTTCTTTAATTCTTTATTTTCCTTTTTTAGTTTGTCAACTTCGCTTCTTAGTTGGGTTATAAGTGTTTCTAAGTCAGTTTCCGACAGAGTCCACCGTTTTCATTTTTCTGCTGATTTGCTGAATTAGTTTGTCTAGTTGGTGATCTTGACATCTTTGAACTTTTTACGAATGAGTATGGCAATGATTGGCTCACCCCAGAATCCATTGAGCCTCGTTAGAGGGTGGAGATGGAGATCGACCACAAACTAGTTTTAAACCATTTGTATGAGGCTGGATTCAAAAAGAACCTCGATGTTTGCCGCCCGAGTTGACGCAAAAAACTTAATAAACCGTGTTTCCATCTGAGAATCCTTGGCCAAACGTAACGAAATCGAGCCATTTCTGAAGCGGTTAGTGATTGACGACGATAAATGGGTGATTACATTGTGACATTGTCAAGCGGAAACGGTCATGGTCGGAGGCCAATGAGGTGGTCCAAACGATGGCCAAAGCAGGATTTAGCACCAGGAATGTTTTGCCATGTGTTTGGTGCGATTAGAAAGGAACCATCTAATGCGTGTGAAGTTCTTCACGAATTCACTCTTTTATTGTTGTATTAGTTTAACACTGTTAAATTAAAATCTAATTAGGAAACATGACTGTTTCTATACAAAAATTAGTACTAAAACCAATTACGCCTGGGTAGTGGGTGTACTAAATTTTTTTCCAATTGAATGTAATGTAAAAAAATATAGAAATAAAAAAAATATATCGATTCAGAGAAATTTTGCAAAATAAACTAAATTTTGGTAACTAAATTTTTGTCTATTATTTCAGCCCTTTATTGAACAATTTAAAATCATATTCTGATAAATCAAATAATATTCATCCACTGTCGAGTAGAATAAATAAAGGATACGTTATAGTTTTTATTCTAGCTAAAATTTTTCATACTATGCACTTAACTATTCCTGCCTTAAGAATAGCACTAGGAAAAATTAAGTGTTTATTTCTAATGAATCATAAAAAACAGGAAAAATGATTTCCACTTTATACCTCATGTGAAAATCTAGTATTACGTATAGAATTCTGGTTCGAGGAATTTAATAAGTTGTTAGACCCCGACCTGCAGATCTCTGGTAAGGAGTGTTAATGGCCTTTTCAGTTCCAAGACAAATTATATTTTCTTCGAAAAAAATTCGTGAACACTTTCGGACCTGGGTTAGGGATCATATATAGGCTCATCGGATGATGAATTTAATTAGCTATTAGACGTTTTATCGGAACTTGAGTCAAGATCTCTGGTAAGGAGTGTTAATGACCATTTTCCGTTTCAAGACAAATTTGATTTTTTTCGCGAAAAAAAATCGTGAATACTTTGGGACCCAGGTTGGGGTGCTCATCGGATGAGGAATTTAAGGAACTATTTGGTCTGAGTCAAGCAAGATTTCTGATAAAGAGTGTTAATGGCCATTTTCAGTTCCAAGACGAAAAAAATCCGTGAACACTGAGACCTGGGTTGGGGGATTATATTTAGACTCATCGGATGAGGAGTTTAGTTATCTATTAGACCCTATCGGAACCTGAGTCAAGATCTCTGGTAAGAAGTAATAATGACCATTTTCAGTTCCAAGACAAATTTGATTTTTTTTGAAGAAAAATCGTGAACATGTCGCATACGTCATTTCGAACATTCAAATAATTAGTTTTTTTTAATAAGCCCAAGGTGATAGACAGAAATTATTATGATTTATTATTATGATCTAATTTGATCGCAATATCTGCATCTAATATACAATTTTGACGATAGTTTTAGTAAAGATACATTTTTTCATTGGTGTACTTTTTAGTAGTTAAACTTTTCGTGAATTTGTGTAGCTACACTTTTCTGCACAGCTGTAGGCATGAATTTGTGTAGCTACACTTTTCTACACAGATGTAGGAAATTGTGGTTGATTTACATATATTGGTGAGGTGTTTTTTTGGTGTGACAAGAAGTGACTACAATGGGTCCGAATTTCAAAAAAAGGTGTCCATGAGTGCATGGAACTCTGATTAATTTTTTAAGTTTTTTCTCGTTACAATTGTAAATGGATGAGACCAGCTTTTCTAGTGCCGGAAAAAGTAATTAAGTTGGCTTCGACAGGGCCATCGTGCGGCATTTTATTATCAGTTTTATTATCTATTATGACGTTTTGGATTTATTTTGTATGTTCTTATTTCAATTTTAGTTTTTTTCCAAGGTCAATCCTTGTTAAAAATTTAAACTTCACTATAAAAATTGAAAAAGCTGTCACTTTCGGTATACAAATTTCCATCACATTTTGCATGTATCTCCCAATCTATGGAAAAAGCTTCAATATGAAGTTTCATTGCGCAAAATCTAATTTTAATTTAATTATAGAAAATTGATCTGGTCCGATATTATTGCAAATTAAATTTAGATTTTTTCAGTTCAAGGCTGATTTTCTCCTAAATAATATACTTTGCAACATACTTTGTAAAACTACTGCTACCTCCCAATTTGTGGAAAAGCTTAAGTAAGAAATTGCACTCTGTTCAGTCAATTCGTCTGGGCTGTAGAGAAGCTACAAATATTTAATCAACACGACACCATGCACGCACGAGGTCAAAAATTTTCATGATTACTATTCAAAAAATATTTTCGTTATTAAATTTTAAATTTTTTAAATGTAGATCTTTATTGTTGTAAATTTTATTGCCAGTGCCAGGAATCTATTACAAGGAGCTCTGATTGCACTTGGTTGTATGATGTTACACCATGTTGTGGGATATACCACTATGTTGTGAGATGTAGCATCATGGTGTGACATATTGTCCCATGTTGCGTGATTTTTCTTGATATTACATCATGCTGAGAGATTCACTTTTTGTTGCGTCATCTGGCTTACGGTCTATGGTGGTCATGTTGCACCATGTTGCGTGATGTTGCACAATGTTGGGTTATGTTGCACCATTGTGGGATATTTACCATGTTGCGTGATATTGCATGGGATGTTGCTAGATGTGGCACAATGTTGCGTGATGTTGCAACTTATGGTGCGATTTTGTTAGATCTTGTGTATTTATTTAATTAAATATTTTGTGTTACAGTTCCATTATATTGCAGAATGTTGTTTTGGTTGCGTTACGATGACATTGCATGCGCACTAATGACTTTTTTAAAAATTTACTGAGGGAGTCTTCTCGAGTACCAGAAACCTACTGCGATAGTTCCTGATTTTGGCAAAATTAATTTAAGTGGTCATCCGGTGGAGGCTGGATTCCCACTATTTAATTTCCCCCGATTTTGATAAAAATTGATGCAAGTTGGTTTTCAATCGCCAGAAGTCGTTTGCAATGGGTCCTAATTTTTGATAAAACAGTTTGTGGGTCCTACGATGGAACCCTTTCCCTTTCTATAATTTTTCTTCAGCTCAAATTTTATAAAAATTGAGATGGGTGCCAACTTCCAGAAAATCCGTTTATAAAGTCGTTCAGGGGGGCATGGAGTGTTTTCAAAATTCTGGAATGTTGCACCACTTCGTGTCATATTGCACCATGTTGTACGATCATTCACCATGTTGATGTTGAGGGTTGTTATGCAATGTTGCGGAATGTTGCTTTATATTGTGGGATGTTGCTAGATGTCTTATGATTCGGTACATACGATTTTGATAAAAATGGGTGAGAAGGGTTTTCGAGTGCTAAGAATCGAATGTGATGAGTTTTAAATTCGAGAAATTTTGTTTAGGAGTTCTAAATAGAATCCGGGTCCCAGTTAAAAAAAATCGGCTTGAATGATTTTGTCAATTTAAATGAACGTAAGACATTTCTTAACCGATTGGGATACAATCCTATTTGTATGTTAAACATAGGATAGGATTTCAATATGAGTTGCAGATATTATTTTGGAAAAATGAGTAAATTGGTTTGTCGAAGTTCGAAAACGTGGTTTTCGAGATGGTGCCTGTCTTTCTATATCATCTTTACCGTTCAGACGGATTGGCCGATTGGATGAAACCCATACTTAAACTTTTATCATAAATTGGTATTACTCAGTGGATTTTGTCGGAAACCGGCTCACCGGAAATGGCAGGTTAAGAACTAAAGAACCATAAATAAAATATGTAACAAAACCGGTATAAATCATTTTAAACTGTAATTTCATTATAATTCGGCCACTATATAGCCCAAACAAGTTGAGTGATCAGCATAAAAATTCATACTTATGGTTTTTTGATAAATTACTAGATTTCACTGCCCTACGATTGGTTCTTCATATGTCCATCATATACCATTTAATAGTGGTAAAGTGTAAATCAAATATCTCTTCCGAAGCTTTTTAAGGCAGCAATAAATGAAAAAATCTAATGAAGGGCCCTGTAAGATGTTCATTACCTTAATGGTATGTCGCCGCCTCCAACTGCATCATTTATTTCCAATTCAATGGATTAATCAGTTCTAAATCCGCTTTAACGCGTCCGCAACGTGAACGAACATACCAGTGTCAATTTTTTGCACATAAAACCATTATAATATGGTTTTGAAAATTTCAGGAGGCCATAAAAAACTTTGGGCCACGATTTTACCAATATTTTTCATCAAAACTTTTGAAGATGTTTCCACTTTCTGCGTAACTCTCGTATTCTAAATTTCGGTGTCACAGATGTGTATCGGTTTTGTGTTTTCTGGCCATTTATGACACACTTATCATACAAAACGTCTCGAAGATGATTAAGGTACATTGCGTATAATTAAATCCACATTAATATTCATCAAACCATCCTCTTTTTTATAGTACGGAGTATCATCTTATAGAGTTACTTTTATTTTTGACACGACTGTTCTTCTGCTGTAATTTATACAAAATACCACTTAAAAAATTCTTCAGTATTTCTTCGAACCGTACAACATAAGGCATATAACCATAACAAAATATGTTTTATTGCTTATTATGTTCTTGTAGCAAACATTTTTATTTTATTTTTGCTTAACATAAATTAGTCCTTCATCAATGTCATGAGACATACGAACAATTTATTTTGTACATTAAACCGCATTAAAACATAATAATAACCAAATTATTAATTATATACAAAATAGTTTTTAATTATAATAAATTAATAAATAATTTATGTAATTTTGTTTGTGTATGTGTCTATGTGTGTGTGTGTATTTCTTATTTATTGTGAACTTAGACAAAAATTAATTTATCATTCTCAGTTTGATTGAACATAACATCTCTGATGTGTGATGAATTAAGACAGTGATTCGTAAATGGTGAACCACGAAACCCGTATTTTTTTTTGGAAATCACACAACTAATTAGGTATAGAATATTTATTAATAAATTTCAGCTTGCTCTCTCGATAAGATTTTAATTCGGGTTCGAATTCTGATGGTATACAATTTCCCGCGGGATAATTATTAATGCGAGTTTGAGTGAGATGAACAGCTGCAACTCGTATTAACCGAAAAATTTATTTCAACGGAATACCTATCCTCTGGTCGCCTGTAGCTTTTGCATATTGTACACCATCAAATAAAGCTCCAGTTGGCTTATATCTGTGGTCTCATATAGGTTATTGGCCAGTAGAAATGTTGAATGGTTTTGTGATGAATTTGCCGAAGTTATCGAAGGAATGTCTCAGAATATGTAACTATATGGTGAATCCATCCATCGCCGTCGATGTCAAGTGTATAATCAAATCTGTCAAGATCAAACACTGACTCACGAATTACTATCCGGGCGAAAAAATGAGTATAAAGGAATCGAATCTGATGGGATGTCTACATCAACTACCCTGTCCGATGTTACAAATGATTAGTAAATATAAATTCACCGTTGGAAATATTCCTGAGAGGAAATATTTGTATGTACTTCCCGTTTAACGGGTTCGACTACCACTAAGGCCATCAAGAAATATCGAAGCTAAAAGGTGCAGATTGCTGAAGATAGTAATTTCTTCTTTATATCCTTAAAATTGGCGTAAATCTTGTCGTTTTGTAACATCTGCCGTAACCCGAGGTACGGGCAGTTGGTGTAATGATTTGTGAGTTTGCGGAGAGGTGATCGAAGGCCGGTATCGATATGGTTCACTTGTGATCTCTTTGATGCTCAACTATTCAATACAGAATACTAAATTTTGCTTAGTTAGGTGATTGCGAATTGCGAGGCTGTGTGAATCAAAGTTAATTCATTTTCAAATACATTTTTCTTTAAATAGTGGGTTTCGGTTTTGTAAGCCAATATCAAATAATTTGGCGATCTTGTAGATTGTTTTGTATTATGCTCTAAAGATCCATTCAAAAATTTTCAAATTTTTTAATTAAATTTTTTTTATAGAAATTTGCGAATTTTATTCAAATTGAATGCGATTTTATTCAAATTTCTTTTTCTGGCTCTGCAAGCCAATATCAAAAAAATAATATTTTTACAGCTTAGTTTGAGTTATGATTGGGCGATTCCAGGTCAATTAACAGTTTGTAATATGTTGAGTAAAATCACGGCTGACGTTATAAAATTTTTGACCATTATGAAAATTTAAAATCAAATTTTCGATGAATTCACTAATCATGATGTTATGTAGTGCCCATTTAAGAAAATGCATAGGAAAAATTTCCGAGGGCCCTTCATCTCATCGACGTCACCAACTTTTGCTATTCCTCTAGGTTTAGCCTTGCCGTCAGGAATCAGGGATCTATCTCAGAATGTAATACTGTTTCCGTCTATATAATTCTAAATTAAATCAAAATATTAGATCTTACCCTAAGCCTCCGTGTTACCATATTACGCAAATGTCCTCAGTCTCTAGGTTTCCCGTTCGTTTTCCGTAGGTGGGAAGGTTTCGCACGTGATTCCTTAATTTAAAGATGGGGATAGGTTTTCTGTGGACTTGTACCATCTAATCTTCATTTTGTCAGCTATCTCAGCTGTGTTTGAATGCATGGTCCGCGATGTAGAGTTTAAAGAATTCAGTAAATTTATTATACCACAACAACAAGGATTACTTTTCGGGTCGGTCACTGCTACAAATCTCGTTAAATTTACCTCTTTCATGAATTCAATTAAAAATAGTTCTTGTTGTTTTAAAATATCTGGATATTTTTTTTCGGCTGGCATTTATGAGATCTGTCGTTTTTTCTTACTCGTCACTTTTAATTTTATCAGTTCGTCTTTCAGGAAAGTTGTGGCAGAAGCGAAAATGTCATCTTTCTATATTGGCATATTAGTGCCTTGTGTTTGGACTTAAATTTTACTAGATAAGTCAGATTTGTCACCCATTAAATTTGACGAGGAAATTAGGCCCCACACGGCGAAGCCCCTCGAGTAGTTTTTATTATTCGCCTGTTCGGAATTGAATCGACTGAGGCTAGAAACCGCAGCACTTCCAGGTTTCTTGGCCCATAGTAAGAACCTTAGTCTTTGGAAAACGTGTGTCCACAATAATCATCCCTTATATCGTATCACTTCGCCTTAAGTAGTCCAGCGTCGTACAAAATCACAATCTGCGCACACTAATTTTCAGTATTTCCGCTGGTATATTTTGCCTAAAACCATTTTATTTTTTCAATTTACGTAGAGGCCCGGGGTATTTCTATTTTATCCGCATCGGTATTTTTTTATTTTTTCGTTTATAATTTTTTTTGGTAAGAGCTGGTGATTTTAATGATAATAATAAAGCATTTATATGATTGTCTACCTAAATGACATCGATTTTATATGTTCTTTACGTTTTATCCCACTGAGTGTTAGACTTTTATTGCATTTAAGTTTAACTTTACGAGAACCGCGGAGTCTGACAATGAGTTTGAGAAACTCGTCACTTTAAGTGTTGGTATTTTCAACTCTCATATAACATTGAATTTTGAATTGGTCATACTTAAATCGGTTGCTTAGTAAACCGAATCGACGGCGTCTACAAAACATGATATCACGTACGATACTAGGCGTCATAATTGATGATGTGTACCAAGTGTCGTCTTGTATTACTCCTGAAATGGAGGCCAAAACACAAACTACATTGGAAAGTGTTAATTTTCGTTAAAACTTGTAACATTATTTGGTATTTGCTAAGATGTTGCCTTTCAGATAATGTCACTATTTGTAAATAGGTAAGTGACAACTCATACGGGTGGTTGTGTGTGATTGTCTCTAATTTACTACAGATATCTGGAGTAGTTTTCCTGCCTCTTTGTGATCCTGCTATGCCTCTACTGATACATACTTGGCTCGGTTGGCTTTCGGAGAATCGTAAAGTTGTATTAAGTAATATTGGAGTGATGAACCCAGTTGTATTGATTGTTATGAGTTGCATAGTTGTATTGATTGATGATTATGAATTATGATTAATTAAATTATCAATATGGTGGGATTTAAATAATCAAAGTGAGAACTAAACGGTTGTAAATTATTGTTAATTCTGCTTTATTTTCACTTAAAAGACACTTTAAGTGTCAAGTTATACATAAAATTTATTCTGTCTAAATAATTTACGTGAAATAGAGAAAATACAAAAAAGTGACTGATAATTATGCATGTTGTAGTCTCATCATGTGTTGTTGACCCTGTTGAGCCAATCTCAACATATTCCCAGGCTCTACCCGAAGCATAATAAAAACGTTTTTAATTTTTATTAAAAGATTAAATTTCTAATGGTGTCACGGGTTTACAAAATAAAGCCTTTCAAATTTCGAAGAAAAGTCGAAGAAAATTCGTAAAAACCCAAAAGAAAACCGGAAAATCGAAAAATAAATTGGAAAATCGATATTTGCGTTTTGTATGGGAATGCACTAAACACCACCTATGAGAATTGTATTTCGACAATGAGCATTCATTTGTATAGTCACTTCGGATTATCTTCAATAGATGGCGTTGGTGGCGGACCTATCGTTTGGCGGCTGCGCCTTGCCTTACATATTTGTGATTCTATTATTCACACCGTGCGGTTGCGCTTAAAAATTTCAGCGAGAGTTTGTGAACTCTAATCGATTGAAAATGATTTTTTCGTAAAAAATTTAGTGAATTTTGAGAACAGATTAATTAAAGCAATAAAGCGAATTTAATTACATTTTGCGAACAATCATTTTGATCCGCTATTTTATTAAGGTAAGTTGACTTTGCGGGCTTAGACATAACAACAAATTCACTCTAATGTTTTTAGCGAGGCTCGATTAGTTATGATACACGAGGATTTCAATATTGTAAAGTTCTCAGTGAATAATAACAATGTAATTTCGAAAAATTTGATTCGAGTACAAGTGATTGTGAAAACAATTCTGTATCCGTACTTCACGTGCAAACCGCTATGATGATCTGCGCCCGACAATGAAAATAGTGGTATTGGTATGTCCCAATTACACTCGAGAGCCGCTAGAAGATGAACGACAAGCGAATAGATTCAGAATGCAACGAGTTCGTGCATACCAAACACAACGCAAGCGAGCACAACATAATGAACACAACCATTGAGCCGACGCGGTGCTTCTATAAACATGGTACGAGCGGCATTTAATTACGATTCGAAAATCGATTATAGTGCTGACAAATCAGTAACGGCTGGAGAAATGACAGTCGTTTACTCGTTTGTCTACATTGTAAGGCGTTGAAATTCAGCGGCGAAAGTCTTGGATTGTGTTATGCAGGCGGGTAAGTGTAATTGTCACAATTGGTTGGTTTGTAATTCAATATTCATTGGATTAAATTCAAACCGTACACAGAGGAGTTGGAAGGTGGATTATAATTCAAATCGCTTATGAGAAGTTAAAATCAAACCAAATTTTACAAAGTTCACCGGGCTTTCTAGTTCATTAGAAAAATCGGCAATCACAACAGAGTGTATTTCAGTTTAAATTTGTGTTTCTGTATCAGGAGACGGATCAGGAGATGCAGCAACGCATATTCGAAGCTTCGAATATTATTAAAAGTAGCGAACGTGCGTTTCGACGGATTAAGCAAAATTTTATACGGCGATGCCGATTATGTATTTTGGCAAATGAAGGATACTTCGAACACTTATTATAATTATTATAATATTTAAAGTTAATAAAAATAAGGGTACTTGGGTGTACTGTACTTGAGTACAGTTGTACTCAGTTAGCAACAAAAAAAAATTTACAATCTCTGCAAACGGGCTTTTTAAATAACCAATTCCTTTTACTTGCTTGACAGAGTGTACTATCTATTGGATGAAGACTTTTTAACTTAGAAACGATAAAAAGCAGTAATAATCTATATTTTCTACCAATTATCGACATTGTCTACTCAAAAACTAATTGTCTACGTTATTTTCAACCCCATTGTGTAGACAATTCCGTAATACGCGTAGACGCACAACACTGATTGTGCTATTTCTTCAATACGTTCCCTTCGAACCCCTAACCTGAAGCAATTTTTTTCAGTAGAAGATACTGGGAAATCGAAAAGAGAAGAGTTAGAGCGACAAAGACAGCAATTTTTGTTTGTTTTTAGTAGCAAAATTTTTAGGCAAAATAGTGGAAGATTGAGGGCAACATAACTTAAAAAAATTTGATAAATAAACCATCGTTAGGGGTATATCCTCTATCCGGTCGCAAATTAATTATTTGCGATCAGAAATACGGTTACTACATTTATTTTGCCATGCCAATTCTCACATCTTTTTTAAATTTAATTTTTTTTTTGCGATTGTTAAGTAGAAATACATAAAAATACTTCGACCTCTGAAAAGCCGTAGCAGTCTTTTCGTAGATTTCTACTCTAGAATCGCAAAATAAATTTAAATTTAAAAAAAATGTGTCAATTGGGGGGAGGGTGGTGGGGTTAATTTTCTACTTTTTGTGGTAGAAATTTATTATAAGTACATGACTTTTTTGGTTTTTGTTGACTTAAATTGGTGAGGAAATACATAATTTTTTACTTTTTTCAAACCGCATGTGAAAACGTAGTTTATTGTATTGAACATATTTGAATTGAAATTTTTTCCATTTAGATTCGTATGCGGTCAACGTGTTCATATCATTAATTTTGCATTTTAAATTTAAAAGAAAAGAAAACACTGTTAAAGTTAAATTTATTAATTTAAAAACTCAGCAATACATTTTTATATGTTAACCGATTTAAAATAAAAATTAATATCTCTAATTTAAAGTTGATTAGTTTTTAAATTTAAATTTCAATTTAAAAAAAAGATACGCATTTTAAAAGCGTTCATTTTCAAAACAAAATATTTCATTGTTGCTTTAAAAACGTATATGCAAGTTTTTAAAATGAAACGTTTTTTTTTATTTTTACGTTGTTTTTTCTCTGAGTGATACCCCTACGAACCACAAAATTTTCAAAATTTTATTTTACCCTACAATGAACGTGTTGTATGTAGCGGCACAAAAAAGTAATCCCGCGTTCCACTTTTTGTTTCATATTTCACTACAATGTTTTTTCAATCATAAAATTGTCGTAGTGTGCGAAAAATATTTATCATCGCATACTATTTTTTGAAGGTGTGTTAAAAATGTTGCCATAAAAAGTATTGAGTTTTACACTTTTTATTGCAACATTTTCCCCGCTTACTGTCAGTAAATTTTACTGAAATTTTGTTTTGTTTCTTTCTAACAAGTAAAGGATTTATATTTTTACCTCGTTTTAATTTTACTGAAAAAATTGTTTCACTGTGGAATTCACGCATTATTTTACCAGTAAATTTTACTGAACATTTTTTTTGTTTATCTCTAACAAGTAGAGGATTTATATTTTTATTTCGTTTTAATTTTACTAAGAAAATTTGTTTCACTATGGAATTCACACATATAAGGAAATCCAATTGCCCAAGAATGGGAGTTGAGATGGATCATTATTGGGACAATTTTTAGCATATGGTAAGGTAATCCATTCGTTCTCAAATTAAACGGTAAATCACATACTTTAAAGCACAGACTATCGCAGTTTGGCACAAACATTCTCAACAGTCAATAGGTTCTTAATCGCGATCTGATACTCACCTCAATAAAGACTCGTTCTGTACGCAATCTTAGATGCACAGATATTTTGGTACTTGTTAATAGTTGAACTTAAGAATCGTGATGGTGCATAGATTGAACTCATACTCTGCGGAGGCCCTTGACCGTCACTCCTTCCAACCAATAACTTTTTCCACAATATTAACGTTTTTTCATTCATAAATTCAAAGACCCATTTGCAAATTCGCAAGGAAACCGACCTATCAATATCAAAAAATACCGCCACAACATGCTTATTTTCCGGTCGTGCTTCCCATATAAACTTTTCTACATATTCCTTTAATAAATATTCCTCTGTAATTTGTTACCATTTTGTTATCCTCCAGATTTTTCCGGTATCGGAATACGCATAAGGTATCTTAGTTGACCTCGTCGTTCAGAATTATTAGATTCAGAAGTGGCATGGAATGAAACGCAGAGCAAAAAGGAAGTGGGCGAGACACGTATAGGACCCCAACTAAAGTTATATGGGGAAAGTTTAATAGACTGCGAGAGGTTATAGAGTGCAAGCCAGAAATGCAGTGTACGTTACTCCAATTGGTTAAAAAGTTAAATATTTTAATTGTGGTAAGAATTATTTAACCTACCTCATTTTTTAGCCGATTTGCTGTTCCAAATGCAACTAGTTAAAAAGTTATTGACGTTTAAATTTTATTTATTTTTGTGAGTTTTGTGAACTAAAAATAATTTAAAGTAAATTATTATTAAATATAGACTTATTTTGTAAAATAACACTTAATAAACAGAGAGCAACTTTGACTGATCGGCTAAAGTAAAATAAAGAGAAAATTAGGAAAAATTTAATTTTTCGATGTTGTCTACATTGACGACGTCAGCGACGTAAAGAATTGCTATATAATCTACATAACAGATTATGTGTCGACAACCGTGTAGATTACGTTACATAATCAACCTCGCCCTTCTCTGCCCAAGTGCCTAAATTCGAGGCTTGATAATCGAAAAGTATGTCATTACTATTTTACTTCCAAATTTTTTTTATAAGCGTATGTCACAAACACCTTTTGAATCCAGTATGATTTGGTATAAAAAATATTAAATTCAAAACTTTTAGTTATTTAATAAATTATTTAATTTTAAATATTTTTGTACATAAATCAGTTAATATAACCATTTAAAATTTTAAGTGTCATAATATTGTCAAAGATACCGCTGCCATCTATTCGCTATAATTAATAATCTATAAGATTACCAAAATATTTTGATAACAGCCGTCATATACATTCAGGAGATAAGCCAATTTTATATTTTTCATATCATTTTCAGTATGCAGCATGTCGTCGCTGATAAACGGAGTTAAAGTTTTATTCACGAAACGGCCATTAATCGCGAATTGCCTTTTCTATGGCTCGATGTATTTTGGTGCTGAATTGGGGCAGCAAGTGATCGTACAAAAAGTTTTGGTAAGAAATTATTGTCGGCCCGTTATATTTTTGAATCAGTTGTTCAATATATTTTCAGGCTGAGGAAAAAACCCCATTAGATGTGCCACTCCTTGGTCGATACGCTATAATGGGTACATTTATTTATTCACCTATTTTGTATTATTGGTTTGTAGATGAATTTCTAATAATTTTTATTTATGTTTTTGTTGCTTATCAATATATAATATATAAACTCATAAAATGTACATAAATCTAATTAATGTATTGTACTTTTTTTCATTCATATAGGTATAAGTGGTTAGATAAGACTTTACCGGGAACTTCCAAACAAATTGTTGTACGCAAATTGCTAATGGATCAATTTATTTTATCACCACCGCTATTAGTCATATTCTTTGTTGGTATGGCTCTGTTGGAATCGTCGCCCGAACCATTTCAAGAGTGTCGTGACAAATTTGTATCAACATTTCAAAAATCATGTTTATTTTGGATGCCGGTGCAAGCCATAAACTTTTCATTTATTCGGCCTCAATATCGAGTGGTCTATGTTGCTTCATCGGCGGCGATCTGGGTTAATATAATCTGCTGGATAAAGCGACAGAAAAAAGTGGAGCAATAGCATCGTATTACAAGTACACTACACAATCCATTACCACTCGTAAATTAAATTAATCGTGTACACCGAGGATACCTATAAATAGGATAATGGAATTTATCTAGGAGTAACTAGACAAAACAAAAGAATATTTGTAATATGTATACACGATATCTAAGAAAATGTTGCTTGTAATTAAATTAAGAAATAAGACATTATGTTGTTTTTGTTTGATATAAAATATTAATGCTGATTAGTTTTTCGTTGGCTTATATATTTAACATTTAGTTTTTAAGCATGAAACGTTATTTTTCTACATAAATACATAAAATGTGTGTGTATACGCTGCTTAATTGACTAATTGATTGACTTAAGATGAAACAAAACGAAATAATAAGATTTTACCTCTTATACACGTAATATCCTTCTTTTGTGTGCGTTCTGCAACAGTGAATTCTTGGAAAAATAATAATTACTATCGTCATCACATCACCAACATAATGATCGGGAAAACGGATAATTTTCCTATTTTACTTGTTGTGTTTTGCTATCGTTTAAGGCATGGCCACGCAATGGAACTAGAGTGATGTAGGTATGGGTATTTGAGTATGTAGATATTTTTTGTATGTTTGCGGTCATTAGTTTTATTGTGATTTTCTTAGAAAAATGTTTACCGTTTGTTGTGCTGCGGCAAATTGGCATGAATAAATGTTGATACGACATAACAAAGAAGGTAAGTTAAGAGGAAAATCTATTTGGAACTTATTTTAATGATCAAATATGAAACTAAACGTATGTCGAATTTAATGGAAGTTTCGGAAGTGGGAATAGAATTTATACTCGGTATGTTAGTATTGTAGCGAGGTGCAGAATCTAAAGTAATGAAGCAAAAACATTGTGAAGTCGTTATAAGCTAATGCTACATTTATATGGAGTGTTTTCGTCATTGTTTTCGAGTTTTTTTTTCGTATATCGTGAAACAACAACAACATTTTAATATTTTTTTCAAAGTGACCGTTTTTGATTTTAATATTTTGAAAACAAATATTGTGTCAACTGTCATTTTTAATTTTGTTAATATGTATGTACGTACATCAATGTATAATGTGAATATTTTAGTGGCTTGAAATACATATAATTGATTTTAAGTGTAAAACCCGAATTTTAAATTAAAATACAGATTAATATTAATTCTAATTAAAATATTAATTACTAGAAATTTGAATTAATACGTTAAGAGTGGATTTTTTGTGTTTTATATACAATTGATTAGTGTGAATTATAAGTGAATAATTATTATTTCTATATCATTACCCAAATGTCAAAAGTCAATAAAATAAACATGGTGCATACTGAAATATTGGCTACCATTACCGCTGCGACCATTCTTTTACTAAGCCAACACCGGTCAATTTCAGTACGTAAAGTATGTACCAAAAAAACAAGAAGAAATCGTAAACGAAGGTGGTAGGTACGACCATATTTACTGAGGAAAAATGAGATACACTGGGAGCTGGAGGTTTATTAAATGAGATGGGCTTAAATAGGCAAAGCAACAACATGTGTTGCGATACGTTAAACATTTCATGCAATTTGGTTCGTTTTAAGAGAAATAAAGGTACTCCCCGTGCTAACAAAAGCAATTTGGACTGAATCAGCTGAACGATTCACGCATCGATGGAACTTTCCAAATCGTGTGGGAGCCATTGATGGAAAACATACACGAAAAGTTGTGAGTATTACTTAGGCGGATATTACAAATATGATATGCGCCATAAATAAATAAATTATAATTCACAAAAACTGATTTGCATATTAAATTTAGGCACCGCCGCGCTCAGGATCAGAATTTTTTAACTATAAAAATTCTTTTTCTACAATTTTAATGGCGACATGTGATTACCGATACAGATTTCTCATAATTGACTTAGGAGCACAAGGGCGGCAAAGTGATGGTGGTGTGTTTAAGAATTCTCAAATGGGTATATAATTTTACAACTCAGAGATAAATTTACCGGAACCAGCAGAAATTATATCAGGTGGCCCAGTTTTCCCCTATTATTTGTTGGGAGATGAAGCATTTGGTGAGTTATGAAACCATATTTAAAAATTTTGGTAAACTTGCAACTAATTACATTTGTTTAGGGCTTTAAACTTGGTTATTAACACCATACCCTGGAAAATCAAATGGTAATCTTGAATATTCAAGGTTAATATTTAACTATCGACAGTCTCGAGCAAGAAGAGTGATTGAGAACAGTTTTGGATTATTACTACTTGAAAAATTCTGTGACTGTTAGTACCGAAAACTCGGACAAAGTTGTGATAACTGCGGTGTGCCCACATAACTTTTGCTTGAAGGTATCAAATGCGGTAGACCGCGAAAATATTAATACAGGAGAGATCATTGGAGGCAGTTAGAGATCCCATTTCGATGTGTTACCGCAAATTGCAAGATAAGGTAATAAATTATACATCATTCGTCTGAACTCTGAAGTAAAATATAAATCATATATTTAATTAATTAAAAATTTGAATATAGGAGGTTACAATGCAACTGCATCAGCTACTGAAAATAGAGACTCTTTGGCCGAAGATTTCATGACGGATGGCTCAATTCCTTGGCAGTGATCAATTGTAGGTTATTGCATGACTGATTTAATCGAAAAGAAATCTGTGAGAGCAATGAAGTCTGCTGTAGCTGCCAAGAGTGGAATAAAAATTAATTGCTCTTGTTTATATGCATCGTTTTATTTAATAAAGTATCAATTATTGTTTTACAAAAAAATAGTTATCTCTCGAAAAAAAGTATTTTTATTTACTTAATTCATAGAAATATTTATTAATGTGAGTGGTGGCAGCGTAGAAGTCCGTGTTATTTAAATCACGCATTTGTCGTCAAATCTCTTTTCGTTGCATTGTATAAAGCACTTAACTGCACTGCTCCCACAAGCTTTTCGACAGAGCAACTGACGTCGACACTTTCACTACTATTGTCTGCAGATAATGCAGAATTAGGCCTAGACAATATACCAGAACTAAGTCTGTCTGATAAATTGGAAGTCGTGTTAGAATTCTTTTGCGGCGGTATATATTCTAAAATTGAATAAGTTCTACATAATAATAATAAAATTTGAAATATATCAATTGATTGTACCTGAATTTGTAGTACCTAGAAGAAGTTGATGGCTCACTTGAATGTATATTGGTTATTTGTCTTAAAAAATATAAATTCCATGTGAAATCAATTAAATTTTATTTTACCACAATATGTAGATTAAAAATAATTTACCGTCGTTTGGCCATTACGCTGTCTAATTGACGCAATTTATCAAAATGCTTTGGCATTAATTTTTGGAAAGCACCAGACCCACTTGGTATTTTTTCTGTCCCTGTTTTAAACCGGGTATATAAATCTCGATGATATTTAAATCGTTCTTTCAGCAAGTTTGCGGTAAGAACCAAATTTTGAGCTTAGTTTGTTCAGAACTTCTTACCCACAATTTATTCATTATTCCTCGACTTCTCTCTTCAATGGGAAGGCAATAATTAAATAAAGGAGGGCGATGGAACACTAACGTAATTACGCCTCATGAATAAATCTCGAATAGTTTTTTTTTTTTTTTTTTTTTTTTTTTTTTTTTTTTTTTTTTTTGGTTTTCCTACGACGGATTTTCTATTTGGAGGTACTTGATTTGAATAATCAACTATACTAAAATTTTCTTCCTCAACAGATTTATAATACTCTTGTGTTGATGAATCATTTAAATATTCCACTTCGTATTCAAACGATTCGTCCATCGCATAAAATAAAATGAAGATTAAATTTAATTCCCGAAAAAGAAAACTTCGCTATGTATCAAAATCATGACCGTTCTATGAATGTACATAAAATTAATATCGATGTGTCGATAAGTTTTATGAAAACAATATCGAAAACAACCAAAAATATATCAACCCGATATATTTTCGTTGTTACGGGTGTTGTTTTCAGTACTAATCTCACTATATTTAATTAAACCACTGTATAATATTGGTAGATAACTTGAGTTTATGTCCATACTAACGATAAGTTTATGTATGGAATTGGAAAATTTCTTTGCTAATATCGTGCCGAAAAATAATAACAAAAACCAAAATCTGAAAACAACATCGAAAACAATCACGAAAACATCCATGTAAATGCTACATAGCCCAATACGCAATGCCGACGGAATTCCGTTTACATTCGCGTTCTAAAAACACACTCTTTCTATGGAAAGAACCATGTTGAGTACACGGAAATTCGTACTACCCGCCAAAGAAAAGTGTTACAAAAATTCCAGTGTGGGGGTGAATCCCGGCTAAAACGAGAAAAAATTAAATTGGAAAGAAGGTGGGGTTTGGTCGGAAACTCGGGATTTTTCCATAAACTTTTCTATATTGATTCCCAATACGTACTGCGTGAAAAAGAGCAGATTTCGTTAGTATTGTTCACATGAAATTTGATTTCGAAATAAAAGATTTTATTATCATTTGTTTTTGTTAAGGTAATTATTATTTTTTGTTTAATTAAACATACATTAAAAAATTATTTAAATATTAAAATTTCATAAATTGTGTTTTGTATTGCATCCGCAACGTGCTACCCAATTATTAATCTACAGCATATTGAGACCTTGAAAAAAAATTTCATTGAAAATTCGACGACGCCATAGTGAGATAGATCTCTATTATCTTTTTAGTCAAAATTTGTACATCGCGATCACTAAATTAGTTAATAATTTTATTATATACTTAAATTTAAAATTATTTACTTTTAAAAATAGAAAAACACAACACCTTAAAGAAGAGGAACTAATTATGTAGTGCAACCGTGCACGTCGACTTGTCCAAAGAAACTGAAAATAAAAGATACAATCGAAACTTATAAAACGAAAATAGTATTACCGCGAAACAGAAAGAGAAAGACAATTATTTTTCTCCAAAAACGATATTTTTGTGTCTTTGATATTTTGTAGTGCGGAATTTTGTACGACATTTGAGAAGTTTTTTCCACACAGTGGAAAAATTGCATACTGGGACAATCGAAACTTATAAAAAAATAATATTACCGCGATAGAGAAGGAGAAAGACAATTATTTTTCTACAAAATCGATATTTTCGTTTCTTTGATATATTGCAGTGCGGAAATTAGTATGGAATTAAAATAGTTTTTTCCACACAGTGTAAAAATTACATACTGGGAAGCTTGTTTAGTTTATATAAGCAAGATACGGTTTATGTATTGGACGAGTGCGATGTAGTTTGATTTCATGATAAATAGTTGCGAAATAAGCGATTTGCCTCAGGTAACCGTAGTTTCTCGTTCCCATTCCAATGGAAAATTGTAAATTATTTTTAAACATAGCGACTGTAAATTATCGCCGCCCCGGTGGCAAAGTGGTTAGCATGCTTGTTCCAGCGACCGGAGGTCCCGGGTTCGATTCCCGGTGGTGACAAGGAAAAATTTCACGGCTGGTTTAGGATCAATGAATTAATCACTCATTATCCGAAATGAAAGTATGATTATAAAACCTCATTTGAGGCGGCCAAATCCCTTGATGGGATGTATAGTGCCAGAGAGAGAGAGAGAGAGACTGTAAATTATAGAAATTTACGAATTTATCAATCTAAATATTACAGCGTATATAATAATAATTACGACATAATAATAATCTGTGAGACTTGGTTTAATGACAGTATGCACCGTTCACAGGAAGGCCAGATATAATTTTCATTCAACTGTAGAGGCGGCGGAACCTGTAGCGTTCCGTTTTATTACCTGTAGCGATGGTAGCCTATCACGGGTTTCTGTCCGGGTTAGCCTGGTATAGATTGTGGTTATTGCTGTATATTGATCCGTTTTGGATTACTACAACGCGTTTATTAGTTTCACATTGATTATGCTGTGTTACCATGACATGACTAACGATCTGTGTAGGCGACGATTGTAGGTGATTTTAATTTGCTAAATTATCAATTATAGATTACTTTGCTAGCATACTAAGAACTTGTGGGGAGTGTATTTTGAAATACAAACGCAGAAAATTAAATTCAAATATGTTTTTTTTATTTATTTTATTATTTTTGTATTCGCGTGTAGTTTCGTTAGTAGACGAACAAGAAAGAACAAAATATCATCTTTATGTTCTTTTGTGTAAATGATTGTCGAAACATAATTATACTGTTTATGTTGGAGGTTGAACCTTCAACATAAACACCAAAAGTTAACTTGGAGTTAACTCGACTCAATCCAAAAATTTTCTTAGGTCGAGTTAACTCTGGTTAATATAAACGCCCAGAGTCGAGTCGAAAAACAACAACAAAAAATAATCGGTAAACTAAAAAAATAAAAATGGCGATTTTTCATATTTTTCTTGTACGAACGCGTCTGTGTCTAAATTCAGCAGCATATTTTTGTGATTTTTGCGATTTTTTATATTTCGAAAGTTCAAAAGAAAAAGTTAGAATGATTTTTTGAAAGAAAAAAATTTGAATTATTTTGGCATTTATAACCTGGTTTCGACTCAACCTCAAGATAACTCTCTAATATAAACACTAGAAGTTAACTTCAAGGTTAACCTAAAGATAACTACAAGTTGACTCGACCTGGGTTCAACCTCCAACATAAACAGTATAAATGGAAGAGACTTGATGCCCCATAAACAATAAAAGTAAACCGCAAAATGTTTCCATGATAGATGGCACCACACTACTCCGCCCCAAGACTGTAAGTATTACATGAATCTAATCGGCTTGTGAATAACTCTTCCTGTTCTAGTAGTGTGTAATAATGTTCCAGTGGATGTCAATTCCGTATTTCCAGCATCTTGAGTGTTTAATATATTCGATGAAGTTCCTTGGACTGCTTTTTCTTATTATTAATTTTAATAATATAATATTTATCGTTTCGCTTCAATACTGGAAACGGTCCTGTGTATGGTTGTTGTAACGCGTAACGCATTGTAACATTTCTGACAAATACATGGGAACACTTTTGTAACGCCTCATGCATGAAGGCTTTACCTTTACTGTGGTTTGAAGTGACCGTAGGTTTGCTCAATTTCATAAATTTTTTGAATTGGACAACGAATTCCGACTGAATCAACGCGTTACTTGTTTCCTCAAAAAATTGGCTTGGTGATTGTAATGATGGTCCGTAAATCATCTCCGCTGGTGTTGCTTCGATATCTTGCTTGAATGTTGACCTTAATCCGAGCAGTATAATAGGTAGTTTAGCCCAACTTGTATTTTGATGGCACATAATGGCTAATTTTAGGGTCCTATGCCATCTTTCAATCAATCCGTTGGATTGAGGATGATAACTTGTAGTCTTTAAATGGCGAATATTGAGTAACTTCGAAAGCTCTTGAAAAAGTGTCGACTCGAATTGGCGACCTTGGTCTGTTGTAATTCTTTTCGGAATCTCAAAACGTGCAAACCAACCCGAAATCAGATGTGAAGCTACTGTTTCTGCTTCATGTTAGGAATCGGAATATCTTCTGGCCACCTTGAGTACCTGTCAATGATGGTTAAGCAGTAATAGTTCTCACCGGATGGTGGTAGGGGGCCAAATAAATCAATATTGATGTGTTCGATGGTGGTTAAAACCTCGGAACGATTATGTTTAACAACTTTTGAACGTTGACATGGTATACAATTCTTGGTGAACTGCTGGCAATCGTTTCTCATACCCTTCCAAACAAATCTTTCTTGAACCAAACGCTGGGTACCTTTGACACCTGGATGCGACAACTTGTGAAGATTCGCGATGATAGGTTTCCTAAATCTGGCTGTGATGTATGGACGTACCCCTTTATTTGTGATGTCACAGTACAGTTGCTGACTGGTTCCCGGAATGATTAACTTTTTAAGCATCATTGTTAATTTTCGGTTAATCAATAATTCACTTTACTCATGGGAAGCATGCTGCTCCGTTGCTATCTCTTTATAATCGATTACAGAAGAGCTCTCCAATAGTCCGCTGAATTAATGCGGGTAAAAAACGGCTGTTACATTTGACGAACCGGAAATGTGACGAATATCGGTAGATAATTGCGAAATATAATCCAAATATTGGATTTGCCGACGCTTTGTGACTTGTGACGCTTTGTCTAACTTTTGCTTAAAAACGAACTCCAACGGTTTGTGATCAGTATAAATAGAGCATCGTCTGGCTTCTATCATATACTTAAAATGTTTCACCCCTAGATATATCGCCAAGAGTTCACGATCATAAGTACTATACTTTTTTTGCGTATCGTCCAACTTCTTCGAAAAATAGCCAACAGGTTGCAATTGTTGGTTGACAACCTGATGCAAAACTGCGCCTACTGCGTAATCTGAAGCATCGACTGTTAATGTAAGCGGAGCATCTGGCGATGGATGACAAAGTAGAGTAGATGTAGACAGCTTACAGTGGTTGAATGCCTTGGTTGATACATTATCCCAAACAAGTATAGTACTATCATTCTTTTTGTTACCCTTAATCAATCTTTGTAATACCATTTGATGCGTAATAGCATTCGGAATAAACTTCCTGTAGAAATTGATCATTGCCAAAAATTTCTTAAGTTCCTTCGCCACTGTTTGAAGTTTATAGTTCTGTAAGAAGAAAATTGATAGAACTTTTTCCAAATTCGCACTTCGACAAATGTATATATAAACTATAGTTTTGAAGACGACGGAATACTTCGCGCAAATGTTGAATGGCAATATTATGGCCGTCTTAGGCACATCTGCTTGTTCGATTGGTATTTGGTGGAATGCCTTCTCCAAATCCATTTGTGAGAAAATGGTTTTATTAAAGAGTATATGCCCACAATCATTAATATATGGTAATGGGTATCTATCAGGCTTCGTGATCGCATTCAAAGCTCTGAACTCACAAAGCAAACAATTATAAGCATTTGGCTCGTGAAATATGTTTTATTAGAACTAACGTTTTGTTCGTTCAATGTTCACTATGCAACTAACGGGAAAAAATGAAAAAAAAAAAAAAAAAAATAACTGAAAACTGAATCAACCTCTGGAGGCCGTTCGTAAACTCTACATTGTTACAATATTGTTAACAATGACAGCTCTAAATCGGTCTGAAACTATCATTAGCTGTATTTTGTTGATAATTTACAACAACAATTGCGTTTGATAATTCCCAGTAGAATAAACTAATTCTAAATTTTTTTTGGAATTATTTAATTCTAATTCCAAAAGTTACTTATCGTATTTGCCACAAGAAAACATTTTTTTGTTTTTTATTGTTTTTAAGTTGGTGTTGTAAATTTAATGACATTTATGACAAGCGACATTTTTATTCGTATTGTGGTCGATATTTTCTTAAAATTTATATATTATATTTTGTGTTATAATTAAGAATAGGAAAATACAAAATACTACCAACAGAAAAAAAAAATTTTTGCTGTTTTGTTGAGAACTAAATAATTCCAAAATAATTCGAAATAATTAATTCTCAACAAAATACAGCTATTGTTACAACGGCCACGTACTTTTTGTCGTTCGTAAACTCGTATTAACATTGTTACAAATGTCATTCTCAACCCTCAATTCTTGAAATATGGAGGATCAATATTTATATTTAAATAGTGAAACAGGCATGAAATAATAATTTAATGTAAATGAAGTACACATATGATTGTATTAATTTTATTGTGAAAAATGAAATATTTTAAATATGTGGTTATGGTATTTGTACGATTTGTTTGCATGGTGACAACGTGAGTGTTGTTGAAGAGAATCTTCATTGTTCAGAAAACCGAATTGAAAATAGGTAAATAAATGTTATTTTCTAATATATTACAATATTGTTCGGCAAATATTATTTAAATATGTATGTTTCGTTTTAAGGTGATTATTTGGTTATTCAACCTTCTAACACCTCTAGAAATATTAGTTTACCGGGGTCATCGGGTAGAGCAACAAATTTAACTGAAATTCCAACTACTACTCAGGAGAGAGTAGTCTGGAATCGGGTCGCAATCCTTTCCCTTGTAAGGGCATACGATGGCAATAAAAATTTGTTTGGGACGGGGCTTTTTAAGAGCGACGATATATGGAAGAAAATACAATCGTTGATGATGAGTTATGGATACATGTCTAAGATTCAATGTTGAGACAATGACCGATGGACCGCAGCCGCACCGATGGCGTTTGATAACTTCGAGGAATTTCATGAATTATTTGAAAATGATCATTTAAGTAATCCCATTGACGTGTCTTCGAGTTTACAACCGACCACCATCTCCGTTTCCCGACCTACCGAAATTTCATCGAATGGTATAATGCTATGTATTTATGGATATACATGAGAACATTTTGGGTAATTAACATAAAATCAACTTTTCTGCTACCTCTTACACAATTTGTAAATAAGATTTACTAATGTCCGATTTTTTTGTCTTTTAATTATAGATTCAGATGATGATCCAGCTCCTTCAAAAAAAAAGAAGAAAACATCGGACCAAATTATTATGGATGAGCTAGAGCAGAACAGAGCAGCAAGGAACGCGGAAATTTTTTTTTCTTCAGGAAATGGTGCTACAGCTGTGTGAGTCGGCAGACAAACAAATAAACCAACTTTTGGAAATCATGAAAAATAAAAAATTAATTTTTTTTTTACATAATTTTTCTGATTTTTTGTAAAATTTGAGCATATATTTCATCTCTTTTCGTTCCACCAACTAAACTAATTTGGACTTCGTCCAAACTACGAGAACTGGAAGCAGGATGTTTTTCTGTTGAAAACCATGTTGAGTAGATAAACCGTCGACTATATAATCTTCGATTATGTCCTGGTTCTGGTCATAGTCAAAGCAAATATTGTGCAAAACACAGCAGGCTGTGATTGTTGGTGCAGCCCAATCTGTTTGATGTAAATCCAGTTGCTTTAGTCGACAAAATCTACCAAATAATAAGGCGAAGGTTCTTTCAATGGCACCTCGGCAAGATGAATGTTTTTGGTTAAATTCGATTTGCTGTTGAGTCAAACGGCCACGATCCATATATGGAGGAATACGCCAATCCATTAATGGATACGCTTTATCCCCTAAAATATACTCGCCATTTTTGAAAAATGTTATATTATTTTGTTGTGCAGCTTGGTATATATCGGAATTTTTAAATAACCGGATAAGGGGAACCGAGCTTGGCCACCCACAATACACATCGATATTTTTCATTTCAGAATCGCATATTGCTTGTAACGTCATGGACGTGACACATTTGCGATTTGTATACGGCAGTAATGTCTTTTTTATGCACGCTCAACGGGACATAAGTACCATCCACAACTATTACATTCTTAAAAATGATGTCGTTGGGCAATTTTAAGAATTGATTCATTAATGCGTTCAACGCATTTATTATTTCAACAAAGCATCTTGATAAGGTGCTTTTTGCTATACCGAAACGTTCACACACAGATCTGTAATAAAAACAAAAGTAGTCTAATTTTATGTTGTAGGTGTAAAAAGCTGAAATACCTGTATGAATCAAGAGTGGCCAAAAGCCAAATTACGGCCAGAAGCTTATGTTCCATATCAATTTGTGGTCTACGTGTGTGTCAAAATGTGATTCTTACAATGACAGTTGTAGCAATGTTCTACAATGTAGGGTTTACGAACAGCCTTCACACATCTGACCATGCGCATGCTGTAAGAGAGAAGAGAGAGAGAGAAACAAAATCGGAATGAAGTTTATGGTAAAATAACACTGTGTTCCATAAGTAGTTAGAATTGAAAAAACAGAATTTTCCTAATAATATTTGAAAACTTTTAATAAACACAAATATTTCTACAGTATTAGAACACATAAAATTTTTGAGAAAAGTTTTTAATGAATTTTATAAATTGAAACTTTCTAAAATAAAACACATTGCGAATCGTACTATGAATCGGAAGTCTCTGAGATGTTTGTTATTATAGAGAGAATGCCATTGAGTGTAATACAAAAATTCTTAAACATTTTTTTTATGTAGCTCGGTCTCTAAGGATATCACAGAGATGATCGAAGTAGTTTTTAATTAGTATTCGATGAAGGTAACAAAATCTTACCTAACCACATGCTCGGAAAAATCGAGATTTCTGTTATTCGAGAGAGAATATTATTTATAGTATTGTAATACAAAAATTCTCAAAAATTTGAAATTATTTAACTTGGCCCCTATGGATCGAAGAAATTGAGTCGTGATATTTTATAAGATGATTGATTTCTAAAAATAAAACTCTATAATTGAAAACGACTTCAATGATTTTCAGAGATTTTTGAAGCAGGTGGTTAAATAAAATTGGTTTCTAACATCAAATACTAATTCATCAGAATCACTTTGATCACCTATTCACCTATGTGCAATCCATAGGAGCCGAAATAAAAATGTTTAAGATTGTATTACACTTAAGGCTATTCTCTCTAAAATAACGAAAATCTCAGCGATTTCCAAGCATATTGTTCAGAACTAGTTCAAAACCACTTCGATCACCTCTGTGTGATTCGTAGTAGAAATGTTTGTTTTTATTAAAAATGTTCAAATATTATTATGAAATATCAATTTTTGAGTGTTATTTCAATTTTAACTTCTTATGGGACACTGTGTATATTTTGTTACTTGGGCATAAACTTCACTCCGATAGAAATAAATGGCAGTTTGAATGGAAAATTAACAATAGAATGTAAAATTAGCGAAAAATTTCATCATCTTTCATATATAAAATGTATATGAGGCTGGCGGACTACATCAAAACTTCCTTATAAATTACCATGTTAAGATTTTTTCGTACTGATTTCTACATACTCCCTAGCTCAATTAGAAATATAATTAAATTGTAATTGAAATCTAAAAAGATTTGGCCACAGTTAAGCGCATAACGGACGCTTAACAAATTAAATATTATGGACCGCTTTCGAGCACCTATTGCTGATTTTCAAACAAATTTTAACTATTCATGTTGAATAAATTGTTAATAATCTGAGTGACTAAATTAAATACCAAATAATTACCAGCGTTCGACAAAAAAAGTTCAATTGTAGAATATGGACTAAGAAGAACGGTTCTTGTTCGTTTACTCCTGGCGAAAGATTGTAAATAAGCATTACATGAATAATTTAATCTAAAGCCTAAGCGATACACATTTTAAGTGGGTTAACCAGTTTAACATTTTTATAAGTGCTGTTGACCTACATTCACTAAAATGAAAATTATGCAAAGCAAAAATTCGAATTTTCCTGTCGCTCGAGAGTAAAAAAAAAAAAAAATGTGTAATGTTAATTAAAAATGCAGCATCTAGGTTAAATAAAATAAAACCAACCTTTAGTATATTCAGTTTTTTTAATGGTTAAACAAAAGAAATCTAAAGATTTTTCAAACAACCTAAACCACAAAGAATACAGGACCTTTTAGCCCAACGATAAATTATTAATTTAATTTTATTACCACGAATGAAAATTCTTCATTTAAATTAAAAAATTCCTTTCTTTTGTACATATTCGTATAAAGCTGGGATGTCTAAAAAATGTTTTACCTGAAAAAAAAAAAAATAAAATAAAATAAAAATGAACATTGAATGACGCATCTAAGCTATGTCCCTGTCGCTTTATCATGTTAAAGTGTCAAAAAATCAAACAAACACGCAGACAAAAAATAAAGTTTGCTTTCCTGTCCTTTGATTTTGTGTGAATGTGTGTGTGTGTGTGCGCTTGTAAAAGATAAATTGTTAAAAACTCATTACTTCAATCAAATTGATTCAATTCCCAGAAAATGAACCTCAAACTTTTTCCCTATTTTGTTATTTATTTGTTTCCGGTATATTCACCGAACAATACAAATCACGGACGAAATTCTAAGAAAATTACAACAATAATAAAAAATCCAGACCTCATTACAAATTACAATTTTACTTAGGTTTTCTTTCGTTGTAGCATTCATATATACGTACGAAGAAGTATATAGAATCAACACCCCAAAAATAAAGTGGAAGAAAAAAGGAAAATTCCGACTGCAACAAAATCAAAGTTTTTTATTTTTTTTTGTTATTCCATTAAATAACAAATTATAGTGGATATAATCAACTAAATAATAAATTAGATACAAAAAAAAAAAACCAAACCAAAATATAAAAGTTTTCCCTCCCCGTAATTTTCCCGCACCGAATCGATCTCTCTCTCGGTCGTTTTGGGTATTTGTTTTGTGTATGTTATTATTGTGCTGTAGTTGGAAAAAATTTAACTGACTTTTAACAAAGCGTATCCGAAAATCAAATAATAAAACAAACAAAAAACAAAAATCAATATACAGTAGTAGAGTAAACGGTATTGTCAGTAGTTGTAGTCACTATAATAATATATCAATTATAACAGTGGGTTGTAATATTTTATAGATTACTGAACAGCTGACAGTGAAATATTGCATTTTTGTGCAAAAAGGAGTTTAACGACTTTTGCACATCAGAGAAGATTGGAAATTCTTTGACTCCTAAAATAATTATTATTAAACGTATTAATTCCTATTCGATTCTTGATTTTACTTCTTGGCGAATTCCTTTAAAAGTTGGTAAAACTTCATGTTAATTTATTGCATTGGCAGTCATTTTTTTTGATCTGAGAGAAAAGTTTTGTTTGAAAAGAATTCAAAAAAGCATTTGGAACATTTTTTTTCTGTTTTGATGTTGACATCAAAGCTTTCTAAATAATTTTTTGATTTTGATCCTTGGGCTCAAAATTCATAATAATATTCAAGAAGCTCGACTCCGAATTTAAAAGCCTATATGAGATGTCGTTCACAAGCACAAATGAACTTCAAACTTAGTCAATCTTATGAAATTTTACGAGAACCGATTCACCGCATTACAATGCTGGAAGGAATGTTTTATCAAAACCAGCAGCATTGATCTACCGCGGGATCAGTTGATTCATGTTGCGCATCTTATGTTTCAACACCTGGAAAGCCAACATTACAAAGATGATATTTTATCATTTCCATAGAAACGGGACGTTAGCAAAATCACTGGCCTCAGGTCATTAAATCCATTTTCACATGATGTGGGCTATTTTGAGTTCCAGATAAGTGTTCGGCAAGTTCCCAAAAATTGTGGTTCTCTACTCCACCAAACATCCGAAGACTTTGCATCCAAAGTCAACAATTATTCTACTTTTAATTCGTGATTTACCTATAGTTAACCAGCATTCAGGTCCTTTACTTCTCAAGCCTACAATCGGCCAAGAATATTTGGTGCCAATTAAGTCGAAACGAGTTGTCGTAAATGCATCACATGTTACAAGCGGTGTCAACTACAATTGATGGACAGTCCAACTAGATATTGAAATGACTACATAGATCCGCCCATTTCTGAAATCTGTTGTAGACTGTAAACGAGTAGCCGTACATATACCTCCTTGTATGTCTAAGCATGACGGCGGTTCATTTAGAACTGGTTGGAGATCTTTTCCGTAATGCATCTTTGGGTGTACTCGAAAGGTTCACTGCGACGATATTTCTACGAATATTTCTGATTATTTTTCTAGATGTCGCATAACATGGAACTTTATGGGAAATTTCATATCAAAAGGGTAATTAAAAGAAACATTTTAACTTTAAACGAGATCGATCACTGCGCGTTATAAACGATTTTGAAGTCAATCCACTAACGTCGGCTTACTGATTGAGCATTCATAAACCAAAATTCGGTTTCGAGCAATCGACTATACTCACTTGAAGGAATCACATCGCAAAGATTGGCAGTTGGTATAGCAAACGGGACAACCATTCTGAAAAAGGTGATACCTGTAGTATCTTGCGTCTTAACAGCAACGATTCAAGTGGCAAACTAGAAAACCGACAATGTTGGATGTCATAATCAAAGATAACAGTTTCCCAGTCAACTAGGACCTCCTCGGTACAGTCACAAAGCTCAAATCAGGCTCGAACAGTCGTACTAAAACTACCAAACTCTGTCTAGATCTCGAATATACCACTCTGGATTTGTAAAGCGCAATATTAAACTTAACAGACCTTTGGTAGAACTAACGAGGTCAACCACAGTTGGTTTAAAATTAAATTTTGAAATTTATTTAAATCTTTTAATTTTTTGTCCTTTTGTGTAAATGCAAAACTTTTCAACAAATCATTGCTGAAAAGGTCCCATTGAGCCTACCATTCCCATTTCAATTTGGTCTGCAGTAAAACTGGCCGTCATTGGTAGGGAGGGTTTTGGCTTTAGACCCATTGGCTGGGTTTCCAGATTAATAAATGTACTATGAAATGCGTTTATCACATACCGCAATTCTATAAGTAAATTTTTTCGGGAAATTTTTTTAAACGCCAAAATAAATTCATCAAAAAATCATAAGGACGACGACACATAAAAATATTTTTTACTTTACATTTTTCGCTGCTAATCATCAAGGATTTAATATTATATTAAGGTCAATTAATACTCCGTTTTCATTCATTCACACATCACCCAGCAAAATAAAAATAAATAAATGATATGCGATATGCGACTTCTATGCAGAGTACCTCCACTTGTCAATTTTAATTTCTCAAATATCCGACGTCGCATTTGTAAAACATAGTCCACCATTCGCAGTTTTGCAGAAATGCCGTTTTATAATATTAAAATGCGATATCGCATGAAAATTCGATATCGATTTTATCATAATGAGGCCTCTAATAAACAAACTTCCGATTAAAGGATTAGAAAGAGAGAAGATCCCAAGGGAATCATAAGTCGGCTGCTATGTTACAGAATGGGGACTATTTTAAACGAATAATAGATAAGAAGTCTTAGACATCTCAATGGTGGCAGGTTTTATTGAAGATAATGTAGTGTATTGGAAAGGGTCGGGCGATCATCAGTTTTTTTATCGTTGTTATCTCCAATTCGAAGTACTCGTAGACTTAAAACTAAGCAAGAAATATTTTTTCCGGAAGACGAGAGCAGCTGGCTGTGATGCCTATAGAACCAATCTAGTAAGCTATGCTTTAATAATATCTACTCTAGGCACAAGCAAAGAAACCAATGTTCTACCGTATAAACTTCCGTATTTGAATTTTATAAATTCTCCTGAATATATAAAATTCTGTAAGATACATATCCTGGTTATAAAGGTGACCCTCGTGAGCGTTCACCCGGGTGCTTATATGTCTAGGTTTAAGCGAGTCAGACAAAGGATGAATAGATCAAATGCTAGAACAGAGCTCGCGTAACAGATATTTTTATTCGAACTGGCCGGTTCAGTAGCAGACTTATGAGTAGCTCAGCTGGAAATAGAAAGTGATAGAAAAAGTAACTAAACCCACTATTGAGTAAAAATGCCATTGGGTTGAGACGATAACAGATTTTAACCGGGCCAAGCATGCCGAGCTCAAACATAAGGTGCAGAACAAGAACGGCACAGTGGAATTCGGTTATAGGTTCAACAACAAGAATGACAGTGATCTCTCTCCGAAGCAGAAATACAGAACTATTTTCCACGAAATCCTAAACAAAAAATTATAAGCTCCTAATACAGAATCAATGTTGACCCAGCCCCATCAATAAAACAAACATTTTGAGTTATTTTTTCTTATAGAATTTTGTTGTTCAATTTTTTTAGTTGTAACTATTTTAATATCGACTGAGATGTGTCGAAGTTCACGATAAACGGGAAAATGTTAATTTCTCTAATGCTACCCTTTAACACGAATACGTCGCCCAAGCTCCTCAAATAAAATAAAAAATTCTTTTCAAATTGCAAAAATTTGAGCTTAAACCGTTAGAATGGGCTGCGCAACATCAATAACAAATCGAATAAATCTTCGTCCTTTGTCTAAATTGAAACACATTACTTTATAGCTGCCGGAAGAATAAAGGTTAGAAATCACTATTATCACAAAAACCAATCCAATTATAGAACAACAAAACTAAAAAATATACTGCATTCATTTCTCTTCGGCACAAATGTCAAATTAATAATCAATTTGACATAAAAAAAATAAATATAAATTCGAAATAAAATTTATATCAAAACTATATCTACACACACAACACAAAAACTATAAAATAAAATAAATAAATAATAAAATTTTCGGCAAAACAAAAAAAAAACATTTTTATTTTAAATAGAAATAGAGAAATGCAGTAGTGGATCCTACATCCCTCCATTTGCGCCCTTTTGTATAATAAGATTTCTTTACATTATTTTGGAATGGGGTACAGATTTATTTACGATCAACTTTTATGAGCAAAGTAGTTTTATTTTATTTTCTTGTTTTGATTTGCACAAACCCATTTTATATAGGGGCTCCAATTAGGCGGAAAATTCCTCCTCAATAAAAATGTTCAATGCATGTATGAATGAGACAGTGTATTATGACGACAAAAATAAAATATCAGGCGTTTTATATTGCAGATAAAATTAAATTGTTGTCGTCTTAACTCCCGCACGTTTTGGCATTATACTGAAGAAATGCTGGCCTCTGAGTTTGTATTTCGCAGAAATCAATTCCTATATAGATATCTGTAATTTAATAATTATTCTAATTACGGTACTGCAGTAATTTCTATCCGCAGATACGCGAAAATCTCCATTCAATACAAATATACCGTAGTCAGATTGCTATACACATCCATCCATAAATAAAATGTGTACAAAAAATAATAAATAGCTAGAGCAAAATTAATCAAAACTATAAATTTTTTAAATAAATATAACTTATATATATTGTCGCAGTATAGCGTAGCGAGCTAACAAAAATAAAATATTGTGGAACGCGGAATGAAAAACAAAACAAAATTTAGTCAATGATTAAATTTAAATTGATAAAATATTGACATTGAGATTCAATTTATTTATCAAACGAAAACAGATAAAGCAAAATTTCGAATTTGCATTTAACAGAAACAATACGACGACACATTAATATTCGCTTTAGATAGACTTCTAAATTCTAATGTCTTTAACTCAGGGCTGCGTAACCTTTTATTAAATAATGAGATTTGCTTATGTCATTTGGTAAGTTAACAGGTTTTTAAATGAGAACAACTTCCACTGCAGGTTACCGACCAGATATAAAATAAAAATGTCGTGATACTAGAAATAAAATGTCATGATAGTCAGAATTTTACTTTCAGCTCATAAAATATTCGTTAAATTAATTGAAAATAAATTGGTCAAAAATCTGCGAATATTCAGTAACTATATAATAATGAAATATTAATTTTGAAAACTTTCCGCGATCCTTGATTATATTCTCGATATTCCATTTTAGGAGAATTCAAATTCTGTGGAGTCCTAAATCTCCTTTACAAAATGTATAAGGCATTGAATTAAATTTTGCAATTCATTTTAATTCCGTATCGAAATGATTACATTGAAAAAATTTTCTATTAAAGGGTGCTATGGAACAACCATTCCAATAAATAATTTTGAAGGAATCGGCAAAATTTGCGTTCGTTTTAATGGTTTGTCGAAATTATTCTCGAGTACCGCCATTAACTTTGCGCCGCTTTAATTTTGAAATGCTTTTCTATTAGAAGGAAAAATGGTGATTGACATAGATGATCAGGCTCACCCATGTCAATAACTATTTTTGGGAGAATCGGTGTGCTGGAGAGCTGTTGAAAGATGCACACTGTTGCGTTTCGTCCCTTTTTACCAAGATTTTTACTAACTCAAGCAACGGTTGTTTGACGTTCTGCCTGGTTGCTTCTCTTTCTAACAAGCGCCCCCCTCTCCCCTTCAAATAAGTATTAAAATCAAAATTAAACTCGGACCACCTTAAAGGGCGAAACAATAAAGAACGAGTAGCTCTGATCATAAATGGGAGGTACATTCAAGTTCTAGAAAGTTGGAAAATCTCAAATCACAGATGCTCATGCTGTGGCTGAATAAAATTATTAAATGTATACTAATCGCGGTATTGAACTTTCACTGGATCGGGGCGTATTATCGAAAATCCTAGACAGGTCGAACGAAGGCTTTCTCGGAGGAATATGTAATCTAGGAGCAAAAAAGTGGACAGTGCTACCAGGATGAAGTAAAAATTCTCAGCCGTAGTTGTACCTGGGTGCAGAGTGCAGACGGAACTTGCTTTCGGGGCGGTCACTTACAAACGGCTCAGATGTTCAGTAACGTAATAATTAAACCTTAAACAAGGACACATGTTTGGCTTACGGCCTAGCCAAATTTGAATGATGCTGGAGATTATTCAAGCCAGCTATTGTAATCTTCTGACCAAAAACTGGACGATCGTCAATCAGGGGTAGACTAAAGAGGACTATATATACAGGATAAGGAAAAAGTTTGGAATCCTAAAAAATTCGGAAGAAATTAACGTCTAATCGAGAAACAAAAATTCCTCTTAATTTTTGAAAAGCTATCCAGAGTCACCAACTACAAACCCATCCCTACTCTCTGAGAGTGAGGCACGTAGATGGAAACTTTAACATTTTAAAAGGGAACTCGAATTTTTTGTATACAAGTTTTTGCAATCTTAAGCAAAACTAATACGTTCTCATCAGTATTTGTGGATTAGGCAAAAATAGGCGTTTTAATGAGAAATTAGGGTCGAGTTTGAATATAAATATTCACCAGTCATGAGAAAATTCTTACACCAACAGCTGGCAGCATTAAAAAACTAATGTTTGTTAGTGACGAAGTCATGCGGGTCTGAGCCCCGGTAGCAGAAGCCCGAGATTCGTGGCTAATAAATCTAATGAAGTATAAGCTAGAGGACGAAACTAAAGACTAATGGGCCGGGCGAAAAGCAGCAAACGAGGTTCCTACCTTTGACGAAATTTTAAAATTATTCCGGTCGCGACCTGATGCATTAAGAAAACAACACTATGATGGGCGTATAAAAGCTTCATTATCTCACCCAACTCATCCCTGTTTGAAAATGCAATGAATATCGTCTAATTTAATACAGAAAGTTTAAGGAGATGGCAGTGAGAACGGGCGTCACATGACGCATCGCAGACTTGTATCAGCGAATTATCCAATTCGCCAAATTTCAGATATTTTACATAGCCTCAGAAATTCGAAGTATTTTTGTAAACTTGATATTTATAAAGCATATTTGCATATACCAGTCGATGAATCCAGTAGTGAAATTCAAGCCATTACAACACACCGGGGTGTATACAAAGTAAAGCGATTAAATTTTGGAATTAAGACCGCTCCAGCAAAATTAGTTCGAATTCTTGATCAAATTTTGCAAGCTCTTAATCAAACTGAAACACTTTTCCATGATATAATTGTTCGTGGCAATTTAAAAGAACAATGTTTACTTAATTTAGAAGCAAGTTTACAACGTCTACAAGAAAATAATTTGCATTTAGATAGATCAAAGTGTATATTTTTATCAGGTAAAATAGAATATTTGGGACATATAATTGAGCACAATCAATTACTGATATGAAACAACCAGCAAAAATTGATGATGTACGCTGTTTTTTACACGCTTCATTTAAGATATGTCAACTAAAACAACTCCACCTTGAAATTTATTACGCAAAAATTCAAATTGTCAACAGCTTGTGGAGAAGCATTTATTAATTTGAAAAAGGAGTTAATAAGCAATCGAGTGTTAATACCCTATAATCCTGTTTTACCAATTGCACTGCCATGTGATACCAGCCCTAGTGAAGTAACTGCAATTATGAGTCTTATTATTTTTATTAGATTAGACATAATTTTATTTTTAATTGTATCTTTCAAAGTTTATGACTATTTTAGTCACAGGAAACAAGTAAAGTTGTGAGTAAATGGTCTCTTTGCCATTATTCTTCAATATTTTTTTTGTATTATAAATATTTATTTAAATTTTTTGTAAATTTTTTGTTTTATTATTTATTTAGTTTAGAAAATAATTTTTTGTTTGTTTGTTGTTTGTTTATATTATTTTATAATTTTGTTTTGTGGTTTTGTTGCTGTTGTTATGTTTTTTTTTCTCCTGTTTTTTTATGAAAATTGAACAAGCCGTGCTATTTGAACAAGAAAATGTAAGAATTTTTTCCATATTTCACGTAATTTTTGTGACCTTGCCATAAGAAAACGCCAAGCAAAAATAACTAGTTAGAATTTTGTTACTTGATGGATCATGTATAACCGCTCAGTGGTAATGATTCGGGTTTTTGTTTAAATAGAAGTTCTCTAAAACCAAGTACATAACGTTCTATATATTTGTGCCATTCAATTTTGCTGACATCAAATTGGAATTTGGCGCGATCGTTCTCTCGCAAATCGAGAGTATCGTGCATTACTTTTTAATTTGGGTCGATGCAAAATCAAAATGGAGAATCTTGGGTTTAATATTCGTCAGTTGGTTTTAATGTATAAAGAACGCACGTGTTTTATTTTATAAAGTTACAAAATCAGTGACAGCGGAACAGATGGTCGATGAACCCCTCTAGATGTTTCGCAATATATTTTTTAATCAGAATGGGCGCAAACCCTAAATTAAATTTAGAATTCGGGGGCGAAGAATTTTCAAGAAATTCTTTCAATTCATCGTCAGATTCTTGCGACCTACCTAGAGTTTAAAGTTTAGCTTTGTGTGTCAGTAATGATTTTTTAATGTAAGAGATATTCATCCCGTATCCACGGACAAATGTAATCCAGTTCAGGATTACATTTGTCAGAGACATTCATAAATTGATTATCAATCGACGTTTGTTTTTCCTGGACCTTTCTCACTCATTTTTTTAAAAAGCCCCCCAATTTTTTTTGAAAATGGTCTATCTCAGTAAACAACCTCTTTATCACCTACTGCAAGCAACCATTGCTTGGATTAGTACAAATTTGGGTCACTGCTTGAGGACTTCATGTAGAAAAGAAAGTGAATAATTGAATGAAACGACCCCCCCCCCCCCCTTCCGAAATGCCAGTATGCCAGTATACCTTACTGAGAAGTCCCAGAAGGTGGTTGGGATTGGACCTGTCATACTTTAACCCGAATTCAAAATGATTACAGAAGCGAATACTAGAATAAATATTGCAAATCGGCAAATATCGACCATCGCCTTTTGTACACAGACAAGAATCGGAAATTGGAACATCAAAACTCTAACAGAAACAGCAAGACTAGCACAATTATAGCAAAAATGAACCGTTACAAAATCAAACTTCTCGGTCACAGTGAATTAAGGTGGTAAAACTGTGGTGAAATAAACATAACGGCTGAAATTCTCCTGATTAGATACTCTGAACGCTATGAATAAGGAGTGGATATATTTACAACAACTAAACCAAAGAAGGCACTAGTGGAATAGAAACCCGTTAATAGCACAATAATTGAAGACGAGGCAAGATTACGTTCAAAATTATGAAACAGAACCTAAATATTGTGATATGCCCCAACAAAAGATGCAGATGAAACAACTAAGGATGGGTTCTATATGACCAACTATACAAGCCACAATAACAAGAATAAACAGTAAATGAACAAGATAATACTAGAAGGAGATTTCAATGGGAAAATTGGAACTGATCTGACAACCAAAATATGCAATGAAGCATTAGACTCTACGTGTAATATTAATGAAAAACGACTCATCGACTTCTGCATGACAAATCAACGCTTCATAGGAGTCAATAAATTTCCACCAACAAATTTATGCAAATACACATGGGCATCACCTGATGGCAGAATAATGAACCAAATAGATTACGTAATGATTCACAAGAAATTTTTCACGTCTTTTAAGATGTCAGAGCAATGAAAGGTGTAGATATTAACAGTAACCACCAAATGGTAATATCACAATCCAAAATTAAGCCTGCCGGAACAAATCGAAGAAACCTATATCGAAACAGCTATACCAACACTTTAGGGCGGGCACCAAGAATTCAGACGCAAACCCTGGATCAATGATAAAATTTGGAAGAAAATTGAACCTCAAGTTGCAAATGAACCAACAAAATACGTTGAACCTGAAATTTCAATACAATGATATGGTACGAAAAATCAAGAAAATGACAAGGAGTGGTCGTGGGCAATACACTGGAAACATTCTCATGGTAGGAGAAAAGGCTGCAGCCACCCAAAAAAAGCGCAACGATACACAAATTCGAATTAACCACTGGTGGCTATTTACAGAAAATGAGCACGCAGTTTTAATTTTTACGTTTACATAGGATGAAATATCTCTATTTGGTTGTCTCTTTTTTAACTATACCTAGTCAGCAGAAACTGTATTGGGTAACGGCCGACATAACTGCAAGCGGCAAGTTAATGCACCTCCTTTCCGTCATTTAATCCTCCCAATGTGAATACACAATACTACGGATAGTAACGGTAACATATACATAAATGTATAGTAGTACTCAAATCTCGCTGGAATTCTGACAGTTCTCGCGCAGAAAAAATATGGCGGATACACAGTGATGTATTAAGTATAATAATACATGTTTATTGTTTACATTTTTATGTTGTATTTGTATTACAACTGTATAATTTAACTTTACACGAATTACGGACACTTTTGAAATTAATATTTAATTCGATAAGCTAAGAATTAATTCAAAATTCCATTAAATTGAAAACTGGTTTTGCTTTTTTGTGTTATTGCGGTTTTGTTCGATATGAATGACGACATTTGGTTATTTATTTTCCCTAGTCCGTACCAAAATTAAATGTTGACATTGCTTCCAAAAGGCGTGCAACTTTTTTTTAGACCTATTAATTTTCACTTGAAATATGATTGTAATAACATAAATACTTGATCATTTTGAATGTTTTGTGCAATAAAACTGAAATATAAATCTTTTTAATGGTTATTTATTATTTTATTTAGGTTTACTATCTAAGATAAATGCGACCCATCAAAATGCTTATAATTTTTTTTTCTACATCACTGAAAGCTGCGCAAAACAATTAAAAAAAAAAAAATTTTAAGATCTTAATAGGACTATACTTAATTACCATATACAAACTTGAGGGGAAATTTTTAAATATGTGAAGAAAGAATGAACTCCATTTTGAAATGCTTCCATTAACAAAGAAATCATAGAATGTTGATGACTGCTATAGCAGTAATAATAATTTTCAACATTTTCTACATTGTCGACGCCATTTTTCTAATTTTCTACATAAATTTTCTACACGTGTAGAATATTAATTATCTACGCGGTGTAGACAATACGGCACAACACTGGGCGTAAAACGCGACCTAGGTTTTCTGCTGAAAACCTCTTCAAGGAGCTACTATTATCTTCGGCTGGAGATTATCAAAATTTTCTGCGTATGAATCATACGCATTTCAGAGCGATTACCCCGATAGCAGTAAAGCAAGATACAGATTTAAGAGCTGCGATATCACCGCAGCTGAAACATTTTTTACGATTTTTTGCAACAGGACAGAGCTATCAAGACCTCTAATTCAATACGGTTATATCTCCTCAATGCCTCGGTAAAATAACCATAGTGCCATTTAATTGGAAAATTGTTCAGCATTGACAATTGAAATGGTGGTATTGATGTGTAAGTAACAAATAAATTTGGGGTTGAAGTGAATCTCGGAGATGATAAATTGGGCTCACAAATTTTTTTACACTGTTTGTGTATAAAATGTCTAAGCCTACCCCAAACATCATTAATCGCGTTTCGTGCGAACCTTTTTTATTTTTAAGTTTCTATTTGTAGAATATCATAATGGTTTTCGCTCCGATTAAAATGGTCACAAGCCTTATAGCAGCTTGCAGCTTAGCCTAGCTGGCTTATAGAGGTCTACGCCGAACAAACCATTAAAGTTTACCATTCAATTTTTTAAACTAAATTTTTAATTTAAAATACCGGAAGCAGGTGAATCTGGCGGTTTTTAATCTGCCAGTGTTACTGCTTTTTGCTGGTGACAGTTGACACTTTGCCAATTTCAAAATAAACTTTATATATGTACCTGCTTAGTTTAGTTCGATTGAAAAATTGGCATCATCCAGCCAGTAATGCATGCAAAATGCGGTGCTAGAGTTTTATAATGAAAAAATTTATGGTGTTGAAAATCAAAAATTGGTAAGTATCTTGAATTATTTTAAACATACACTCTTGTCGCCTATTTGTTTTGTCGACATTGAATTTGAACGTTATAGAATATTGGAAATTCGCAATTTGAAGTGGAAAAATGTGAGGTAGCAAACTCCAACTGAAAAACAATGGGGAAACCAACAATAAAAATCAATAATCCACATTGCCTACGAATATTCTACATACTCTACGAATTCTTACCACGTAAACCGATGAGGAGACCAAATTTCGTCAGAAAGTGAACGCCGATAATCGGTCTGTCTATACTGACGCGATTGTGAAAATATGAGGAAATTGTCGCCGTAAGCCAATGTTGAAGTACAATTTAGTCCCATAACTGTGGATCACCGTAGGGTGTTATTGGTATTATATTTAACAAAACGGCTACGACTATATCGAATCCGAATATTCAAAAAACGATTTCGTATATACATATCGTCTATTTAACTTGTAAATAACTGTGGCATTTTCTTGTGGCATTCCCGAACTTATGGTGGTAGCTGGTAGTAGACTCTTTTACTGTCGATAAAACATCGTCTGCTTCCACTTCGTGATCCCTTTTGATTTGACTAATTTGGTATATTTTGTGGCGCTCAAGGCCTGTTCAGCTCTTTTATTAGCAAGGCTAATATGACTTCCAATTCCAAACAACATCTTTGGGTAGTACAATATATGAAGTATGGTCGATTTCAGTGCTTAATAAGCTTTTCAATTTTAAATTCGTTTGCAGTTCAGCAGTACGACCATCTCTATATAGGTTTCGCGATACACCGTCAAAGAAACTCTGATTCAAACTCTTCGACATTCCCAGGCTATGTGGTATGATGCTATGGAATAAATTTAAAATTGAAATTTATATGAATTTTAAGTATGCGAGAGGTAATTCATGAAATATTTTTTCTATTTGTAAATTTTTTTAAATCCACGAACGCGCGTCTCAAGGAAATTTGGGATTACCTTTCCTTGACTTCGTTTGTGTGTGTGTGTGTGTGTGTTTCATCGTTTTTACTTCTACCGTTTTTCTTTCGTTTGTTTTTCTTATTAATTTAATCACTGTTCTGTCATTTTACTTACAATTTTAATGGTAATTTTTTATTTTTGTGTTGGAGCTGTGTCACAATATAATCGGTAAGGTATGAGATGATGGCTGGGAAATTGGAGATTATACGACAAATTGATAAAGCATACAATTTATCAATCAACTTTAGTCGCCCATTTTTATTCAGTTTATATTCTTAGTATTTTTTAAGACAGATGCAAAAACAACGATTAGGGTGGTTTATATTCGGTACATGAATTTTATTTTTGGCGTATTAAAGTGTTCGATTTGATTTGCACGAAATGATGAATAACTCGAGATCAAACCACATAAATTGAATTTTAAATTAATTTAAGTGATGTACAATTTTTATTCTGAATAGATGTTATAACTCGAATCAAATGATTCATCTTCCTGAGCGTGGTTATATAAATCTACAGTCTCTTTGGTAGAGCCATTTCGAGCTATAATCATTTTGACATCATTTTTACAATTAACTTTTACAAATTCGACCTCATCAAAATCGAAATAAAAATCCTTGCTACAATCTTCCATGTTATGAAATAATCGACTTCCTTCTATAATGTCGGTTCCCTCTTTAATCATAAGATGTTCAGCCAGCAGATAAAATACTAAAGGACTGCATATATTACTTCACTCTATACGCAGGCCCTTTAAAAAGATTAGTTAACCGTTTACAGTACCGAAAAAAGGAATAACATTTCTGGATACTTACATCAAAAATCAATGTGCTCAGTCTGGCTTATAACATTAAGTTGGTGAAACGAAAAATGCATGCTCTGAAATCGTACATCTCGAATACAACTATCAATATGTTCAAGAAATGAATAATCGTCTAACAGACAATTGCTAAAACTGAACGCTACCTCCACTTCCATTTGTATCTCCCACTAAACAGTTTAAAAAGATATTTCACAAAATTTGATAAACTCGCAGCATTACTTTCAATGCAATATTATCGCACAGTACCGACAATTTCTTAACGAATCGTGACACAAATTAATGCCGAAGATGTGGAAGCAATCGGTACACAGAAAATATAAATTTTTCATCTTGCCTGGAAAAAAGGCGCGGGAATATTTTCTTTAATAAAATATTTAGATATCGATCGAGATACTCATTGTAATATGGATCGCGGTAATCCTTATTCGCCAAATCCAAATTTAAAATATCCACTATGCTATTTAAATTGATCGCAAATATATAACAATGCTAGAGGCATCCGGTCTGTTCTTCAAATATCGATTCAATTTCGATTATTTGCTCCTCCGGCAAATCAGCCGAAAATTCATATATTTCAATTTTTGGTATATACAACCAATTTACATTGAATTTCGTAATTGTAAAAAATTCAAGTACACGTAATTGTTGCAGCCTTTCCATGATGCGGATCTGGAATAAAAACAAAAAATTTCTAAATCTCGTAATGCGCGCAACCTGGAATCAATACGTAAAAAATATGACCGTGGCTCTTAATATAACGGTCAATATTTCGTCATTTATAATCTGCAAGAATAAATTACGTTTCAATCATTAGTGAAATCAATTTTTTTTAACTTACATCGACTATCCATTCTAATATTTCCCGGTGAACATAAATTCGATCTTCTAAAATTAAAATTGTTTGATCAGATTTTCATTATAGGTAATTGCAAGAAGTAATCGTATACCTATATAGTTCACGCATTCCTATTCTTCAGGTTCGTTTAGATCCCAACAACTAAACATTTTCCTAGAATTGGAAGAATTTACTAGGTATTTCCAAACTGTAAATTACGTTACAATTTAGTTGACTGCAACACACAAATCACTTTCCACCTGATCCGCAATGATTTCAATTTAAAACTCAACAAAAACTAAATTTACTGCTTTTCACTCTTTAAGTGTGCGACATATACCAGAGCCATCTATGATTTTAAAGAGCCGTAATATTAAAATGAGAGCTTTAAATAGAGGGGAAGCTTTTATTGAGTTACTATGCGAAACCGTGGTAATTGGAAAATCTTTGAACATGAATTTATGAATAAAAAGTTAAACAAATCATCTAAAACAACAAATCATCTCTCTATTTGAATTTTATATTATTAATAAAATATTCAACAAACATATATTTGAAAATCAGCCATCATAGCGTGTTGTATTTAATTATTAAATTTAACTAAAGCAGAGCATACATTTATTAATTTTCTATAAAAATGAGCTTTCATTTAGTTGGGTAGGTTCAGAATCTACTTAAATATAAGTCCTGCGTACTCCTCTCGTTGACAGATACTTATTTAAAAAAAAGTAACAAAGAGTGTGTTGGTTACACTAACAATTTTTTTTTTTTTTTTATTTAAGAAATCTTTATTTCTGTATAATATTACAACTAATCATATGGATTATCTAGTAATTGTTTTATAAGTTAAGTAGTCCATTCTTGTGGGATAAGACCTATCAGTTCATCCCAGCTCTGTCATAAGGAACCGCTAATTCTAAAGGCTTTGTTCTTTTTAGGCGCTTTGGTCCATTGGTGCGATCCAGTAGGTTCCGTAGCTCCTCGTTGTCATGCTGCTGCAGTCGCAGTACATGACTACTTGCAAATTTTTGTATTTCATCGCTGACGTTTTCCATGTTTAAGTCTGGATGGAGATTGTCGTTTCTAATGTACCATAAGGAGCATTCACAATGCTACGTAGTACTTTATTTTGAAATGTTTGAATGATCTTCACTGTAGTTTTCCTTGCGCAGCCCCAAAGCTGAATACCATACGTCCAGATAGGTTTTAGGATTTGTTTATATAACAGCAGTTTGTTGTGCGTTGTCAGTTCGGAGTTTCTTCCAATAAGCCAGTGCATTTTTCTGAATTTTAAATTCAGTTCTTTCCTTTTCTTTTTAACACGCGCTTTCCACCTGAGTTTAGAGTCTAGCGTCATGCCGAGGTACTTAGCATTGTCAGAATATGGTATTTGTTGTGAATTCAGTCTAATCGGAATATATTCTAATTTCCTATTTGTAAAGTTTGATGTGTGTTGATTTCGATTCGTTAAGTGTTATTCTCCATTGTTTTGTCCAGTTATTTATTATATCAACAGCATTTTGAAGTTTTCTCGTGGACTCAACTATACTAGCATCGGTGGTCATAACAGCTGTGTCATCAGCAAACGTTCCTATTCTAGCTTCTTCTATGTTTGGTAGATCATTTGTATACAGGAGGTATAAAACGGGACCTAGAACACTGCCTTGTGGAACCCCTGCCAATATTTTCTTCAGTTTACAGTATTCCCCTTCCTGTCTCACCCGAAAGTAACGGTCGTTGATGTAAGATTTAAGCAATTCAGAATGTTGTTTTGGCAAATCTCGTTGGAGCTTAAATTCTAGACCACGGTGCCAAACCTTATCAAATGCTTGGGCTACGTCTAAGAATATTGCTGAGCATACTTCCTTTTTCTCCAGCGCCATGTAAAAGTAATTCAAATAATAAAGTTTTTTCATCAGAATTTATTTACTGGAAATGTATACAACATCGTTGACATCGTTGATTTTCTTAATTAAATATTATTACAAAAACCAACAAAACGAAGAAAACTTCAATTTTATGGGATTGCAAAACCGAGCTTTCTATAATTTCAAACTCTGTTTACAGATGTCTCTATAACAAATTAACTTGGAATTATAAAAAGAAAAGAATAAAATAATTAATCTATTTACGAAAATAAACCATTATTAAGTTAAGCTTGAAATCTTTAATATAATAATTTAACATAATTAATAAAACTCAAAACAATTATAATTTTTATTTATGTATAATACGGTTGGCGTAAATAAAACTATTCGTCGCAAAATATTAACATCATAGTTGCTGTGCGCAGTAAAACAATAATATAAAAATGTCACAATTTTTCCAAATTTTTGTTTTTTTTTATTTCAATCCAATTCGCTCGTGTTGCCTCATTCTCAGTTGATGACTAATGGGTTGCAATATTTTACATTGATTTAATTTGGCTATCTTTTGATTAATAAAATAATTGGCAGAAATAATTAGCCTGCAATAATTGACCTGCAATAATTGGCCTGCAAATTGAGCTTGTGTTAAAATATCGTTAACTTAATAAGACAAAATAAGATAATTATTGAACCAGGCGGGAGTTTCTACAATGTATACGAGATCTCAGTCATACCATCGAGCAATAAATATATCCTTTTTTATACCAAGAAAACAATAAAATTGGCTCAGTTTTAGTCCAACCCACCCAAATGTGTGAGTAAAAAACCATAGTATGTAATGGCGTTGTTGATTAAAATTTTCGCTTGATTTGAAGTAAAACCAACACAATTGTGTGTATAGATATAGTGTTTTTTTCGGACGAAAATAAGTTAAAAAGGAATTCACAAATGTGTAAGTTGGTTCAAAAAACATACAAAACTAAATTTTTGACATGGTACTTTTGCCCTACCCGCACAATTGTGTTAGTAAATCACTAAAGGGATATAAGAGAAATCAAGTAGTGCAAATTTTATAAGCAGGTTTTTCCGAGGTTAATCTTATTTTATAGTTTAAATATATTTATATACACAAATTTAATTTTTTCTTTATTTAATCCATATACACGAATCTTATAAACATATCAGCATAGTTATTTTATACTTCATAGTTCTTGTTAGGCTTACACAGATTGTTGAAAATAAAATAGATTAACCTCGGAATCTCTACTTGAGTCCTCTTATGTATATTTTGCTTTATGGTCATACACATTAGCCGAGGGTGTTTAGCATCCGTATATCAACAAATTAACGGAAGATGCTCTAGACGGGTGTCAATGTCGCGGAGAACAGTTAATTTACCTGCGAGAATTCTACAATATTTCAAGCATTTTTGCAACTGAGTCTACAGTTCGGTGGATTAATGCTCACATATGATACGATTTGCATGCAATTTTAGATATTATTAAAAAATTAATTAATCATGAATAAGATTTTAAAGAAGCAGATAAACAAGGCGAGCAGTATTAGGATTCTTGCAAGCTTTTAAATATTAATTAATTTTTGTCGCTTTTGCTTTCTATATTTATACATAGCGATATCTTTTGATTAGTTTAGTAATTGCGAAAAGCTCTATAAAATAATGTTTATTTTATAAAGCTCTGTTTTGTTTATACTACAGGATGAAACAATATAGCCTGCGGATTTGTTGCGATGAAAAACCAAATTTTTAACAAATAACGAAAAAACAGTTTTCGAAGTGTGCTTATCTACAATAGCCGTGTTTTAATATTGGAGCACTATACGGAACCAAATGGCCATTTTCTTTTCGACTATAACAATTAAAACTAAATTCACCAATAAAACAAACATTTATCATCTGAAATATATTAATTGACATTTATTTTGACATGATGTTATAAACAAAAATTCATCTTGTTGCGTTTTAAATTTTTATTGTAAAATTAAATTTCTAATAGTGTCAGGGGTTTACAAAATAAAGGCCTTTTCAAATTTCCCATTGAAATGAATAGGGCTCCCGATAGCGGCTCCCGATAAATAGGTAGAGCAAAATATTTTTTTATCGATTTTTAACTAAAAAGTTGAATGAAAATTTTTAGTTTAGAATTAAATGAATTAATTATATGCATAAATAGCGCGCTAAATATAAGTTTTGACATTGAAAATAGGGTGCCCCGGATAAATCTATCGGGCGTTAATAAAAAAACACGGCAAATGTTGAAATAGACGTTTGTTTTGGAAAAATAATGCTGAAATTTTTGATGGAACACTCTATATACAAATTTCTTATTTTCTTTACATTACATACACATATAAACAAATCCTTGTTTCTACAATAAAAAAAAAATTGTGGTAGACTAATGTCAATATGTATTTTTGCGTTAACTCAACATAATGGTGTTTTTTTTTATGTCTGAGCAATCTGAGAAACAAATTATCTGTCAAAAAACATAGACGCGTTTTTTTTAATATCCGATGAAAAAAATATTTCTATGTCTTGTTTTTTTTTAGCTCGGTTAAGTCTCCGATAATATAATTTTAAACTGAAAAAAAATTGAGATTCTTTTTTGACAGCAGCACGAGTTTTTATTAAATTTGTTATTTCATCACGCTTTATTTGCGCTGGACTTCTAGTCGGATAAGTGGGAACAATTTCTTCGGCAAAATTAAAATTTTTTTGTCGCGAATCATCACTTAAGTCTTCTTCATCACTCGAATCCTCGTATAGATTACGAGAAGACTATAGTGGGTGTTACCGGGTTTTTATTATTTAAGTTAATTAATAACACTCACTATTTGTTTGTTCATAAACTATTTTATTATTTAATATTTTCTTATAAAATGTTATTTTTACGCTTGTTCACAAAATGGTGTGTGAACGATTGTTCGCGGCACTTTCCACTTTTGTTTTGTATGTAAGAGACTGTGTCTCATTTGACTTCTTGAACGCGACTCCTTTGCGTTTCTCATTCCGTACAAAGAAATTGAAATCTCGATATTTATCGATAATCGATAAATATCGAGATTCGCGAATGTAGGTGGCGAAATAGTTATATTCAGCAAAACGAGCAATGCCTCGTAATTAAGCGGCGCGGTGTATAAATAGTTTTGCTACGAGGAGTGCCACGAAGTGAAAAGGATTTTATTTATTTTGAGCCGCTACATCACTCCCCTCCTGGATCGAAAACCGTAGTGTTTGAAATTGAATGTAACCGTTTTTGGAACACTACGTTTTTCGACTGGGTTTACCACAAGTATTCCGTACGCTGGCTTAAGCCTGTCGATGCCAATTGTTGTGGATTTTCCATTTACATCCACAACAAAGAATTTGCGCAATTTGCGGGTCACTGGATACGGTCCAGAATAGGGTATACTCAATGGACCTCTGACTCTATCCACACGTACGAATACGTGTGAACAGGTTTCCAGATTTTTGGGAATGTACGTTGCTTGTTCAGGTGGATGTCTTGTGTCCGTAGGAACTAAGGTTCTCATGGTGGTACGAAGCTGATTCACGAAATCCGAAGTATCTGTGTTTGGGTTCGAATTTTGATCGTTGATGAAGAATTCACCGGGAACCTTGATATTTTGACCATATACTAGCTCTGCTGGTGTGCAGTTGAGGTCTTCCTTGACGGAGGTTCGAATACCCAATAGGATTGTAGGAAGTTCTGAACTCCAATGGGATGTATTACATCGAGCTGTTAAGGCGGATTTTAGTTGCCTGTGGAACCGTTCGACAAGACCGTTCGCTTTCGGGTTGTATGCAGTTGTCCGAATGCGATGGGAACCTAGGAGCTTCGTGAGCTCGGTGAACAACGTTGACTCGAATTGTGTTCCTTGGTCTGTCGTGATGAAGAGTGGGACACCATATCTACAGATATACTCATTGTAGAAGATCTTACTTACGGTTTTTGCGGTCATTTCTCGGATTGGATAAGCTTCTGGCCAACGGGTAAATCGGTCGACTATCGTTAAAATGTAATGATAGCCATTCGATTGGGGCAGTGGACCAACCAGGTCCATGTGGATGTGTTCAAACCTGCCACTTGGTAGCCCGAATTTACCAAGTTCTGATTTTGTGTGGCGGTGAACTTTGGACTTTTGACATGGGATACAAGATTTCGCCCAATTGCTTGTATCAGTATTCATTCTTGGCCAATAGTATTTTGAAGCAATAAGTTTTCGCGTAGCACGGATGCCGGGATGTGATAAGCCATGTAGACTATCGAAGATTGTCCGTCGCATGTTGAGAGGAACGTAGGGTCGATTTTTACCTGTTGAAGTCTCACACCAAATTTGCTGCTTGTCTGGTAAGTCGATCTGTTGCAGGTTTACGCTTGATTTCGGTGTGTGTGCTGAAATCAATTTCTGCAATTCGTCGTCGCGTTGTTGTTGTACAAGTAATTCCTTCGTGTCGAAGGAGAAGACGCTGAGTTCTGTGAGAAGTGTTTCACCAGAACGAGACAAACAGTCGCTCACCACATTGTGTTTACCTTTAATGTGATGAATGTCGGTAGTGAACTGGGCAATGTAATCGAGATGTCGTAATTGCCGGGGACTACGTTCAGACTTTGACGCAATAGCTGTTGTAAGAGGCTTATGGTCGGTAAATAAAGAGAAATTTCGGCCTTCGACGAAATGGCGAAAGTGTTTGATTGCTAAATACATAGCAAGAAGTTCTCTATCGAAAGTAGAGTATTTAATTTCCGCAGGGGAGAGCTTCTTTGAAAAGAACGCTAATGGTTGCCAACATCCTTTGTTGCGTTGTTGTAAGACAGCTCCAACTGCTACATTGGAAGCGTCGGTAGTTATGTTGAACTGCGCGTCGTTCAACGGGTGTGCCAAAAGAGTGACAGCGGCAAGAGAACGCTTGACCTTGTCGAAAGATTCTGTACAATCTTCGGTCCAAGAGAAGTTTCTTCTGTTTTTGCCTTTCTTGAGTAAAGTGGCCAAATGCCTGTGAATCGGCGATAACAGTTCGGCTAACCGTGGTATAAAGCGGTGGTAATAGTTCACCATACCGACGAACTGCTGTATTTGGCGGATTGATGTTGGCTCAGGAAAATTGGAAATGACATCAACTCTGTCTTTCTACGGGAGGATGCCATCTTTCGAAATTGTGTGGCTCAAGAAGTCGAGTGACTTCACGCCGAAAATACATTTCGAAGCTTTAATATTAATTCCATATGCGGAGAGACGTTTGAATACTGACTCGAGATGTTCACTATGTTCCATCTCGGAACGGCTTGCAACGAGGATATCGTCGATATAAGAGTAGACGAAGTCCAGCCCTTTTAACACTTCGTTAAGGAATCGCTGGAATGTCTGGGCTGAGTTACGAAGGCCGTATGGCATTCAGGTAAACTCAAAAAGCCCGAAAGGAGTAGTTATCGCTGTTTTGTGAATATCCTCGAGAGCCATGGGAATTTGATGATATGCCCTAACCAAATCTATTTTCGAGAAAATAGTGGCGCCGGCGAGTTTCAACGAGAAACTGTGTATGTGGGGGATAGGATATCTATCTGGGACAGTGACAGTGTTCAACTGTCGATAGTCTCCACAAGGGCGCCAGTCCTTGTCTTTCTTTTGCACCATATGTAATGGTGAGGAGACTGGTGATGATGAGGGACGGCAGATTCCGATGTCTGTCATAAACTGAAATTCAGTTTTTGCAGCTTTTAGTTTAGTTGCGTCGAGTTGTCGCGGTTTAGCACAAGGTAACCTACCTTGGCGTGACGACGTAGTGGACTACGTTATGCTTCACTGGGAGATTGTAATTCGGAGCCTCAGTGAGCGAGGGGTATTTCTTTAAAAGAGCGCCGTAATCGTTGTTAACGCTGAAATGTTTTGGAGATGGCGTATCAACTTGGGCGATGATTGCGTTCACAGTGAGGGTAGTGAATGAGTCAGAAAGTCTTCTGTTCTTCAAATCGACCACGAGACCATATTTGGACAGAAAGTCAGCACCTATAATAGGCCTGTCTACTGCCGCGATGATAAAGGGATGTGTGAACGTACGCCTGAGACCGAGATTAACCTTCAAAAGTTTGGTACCGTAAGTGGAAATTGGGGATCCGTTTGCTGCGGTAAGAATGCAAACGGTGTCTTTAGCATATCGGGGAAACTTGTTGACGGGTATCACAGATACTTCAGCCCCCGAATCGATCAGAAATTGTAAGTTATTTTCATGATCGTGGATGAAAAGACGGCGAGACGAACCAATCCCACTGTTTGCCGTAGAGACAGCAGGATTTAGTGGTTTTCCGAAGGCTTAAAATGTTTGGAAGTAGCTTGTCCATGAGCTACCGGTCGGAAACTGCACGGCTGATTGCAGTTGCGTGCGCGTGAGCCGAAACGACGGTGGAAGTAGCAGAGTCCAGATCGAGATGACGATCTCGACCTTGACCTGTGTCGGTAATTGAAATTCCGTCTGTTGTTTGGCGATCTTCCACGTGAACCAATGTTCATGTTGGCTAGTGTTCGCTGTAGATCTGCCAATTGTTGTTGCGTCTTGTCAAGTTGTCGTTGCATTAAAACAAGGGCTGATTCACCGTCAGCAGTTGCCTTGCTTGTGGATGGCTGGTTGACAGCAGTAATTGGTTTGGATGTTCTGGATTGAGCGTAAATCCAGATGTTGTCGGCGACCGGTAGGATTTCCTCTATGTCGTTCTTTATATCCCGCGCCATTATCGCTCGTAAGTCGTCTGGCAAGCGTTTTAGCCAGAGATTTTTGAGTAAATTGTTATTTACTAATTTGGAATCACCTGCTTTTTGTTCAAGCAGGCGATAAAAGTGGGACGGTTTAAGGTCTCCCATTTGTTGGAAACCGGAGAGCAACTCGTCAAGTCGTTGCTCCTCGCTAATAGTGTAGCGGTTGGTCAACGCGGATTTCAGTCGCTTGTATTTCGTGCCTGGCTGCGGGTTCCTGAAAATGTCCGTGATGAATTGTATTGTCTCCTGTGGTATCGCGCCGAGAGTGTATGCGAATTGTTCATCGTCGTCGACAATGCGGTGGATACCGAACTGATGTTCGACGAGGATGAACCAAGCTGCCGGTTGCTCGTTCCAGAAGGGGGGTATTTTAGGTGGCATCTTGTATATTTTGGTTGTCCGAGATGCTGATGTGTCAGCGTGGCTGTCGTTCTCCTCTTCAGATGAAACGGCTTTTTGTTGTTTCGGTGGCATTTTATTTTTCACTTCACTTTAATAAATCCGGCGTAGCAAAAATATTTATTTTGTAAACTTACTTGTCTATTTTAATTATAGACTAAAAGAAATATTCGAACGCGAACAAATTGGTAGAACTATTTTTCCAACCAAGGAGTGTGTGAATGAAGAAAAAAATGGGCAGATCGAGTGAAAATTACATCAGCAAAAAAAGAAATTGTAACGAGAAAAAAAAGGAAGCGAAATTAGAAACGAAAGAGAATTATTCAACGGAATTATAGTAAAAATCGTGTGAAGTTGAAGCGAACAATCGTACATTTACAATAAGCTTATTAAATTTAATATAATGTTTGTATTGAAAATATGTTTGTAGTAAAAAAAAATATTTAAATTCAAATCGTTTTGAAAAAAAAAAATTAATTTTATATAAAAAAAAAATTAACTAAATTAGTCGAGTTTCGAACTATCGACTTTAAATTCTATAGCCCTCAACGCTCACCGTTGGGCTATTCTGCTTATATAATTGAATGTATATAGTTGTAGTAATATATAATATTGTAATTTATTTATTTATAAAAAATTTTAAAAGTTAGCGAAAAAAATTTCAAAAAAAAAAAAATTTTTAATTTTAAAAGTTTGTATATGTTTATATATATGTGTAAATTGTTATATATGTTTAATTTAAATAATAATCGAATTTATTTTTTTTATATTAAGTAAATGTTTTTAAAAAATATTTAATAAATGTAATTTTATTTATAATTACTCATTCATATGTGTATATCCGTTAGGTATCCGTGTTGATGTATCCGTTGTGTTGTGGTTTCCTTGTTATTTTTCGCTGATGTGTTGTTTGCGTTGCTGTGACGTTGATCTGCTTACACCGTTGTTTCTTTATGGTTTTCCGCAAGCGAACTGTTGTTGCCAGCTCCCTGGCTCCCTCGATGGGCGCGATCGCCTTTGCGGGGGCAATTTGGCCCAATAATTTTAAGTTCTTTTGTTAATTGTGTTCTTCACATAATATAATTTGCGGTTTCCAAAAAAATTTTGAAATTGCTTAACCGCGTGTCGAACTTGCTTTAATTCGTGGCGTACCAAGTTGTGGTACCCTAATACACTACACTATACTCACTACGTTAGTAGTGTTTTACGTTAGTTCTTATAACTAGATTTGTATTTTATTTTATAATTTTTCGCACACATACTTGGTGTTTTTATGTGCGCCTGTTATTTTTTAGTTAGCGTTTAGTTTTTGATGTACGCGTTTTATATATTGGCACTATTATATTTATAGTTTATATTTAAGTTTGTTAATTAATTGCACTTTTATATTTATTAACTTTTATTAGGCACATGCAAAAAGCAAAAAAAAAAAAATGTGCTCTTGCGCGGATTTTTCTTAACGGTCGTACCGTTACCGTTAATCGCGCGTCGGGGTCACCATTTATAGTGGGTGTTACCGGGTTTTTATTATTTAAGTTAATTAATAACACTCACTATTTGTTTGTTCATAAACTATTTTATTATTTAATATTTTCTTATAAAATGTTATTTTTACACTTGTTCACAAAATGGTGTGTGAACGATTGTTCGCGGCACTTTCCACTTTTGTTTTGTATGTAAGAGACTGTGTCTCATTTGACTTCTGGAACGCGACTCCTTTGCGTTTCTCATTCCGTACAAAGAAATTGAAATCTCGATATTTATCGATAATCGATAAATATCGAGATTCGCGAATGTAGGTGGCGAAATAGTTATATTCAGCAAAACGAGCAATGCCTCGTAATTAAGCGGCGCGGTGTATAAATAGTTTTGCTACGAGGAGTGCAACGAAGTGAAAAGGATTTTATTTATTTTGAGCCGCTACAAGACGTATTAACCATTGTTATAAATGTTTGTTCACTCATTTCAATTTAATTAATAATTAAGAAAATACATATTTAATTTTTTGTTTATACGAAATTTTTCTTTTGACGTATAATTCTCCGATAATAAAAAAAAACACAATTTAAAATTATCTGTTCTGACAGATAAACATCAGAGAAAAAAATTCTCGTATTTATCGGATATGTATTTCTTCTGTTCTCTCTGATCTCTCCGGCATTAAAATAAAAAACACCCAATATGACTCAATTTTAAAATATTGTTACGATTTTGCCTTGTCAATCAAGGTTCGAATCACTGGATTGTGAATAAATACACTGCTTCAAATTTGAACTCACACAATTTATTTACACAACACAATTTATTATACAACACAAAATTCACAATTAATTATTATAATTATAACACACTTTTTAATTATCACTTTAATAATCGCTTTAATAATCACTTTAATAATCTTTCTATTTAACCTTCACTGTATCACGTTTAAAATAATACTTAGCATTCCACGTCTACGCGCGCCCTTATATACCAAAATATTTGTTTCTAGAATAATCCTAAATGCGCAGCAAATATGTTAGTATAGAAATGAGGCCTAAATGTTGAGTATTTAATCATAAATGCAATTGAACAATTAATGAAATTAACTTATTCTATTCTAATTTAGGTGTCACCGTAACAATATGCTTTTCCTGAATATTTAACTAACCCTTCAAATTGAAAATTGAAACGAAGCATTAATGTTTTTATATACAAAAAAGCTTTTAAAAAAAATATTAAGATACATTTTTCTGAATGAAAAAGAACAAAAAGCTTCCCCTCTATTTAAAGCTCATGATAAAACTTGACTTAATCTTACGGCTCTTCTATTTAGGAGGCTCTGCATATACACAATCTGACAGCACACTAATAAAATGGCTCAAATCGAAACAAATTTTTTTATATCTTAATTATTATGCGAGAATGATAGTGAGACAACGATTGCCATAAGAACGACACCAAGCGTTGTTAAAGTTGGACAATTTTTCGTAGTTTTACTTACTTAGAGCAAAAGAGAATTAAGAAAATGTAAATAAATTTATAAATTGTTTAAAAATGTTGACAAAGCAACACATTTTAATGAAAATTTAAGTAGGAACAGTTTAAAACAGTTTATTACTGGTGATTTGTGTTTTAAAGGTACGAGGTGTCAATAGCGGGAGCCATGATTCCATATCAATGGCATTGGTCACCATATTTTGGCGTTTGGTCACCAATGGGTCAGTTTTTATTGCGAAAAAACAAAATTAAAATTGGATTAATTCAATAAAATCGCAGGTTCGTCAATTATTTGGGAATTTCATTTTACAAAATTAATAAAAATCCAATTGGAATATAATATGAAGGTACGAAGATAAAAATATTTCTTTTTTCCAATAATTGTATCTAAAGTGGAAGTCATAAGATATAATCAATTTAATTTTTTGTTTTTCATAACTCGTTGAGGATTGGTCACTATAGTTGATTTCGTTTCGCCATCCCTATGTACTAATATATTCCAAAAATTCGTTAAAAACTCATATTTCTACACAGTTCGAAGTGTTCGGGTCTGAAAACTGGACCAATACTAATAATTTTATAATTCAATCGTTTGGCCAATTGACATTGAGTATTGAGTAATTATTATGTAGGGATGACCAAACAAAATCAACTAATGACCAATCCTCAGTGAAAGTGGACCAAATGACTCCGATCGCTGGATTTATAAAATTATTAGTATTGGTCAAGTGTCCAGCCCCGAAAGAACCAAACACGTTGTCTAATTGTCTAATGTTGTCTAATTCTCAAATTTAATTTGAGCTTTTTTAATTGTCGAGATATTTAATATCGATGGTTTATAATTACCATTTTAGTCCACAACATTTGGGTCATAACTAAAATATTCGGAAAGGAAGTTAAATATATTTGCAGATCATGATTCGTCTGTTATTTTTTTTTATACTAAAAAAAACACATAATGTATAGTAAGTTGGAAATTCAAAATTTTTATTGAAAAAAGAAAATTGGTTCAATGCCGTCACTTCCTACAGGCCTGCATTCAACCATTTTACAAGCAGTTCAATGGCCTCAATTTGAGCTCGACCATTGTTCTTAATATCTTGAATTGTTTGTGGATCATTGCTATACACTTTACTTTTCAAAAAATTTCAAAGAAAATAATCTAACGGTGCCAAGTCGCATGATCTTGGTAGCCAATTGATATTCGAATTACTTGTGAAAAACTCCATGTAAAGTGGTTAACGACAGGTTTAGTTGTTTTGAACGATGTCTCAAAGAGATGCTAGGATCTTCACGAACACTTTCATTTACATCTGTTACTGTTTATTTGTTACTGTTTTTATACTGTTTATGATCCACTTGCATTAAAATGTTGTGTGTAAACACCATTATTAGTTGTTGACATTGCCTACGAGTGTTTGACGCGTAAACGCCCATCTCTGTTGACAGAATCCTATTGAAAGTTGGTAATATACTGCCTGGACAAACTTCACCACCACATGCCACCTTTAGCCCGATCGAGTACAGAATATCATCTGTAATCAATTTGGCATTAACACACAGATACAAGATGTACAATATAATTTAGTCATTTAATTTCACGTTACGTAGTATAACCCTTCTGTTTATGTTATGTACACATACAATTTGGTTTATATACTATTATCGTTAAATGCTATCGTCAATTTGTATTATTTAGTATGTATACCTAAAATCTTCTCATTACAAATATATATATGTAACTCATTCTTATGTAAAGCATTATCTGTGTATATCGAAATTAATTTTACATTTTTTATAAATAATAATTCAGTATTCAATCAGTCGAGCTGTAACCTGTAGTGAATAAATTAAATTAAAATTATAACGTGCTCTAAATTGTGGTTTTTTATTTTATCAGTTTGTGGTGTTTTTTAATAATTTACTGTGCTCAAGAACTAAGTGCTTCCACCAACCTTATAAAGAAAACCGTGTGGCATAGCTGTATCCAACGAACAACTATCAACTTTTCTAACGTTTTACATCAACGTTTTCTACTGCCGATACAAGTTCAATCCGTATAAAACACATCCCTCTTTATGTCTTTGTTAATACACATCTGATAGAAGCTGTTCAACCAGCCCGCGCATTTACATAACAGAAGCCTTTGGCAAAGACAAATTTAAGTATTCTAATTTTGATTGTTATTAGCATTTTCATTATTTTTCATAATTCTAAAATAAGTTACATTGTTTTATGATGATGATTTTTATTACTGTTGGCTGTTTAATTTGCTGTAACAAAAACAAAATTATGGAATGAGGGTATCATAATAACACCACCACCACTGCTGCCGCTATCCCAACCACCGTACCAACACCACATTTCAAAAACACCATATACACTAAACGACAAACTGATATTTTCCTCCCAGTTATTTACTTTATTAGCTTTTCCGAAAAAAAACAAGATTTCATTTTATTTTATTCTGTTTTAATCTAGGAAAATAAAATTCCAAACAACAAAAAAGAAACAAAAAGAAAAATCATTATCACACTCATTGTATTTATAATAGTAACAGCAGTAGCAAATAACTGATAAGAGCTGTCATGAGATTATAGGAAAGGAAAAAGGTGATAAATTTTTGTCATCATGTTATATGTTAACATTTAGATAACGGAACATTACAACCAAACCAAATTTAAAGCGAGTATATAAATTTTTAAGGACCATACGGTTTAACTACAAGAATCTTTTACCGATATTTCAGGAATGGAGAGATTTCGGTTCAAATTTTTAAGAGCCACGAGAAGCTGTGTAAAGTCAGAAGTAATTATGAGTAGTTTGCTACCATAAGCATTCGTTTGAAGTTCACAGTAAAATTTTAGGATTCTGTACCATTTTTTACTATCGTTATTTTACTTACATAACCTTAAATTTTCGAGAATTCTGCCAACAATTCTGCCTCGAAATTAGAGCTTTCAGCTTTGGTATGTCAAACACAAACTGCTTTGTGAAATTCTAATAGGCTAGGAATGCGAAATTGAGCGGTTTGCGGTCGGTAAAATGCTGATAGTTGTATGTACTCGTATATAGGCTATATTTTTGTTGAACTGGTGATAAGGTTCCATGTATGTGTGATTTGGTCGTTGGCAATATTTTCATGTGATGTGGTAAACAATTGGTTGTGATCTGGGAGGGTATTTTGGTAGTGGTATTTGAAGGTATATAGAGATGTAGGTATGATTGTAGTTGTAGCGAGCAATTTATCTATCATCGCTGAGTTGATTAGATTTTCTCTTAGAATGTACATAATTATTTAGTCCTCTTTTAAAGTTTTTTTACCATGTTTTTTATTATTACGGTTTTATTGTGATTGTTCCGTACATTAGTCCAGTCTATCTACATTGTATTGTTCTATGCAAAGTATGGAGCTATATGCCAAAATCTCCAGGTTTTGCTCCACAGTATTTCCATTTAGAGACTTTTTCGTTATGATTATGAACTGACCGGAAACAAATGACGCACCCTCAAGACTAGCTGTGGTTTATTTTTTAGAATTGTCTCGCTTTCTTCTATTGTATTAAGTAAGTAGTACTGTGGTAAAATCAACGGGGATTGCTCTACAGAATTTCCATTTGCAGAAAACTTGTACTAATTAAGATAAAACGAACGGGCCAACATAGGATACACTGAAGATCTTTTTGTACTAATTATGGTGAAATAAACTGGCATAAATGGGGCACTATGATGATCCGCAAAGCTCATGATGGTAATCGGGCCATAAAAAATCCTATTTATAAATCTCATGGAACACCCTATCAGACCCATTAGTAAATCAAATAACTCACTAATTACACTCCTTTTGAATTAACCCGTTTGACAATATCACTGAAGTTTATGTTTAGTGCTTAGAAAATATTAAAAATGACTTTGGAATGTACCTAAGGCCCATTAAAAAAATCATATTTTTAAATTTCATGCAACACTCTATCAGACCCATTAGACAGTCACATAACATTCTAGAGAAACTTTTTCGTGTCCAATTATCTCCACAAATAACACTGAAGTTCATGTTAAATTCTTATAAAATCCTTAGAACGTGTTACGGATGGCTCTCAGCCAACCCGAATTTCTCAACTAAGCACACAGAGGCCTCTCTCATGGTGATATTTTGCGGCTAGATCTCAGGGTACTGGCATAGGTCGTGGAGTAATTAGAGACTTGCGTGCTTCTGGCCTACACCGTGAAACAGAAAAATCAGAAAAAAGCAAATAATTAAAACTGAAAGTAATGTTCGTCGGCCAGAATTTGTCAAACGAAACTTGAGGAACGGGATAAAATTAGTGATATCCAGGTGTGTTCATCCGGCGGCGACCGGATCTCCTCAAGTGACAAGCACCCAGTCTGCTGATGAGACCCCCCTCCGAATGACGCATCGACCCTGGAAGGCCAATGCCGAGCCACAACGGAGCAGTATAAGAGGGTACGTACTTATCTTCAACAAACCAGGCCTCTCTTCACCCGGAAAGACCACCAACGAATCCCCCACAATTCACACTTCGACAGCATGAGACTGTTGGAGTGCCACGAGGAGACCGCGTGGATTTGTCGGTCGCCCCCGAATGGATAAAAAATACGCTGGACTCACGTATCCGACCCTGTGGATGTTCTGCCAAGGAGAGGAAGGGAAGTGGTAATCGCAGTGCAAAATTTTAATTTATTGTACCTAAACCAACAAAAAAGAGGCAGAGAGAAGAGAGCAAAATAAATACAACGGAAAAGGGCCAAAGGAGAAAATAGACCGAAGAAAGAAAACAAAAAACAAATGGAATCAAAAAATTATTGTTGCCGAACATTGAGCAACACCAAAATTATAGGGCGAGACCAACATCGCGCGTATGACCATCGTTACCTGGTGCTCGATTACAGTATAGTTAAATACAAATAAAAAAAAATTTAATTTTAAAATCAATTAAATTGAAATTGGGAACCTAATAGAAAATAAAAAAAATTAACAAAAACAAAAAAACATGTATGTCGATCTTGACGGCGGGGCCGGCTGAACACCCGTTTGATGCGAGACCTCTCCTTGATACCAATAATAATAAATGGTCTTAACTGCCCACCCGTAAGTTATCGGTTGGGAGCGGGCTCGCCAAAATCCGTATATAATTTTTCGTTGAGCGACCTTTTGCCTTTGCGAATAATGGTTAGAAGAAATATGTGCCCATCCACTCAAAGAAATTCAAAATGATTTCCTCCTTAACTGCTTGACCGTTTTTTATGAAATTTTGTGCGAGTAATTGAGTTGGTTCTTGGAAGGTTTAGATTCACAATTGGACCCAGTAGGTGGCACTACAACCGGGTTCTAGGAATTTTTTGTTTTTTTACGAATTTTTTTTTAAATTTTTTGTTAGATTTTTCGCATATCCGAACATATAACCCCAAAATTCTACCCACTCCAACACCCCTTATTCTTTATTTATACATATATAATTCTTTTGTACGTCAAATTTGTTTATATTTTATATGGATTTAATATTCCTTTCATTTTGGAAAAAAATATCGTTTACTATTTACCTGGAAAAAAAACGTTAAAATATAACTTCTTTCTTTTGGAAATGTAAAAATAACAAAGTCAAATTCGCTCGTAGACGTACACTGTACGTCATTTTCAGTATAGAAAAAAATTACCAATGACGTACATTGTACGCCAAAATAGCGCAACAAGTTAACAGAAATAGTAAATAAAACGTTGGGCATTGGCTCGCCTTAACCATTTAATGGCCTTGATAGGCCGCTGAAATTAACTTGTTGGGCGTTGTCCTGCCGTAACTGAACCACGCGAATGGCCTGAACTGGCCACCGGTAAATAATTGTTGGGGCTTTTAATATTGTGTCTATATATAAAATGTTATATTTTCCGTTCTGTAAAAGATATTGTTTTTGGTTTTACTACGTTAGAAAGGTGAATATTTATGGTTAACAAATAAATAAAAAAAATTCAAAGTACCGTTATTTTCGAAGTTATGGTAAGATATATGTGCGAACTGTTTTTTACCGCTAGAGGGCGCAGCTACCAAAATCTTAATACTATTTATACGGGGTTTGAAAGGTGTTCAGCCTTTTAAACAAGCTATAAATCATATTTGCACTGCATCTAGTTTGACTGCTACTTTAAAGTTGAAAAATTACAAAATTTTAATTTTTTTCGTTGTGAATGTTAATCAAATTTAGGGAAAAGGGCGACATATATGCTATTCCTAGGAATAACTTTGATCACAATTAAGAAGGGCATCAAATGAGTCTAAAGGCAAAACTTTATGTTACATAATTTAAGCATCAGAGGATTTTAAAAATTAAAACGTTATTTTTTTGTTCAGTTTTATTATACATTACAAGTTAGTTTAAAGTTAGAAGAAAAGAGAATTTCTCGGTCCTGGACTAATTTTGTGATTTTAAAACACGCAATAATACAATACTTGAGTCAACAAGCACAAATTAAGTAACACATTTAAATATTACAGAAAGAATTTTTACTCATAAACAACTTTTATTTACAACTATTGAATTGGAAAACATTTTAGTATTAATAAAGTTTAAATCAGCATTTATCGTTACCTGAAAAATTTGTCTAGAATTAACTTTTAGTTGATATGTGTATTCTAATTTAGATACATAGTCAAAGTGCACGGACTTGATGTTACTTCTAAATTTACACCATTTAAAAAATTCTTCTGGGTTATTGAAAATACTGCCGTGCCTCCTATACCATCTGATGGTTCCTTTCCATGGCTAGGAGCAATTAAATTCCATTCGCAGTCAACGCCAAAATCCGTCCTGTGATAGGTGATGTTTACAAAATTTTTAATTTTATTTTATCAGAATTTTGAAGATTCTGATAAAATATCGGCAATTTCATCAACTGAAGACGTGTTCTTTATCAGTTTGTTTATATTTTGAACGGGAATCCAATTATTGTATGTCACTTAATCTATTACTCCAGATTTTGCAGCATTACATTCTCCAGCGTTACATTCTCCACATTTACCTGTAAACAAAGACAAAAGTATCTATTTATTTATTTATTTAAAGAAATCTATTTTGTAATATACATGTATGATTTCAGATTATTTACAGTTATAGTTAAAATTATATTAAAACAACAAAAAACTTTAAAACAGAATTAAAAAAAAAAAATATAAACCAAATTTTAGTTTAAACAATTAAAAATTTAGAAAAAAGTCTTTAAGGACATTTTTAAAGTTGTCCTTTGATAAGTTGAAGTCAAATAGGTCGTCGATTAAGTTGAAAGATTTAGACATCCTATTAATTGGGTTGTTTTCTCCATAGTTGGTGGAATGGTGTTCAAGTGCTAAAAATTTATGGTTCATAAAAGAAATGTTCTGCATGGCACGTGAATTGATATGTTTTCCAAGATGTAAGCTGAATCTACGTGACCAAGCAAAACGTTACCAATAAAAGCTGCTCCCAAGAGAAGTCGTCTATTTTCAAGCGTGCATATTTTGTAATCTGTGCATCTTGTTGTGTATGGAGGTAAGCGAGCCACATTTTCATCGAATGGTAAGTTGTGGTCGTAATCCCAGTCACTTTTCTTTAACAAAAAAATCAGGAACTTCTTTTGAATGCTTTCAATTCTTTTTATGTGTACAGCATAGTATGGATTCCAGACCGTTACAGCGTATTCCAGTTGAGATCGAACATAAGCGAAATGGAGTGAACATAAGGTTTGAATATCCTTAAATTCACCTGTCCATCTTTTAACAAATCCGAACATGGCATTCGCTTTCGCAATACAATTTTCAATATGCCTATTGAAACTGGCGTTTTCGACAAATGTAACACCTAAGTCTATAATCTCATTGACTCTTTGCAGTACTTCGTTGTTGACTTTGTATGAAGTAATAACCGGATTTCTTTTACGATGGAAAGACATGATTTTGCATTTCTTAATATTTAAGTATAGTGAGTTCCGATCACACCACTCACTTAATCTATCTAAGTCTTCTTGAAGTTTCTCCGTATCTAACCATCCATTAATAGTACGAACATTTTTTACATCATCTGCAAATGTGAGCACGTCTGAGTTTTGGATTATCTCGGTTATTCGGTCTATGAAAACAATAAAAATCCAGGGCCCGAGGTGTGATCCTTGGGGAACACCAGATGTAACTTTAATAACGTTTGATTTCTCATTTCCCATTATCACAAATTGGCACCGGTTTGATAGATATGATTTAAACCAATTTATGTAATCGAGAGAAAACCCAAAATTGAATAAACTCTGGAGTGCTTTATGATGACAGATAGAATCAAATGCTTTACTAAAATCCGTGTACGCTACATCAACTTGACGGTGTTTTTCTATCTCGTTAATTAGTTTACTGGTGAATTCAACCAGATTAGTCGATGTGGATCGGCCAGGCATAAACCCATGCTGGTTTATTGATATATGACGTGCAATTGTGGATTTAAAGCTGTTGCATAATACTAACTCAAATAATTTTGGAATTGATGATGTAGTTGATATTCCTCTGTAGCATGAGATATCCTCACGTTTACCCGATTTAAAAATTGGAGTAATTTTTGAAATTTTCCATTTTTCAGGAAACACGCCGGTGTTTAAGGAATGATTGAATAGATAACATATTGGAACTGTTAAAATTTCAGCGTACTCCTTCAGAATAGAAGAGGGTATATCGTCAAGACCGCAACCATCTCCAAACCCCCTTAAAGCCGATAAAATGTTGTCCTCAAAAATAATAGGAGTTATTGATGTGTTGTTGTTGCTGGGTTGTTTGTACAATCCACCAGTAACGCTTGGTCTATACACTGATTGAAAAAACGACGCGAACATGTTAGCTATTTCTTTGGCGTTTGAAGAGCAGGTATTGTTGTACGTCATATTAGCAGGGTATCCTTCAATTTCGCGTTTATTCCTAAAGTATTTCCAAAATTGTTTTGGATTTACTTTAATTTTGTCTTGAATTTGATTAAGATACGACCTGTATTTAGATTTGAAATACATTTGAAATTCATTACTTTGTTGTAGAAACGTAGTTTTGTCCGCTTCTAACCCGCTTTTCAACATTTTGGCATACCCTTTCGACTTCCGATTTTTTAAGTTAACTAGTCTATCATCAAACCAATGAGGGTGAGCATTTTGTGGTTTACAGCACATAGGTACATACATTTCGGAGCCTTGAAGCATGATGTCATTAAATTTGTCCACATTTTCGTTTATATCATTGGAATTGAGAGTTATTTGCCAGTTGATGGATTCCAGGTAACTTTGTAGCCCCACACGGTTAGTTTTTTTAAAGTTGTATTTCATTGGTTGTAGGTGTTCTGATCTCGCCATTTTAGTTAAGTCAAATACAATATCCAAAGATTTGTGATTAACATCATTTATGACAAAAGGTAATAGGGATTCAGAAATTTTAAAGGTGTCAATGTCGTTGCTGAAGACAAGATCCAACAATCTATCACGATTATTAGCAATTGTGTTTATTTGGTTCAAATTATAACCAAGCATGGCGTCCACAAATAAAGATTCCGCATCTGTTGTTATATTGCAAGGTAAAATACAGTTTAGTTTTGGGTCCAAGTTCCAAGTTATATTTGGAAGATTAAAATCACCAAGCACAAGAACTAAATCTGACGAGTTTGTTGTATTAATAACTTCATCAATCGCATCGATGCAAGTTGCATAATGATCACTATTTGATTGAGGTGGTATATAATATGCTGCGTAGATGGTTAGATTGATTTGGTTGATTTTGATTTTTACACCGATCTGTTCGACTCTCGATGGGGCTAAAGTTACTGGAGCATTCCAGAGTTTAGAATGTACTGCTATCAGTACGCCACCACCCGATTTCTTTGAACTAGTTTCAGGAGACCGATCGCATCTATAAACAACGTAGTCATGGCCAAAAAATTCGCTGCTCCGTATGTCTGGTTTTAATGAAGTTTCACAAATTACATAAATAAGGTAGTTTGATTTTAAAACGAATTTGTAGAATTTAGATGCGTTTGATGCCATTTTGTTTACGTTTTGATAGTAAATTGCACATTTCTCATATACCGATCTTTTTTTGGACTTTATGGGCTGATTTACCTTTTGAGTAATAGTATAAGTTCGAGCTTTCATTAAAAGTGAGTGTAGTCTATCATTGGCCACCGGAGAAAAATATTTAAATGATTTTGTGTGTCTAGAGATTGCAACTATGGCATGCGGTACACTATCGAACAGCTCAAGAGGTTGAGAATTGGTTCTTATACATATTACATTTGGTGAGGTTAAACCTTGTGCTTCATGGATCGTCAAGACTTTACTGGTTTCTGTTATCTTAAGCTGAGAGATTAATTGTTTATCAGCTCTGGTAAAAGTTAGATAGAAAGCGTTCTCTAACACAGGTAATGATGATAGATTTGGTGGCAGGTTTATAAATTCGGCGGAAGTTTCCACTGTGTTCATACTAGTGATGTTAGGGTAGTATTCTTTGAGAGCAGAAGTAACATCAGCTGGGCATCGATACGTTACATTCAAGTATTCAGTCTTTGTTACAAAAGCACTTGCATCGGAAAATTTCATATTGACATGATGTAATCTGTCAATATATGGTATTTGGTTTTTGTCACCTAGAAGATATATTTTAGAACATTTACTTTTGATAACCACAAGTCCTATATATCCAGCATGCACCATCATGTACTCATCAATAAAAACTGTATCGTAGGTCCGGTTACCGTTTATTAGGTATGAGGCAATCGTTTTGTAGTTTAATTTGATGTTATTAAAGTTAGTGTTTTTGTGCTCGCAACGTGATGTTACCTTTAATTTTATATCTGCAAGTCCTTCTTTTGTAGCACATAGAACAAGATCAGTGCCCAGATTATGGTTGTTTATAATCCATGTTGATTTACCACACCCAGGTACACCTTGAATATTTGTAATGTCCGGCATCTTTATGTTTGTTTTAAGATAGATATTGTTTAACGAGTTGTAAGTCTGATGATCTAACATAATTACCGTACCCGATGAACAAAAAATGTATCTGTTTGGGGTAATAAATGTGTTTGTGTCTTCACACAGTTGTACCAGATTATTCCCATCGAAACCAAACTGATGTTTTGTGGTCGGTTCTTCGTGATATTGTTTGGTAGCGTTGTCAAATATAAATATGTTTAATTGTCGTAAGGACGAAGCGGAGAAAGGTAATAGATTTATGTTCTTAATGTAATGATCCTTTAAGTGGCTTTTTATTAGGCTGTTTGAGTGTTTCATGTAAAACATTATTTCTATGATCGAATTCTTATAGCTGGACTCTGCAGACAACACCTTGTGAAAAGTCGGAGATGTGGATGAAAAATCCGTACAGTTTCCATAGGAGAACTTCGAGGGATCACCTGTAATCCAACGGGAAGATAACATTCTCTCATATTGCAGTGACATATTGAAAGGAATATTTAAAACCCATTTGATGTTGTTAAATGGAGAGTTTGTAACATAATCCAACACTGGCAAAACCTTGTTGACATGATGGCTAACATCCAAGGTAATTATGAAAGGCTCATTTTTTCGATGCTGCAAGTAGGATGTTAAAGTTTCTAAAGCGTAGATTAGATCACTGCAATCAGTTTTAGATTGATGAGTAACCACAATAACGTAGTTACCTCCAATTTTATAGACTTTTGTAACTTCATTAACTGATTTAATGTAGAAGTTATGTAGCATAAGTCCATTTCGGGATAGATATTTTTTAAGATTGCAATTATCCAATTTTTCTTCAAAAGCAACACAAATAAAAATAGATGATTTTATTAAGTGTTTGCCATTTAGCCAGGTTAAAATCTGTGGTTCAGCATGCATGAATTTTTCAGATGGGATATTTTTAACAAACTCATATCCGTTTATATAATCTTCTTGGTGGTTGTTACTTATGCTTCTTGTTAACATAAGTTTAAATTTAAATGAGGAGATGATTGATTTGTTGTATGTTGATTTGATGTCAATATCAGATTGAGTTTCGCAGTGTTTAGATGTGAACTTATTACCCAGTCTTGGAGTCTTTGAGTAGTTTTTTGAAGATGAAAAATGAAATAAGCCTCCATTTGAATCGCACACAGCATCTCTCATTTTGATGGTTTTAACTCTCGCTGTCTTGACGAGGTTTTCATAGCGTGAAAAATTCATCAAGTCAGCATTGACTTCATCAACCTCATCCATAGTACGTGTATTAAAACCACCATTGAAGTTGCAGGCAGAGTTGCTCGTTTTGGAAGTTTTTAAGTTATTTGGTTGTGGTTTATTGAATTCCGAAAATCCGATTGCTTTTTTGGAAACTTAAGTTCATGTTCAGAAAGGTTGGTGATTGTTGCCATAAGTCGAAAATTTTGGCGACGTCGTTTCCATTCAAATTCTTTAACCAGTAGTCCAGAAGGCCACAACGTGGAATGTAATGCAGTTAAAAATTGATTTGCTGGTAAACTAACACGGAATGATGTATAGTCATACATATGACCGTTTTCCTGGTTGCGGGAAATTTTGATACACACGGCGTTATCCAGGTTCATTTTAGTTTTTAGAAAGTCTTCGAATTTTTCTTTCGTCACAGAGTTTTCAATTCTACTAACGAAGAGCCATCGTCGAGGTTCTACAGCTTTTATTTTATCAGATACTGGCTGATATGACTGTTCATGTGTAAGATGTGAGTTTAATGAACCTGCAGTTGTGGTTACTGATGATATAGGCTTTAAGTGCGATGATTCCGTTGGCGATACAAATGTTGTTTTTGGAGATATCGCTGATGAAGGTGTTGATAAAAAGTGAGATGTTTGAGGTAGCGGGTCTGTGGTCTTCGATACAGACGGTATCAGGATATCAGTAGATAAAGTTTTCGAAGAGGCAGTTTGTGGTATTTTGTCATTTTCCCGTTGAGTTTTTGATTGGGATCGTGTTACTCTGCGGTTCTCAACAGTTTCATTAGAAACCTCGTTCACTGTATGAGTATCATTGTTACGCATTATCATTTCCTTGCACGATTTCTTTTGATGTGACGAGCGAGTTAGAATGCAATACTTTCATGTTAGTTAGGCATTCAGAGCAAAACCAACTCAAACCGGGCAATCCATCAAATATAAATTTCATGGCCTTCTTGACGTCATTGGGAAATTGAGTCATTAGCTTTTTGGCGTTAGATGTTGCACACGTGTAACTAATGACTCTATCGCACATAAATCCCTTACATGCAAGAAACCATTCATCCACAATTATGACGGAACACTCAACACATTTTTTTCCACAGACATTTCACTGGTTCAGTTTATTTTAGTTTGTAAAACACTTTTTTATGACCGTAACACAAATACACTTAATATAGGTCAAGATTTAGTTTATTATTTTATGCCCTACACACAGTATTATACATTCAATTTAAATTTTTACAGAAAAATGAAAAAATAGTTACTTGAGTATAATTGATTTGTCAGGAAAAAAGTAACAACAATAAAATACGTAACAATAAATAACAATAAGTTACAAAAAAATATACAAAAAATTTATTGTATTTGACAATTAAAAAAAACACGTCCGATTTGGGCGATTGTTAATGTTGAACTGCGTCGTCCATTTAGACCAATTTTAAATATTTTCGAATTGCATAATATAACTAATAATCTTACCTTCACAACAATCCCACGTCAAATTTTCACAGGATATGTTCTTTAATAACTGTTTTTCATTCATAATGGCAGGATCGCATTTTAAAATTTTTGATATAACCGGACATAATAAATTGTTATTCTGATGAATTATGCACACACAAACATTATGTGTTCAAAGTTTTCCACTTAATATGCATTCTTTTGGGCGAAGCTCGGCAAATTTAGAAAATCCAATATTTTGATTTGGATTCAAATCCAAAAACATGTTGGTATGCCTCGGATAAGTCGGATAAAACTAGCATTTTCTGTTTTTTAATGCGACCTCATCAAGATCAGGAACACTAACAAAGTCGTGGGTTCCAGGAAGCTGATGACTGATGTCCATACTTCTGTAGAATTCCTCTATTAATGTAATTGTTTCAGGAGAGACTCCAGATCTAGTTTTTTTTAGGACCTAGGAAGCTACCATGTTAGTGGTCTTTGATAAGATTTTACGACATTTCTGCCATATATTTCGAAGTATTAAATGTATCCATAATTTTAGCTACTGACGAATTCTCTGGTAACAAAGTTTTAGGAGGCACATTCGATTTGCTTATGATGTCCCTTGCTGGTTGAATGCTTCCCTAATATTGTTCAGGAGCTCATGTTCGTCATCCGGTTCATCTATTGGTCATATTTTTGGAACCGGTATGCGTAGCAAATTTTCACAAGTGAGTTTTATTACTTTTCCTATAGTTGTTTTTTGTTATAACCTGGCTCAATAAGCCTGTGTTTGAGAAACCACCTCTAGTGACTTGAGTGCCGCTATACTGTCCACATAAATTGCGATATCCCTCACGGATACCATGTTATGCTTCAACCATATCCCGAATTCGCATATCGCCACCACTTCAGTCTGGTACACGCTGCAGTAGTCAGGGAGACGAACGGAAATATTAACATTAAGCTTCTCGCAGAAGACTACGGCTCCTACCTTGCCGTCTAGCAGAGAGCGTGGCAAAACTGGAAATCTATATATGTAATCTATATTGGAACGCTAATGGGCTCAACCAACGAGCCCAAGAACTGGAAATATTTCTCCATACAAACAACATTGATATTGCGCTGATTTCAGAGACGCACTTCTCCAACAAAAGCTTTATCAGAATAAGGGGTTTTAATTCCTACTGGACAACCCATCCTAGTGAAAGAGCCAGAGGTGGTTCAGCTGTACTAATTAAAAACAATATCAAACATAATCAGCAAGAGGATATTCGTGAAAACTATTTGCAAGCAACTGTTATCTCAATCCAATATAATGGCGCAGATCTGAATATTGCAGCAGCGTCTGTCCTCCACGGCATACACCAACGAAGTTACAATTTAATAACGTCTCTAATAAGCTCGGTCCAAGATTTATTATTGGTGGGGACTACAATATAAAACATACAGCTTGGGGTTCCAGGCTTATTTCTCCTGGGAAAAGAAACACCTTGTTCAATGCCATTCATGAAAACAAATGCGAATATCTGTCCCCAGGGGGGGCCAACGTATTGGCCAACGGATACAGGAAAAATACCAGATCTACTGGATTTCTTCATCATAAAAGGTATTTCTCTAAGTTACACTAGAGTCGAAGGAATTAACGACCTAACATCTGACCACATTCCTGTACTTTTGTCAATAAGCGCTATAGTAATAAAGAAACAGAAAAAGCAAAACCTTACTAATAGATTCACGGATTGGGACATCTTCAGAGAAAAATTAGAAGAGCTAGTTGAATTAAAAGTTAGTATTAAAAGCGATGAAGAATTGGAACAACAAACAAACAATTTCATTAAATACAGTCGAATGGCTGCCAGACAAAATAAATACCCGGCTGAAATCAGGGAACAAATCAAGGCAAGAAGAAGGGCGAGGAGAATATGGCATCTCACCAGAAATCCCGTTGACGAGACAACTTTTAATCAAATAAGTAACAAAGCTAAGGAAAGCAATCAGAAGATTTAATCGACCTGTAGTTTGAGTACTACCTTTAAGGAATGCTCAAGGCAGTTGGGTTCAACAAGACAAAGAAAAAGCGGAACTCTTTGCTCAACACCTAGCAGCAGTGTTCCAACCCCATGACATTCAATCCAACATTGATGTAACACCTGTTTATCAACCCAATTAGGACTTTAAAAGGGTCACGCCAATGAAAATTGCTGAAATATCGCCGGGTCTATTCAAGGAACTTCCACGTAAAGCAATCATCTTGATCACATACTTATTTAATGCCTGTATGAGATTAAAGTATGCACCCAAATGCTTCAAAATGCCCCAAATAATTATCCTAAAGAAAACAGGTAAACCAGATGAAGAAGTAACATCATACAGACCAATCTCACTGCTTCCGACCTCATCAAAGCTGTTCGTTAAACTGCTACTAAAACGTCTAAAGCCAATGGTAAACGTTCCTGATTTTCAATTTGGATTGAAGAATAACCACTCCTCAATAGATCAAGTCCATCGAATAACTGCGGTAATAGCAGTCAGCAGCTTGAATCATACCTCTCTGATCGCCAATTCAGACTCATTCTGAAGAAACATGTTCTGACTTTAATCCAGCGATTGCAGGAGTTCCGTAGGGAAGCGTATTGGGTCCCCTCCTCTACCTTCTTTATACTGCGGACATACCTACAATGAATAAAACATCCATCGGCATGTTCGCTGACGACACTGTAATTATGTCAGTAGACGAATCTCAACCATGTTACAGGCTGGCTACTGCCAACCTGCAGATTTCACTAAGCACATGCAGCGGCCTCCACGGTGATATTTTGCCGGCTACGTTCTCAGGGAGAAGTGCTAAGGTCGTGGGGTTTGAGGCATACAGGGCTCCTGGCTTACACCGTGATGATTACAGAAAGTTAGGGGAACGCAAAGAATAATAATACCGAGTTCCGCCGAAACTCGTAGGCCGGAACTTGAGGAACGAACACAACAAAATTATAAACCGGTAGAGGTGCCTTGGTGCGCGCATCCATTCGAATTCAAACAGGGCAAAGCCCCGGTTACGAAATTGGATGTGGGCACCAAGGGACCGCAAACACTAAACCGACACAGAGGGAGTCTCCGCTCCCATCATACCTAACCGGAGAATTTAGTAATTCATTTTACAACAAACAAATAAAATAGAGAAACAACTTCCCAATAAAAAAAGAAAGGGAGGGAAGAGAGAGAGAGAGATCAATGCGGATCGAGCATGCACCCGCTGTGCGGCGCTCGATCACAAAAATTTTGAAACTTAGATATATAATAAATGTAATATATAAAATAAATAAAATAAAAAAATTAAAATAAAAATAAAAAAAATTGTACCTTAATTATTATTTAAAATGTTGCGGCCTTGCGCCGTTATTGCTGCGGGGTCTCTCCCCGATAGGAAAAATGGGTTGCGGCCTTGCGCGGCCGTCATGCCACAAGAGACTCCTGTCCCCCGGACCGTTGCGGCCTTGGTGCCGTTTACCAATATAAACGTGAGCTGGCCTCAACTGGCCGCCGATATAAAATAAATCAAATAGCCGGTTGGCTACCCGAACGTTGCGGCAGACCACCGATACAAAAAAAAATATAAACCACGTGGGGCCGGTTGGCCTCCCGTTACGTTGCGGCTTGGTCGTGCCGATACCCGTGAATAATGGTTAAGGCGTTGGTTCGCCTTTACCGTAATCCGTTACACCGTTAAATTTGAGGTATGGGTCGCTGCCGCTGTGTCCGACCGACACAGGTGCTAATGCCACGATAGGCCACCGTTACGGTGTCTTATCACCAATAAAAAAAAACTGCAAATGGCCTCGTGGTTGGCCACCCGTCAATAAATGTATTGGCCTTGACTGGCCGCCGTAATACGTTGGGCGTTGCCTCGCCTGATTCGTAGAAATATTTTACAAATGGCTGGTTGCCCCCTGTACGTTGGACGCCTTTCGCCAAAGCCGCTAAAAAATGAAGTGGCCTCAACTGGCCCGATCGCTGCTTAATTGGATGTACCGTTTTATAAATACGGCACTCGAAATAACGCTTAGCAGCACACGTGGATAATGTCCTCTTGGAAACACGAACTATCGTTTAGAGTTTGTCTTTATATTTATTTAATAGTACCACAAACTGTAATTTCCGTTACGTTTGGATCGTCGTATCAAAAATTGTTTCACCAGCTTTTATATGTCGCACTCATAAAACGTTAGATTGCTAACGATCCACAAATGTTGAGAAGTAAAAAAAGAAAAAAAATAAATGGAAAAGGTTGACCTTTTCCTTTCAATAAAAAAATTACTTTAACTATTTTTCGGAATTCTTTTTATTTAATCTTTCTTTCACTCAAATCAAAAAAAATGTATTTTCTTTATACTTCTTGATAACTTAATAATTACGGAAACTTTTTTCCTTTATTTAACACAAAATATTATAATATTTCGCTGTGATTTTCAAACAGCTAAAAAAAATTTTATTATTATTTTCCTTTCCAAAAAAAACTCTACTATCGACTGACAGAAAATCAAAACTCGAATGTACGAGGGTATATCAAAAAGTCTTGCAATATCATATGAAAAAAAAGAGTGAGTGAGACAACAATATATTTTTCAAAACCATTTTTTGTCGCGATGAAACTTCTAGAAGAACATTTCGATGTAAATTTTACAGTTCGTTTGTTTTTGTCAATTTAGTAACACGTGTTTTGAATTTTTCTTAAAATGAATGAAATTGAATATCGCGCCGTTATTAAATTTTTCTGTAAAGATGACCGAAATGCAATTTATATATTCAACTATATATCAAAAGTTTACTGCGAATCTGCACCATCATATGCCACAGTAACAAGGTGGGTAAAATTATTCAAAAGTGGTCGGGCATCATTAGAAGACGACAACTGCTCGGGTCGGCCAGCTGATGCTATTAGCCATGAAAACGTAATTTTGGCCGAATCTATTGTATTGGAAGACCGGCGTATTTCTATTCCGCGGTTAGCGTGGAGACTTTCTCTTTCATACGGTACCACATATACTATATTACATGACCACCTTCACATGTCGAAAGTAAGTGCACGATGGGTTCCCCGTTTGTTGAATGCAGAACAAAAAAAATGCGTGTTCAAACTTCAAAGGCGATTTTAGATATGTACAAAGAAGATCCAGAAAATTTCTTGGATAACATAATAACAGGCGATGAAACATGGCTTCATCACTGGGGTCCGGAATCCAAACAAGAATCGATGCAATGGATTAAACGTAGCGAACCACCACCAAAGAAATTCAAAACTCAACTGTCTGCTGGTAAGGTTTTGGCAACAATTTTTTGGGATGCTGAAGAAATTTTGATAATCGATTATATGCCACCGAAAACCACAATCACAGGCATATATTACGCAGCGGTTTTGCGAAAATTGAAAAAAGCGATCCGAGAAAAACGGCCAAGGAAAGTTAGAAAAAAAATCTTGCTTCTTCACGACAATGCACCAGTGCACAAGGCTAATGTTGCTCAAGCTGCATTAAAGGACTGCGGCTTCGTGGAAATTCCGCATCCACCGTACAGTTCAGACTTGGCACCCAGTGACTAATTTCTGTTACCCAATTTGAAAAAAAAAATTAGGGGCCGGAAATTTTCCAGTGACTATGAAGTACAGTCTGTTGTAAATGGATATTTTATGGAGCAAAAGAAATCTTTGTTTTTAGAGGGTTTAGGCAAGTTAATTGATCGATGTGACAAATGTATAAACCTTAAAGGAGATTATGTCGAAAAATAAAAATATTGCTGTCTCACTCACTCTTTTTTTTCATATGATATTGCAAGACTTTTTGATTTGCCCTCGTATTTACCAAAATCACAAAACGAATGTCATACCAAAAAAAAAAAATTCGAGCCCCGCACAACTCGTAAAAACGTTTTAGAAGAAATGAATCTCTCTTCTCTGTCTCTCCTTTATACCAAATTTTCGTTGGTACAAAAGAGAGACATATAAGAAAAAACATTTTTTCCAAAACGTTTTACTTTGCACACACTCGATGCGCATTGTTCTCTCTCCCATCATCTTTCTCACCCTCGCGCCATCACCACGACGTGTACAAACATTAATCAACTCCGAAAGTGAGGACACAAACCGAGGGGAATAAAATACAAACAGCGCTTGTTACGATCATGTAATCGTAACAACCAAGAGTAGTGGAAAATGTTCAACGAGCAATTACTAAATAGACAATTGACTAGAAAATCGCACTGAATGAGCTCAAATCAACCTATGTGACATTCACGCTCCGACATAAAAATAACATTCTTCATATATACCTCAAAGGGGTGCAAGTGCCGCAGGCTGATTCAGCAAAATACCTTGGTCTGCATTTAGATTCGAGGCTCAACTGGAAACATCATCAAATGTACTGGTTAATTGGGCATCATTCCAAAACGAACCTGTATTGCAAAAGACTGGTATACCAGACTATCATAAACCAATATGGATGTATGGTGCGCAGCTATGGGGTTGTACACATAAATCCAATAGAGACATTGTACAACGAAGCCCAAAAAAATTTCTTCGAATGGTCACCAACGCCTACCGATTACATAACTAACAAGGAAATCCACATAGATTTAGGAATACAATTGATAGACGACGTTATCCGCGAATGTGCCATAAAACATCATGAAAAGAGACTTCTTATACCCACACCAATCTTGAGACCGTACAACTACTGGACAGTACAAACGAAGTAAGGCGGCTCAAACGAAGCAAACCACATGAGCTTACCGTATGAAAATTATAAACCTAATGAATTAATAATGTTTAAGATTGTAGTAACTGCGATGCATAGTTTAAGTCACGTGTCGGACGTAATTCCAATGGTTACCATTCGATATTAATGTGCGTTCAAAAATGATTGAATTTATGGACACAGATTTCTTGCCAAACAATTGTACTCCAGGCGGGAAAGTATTTCACCGCTGCAATTAACGTTAACCGATGGGGAACATTTTTCCTGAATTTGGATTTGGTAAATATTTAACCCTTCAATGCATGATTTTTTCTATTTTGTCGAAAAAATTCTACATTATAGTTTCTGCAATCCTTATTTATAATATTAAAATAAGAATTTCTAATTATTTGTAGTTTCCTCGGAAAATTGATTTTCAAGGTTGTATCATATATGATACGGCATGCATTTACGAGTAAAAAACAAACAAAATTTTTTATTATTTTTTTTTTTTTTTTCAAATTTTTTAAATAACTAAAAATGTTACATAGTTTTCACAGCCTATGCCTTTTAATTTAACAAAACTATTTAATAATAAAAATTAAAATAATAAAGGACATAACACAATTTCTGTCTTTGTTGCAACAAAGATGTATGTTACATTTTTCACACATTATAAAAGTGAGTTTGGAACTTCCAGGTAACTTACACCGCTGTATTTCCGATGTCCAGTTGAGAAAATGCGATACACTGACAGACGTCTATTGCAGCTATGTGACTTGCGTAGGACTTTTTTCGTTTAACGTCTATCTCAAGACTAATACTATTGGTTGATGGTCGGTTGGGCTCGTTTTAAATAGTTGTAATTATCATTGACTCTGCACAGGCTTTCAGCAAGTTGAATTCTAAAATTTATTAGAGCGAAATGTTCCTTTCCTAAATCACCACCGATTCTTTTAGAAAGTGGCCATGAATTTACCACCGTGATATCTTAAAGATGGTAAATATTCGTATGCACCATTTCTTGGAGCGTTTTTGTGGTGACCTATTTATCCTTTAGAGTACGTTCGGTTGGTAACTTGCTTGAAAATAGTCTGTTACGACGTACTGTGCCCATTGATTGAACACCTACTTTATTTAGTTCGAAAACCAATGGTAAGCTCGTATAATAATAATCGAAGTAATCGTGGTGGTTCGCATTTCTTGGTACATTTCATAGTAGTCGAATGACCAAATTTGATGAGCTTCCCAAATCTTTTTCTGATGAAATACGTTTATCATTTTCTTGCCCCGAAAATTGTTCAAAATTGTACGTAAATCCTGAATTTTCACTGAGAAGAAAAAATTTGTAGCCCTATTTATGCGGCTTCATTGGCGTGTACTACTTCAAGTAACTTCTACCTTTAGTAGAGCACATCTGTTCATCAATAGATATATTTTGCTCGATTGGAATCTTCAGGAAGTTTTTAATGAGAGCATCTATTACCAGTCGTATTTTGAACGGGCGATCGTGATTTGGATTTGCGTCCGGCATATTGTTCTCATTGTGATTGCAATGAAGAAACTGACGAATTTTTTCGAAATCATTTTCCGTATTATATTGTTCCACTTTATGGGACCAGTATCAGCGCAAGCTTGTTAGTTGGTACATGAAAGTTAAAATACACACCTCGAGAAATTTTTCCAAATCCTTCCCGTTTATTGAAAACGTATTTTTGATGTTAGTTTCCATTGCATAGTTATTTGATTCTCTAACGCTATCACCATTTTAATTAGAATTGAAAATTTCAAGAGGCGTTTGTAGTTCGAGAAGTTCTTGTGGTTATTCAGCACCGTTAAATTTATATTTATCTGATGAAGCATTCAAATTTTACTTTCCAAATAGTATTATTATACAACTTTTTTAATTCCTTGACCTCCCTCGTTTCACTTGTCACCTCAATTGCGTTGCCAATATCAGGATCTTGTAATTCAATCACAATATTATCACTATTTAGTAGTATCACAGGTATATTTTGAATGTCTAATGGTACGTCGTCATCCGTTTCAGATGGTCGTTTAATTCGGAAGTGGCACTTTGTTGCACAACATTTTAACTATAATAATCATCACCACCACTGTCTTCTTTCTCAGCACTGTCAATAGAATTACATATTAATAAACTCCTCGATTTCTATAGCATTTAAAAACTAGCGTTGATCAGTCATTTTTAACTACCAAAAATGTTAAATAAAATTTGTTATTAAAGAAGAGTTCCACCTTATCTTCAATTTATACGGTTGTATCATATTTGATACAACCAATAATTGTGCCGTAATTGCATGATGTATCATATATGATACAACCCATGTTTTTCAATATTTATAATGATAATATAGACATATATATGTCAAAATGGTTGAAACACATAATATATTTACAAATATTTAATAAAATATTTTTATTATGTGAAATAGTTTATAAATATCCTAGAAAAAAACGACCAAAAATCTACGTTGGTTGTGACAAACTAATTACCAGAGCAAGCGACACTCAACCCTCATTATTCCATAAAAATACGCGGGAAAACTAAATTTTGGGTTGGTATAGGTGTTCAAAATATGTAGAAGAATATTCTTATATGAAGCAAATAGGAAATTTATATGTATACATGTACTTTTTTGTAATATGAAATGGTTGTATCATATATGATACAATATGCATGGAAGGGTTAATATATGCGATGCAATGATCTATGCATGGTAACTATAGAATGAAGCATCTCGAAAGGTTAAATGTGCTGTTCGATTCTGGCTGAGATGGTTAACTAATTAATGCTAATATTGTAAATGTTCCTACTGAAAACTGTGATTGCAAATAATTGTGCGTGTGTTCTTTGACACACGTTAATTTGAATTTGCATCAATGAAACCTATTTATTTAATAGTAAGCCATGCCTTTTTCATTTCATGTCATTAAGATTCATTATGTTTTGGCAACTCTTAGACAAATAAACTTTAAATTATTTAAGTTATTACATAAAATTTGTTTTATTTTATAGTCAATATGGCTCAAAATGCTATGGAGCGATTATTTATGGAATACAAACTAAAAGCAGCAGCTACACAAGTAAAAGTTGCTTACGTAATGAACCGTTATGCAGCAGTTTATGGACGTACACCAGATATTGATACTTTATTTACAACGCTTTTTGAAGCAGTGCAGTCTATATATAGAGGTCGACAAAATGAAACATATACCGACGCTGACCGTATTGGAGCAGATATACGTAATGTGTAAGCTTACGACATAAAATAATTAGATGGAAGTACTTGGGGGAACAATTTCTTTTATTTTATTTTATAGGATAGCACAACCGTCATGGTATAACACCCCTACTGTTTCGGACTATACTGGTGATGAGTCTTCGTGGGTGTATCGCACACCGGTGCGAAAGCCGTATTGTAAAAAAAGAAACGTCATAAGAGACTGAGTAAAAATGTTTACGGCCCAGAAAATTTCTAAAGCTATGCGAACCAACCGCACCAACAAATATCAGATTCAACTTTTGGCTTTATAGTTTTGGGATTACGAACGAACCATGTGCTCAGGCGTTAAGGATATTGCAAAAATCGAAAGTATCATGAAACAGATTACATAAAATAAAACAGGTGATCATGATAATAAAGAGACGCCTTCTTACCTGAAATTTTTTTGTTTATGGAAAGATTTGCAACGATATGCACGCACTAGTCAGTAGTGACCCCTTTGAGTTTTAAATTGGATGTTGTGGTTGCATACAAATGGATGCCCTAAATTTTATTAAAATCGGCTGAACACCAAAATTATTAATGAGGCATTTCTTTACCCTAGGCAGAGTCTATAATATCTTCACTAGATAATGTATTGTAATACTTGTAAGAATCATTAAGGCTCAAATAAATTGAATTTATTACATTCGACTCGTTTTTTTTTTCGAAATGACAATTTGCATGAAGATGACATTTTAAACAAAAACAACGAGACGGATAAAACGGATTCGTGGGGTTTGAGCACTTACTGGCGAAATTTCTAACGGATATCTCACGCTCCAATTATTGTAAGAAAAACGAAAAACGTTTCTCTCTGCTCATTACGATTAGCGTAATCTTCCCCGAAGCACTCCTAATGTTCGTGGTTGCTTTTTACGTCCCACGTTACGCATAGTATCCTGCCAAATTGAGGACGTACGGCTATCGGTCCCATTTAGATAGAACTATCTGCGCATTGTGTAGACCCTTGGAATGGAATGAATGGAATTGTGCACTCAGTCGGCGAGGGTGCGGTGAAAGCCATGCAAGCACCATCGTCGAGTCGCACTATGCTGTAAAACATTTTGTATAGCCCACTTTGACCAGGCGCGTCTGGTCTGGTACATAATTCAAATCACCATAAACAAGTTTGTCTGATTGGAGGCATCTTTGCTTTGTTGAGACACACCGAATCACGTGTTCTATAAGCGTCTGCACATACATGCTGTATTGTTATATATGTTGCGCACACCTGATTTGGTAATTTTAAGTAACGCATAATTTCAATAATTAATTATGATACGGATTATCTGCTGTTGTGGTGATAAAGATCAATACCGTAATTACAATAGACGTTAAGTAGAATTTGTACCTAAAATCAGTTGAGATGCAATTGCTAAACAAATAAGTATTATTAAAAATAATAATTAATATAATAATAAATAATATGTTAAATAATTACGTGTAATAATAAAATAATAATGATAATTAAATGTGTTTTATTTTAATAAGTTAAATAAAATAGTCAATTCAAAATAAAATATAATTAAAAAATGTTTTAATAACGAATCACATAACATGGCGACCGTGAAAATAAAATATTTCTAATCAAATTATAAAACGTTCAAAAAAAAAAAAGAAATAATAAAAACGTGCCATTAGTTAACAAGAAAGTACAAATTTAATTCAGTTCTGTGCAATATCGTTATTGTGGACAAAATTTATATACACGTGGAAAACTATAGTATCGTTAAAACTTTGTGCTACAACTAATCATCAAAACTAGTATGAATGAAAATTGTGTGCGTTAAATGAATTTAACAGCAAAATTCCACTCAAAGTGAAAGCGGAAAATCGCAAACGGCTGCGTAATATCAACATGCTTGAAAATATTATTAATTCGCTGTAATTTTTGATTCAACGGAGCACATTACAAGTACGTGTGTTTCATCTTCATGTGCTACATAACAACCAGTATAACTAATTCATAATTCAACTATATCAAAAATTACTCATATTAATCGTAAGGTGTTTCGTGAAGTCATATAGCTGTGCATAAGACCAGTTATAAATTACCCATTCAACATGCTTCATCATAAACCAATGTGAAAACGAAAAGTATGTTGTGGTTCATCAAAGCAGTACAATTGAAGGTCAAGTCAAGAGTAACATCAAGACGTGAGAATGGAGCAAGGTTATCCAGCATCATCATTATCATAAACAATATTGTAAAGAACTGTAAGTCCGTTTAAATATACTCAATATGAGTCAATTTTCTCTATGTATACATTTTTCTGTACCTGTTCTGCACCTAATATTATAAAACTGCATATTATTTACTGGAATTCTCAAACAAACATATAGGTCTAATATGTATATGGTTATTAATGATATGAATAATTTTATATTAATTTTGTTATAGTACGTAGTATATTAAGTCCAATAAGGATAGTTGATTGATATTTCTTCGCAAAATTCGTTACATAAGTCAAACCTTTTTTTGTTTTCATTTATTAATTACTCAATATATATATATATATAAAAAAAAAAATAAATAAAAAAATACAATATTAATCACGTCATTGATTCATAATTGTTGTTGCGTATATATTATATATTTTTTTTCTTCCTAAAATGTTCAATAACACGAATTTTGAATTTCTTTTGAATGTCTACACGATATGAACAAAAATTAAAGGAGTATTATACTGAAATTACTGAACTCATTACAAAAATTGCACAAAATAAACAAAGTGATCCTGATGAATTAAAATACAAAGCTATTAAACATTTAAAGAACCAACTCGATCTGTATTCTGAATATTTCGAACAAAATATTAATAAATTATCTAGTATAAAACAAACTATTTGGTATCGTCAGAAACGACTTCTCGAGTTAAAGTGTAGAAAATGTGTCGAATCACTTGGATTCGATTATGATGCCGATTTTATATTTGCATTAACATTAGATGAAATTGGTGACAAAGACCATATTGATAGTGAGTCAGATATTGCTAATAAATCAATACGCCGTAGTAAAGAGAACAGTTCTACTGATGTCAAATTTATTTCACATTTTGATCCAATTGTGGATCTTCAAACAAAACCAACCACTTCCAGCTCATCCAAACAACCTAAATTGAACGATAAACAAAGCTTTAAAGAATCAATTTACAAAATGGAATCATTTGAATTGAAGCTTGCTAATTCATTGATACCAGATTTCGATGGTAGTGCTAAAAATATGGAAGACTTTATCGATAAATGTGAATTTTATAATGATCAACTAAAGGTAACTGACCGAGAAAAATTATTAAATTTTCTATTGAAAGTTAAAATTTTACGAGAGGTAAAGGCAAAAATTAGTATAGAGGCAAAACCGACAACCTTTGAAGAATTTAAAAGAATTATTACAAATCGCTTCTCAAGTAAGATTTCAAAGCATAAAAAAATGGAAGAATTGCAAAATTTAAATCAACAAAATAGTTTAACAGATTTTGCTACAAAACTTGAAAATGTATGTGCTGATCTAATTAAATTAAAAATGCACGATAAGGAAGCCGCAGAACTTAAAACGATCAAGTCAGAAGTTGAAGAATCAGCACTTCATGTTTTTACCAGAGGTTTAAAACGAATTGAAATACGCCAAGCTCTAATCTACAAGGAGCCTAAATCTTTATCAGATGTGATTCAATTTGCGCTAGAAGCTGAATCAAAATTAGGAACCCCATATGAAGCAAGAATTAATCAATATTCAGGTCATAATTTATCACATACTAATCATAATAATAGTAACAATAATTATCGTAGAAACTTTCGTAATTTTCAACCAAATCCAAATCGTTCGAATCAAAATCAAAATTTTTCAAAATATCAAAATTATTCTAACCCACATTATCGACAATATCATATTCCAAATCGAAATTTCACAAATGGTAATTCGAATTTCCTAAGTAATCGTAATAATCATAATTACGAAAATAATGAATATAATAATAACAATTATAACAATAAAGCCAATCATGATTATGGCAATTCAAGTGGAACCCGAACATTTTATCGTCAGCAGTCTTCTTTCAACAAGAATAATTTTCAAAACAAGTCTAATTATTAACAAAATCAATCGAAAATACACGTCATAGATACAGCTGAAGAAGCGGGAAACGATTTCCGCCCTCAACAGGAAGACCAAGAATTAAAGCAGTTGGGGGCTATACCAAAGAGACGTTAGAATTATATACTTTCAATAATTTCTCAAGTTGTGATTTTATCAATGTAAGATTTCAAGGATGTTCACCAAACAACAATACAAAAATACTAATGGTTGATAGCGGTGCTGGTATATCGATTCTAAAATTATCAGTAATCGAAAATTTCTATGATATAGCTAGTGATCATAAATGTATCATTAAAGGTATAACTTCTGGTAGTGTTGAAACTTTAGGTAAAATCAATTATAAAATCATTTTAGAAAATTTGTTTGCGCTACAACATGAATTTCAAATAGTACCTAATGAATTTCCTATTGAAACAGATGGTATTTTAGGCAATGATTTTCTAAAAAAATATAAAGCAACCATTAATTATTCAACATATATTTTAGAAATTCCAATAAGAAATGATAAAATTTTAATCACACTTTTTGATCGTATTCACGATTCAATTGTAATACCACCAAGAAGCGAAGTTGTTCGACGTCTGGATTTTCAAGTCAATGAACCTTATGTAATATTATCCGATGAAATTCAACCAGGAATTTTCATAGCAAATACAATTGTAAATGAATTTACCCCATTTGTAAAAATTCTAAATACAACATTACATGAAAAACCAATTAAATTGTGGAAACCCAATATGATACCATTGCGGTTATATGATGTTTATTTAATTACATCTTCTAACGAAACCGAAAAAAATGCTAAAAAATTACAAGATCGATTTCAAATTTTACGAGATTTATTAGAATTTGATACAAATACCGAATATGGAAAAGATACAGTATTAAAAATTTGTGAACAATTTTCAGATATATTCTACTTAGACGGTGAAAAATTAACAACTAATGTATTTTACAAACAAAATATTTCATTAAATGATGCTGAACCAAGTTATGTGAAAAATTATCGTATTCCCCAGGCACATGTACAAGAAATTGAACGACAAGTTCAGGAAATGCTTACAGACGATATTATTGAAAATTCATATTCCCCATATAATTCACCTCTCCTATTAGTTCCGAAGAAAAATTGCCAAGACATAAAAGATTGGATGTGGTAGTGGATTTTAGGAAAATTAACAAAAAAGTAATTTCTGATACATTCCCATTACCTAGGATCGACGAAATCTTAGATCAAATGGTCCGTGCTAAATTTTTCTCTATTTTAGATTTAAAAGCCGGATTCCACCAAATTGAAATTGAACCTGGGTCTCGTGAACTAACTGCTTTTTCTACAAACAGAGGTCATTACCATTCCAAACGTTTACCTTTTGGTTTAAAAGTGTCACCAAATAGTTTCCAGCGGATGATGACTATTGCAATGAGTGGCTTAACACCCGAAGCAACATTTTTGTACGTAGATGACTTAGTCGTATTCGGTTGTTCATTGAGACATCATAATTTGAATTTGGTAAAGGTATTTGAACGTCTCCGAAATTTTAATCTGAAGTTAAATCCAAGAAAGTGTAAGTTCCTACAAACAACAGTGACATATTTAGGACTTCAAATCTCAGATTGTGGCATTTTACCTGACCCCTCAAAATTCGCAGTTATAAAAAATTATCCAATACCACAAACCGCAGATGATGTTCGTCGTTTTGTTGCTTTTTGCAATTACTACAGAAGATTTGTTGAAAATTTTGCAAAAATCGCGGAACCATTGAATAAATTATTACGAAAAAACATAACATTTGAATGGACACCAAACTGCCAAAAAGCGTTCGAAATATTGAAGAAAATATTAATAGAACCTCCTTTACTGCAATATCCTGATTTTCGTAAACCATTTCGGTTAACAACCGACGCATCAGATAGAGCGTGTGGTGCTGTATTATCACAGATGAAAGATGATCACGATTTACCCATCGCGTATGCTTCGAAATCATTCACAAAATGTGAAAGATATAAACACGCATCTTTAAAAGAACTAACAGCTATTCATTGGGCAGTTCAGTATTTCAGGCCGTATTTACTTGGAAGAAAATTTAAAATTTTCACTGATCATCGATCATTAATCTACTTATACAACATGAAAAATCCTTCGTCAAAACTAACAAGGATGAGACTGGATTTAGAAGAATTTGACTTCGAAGTTGAATACATTAAAGGAAAGTCAAACGTATGTGCGGATGCATTATCCCGAATTGTAATTGATAGCGATGAATTAAAACAATGTACAGTCAACGCCATCACTAGAAGTATGACAAGACAACCTACTCAGCAAAATCAATACCTCCAAGAGCCTGATCAACTCGTGGAGTCTGAGGATGTAAGAGTATACTCGGCAATGACTGCAAGCGAAACGAAAAATTATCGAAAATTAGAATTCCATATTGAAGAAGGTTTTAATAAAAATGTAGCTACAATAGAAAACCAAAAGCATAAAAGTATCATTAATTTATATGTAAAAACATTAGATGAAGTGGACTTCGCTTTAGAGCGAGCATTTCCAAAAATTTAACATATATTAATTCAAAGTGGGTACACACATACAAAATTAAAATATAATGATACAATTTTTGAATTAGTAGATATTAATAAATTTAAAAACATCGGTAATTCATTACTACATAAGCTAAAAATTGCTATAACTCCAGTACGTATTGAGGTTAAAGACGAAAATGTTATCAAAGAAATCATACAAAATTATCATGAAAGTCCAATCGGGGGACATGTTGGAGTTACAAGACTTTATCATAAATTGAGCGAGAAATATATTTATCCTAAATTGAAAAGTAAAATTCAGAACTTTATATCAAATTGTAATGCATGTAAACTGAATAAGCATCAAAAATCTCATATAGAATTACAACAGATTACAGACACCCCATGCAGTAGTTTTAACGTAGTTTCTATTGATACCGTTGGTCCATTAATTTTTTCAAATCAAGGCAATCGTTACATATTAACTTTGCAAGACGAACTAAGCAAATATATTATTTTAAAAGCCATTCCAAATAAAGAGGCAAAAACTATCGCCAAGGCATTCATAGAAAATTTAATTTTGGTTCATGGTGCACCTCGGAAAATTCGGTCAGACATGGGTTCCGAGTATCTGAATTGGTTGTTTGAAAGTATAACTGAACTTTTAAAAATTGAACACAAACATTCAACTCCATATCATCCACAAACTATAGGAGGACTAGAACGAAATCACAGGTGTCTAAATGAATATTTAAGATCATATGTAAATTCAGACCTTACTGATTGGGACGATTATATCAAATACTATGAATTCTGTTACAATACTACACCACATAGCGTTCATGGCTATACGCCCTTTGAATTAGTATTTGGCAGGCAAGTAAATTTCCCATCAGATATACGCCTAGCTGAGGTAGAACCATTATATAATATAGATGATTACTCCAAAGAATTTAAATATCGATTATCAGTAGCACATTCTCGCGCTCAAAATTTATTATTGAAAGAAAAAGAAGCAAGGAAATTAATGTTAGATAACAAAATAAAATTAAATTACATACATTTTAAGGTAAATGATTTAGTATTGGTAAGAAATATGAATCAACATAAGTTAGAAGCCATTAAAGATGGTCCATTTAGAATTATAAGTATTAATGATAGTAATGCTACTATAGAACATGTAAATAGTAAAATTAGAAAAGTTATACATAAAAATATGTTAACAAATTATTAGGATTAAAATTATTAATTAAAATTTATAAATTAATTAAAGATAAACACATATCTAGTTCTAAAATTTTAAATTATTTTATATATTTTTTTATTACAATATACAAAACTAAATGCCGGGTCGACACGGCATACAATAATCAGAAATATACCAACAATTTCCAATTTTGTAAATTGTAATCAATTATGTACACCAAAGTTAAAGAAAAAAAATAAGAAAAAAATAAATAAAATAAAAATAATAAAAAACGTTTATATTTATAGTGGTAATAATTAGTAAAATATTTAAAAAAAAAATAATTAAAAACTAATTTATAAATAAATATTATTTTAATTATTTTTTTTCTCTCAAGGAAGGTGGTGTTATATATGTTGCGCACACCTGATTTGGTAATTTTAAGTAACGCATAATTTCAATAATTAATTATGATACGGATTATCTGCTGTTGTGGTGATAAAGATCAATACCGTAATTACAATAGACGTTAAGTAGAATTTGTACCTAAAATCAGTTGAGATGCAATTGCTAAACAAATAAGTATTATTAAAAATAATAAATAATATAATAATAAATAATATGTTAAATAATTACGTGTAATAATAAAATAATAATGATAATTAAATGTGTTTTATTTTAATAAGTTAAATAAAATAGTCAATTCAAAATAAAATATAATTAAAAAATGTTTTAATAACGAATCACATAACATTATACTATTTGTATTTCCACACTTGATATCAGCCATCTCGCATGCTAATCAGGATAAAGTTCATGAATTTTTAACCACGAGTGGTTTTAATGGGTTCAAGATTCTCTGGCGATATGGCTGTAAGAAATCTCTCACAATTAGAAGATCATCTTCCTTTAAACCCGGCAACATTAAAACTTTTCAATAATTTATTTTAAAGCACTTGTAACGGAACGTTTGATGGAGTGACCTCGTCCAACATCCTTCACGCCCGTTAACAGACATGTTATCGTCACCACCTGCAGCTTTAGCCGACTATTGCTCAGTCTGTCGTGTGGGTGTTCTTGGTGATGCCCGGTAACACTTCGGGGCTGCTTTTCAATTCTCTACATATTCACTAAACAGAGGAACGGAGCTAAACGGAGAATGGAAGGGAGTTCTAATATGTTGAATTCCATATGCTGTATAAGATAGCAGAAAATTTCCAGCAGAAAAAATGTGTTTTGCTATTCACCGCTAGAGGCATCACTATCACAAAAATGAAATATTTTCTGCTGATATTTTTTTACACCAGCAGAAAATTTTCGATATTTTTATGCAAATTAAAAATTCTCAGCAGAAAGTTTTATGAAAAATCAGAGAATTTATGAAAAAGAAGAGAAAATATACGTTTAAACGTTTTGAAGCGATGAAAGTTAATTTTCTTTAAAAAACGATTTGCGTATGTATAGTGTAAGCACTCTCAAAACATAATTAAATTATCATAATCATAATTATGCAAACACAGGGAAATATAAAAAAAATGGCCATCGTTGAAAGTATTCCATACATTTTTAACTCATTTTAATATGAAATGTTTTCAGTTTTTTAACAAAAGTGTTAGAAAACCCCCCCTGTAACTACCCTGGGTGTATGTTTTTATGGTAGCTGAGATCATAATCTATGTATATACATGAGCAACACAAGATTCACACTTGACGTCAGTAGCGTTCCATACAGTTTTGAAGTCATTTTAATGTGAAATGTTTTCTGTTTTTTAACAAAAGTGTTAGAAAAACCCCCCTGTAACTACCCTAGTTGTATGTTTTTATGATAGCTGAGATCATATTCTATATACATGAGTAACATCAGATTCACACCTGGCGTCAGTAGCCTTCCATACATCTTTGAAGTCATTTTAATGTGAAATGTTTTCAGTTTTTTAACTAGAAGGCTACTGACGCCAGATGTGAATCTTATGTTACTCATGTATATAGAATATTATCTCAGCTACCATAAAAGCATACACCCAGGGTAGTTACAGGGGGGTTTTTATATCACTTTTGTTAAAAAACTGAAAACATGTCACATTAAAATGACTTAAAAAACGTATGGAGTACTTTCAACGATGGCCATTTTTTTGATGTTGATCTGTGTTTGCATAATTATGATTATGATAATTTAATTATGTTTTGAGAGTGCTTACACTATACATACGCAAATCGTTTTCTAAAGAAAATTAACTTGCATCGCTTCAAAACGTTTAAACGTATATTTTCTCTTCTTTTTCATAAATTCTCTGATTTTTCATAAAACTTTCTGCTGAGAATTTTTAATTTGCATAAAAATATCGAAAATTTTCTGCTGGTGTAAAAAAATATCAGCAGAAAAAATTTCATTTTTGTGATAGTGATGCCTCTAGCGGTGAATAGCAAAACACATTTTTTCTGCTGGAAATTTTCTGCTATCTTATACAGCATGAATTCCATAACGATTCAGTAGATTCCCGAACACAGTAGATTGAAACTGCCTTCCATTATCCGAAAACAATATCTCGGGAACAGAGAATAGTAGGAATATTTCCTTCTCAAGGTAATCACACATTACTGTCGACGATGCATCTCGAAACGCCTTTAGTCTTATAAATTTGGAAAAATGGTCCAATACGACTAATACACAAGTATTTCCGTTTCGAGACCGAGGGACGACTTGTCTCTAACGGACGCCCCATTGGTGGTCTGGTTAGGTAATTTGTAGCTTTTGACATTTTACAGGTTTCACACTGATTAATGAAAGCTCGTACATCCTTAGCCATGCTAAACCAAAAGTAATAGCGTTGAAGACGCTCGAGGGTTTTATAGATGCCCATATGGCCGGACGAAAGAGGTGTATGAGCGGCTGCAAGTATTGTTGGAACTAGGCTCTTGGGGATGACCAATTTCCAATTTGAAATGTCAGTCTCTGCGTAACGTATGCCATACGACTGTGATATCAAAAGTTTGCCGTCTTCTACTCGAAAATTGGAATCTATACATTCGTCAAATTTTGCACTTTCTCGATGAGATTTAGGTATTCTTCGTCATTGAACGCATTGGAATCCATATCGATCCAAAATGAAGCGTGATAATTAGGATTCGCATTCTCAAACAGGGCTTCGCAAAACGATCGGGAAAGCGCATCCGGTACAACGTTGAGTGGTCCGTTCCGGTATTCAATGTGAAATTTGTGACATTGAAGGCTCCACCTAGCTAAGCGTCCCGATAAATCGGACATGTTCATCAACCAGCGGAGACTCGCGTGGTCTGTTATAATGGTGAACTCGAAACCCTCAATATAATGTCGAAAATGTTTTACTGATAATACAGCCGCGTAGCATTCGAGTTCGGTAGTACTATATTTCCTCTGGGTACCGTTCAATTTCTTAGAGAAGAAAGCAATCGGGTGTTCACAATCATCAATCTTTTGAAATAACACTCCTCCTACTCCTCTTGACGAAGCATCGACTTGGATGTAAAAAGGTAGCGCAAAATTTGGGTGTACTAACACCGGCGCAGTGGTAAGACGTTCTTTTAAAACCTAGAATGCGTCGTGTGCCTCGGTATTCCATGATAGTTTGGCCTTGGTTTTTAAGAGGTCGGTAAGTGGAGCTGAAATGGCGGAGAAATTAGAAATTAACCGTCGGTACCACCCACACATACCGAGAAAGCGACGTAACTGTTTGACGGTTTGCGGAATAGGGAACTCTTGAATTGCAAGCACTTTATCTAAATCGACACGTATGCAACCTTCTCCGATCACATAACCTAAATACTTCATACGTTTTAATACAAATTTACTTTTCTGAACATTAATAGTGAGGGTTGCCTGGCGCAACCACTTAGCTACGAGCTTCAGAAGCACAAGGTGTTCATCAAAAGAACTGGCCGTGACAAGAAGATCGTCAAGATAGACGAAAATCCTGTCATGGTATTCATGGGGAACCACCTTGTGCATCAGTCGACACATAGTTTGTGGGGCGTTGCACAATCCGAAGGGCATTTCGGTGAATTGGTAAAGAGGCCTACCCGGTACCGTAAAAGCTGTTTTGCATTTGGCATCATTGTCGAGTGGAATTTGCCAGAATGCATCCTTCAAGTCCAAACTGGAAATGAAGGCTGTATTCTCCAGTCGACTCAGTATTCCATCAATTATTGGTAACGGATAGGCGTCTTTCACTGTCACTTCATTCACCCTTCGGGCATCCAGGCACAACCTCACTTTGCCATTCGATTTCTTGACCAATGTTACTGGAGAGCATCATGGGCTGGAGCTTTCTTCAAGCACTCCGAGACTGATCATGCGATCGAGCTCGGCGTTCATTAACGCTTGTGTCGCAGGCGATACTGCATAGTATCGCTGCTTCACAGGTTTAGCCTGTCCTGTATCTATCGAATGACAAAGGAGTTTCGTTCGTCCCAACCCTACTTGAGTTGACGAGGGAAACATATCGATGATTTCCTGCAACTCATTTCGTTGTTTTGGTGAAAGCGCATGTAGTAGTGAGTCCTCCGGATCATTCACCGAGTCGATTTCGGGAGGATCGTCTGGTAGTGGCACGTGTAATTCACTAAGTTGAATTGTTATTCCGAACAGATTGAAGAAATCGACACCCAAATAGAGTGCTTGACTTAAATTAGGTGCCAAAAATAATCGAAGGGATTTTGTTTGATTGTTGAACCGAATTTTGACAAGGATGTATCCCAGAGTACGTTCTTTGGCTCCATTGGCGGTGGAAATGACTGATGGTGAATGATGGAAACGAAGTCCAGCGAGGGACAATAGTTTCTCACAATCCTTACCAAGGAGACTAACATTGGCTCCCGAATCAAGGAGGCCACGAATAGGTTGATTGAATATTTCAACGGTTACGTAAGGTCTACCATCAACTTCGGTTGATAGGAGTGAAGAACAAATTTGTTTACGGATCTTTCGTTTTTCCTTGAAATACACCCATGAACGGTGAAAGCTCGATTTGATTTTATCCGGAACGAAATCAATACTGTTCGACGTAACGATAGAGAAATTATTTATGGGACACGGTTTTTGAATCGGTTGTAAAATTCGGGGTCGGTGTTGGAGGCTGCCTCCTCGAACGTGACCTTCTTGCGCGGGAGAATTGAGTATTGAGGGGTGGATTCCCGTGAACTCCACTCCCTCCTCGGCGCGTTTCCCTGCTCTGGAGGATTGCAGTTAGAACATGCGCTATACACTGTGTCATCTTTACCACATACGAAGCAAAATTTTCGAAGAGGAGCTGTACATCTTCGAAAATAATGCCCGGGGTTTTTGCAATTCCAACAAAACCGATTATTAATGCCCAACCGTTGTTGGTTAAGATTATTGTGAGGAGCGTGTGTGTTACGATTATCAGTGTTAATCGCACTTACTTCTGGCTCATAATTATGAACGGTATTAGCCTGGTTAAAGTGAGGCGTGGTAGAATGTACATGATCACCAGCTAACGTAAGGCCTGCCGAGTTGTCTATCATGGGAGGAGGAACAAAACCTTGTGACCTCGTTTTGGGAATCGTTGAAGTATGTCTCGTGATTTCGACTCGGGGTAGTCGAGTGCATGAACAAATCGATCTTTAGTAGATACACTCGCTTCTGGGTTAATTCCCAATTCCTTCCATAATTGTTCGACTCGGCGACATTCGCTTGCCAACTGGTTTAAAGTCTGAAATTCTCGGTCCACAAACTTTTCGCGGAGTCTCGGTCTCATATTGTTAATTAGAATAGATAAGATTTCCGCATCTGTAACAGCCGTTTTTGATTGCAACGCAATCTTTTGAATGTCTTCCATAAATGCCACGAAAGATTCTTTTGGATAGTTTTGTTTCCTCTGTTCTAACATGCGCTTAATATGTCTTTCATTAGATGTTATTTGAAATCGATCTATTAAATAGTATTTCAGACAGGGCCATCCAATGTACATGTTAGAATTCCGTTGACGAAAGGTCCAATACCAGTCCAGAGCGGTGTCGTTGAGGAAGGAAGAAGCTACTTCTACTAGACGATCTAAATGAATGTTAGATGCGTTTGCCATGTGTTCCACTCGGAATAGGAAATTTTCTATAGGAATGTCGGCAGGTAGACCACGAAATCTTAAATTCCAAGAGGATACTGTACGTGTGAGTGTACGGTCGCCAGTCTTAACATGATTTGTTGGGGTATTGCTAGCGCTGTCACTATTTGGATTTGGACGAGCTACTAAATTTAACTTTTCGTTAAAATTATGCAATAAACTGTTGAAATTAGTAATCATCTGTGTTATGTTATCCTCGGAATGGGCATTATTAATAGACTGTTGTTGCTTAGACATACTAGGCGTCTTTGGTGCCTGGTTGGTTCCTATTGCCCCTATATGCGAATTTACACGACTACCCTGAATATGGCGGTTTGCGATACATGATGATTGACCTTCCGGAAAACTAGTCTGGCAGGGTGGAGTTCCTCCTACCGGAGAAAAGAAACTGCTGCTAAATAGTGCGTCTCGCAAACAACCATTCAATCTATTAATGCGACCAAGTAGTTCCATTCTAAATTCATATTCTGCAGTCGTTTAAGACGATTTTGAATGTGAATTAGACGAGTTTGGTATGACTCAAGGTCTCTATACGTCACTTCATTTGCATCTAAAGCAGATTGAATGCGATTTAATTTCAACGTACACAGTTTAACTTCATGAGCACTATTCCGAACAGCAGTTCGGTGTGGTTGATCTGGCGTAAGTATGGGAAATCTTTTCTCATCTTCTATTTTGGAACCTAATACTTCGAATGCCCTCGGGGTCGATTCGATTCATCGCACTTCTAATTCCACTTGGAATTCATCATTTTCTATGAGTTCGATGTTCATTTTGGTTGATAATAATTTTTTCCGTAGAATAAATACGAATATCACTAATTTCACTACACTTAATATTATTGAGATTTAACATTTAACGTAACCGTATGTAGAAGTTAACAAAACACATACAGTAAGAAAAATAATGAATTTAATGAACGTTACACACTCCCAATTTCGTTCGCTCCCGTCAAAACATCTTTAACTTAAAAATCATTCTAGATTGTGTTATGGGTGGGAAGCCAACCCGCAGATTTCATCTAAATTTGCAGACGCCTCTCACAGTGATTTTTCCGATTAGATCTCAGGGTTTTTGGTCGTGGGGAATTTGAGGCTAAAGAACGACCGGATCTCACCGAATGACAAGTATAATGTGTGCTGAAGAAACCACACGAATGACCTATCGACCCCTAGATACCGATGCCCAGCCGCAACGAAGCAGCATAATAGGGTAAGGATGTTTCTCCAACAGGCTAAGCCTCTTGACACGGAGAGACCTTTAGAGGATCTCCCTCAATTCACACTCGAACGATTCATTCGTCCCCAAATGAACGACACATATGCTGGACACACCACTCGGAACCTGTGGATGTCCCTACCGACCCGAAAAAATTTAGCACTTCATCTTATTGCAAACAAAACAAAAATTAAATGTAAACCAGCTAGGATAATAGCTGAACAAAAGTAAATTAGGGCCGATGAGGAAAAAAACCGAATGCTAAGAATCATACACAGTGCTGTTTTTTATTCCAATTAAACACATTTTGTCCAACGGGCAAAATAAATCCAATTGAAAGGGTTAAACGTGACAATCAAACTGAAAATTAGAAAATTGGAAAATATATGAAATACTGTTAAAGTTGGCCGAAAGTGTCCATCCGAAAGATGGTAATGCTATTAATTTTGCTATACCAGTGGGTCTGTTGGGGTTATGGGGATAAAATGCCATATTTGCTTCATACAGGTTTACTAGTCGATAAAAAAGATTAAAAATTATCCAGCATTAAACGGTATCTAATTGTCGTTAAAACTGTTTGCAGCTCAAGACTATGCCAGTCCGTCACCGATCTGGCTATCCCTACTCAATGGCCTATGACTGTAAGTTGATTTTGAGCATAGGTTAGGGGTGAGTCTGATGAGGTTAAAGGGATGAAATTTTAATTTCCCCATTTTTAATCCATAAAACCGTTGGTCATTCGCGATTTTACAAGATAGACGAACGATTTTATCGATGAAAAATGGGGAAAATAAAAATGTCACCCCTTTAACCCCATCAAACCCACCTCTAACCTAAACTCCGAATCTACCTATGATCATAGGCTATTGAATCGGCTTAAACAGATTGGTGTCTGTTTGCAAAAATAACGAATGACGAACGTTTTATCAATGAAAATGGGAAAAATAAAAATTTCACCTTTATAACCCCATCAGACCCACCCCTGACCTATACTAAGAATCTACCTATGGTCATGGGCTATCGAATTGGCTTAAACAGATTGATGTCTGTATTCAAAAATCACGAATGACGAACGATTTTATCAATGAAAAATGAGGAAAATCAAAATTTCACCATTATAACCCCATCAGACCCACCCCCGACCTATGATCAGAGTCTCCCTATGGTAATGGGCTATTGAATTGGCATAGTCAGAATGGTGTCTATCTGGCAAAATCTCGAATGAACAACGATATTATCGATGAAAAATAGGGAAAATAAAAATTTCACCTCTATCTATAACCAAAGTCTCCCTATGGTAATGGGCTATCGAATCTGCATAGTCAGATTGGTGTCCATCTGGCAAAATCTCGATAGATGAACGATTTCATCAATGAAAAATGGGGGAAATTAACATTTCACCCCTATAACCCCATCAAACCCACGCCTAATCTATAATCAAAATCTAAATATGCTCATGGACTATCGAAATTGCATAGTCAGATTTGTGTCTTTATGCTAAAATCTCGAATGACGAACGATTTTATTGACAAAAAATGAGGAAAATCTAATACCCCTATTATGGTTTTCGCCTCGCCGAACGATTCACGGTGAATCTTAAATCCGTGTGAGTTGTGTTTTCGTATTATGGTTTTCGCCTTTATTTTGGCGAGTGCACATCTAGTAACACTAGCCGAATAATAATTTTTATAACAATTTTTTTTGACGTTTGCGGTTTTTGTCAATAATTGTGTTGTTGTAATCATATATGATTCAGATTTTGTGTTTATAAATTACGTTTTTTTTTTCAATTAATCTAAAATCAGTTTAAAATTATGTTATCTAGTGCGTTCTATCTTTTCTGATAAACCAGATGAAAATATTAACATGGCACAGATGCGAAAATCGTTAAGGGAGCAATGTCATCCGTTTACTCTGCCTGGTACATTATTTTATAGGAGGCCCCAAATTATTCAACATTACTGTCAAATCCTTCCAAAACAGGATTACGAATTGTCTATTTTCCCAAAGCTGGGAATTCCCCTTACAATATCGGTATTTGCCTTCATCTCCCGTTAATTTCGAAAATTGGCTGGGATTTGTTGTTTTCTACATATTATAAAAATATAATTACTTACACGTGAACCTCCATTGTTTGATTTTGACTGTGAAATGAAAACAGAAAACCAATTTTATAAGATTCGCCTACAAAAAGTTGGCGAATCATTTTGACAGTTCAGCTCGTTTAGATGAATATCATAATACCAAAAATGTGAGTTGCATTCGCCGGGAATGTAAAATGCGAAAACCATAATAGGGGTATAAATTTTACCACTATAACCCCATCAAACCCACCCCTAATCTATACTCAGAATTTTTTTATGGTCATGGGCTATCGAATCGGCTTAAACAGATTGGTGTCTGTATGCAAAAATCACGAATGACGAACGGTTTTATCAATGAAAAATGGGGAAAATCAAAATTTCACCCTTATAACCCCATCAGACCCACCCCGACCTGCAATCAAAGTCACCCTATGGTCATGGGCTATCAAATCGGCCTAGTCAGATTGCTGTCCATTTGCCAAAATTTAAAATTTCCATATGATCACGGTCCATCGAATTTTCATAGTCAGATCTGTGTATGTGTGGCATAGTCTTGAATTCAAAACCATTTTAATGATCTTCTTTATTGGTAATTGTCGGTTGTATGAAACTAGATATTACTACTTACAAACCTCCTTCAAACATCTTTAAAAGAGCCATTTTCCTTACACTTTTAACGTTAATAAATTAAATGTAGATGATATGTATTGCGAGATGGCGCAATAAGGATGGGATGTTTGGGTAATTTCTCTTCGAGTGGTAGCAGAGCGTAGTTTATCGCAATTTATGGATTGGCGCTTCTTGTGACGTTTCTGGTCCAATTAAAATCAAACACTATTTGTCAGCACGAATATTTAGTATTCGCACTACAAATTACTATTTTTTTTCGCGTATCACGAACGCAGCCAAACAGCCTACTTGATTTAACCTTGTGCAACATTTTCCAACCCGGTAAGTTGATTCACATCTCTCGGTGATGTCGGATTATCCAGCTTTTCCGGTTGCACGTCGAACACTGCCAGTTTCATGGCCAGCCTTACGTAGATGCCACTAGAGTTTGTACGACAGCGTTTCTCACCTGCCCATCCTTGGCGAGGTTTGTTTCGATTACCAATCCCTTCGGCCACGCATTTCGTGGTAAATTATTATCAACGATAATGACCACATTTCCCTTTTCAATCGGTTTTACAGGCATGAACTATTTCGTTCGCTTTGTTAGCGTGGGCAAATACTCGGTTACACATCGCTTCCAAAATAAATTCGGTAAATGTTGCGACTTCTGCCAGTTCTTTCTGAGTATAAGGTCCTTATCGTTGAATTCACCTGGGGATTTTGAACCGCTTGATGATCTCAGCAAAAAATGGTTTGGTGTCAAGGCTTCAGAATCGGTGTCCTCAATGGTAACGAACGTTAGCGGACGAGAATTGGTAATATTTTCAATTTATATTAACAAGTTTCAAAGCAATTCATCACCTGGGTTGCGCTGAGGCATAATATAGTATAAGGTACTCTTGATTGAGCGCACCAAACGTTCCTAGCTGCCACCCATATGTAGTGACGCGGGCGGATTAAACAGCTATCTGGATCCCGGGATTGTAAATTCTGCCTGAAGTCGACTCTGATCGATTTCAATTACTGCGCAACGCATTTCGGCTTCCGCTCCACATAAATTCGTTTCATTGTCACTACGTATTTCGACTGGCGTTCAACTATGCGCTATTTCAATATGTACTGCCCGTGTCGTCAAGCAAGTAAACAGGACTCAACCACCTCTTCTCCGTACGAAGTCCAACCGAAACATTCATCGGTCCAAAGTAGTCTATGCCCACATAAGAAAACGGTCGAGTGAAGGATGCAAGCCGAGCTGTAGGTAATTCCGCCCATATGTGGCTCTTAAGGGAGAGCATTGGGGTTTTTACATCTCTGGCATGAAGATCGTACTCTTTTCAATAACTGTCTTATGCTCGGAATTACGTATTGCTGATGGAGTTTGTTAATAACGGTTTCATGCGGTTATGGTGGTGGTATTTTCGATGATGTGACATAACTAACAAATAAGTCACCCTATGACCTTTCGGTAGCAATATTGGTCGCCTTTGATTCATACTTACATCTTCCGAAGCATCAATCCTCCCTTTCATCCTTAAAATGCCAACGTTGTCTGAATATGGTGAACTCCTATAAATAGGGCTGGTTTTCGAAACGTTTACTTGTTCATATATTGGAAGCGATTGGTTGCGTAACAATATTTCTACCTTCGTTTGATAGGCATGGAACTGGGCTCGACGGTAGAGTTCAGTGTTTGCTTTTACAAACTCTGTTTGAGTGATAGGTCCTACGGTTACGGCAGTATTATGGACTCTGCATCTTAGGTTATTTACATACCTCAATATAAATGCTTGCACACGAAGAAGGCGTTGCCAACTGGAAAATCGCTCCACCTTGATTGCCGATGGGTAATATTTGACCGTATGCATGTAGTGAGGACGCCGTTTTTCAATGGGAGCTTCGTAGACGACTTGGGGTTGGTCGGGCCACCATGGTTGAAGCTAGTCGAAGAAATTCAGGCCCGTTCAGCCTTCGACTAGATGAATTTAAATCTGGTAGTTTCTTCCATTTTGTGCAATCATCCGCTACACTAATTTTCACCCGATCGATGATCTCCAAACATCTTGCAATACAATTTTTGCGTAAACCAAGTAAAAACTCTAAAGACCCAGAGGATCGAATACGGACATTAGAGTCCTTAAGAATTCACGCTTTGTGGGTCGCTTCTCACCCGACAAGAGATCGCTATCATGTTGTCGGTGAGATAATGATGAACTAAATGTGTCGGTCTCAGTGTTCCACCGCATTCCTAGCACCTTTTCTCCTTCGGTTGTCGGGCTGATGTTCAAGACTTTCTTTGCCTCCGCCATTGTTCTGACAATATCCAATGCTGATAATATTTCCGGAACATTCGACATCCAACATCTTATTTCAAACTCTGCATGTTTGTGTATTTCTATGACCTGTTTTGCTAGTTCGACAGCTTTCTTCGAGGTGTCGACATTGTCTAACCAGTCATCCACATAGTGGTTGTTCGTTATTGCATTGGAAGCTCGCAGATATTTTTCGGCAAAACTTTTACATACTGCATTACATAAACATCAGGTTCTTTACTTGAGTCCTCGCCTCTCCATAGGAACCGTTGAGACTGTTGATCGGCTTCTCGAATGCGTATTTGGTGAAACATTTCTCATGACATAGTAGAATCAGCTGCTTTGTTTTGGTCGTAAAAACCGTGCACAACCCACCCTAATCTAGTTTTGGTGGCCGCTAGTTACTGTGAGATTCCCTCCCTCACCTGTAATGGTATCCCTAGTTTCCAATTATCAATCCCAATGATAATGTGGTAGGGACTGCTTGTTTGTATTCCTGGATCGGAACTCCCTGTTGATGATGGTACTTATCGGACATCTCTTACGCTGCTACGGATTGCACCGGTAGATTAAGACTTCTTACGGTTTTGACATTAGTGATGCGGTGCTTTCGACTTCCTTGTCAGTTTCCCGATATTTGCAGCGAAACTATCTCAGAATCCTTTTCTTCACGAACAGTGTCTGCTGTCCATTTCAGGCACAAGCTCGCAGGAGTTCCTTTTAATTCGAGCACTTTTCTCTAAATCTATGTCTAATAGCGTTAAAGACGAGCCACATAGAGTAACCGGAAGGATTAGGAAAAGAGGTAATTGTTGTAATCGACGTTGGGCATTACAATGTAAAGCGTAATTAGTTACGGGTTTGACGCCTTCTTTCATCTCGGGTAGTACCCCGCCATGAAGCAGTGGGTGGTGTAACGCTTTGCAACGAGGCACTTTCGGCACAGCCGGTTTTCTTTTACGGTCTTCCAACGTTCACTTCGATTCATCTTAATGAAAATCTCACAGCTTTTTATCATATGATCGGATTTCCTACACAGCTGGCATTTCTGATCATCGTTAACAGTTCGATTATGTTTAACATCTCTGTTGTCATATTTCGACTTAGGCTCATCGTCTTGATCAGATTTCCTCCAACTTCTGAAGTTCCAACTGTATCCTCTTGCTTGAGAATTTTGTGGATTGCCCACTTACGGATCTATTTGTGTTCTTCTTCTTGCTCGACGTAGTTTGTCATAGGGTTGTTGGTTATGCTATTTCCAGCAATAGACATGCCCGAGCACATGCTACAAACCCAATCGACATTATGGATTGCCTGCGTTACACCAGCACACACAAAATGAAACCACTTATCACACTTGTCTTACTGCACCGCATATCGTCAAGGCTCTATCAGCATTATCGATTTTTCACTTTCGGCTAACTTTAACAAGATCAAGATTAGTGCTTTAGAAATAGTTTATGTTTTAATTAGTTAATTTGAAAAAAAAAAAAAAAAAACAAAACGTTTAATAATCAAAATTTATTCAATTTAATAATAAAACCAGCACCACCCTTCAGCTAAATTGAAAATACCTTTAAACTAGTCAATAATTATTGGACCCGTATATAACAAAAATATTTGGGCTGCTTTCTTAGCGAACATGAACACGATTTATGAAACAATACAAATCTAAAGTCTCTTCCGAATGGCGATTCCGTACAATGATCATTTGATCTCCATTATCATGTACAGTTTTTTTAAAATCGATCGGTTCCAAATTCCATCCTGTGCAGCAATCCTTCATATTATGAAAAAATCGATTTCCTTTAATAGTGTCGACGCCTTCCTTGTTCATTAAATATTCGGAAATCAATAAAAATACTAACGGGGTACATGAATTTATACCATTTATATGCAGATCCTATATATGTAAAAGGTTATAGTCAGCACACAAAGAGGAATCATAATTTTTAAATATTTACATCAAAAGCAATATTTTCCAAAAGTATCATTACATTGTTGTCGGTAATTCCTTTACAGTTCACAAACTCTACAGATCTCCTGTGTTGACCAAGTGCCCGGCTTAATACATTAAGCTGATGCGACGAGAGGTTCATCATTTTAAACCGTACTTTTTGAATGCAGCATCCAATACTTTCCAGGAATGAATAATCTTCTAGCACGCAGCGATCAAAGCATAACGTCACTTCAATTTCCAGCTGCTCCCTTTGCGTAAATAATTTAAACAGATATTGCACAAAATTGGCCATACACACAGCATTGTTTTCAGTACATAGTCCTAATTCAATTCTTATTTTTTTGTGGCCTATCATCCAGTTAGAATCTTTTACGAGATCGTTTGAGTACGGTTTATTTTCGTCGTAGCTAAAAATAAATCCGATCTCAAAACTAATGAAGTACTGTTGCAATTCGTTTCGTTTATCGAGCAACATACGAAATAGAGAATCACTAAAGTGGGCATAGTTCGAGATTTCGAAATTTATTAAATGAAATTTTTTTTGCAAATCCTCCCTTAAAAGTTCATATGGGATTGGCGTATTATCTCGTAAAATGAATTGTGCTCTTCTTTTTCGAACTAAATGTATACCATGGTGGACCAGCGGATGATGCCTAACGCGACCTTCTTCGCATACCAAAGCTAATTTCTGATAGAACCGCGCAACAAAATAATGCTGAATGTGTAAATCCAAATGGTGTACGTAAACCTCAAGTTTTTCATCATTTTCGGAAAAAAGCATTGGCAATGATCTCTTTAATAAAATATCTAGGTACCGATCGAGATATTCGTTAAAATACGGATCCCGGTAATCTTTATTCGCCAAATCTATATTCAAAATATCTGTCAACCGGAAGTCTTTCAGTAAATCGCATCGTCGCCACTCCTCGGCACATACGTCCATCGCAAGGGTATCAACGTTGTAAAAATTATTCATTTCTTTGTGCCACACAAACTGTTCACAAATATAGATCGGAGTAAGAAATTTCCATTTTTTAAAAATCGAATCGATCCGATACAGTTGCTCTTGAGCCAGAGATTCTGGAAATTCAAATACTTCAATTTTTTCCATGTACATCCAATTCACATCCAATATGGTTGATGTAAGACACTCGGCTAAATTTAACTGCTGCAAGTAGTCCATAATTAATTTCTGGAATATATTAGAAACAAATTTACCCATTTCGTTATGGCACTATATAGTATCAGACTTACCTTGTTGCTTTGATACCACGGGGAGTGTATTCGTAAAAAGTACTTTGGTTTAGATTGCCATGGCATTTTATATTGTAGTTGCTCCTTAATGTCGGTTAAAATTTTTCGAAACTTGGGTTTATATGGATCGTAGATTTTCGAAGTAGTTTTACTTTTGTAGAATTTGATTAAAAATACTGAGCCATCTAAATTATGATGATGTACTTCTTCCACTGTGGCTCTGTATTTTTCGCTTAATATATTTTTGTCTATAAACTGGGAGAGAAAATAATTTTAAGAGGTTTTCTGTTTCTGTCGGCTTCAGTTTAGTGTTCAGTGTTGTACTTTTAAGCGTAGTGTTGTTTGTTTATTATAGTGGATATATTGTCGAAAGTTTTAAGAAAATGGGCGCAATATATTAGTTTTTCCAGTTCCATTCTATCAATATGCGGATATGCACGTTCAGACTCCACCCACCGAAGGTAAATAAGATGAAGTCATAGATCTATTCTTTGTCGAGTTGGAGGATGTCATCAATAATGTACCGCACCATGCTGTATAAGATAGCGGAATTTTGACAGCGGAAAATAAGAAATTGCGCTACTCGCCGCAAGTGGCAACACTATCACTAAAGAGAATTAATTTTGTTATGAAATTACCAGCGGAAATTTTCCATTCATTACGTACCACATTTTTCACTAAATAAAATATCTCAGCGGAATAAAATATTAAAAGTGAACCTTAAAATGGCAAATTGATTGATCTCCGAAGGGAACTCGGTATATGAAATATTGAATTATAATATTTCATATGCCGAGTTCCCTTACTTCGGAGATCAATCAATTTGCCATTTTAAGGTTCACTTTTAATATTTTATTCCGCTGAGATATTTTATTTAGTGAAAAATGTAGTACGTAATGAATGGAAAATTTCCGCTGGTAATTTCATAACAAAATTAATTATCTTTAGTGATAGTGCTGCCAATTGCGGTGAGTAGCGCAATCTCACTACATTAAAACCGTCGTGGCTCGTGGGTGACTCTAATGCGAAAATCGGTCCTAACAGATTGCAAAAACTTGAATATTTTTAATATCTCAAATTATCAATTATTTATTTTTAAAATTTAACCAAACGTGTGAATGACCGCAAAGAGTGAACCAAACGTGTGCATGACCACAAATAGTGAAGATGAAGGTATCCCAGATTATCACCCCAGGAATTTGTTTTTATTATTATTTACAGAAAACTATTATATTCTATCCCAGTTACTTCATTTATACCTCTATAAGACGATTTTAATTATTAAGAAGTTTAAATTCGTCAGTATTATTAATTTAAAGATTTTCGGAATTTTTATAGACAAAAATTATTTACTATGACATTCACAATGATTGCGACTTCTCGAGCCAGCAAAAAAATGACCCCATTTACTCATAATTTACTACCACAAAAAGTGGAAAATAACCTCCATCCTATTTTTAACCCTCAGAGCCATTGTGTAAAGTACAAACAACCCTTACAGAAAATAGAGAACCTCCTCAAGTTCACTCAACATTGTGGATGTCATAGTAAATAATATTTGTCTATAAAAATGTCGAATATATTTAGATTTTAATTATAAACACAACTAAAAAATATCCCGTACCACTTTTTTCGATTATTTGCTGTTCGCCATACTATCAGTTTAAAATATTAAGGGTAACTTTTAATGAGCGCTCCAATGCCAGCCATATTTTAGGATTGTCACAATCTTCCAGCTTCGATATGGTCCCATATAAATTTATATGAAAATCGTCTATAACTCCCAAAACCTTCCTTAGGCGGAAATAGAAAATGATGTTTTGGTACGTAATTAAACGATTACTGACCAAGTGGCCAGCGCCAACCATATGTCCAAATTTGAAGAAATGGCCAAGTTCCAAAATCTTTGGTTAAGTTAAATAAAAATTTGTATCTCTTAAGAACTTCCTAAGCCGGAAATGGTTCTTCATGTTTTGAGTTGGTACTGATAAGGGAAAACTATGATGAGTTCCCCAGTGCCAGCCGTATGCTAGAATTGGCACAATCTTCAGCTTTGTTATGGCCCCATTTACATTTAAATGAAAATAGTCTATAACTCCCAAAACTCTCCTAAGCCGGAAATAGCTAATGATGTTTTAAGATGGTACAAAATTAAGTGATGGCTGGCCAAGTGACTAGCACCAGTCATATGTTCGAATTTGAGTAAATGGCCAAGTTCCAAAATCTCAGATTAAATTAATTAAAAATTTGTATCTTAAGAACTTCATAGGCCGGAAATGGTTCTTTATGTTTTGAGTTGGTAATGATAAGGGACAACTATGGTAAGCTCCCTAGTACCAACCGTATGTTAGGATTACGATCTAAAAACATCATTCATTATTTCCGGTTTAGGAAGGTTTTGAAAGTTATAGACGATTTTCATATAAATTTATATGGGGCCATATCGAAGCTGGAAGATTGTGACAATCCTAAAATACGGCTGGCATTAGGGCGCTCATTATAAGTTACCCTTAATATTTTAAACTTATAGTATGGCGAACAACAAATAATCGAAAAAAACTTTTAATTAAAACCTAAAGATTTTTGGAATTTTTATAGACAAATGTTATTTACTATGACATCCACAATGTTTTCGACTTCTTGAGCCAGCAAAAGAGCGAACTTGAGGAGGTTCTCATTTTTCTGTAAGGGTTGTATATACTTTACACAATCGCTTTGAGGGTTAAAAATAGGAGGGAGTTAATTTTCCACTTTTTGTGGTACATAGTAAATTATGAGCAAATGGAGTCTTTTTTTGCTGGCTCGAGAAATCGCAATCATTGTGAATGTCATAGTAAGTAATATTTGTCTATAAAAATTACGAAAATCTTTAAATTAATAATACTGACGAATTTAAGCTTCTTAATAATTAAAATCGTCTTATAGAGGTATAAAATGAAAAAACTGGGACAGAATATAATTGTTTCGTGTAAATAATAAAATAAAAACTTCTGGGATGAAAATTTGGGTTAACTTAACATGCTTCGTGAGAAGCAACATGACACCGACTTCCGCCCTACCAATATGAGGATATGCACGTGGGATCGTTAATGTTAATGCCTGTTCATGTCATTGTGTGATGTTCTACTATGGCGATTAGTTCGCCTCTTTTGAAAATATTGGTTGTTATAAGCAAAAAATATAGATTTGTAGTAGTCACTGATGGTTTGACCTTCCACTTCAGACGATTTCGACGTCGGCTGGTAGGGCTAGGGTTTTCGATTCGCAAGATTTTTAAATTAAAATTTACTGAAAGAGATAATCGATTGAACTGGGCATTGATTTTGTAGAAAATCATTTAGAGGTAAGCCTGGATTCATCAGGGTCATCTCGGTAAGCCTGGATTCACGTCCGTAAAGCTAGCAGAACCCATACAGCAGAACATTACAAGATAGTATGGATAATTATAGGTTAAAAATAGGCTAATAAAATGCTCTATTAAAACATTTTGAGCTCCATCCCTTCCAATTAAAACGCGGGTTGTGCTAGCTTAGAAAAAGTTAGCAGAACCCATATTGAACAACGATTTAAAATCATTTGGAAAATTAAAGGTTGATTTTGGGCTAATTAAATGCCCTATTAACCATTTTTTTATTGAGCTCATTCCAGGAAAAGCATAAGGCTTAATCACTTAAAAGCTAGCAGAACCCAAATCGAAAATCACACCAAAAATCAAATTAGAACGCAAAACAAGTAAAATTGACATTCAAATAATTATAGGCTAATTATGGCCTAATTAAATGCCCCATTCAAAATTTGCGCCACTCGTTCTTGACCAAACATCAGGTCGTTTAATATAAAGCTAGCAGAACCCAAATCGGAAATCGGACAAAACAAGATCAAATTCTCTCTCTCTCTCTCTCTCTCTCTCTCTCTCTCTCTCTCTCTCTCTCTCTCTCTCTCTCTCTCTCTCTCTCTGGTAATCCCAACAAGGGCCGCCTCAAATGAAGTTTCATAATCATATTTTCATTTCGGATAATGAGTGAGTAATTCATTGATCCTAAACCAGCCATGAAATTATTTCTTTGTCACCACCGGGAATCGAACCCGGGACGTCCGCTCGCTGGAGTAAGCATGCTAACCACTTTGGCACCGACGCGGCAACAAGATCAAATGACACACAAAAAAATTTAAGCTCCTTATGGTCTAATCAAATGCCTCATTAATTTTGACCTCCAGTCGGTTTTGCCAAACTTCAGATCATTTAATCTAAAGCTAGCAGAAGGCAAATCGAAAATCGAACCAAAAGCGAAATTAGAACGCAAAATAACATTGCTTGACATTCAAATAATTATTTGTTTGTCAATTGATCTTGTTTTGTGTTCTAATTTCGGTTTTGGCCTGATTTGGGTTCTTCCTTAGATTAAATGACCTGAAATTTGGCAAAACCGAGTGGAGCTCAACATTTTTGAATAAGGCATTTGATTAGGCCAAAAGGAGCCTAACATTTTTTGAATGTTATTTGACCTTGTTTTGCGTTTTAGGTTCTGTTAGCTTTAGATCAAATGACCTGAAATTTGTTCAAAACCAATTGGAGCCCACAGTTTTTTTATGGGCATTTGATTAGGCCATAAAGAGCCTAAAATTATTTGTGTGTCATTTGATCTTACTTTGCGTTCTAATTTGGGTTTTGGAGCGAATTTTCGATTTGGATTCTGCTAGCTTTTAAATGATAAAGCCTTACGATTTTCCTGGAACGAACAGAATAAACAAATGTTAATAGATCACTTAATTGGCCTATTATTAGCCTATAACAATCCATGCGATCTTGTTATGTTCTGCTGTACAGGTTCTGCTAGCTTAAGGGATGTCTGGATTCCCACTATTAGTTTTTTTCGGTGATTAGTTTTTTTACGGGTTTTTTTGGGTCTAACAATTTTGTTAAAAATTGGTGAAAGGACGTTGTTAATTGCCAGGAATCGATTGCAATGGGTCCTGCTGACTGGAAAAAATTGGTTTAGTGGGTCCCTCGGTCTGAGTTCCATTCATTTTCGGCTCACACGATTTCCATAAATATTTGTGAGGGGTAGTATTCAAGTGCCAGGAATAGATTGCACTAGTTCAAAAAGTCGTTCAGTGAAGCTCGAGTCTCTTTCTTTAATTTCGCACAATTTTTATTATACGTTTTCGAGTACCAGAAACCAATTTTGATGGGTTGAACACCCTGATTGATTCCGATTTGCCTTTTTTCATGGCGCTTCTTGGTCGGGCTTGAGCCCTACTTTTGGCATTTTAAATGGCTTGAACCATTTTCATAGAATTTGGCGGGACAGGGTTTTCGAATACAAGAAAACGATTTTCAAATAATTTTGATTTCTGGATACTTCATATATGACCTTTATGTTGCATGATGTTGCACCATATTATTTGATATGTTGTATGATGTTCCACGACGGTCTTGTCAAATTGCTTAAAGATGCAGACTATTACATATTGTTGTGAGATGTTGCTAGATTATACACCATGATTCGTCATGGTTACCACGTATTTCGATTTTATTCTATGTTGCGACATGTTGCTTCGGTTCTGGAGTTTTCATGATGGTTGCAAGGTTGCACTAATAATAAACTTTTTTGAAATGGGAATTGTTATGAGGGATAATATTATTTTACAGGATTCAGTACCTAATTAATATTTAGATCTTGGTATACTTTTATCACATTTTGTCCTATTTTATGAAATTCATTTGTGGATTTTCGGGTCAAACGTTTTTTATAAAAATTTGTGAGAATGGTTTTCAGTTGCTTGTAATTGACCGTGTTGAGTTCTAAATTTGGAATATTTACTTATGGAGTTCTGAAATGAGATGCGAGTCACTATTAAAAAAAAATCGAACCGAACAATTTCCATTCAAATTTTGAGAAGGGATATTTTCGAGTGACAAGAAATCTCTGCAATGCATGATGTTGGGAAATTTGTTTAGAGGTCCGCGGGTTTGTCATTATATTGCGTCTTTTTGAATCAAATATACATTTTTGGAGTAACTGTGGAAAATTTTCAATTCGAATGAACCTAAGCCATTTCTTAACCGATTGTGATACAACTCCCATTGTATATTAAACATAGGATTGCGAAATGAGTTTCAGACGTGATTTATAAAAATGACGAAATAAGATGAAGCGAAGAACGTACTCGGTTGGTACTATCAAAATATACAATTTGATTGAAACAAAAGTTAGAGAGTGAAAACGCACAGAACTATGCCGTTGCCTAACCAAGCTTGACGTAATTATTACTTTATTTTTCTAAGTAACGGTAAATACAGTAATCATGTAAATTTTCAACCTCAGGATTTTTGCAGATTTACCATTCGCCATACTGCCGAGTTCCGAAAAAATTGTTTTCAAGGTGTTGTCTCTTTGTCTGTGTCCTCTTTACAGCCTAGCCCGGTAGACTGATTTAAATGGAACTTCATACTTTAGTTTTTTCATAAATCGGAAGGTCCCTTGTTACGACTGTGTGGTCTTAACAAGACATTTTTGTAAATTTGTTTCTATTCTCCACGTGGTTTCTTGCGTCCGGGTTTTTGTTGTCTGAACGTGATTTCTTGGTGGATGGATTCTTGTGTGTTTTCTTCTGTTATGTTGGCAACGGAACGAAAATGGTAGAGAAAGAGAGAACAATGCGCATCGAGTGTGTGCAAAGTAAAACGTTTTAAAAAAATGTTTTTTTTCTTGTATGTCTCTCTTTTGTACCAACGAAAATTTGGTACAAAGGAGAGACAGAGAAGAGAGATGCATTTTCTTCTAAAACGTTTTACGAGCTGTGCGACGCTCGAATATTTTTTTGTTTGTCATTCGAGTTTTGATTTTTGTGAGTAGAGTCGAGTTTTTTGATTTGTATCGAGATAGTCTGATTGTAAATTTTATAAAAATACAATCCAGTTTGTTTAAAATATCATTAAGAGAGTCTTGATTGTAATAAATTAATATAGGCTCGTGTTTTTGATTTGGAAAATCTAATATGTTAGTTTTTACTTTCAAGTCTAGGGTTATAAAGTCAAGTTAAGAAAAAGAGTGTGATTGTGGAAAGACTACCTATATGAAAAATAAAGAAAAGAAAAAAATTAAAAGTATAAGTGTGTTTTGGTTCATCGGGAAAATTTAATTCTGTGAGAAGAAAAAAAAATTATTTTTGGGTTTGAGTGTAAAGGGTCTGCCATTTTGGTCTACCTCAGTTTCATTTGATTTGGTGGCAAATATATGCAATACGAACTAACGCTTGTGGTGTACTATCAAGGTCGAAAGGAATTGTTTCGGTATATTCGAGATTGGCGACGAAATTTGTATACGGGCGTTTGTATATTTAAACAACGAAATTTGGGCAAAGAATGTGATATAACGCCGAACTTACTTAGACGGTCTATTGAGGTGCAGTTATATGGACGGTGGCTTATCAAGGTCATTCATTCTACGGTATTTTTTTTTTGTTGATGAGCCAACGCCCCACACATTTTGGGTGACCAGTTGAGGTCACACGGCGGGGTGCGGATTCGGCGGCCAGGTGAGGCTAGCCGCGATTGATTTGGTTTCGGTGAAAGGTACCGCAACGTACGGGTGGCCAACCGGCGTCTCGTGTTTTTTTTATATAATTTTGTGGTATCGGGGAGAGGCCCCGCCACATTCGGGTAGCCAACCGGTTGCTCGTGATTTTGGTTATCGGTGGTCTGCCGCAACGAACGGGTAGCCGACCAACCGGTTGCCCGACTTTTATAATTGGTATCGGGGAGAGGCCCCGCAACGGACGACCGCTCAAGGTCGAACCAACACCAGGGTGGTAACGGCACCAAAGCCGCAACGGTCCGGGGCGGCGACCCTGTGGCATGACGGCCGCGCAAGGCCGCACCAGTAATTTGTTTAAAAAAAAAATAAGGTACAATTTTTTATTTTTTTTATTTTAATTTTTTTTAGATTTTAATTTTTTTATATATTTTTTATTATATTCATTTATATATACATATATAATTTTCAAAAGTTTTGTGATCGGGCGCCGCACAGCGGGTGCGCGCTCGATGCGCATTGCTGATCTCTCTCTCTCTCGTTCCCTCCCTTTCTTTTCTTTTCGGGAAGTTGTTAACTTTTGTGTCGTTTATTTTTAAATATACAAAATGAATTACTAAATTTTTTTTCGGTTGTGTATGATGTGTTTGCGGTCCCTTGGTGCCCACATCCAATTTCGTAACCAGGGCTTCGCCCTGTTTGAATTCGAATGGATGCGCGCACCAAGGCACCTCTCTCTCATTTATAATTTTTTTTGAGTTGTTCGTTCCTCATGTTTCGGCCGACGGATTTCGGCGGAACTACGGTTTTTATTTATTATTTGCGTTTATCAATTTTTTTAAATTATCTGTTATCACGGTGTAGGCCAGGAGCCCTGCATGCCTCAAACCCCACGACCCCCGCACTTCTCGCTGAGAACGTAGCCGGCAAAACATCACCGTGGAGGCCTCTGCAGGAGCTTAGTGAATATCTGCAGGTTGGCAGTAGCCAGCCAGTAACACCCTGTATAATTGGGCGGTAATCGGGCTACCGGAAATGACAGCTCTATAGCGGCTTTTTAGTTTTAAAAAAAGTTGTATGCATAATCTGTTTTATGTTTATGATACGGACAAGGGGTGCTCAAAGTAGATTGGCACCAAGGCCTATCTTATGGTATATGCCACCATAAAGATTTGCCTCTAGGATTGGCACCAGAGAAATTACGGTCTCTCTTTTGCCAGGGAGAATAATCACAAAATCGTTAACACAAAAAAATTATAGAAAACTGTTTTCTGTTCAAGAGGGTGCTCAAGGTAGATCGGCATAACCAAGGCCTATCTAGTGGAGTATTCCATTTAGATTCACCTCCACCACTTAGATTCGCCTCTAGTATTGGTACCCGAGAAATTAAAGTCGCCCTAGTAAAATCACAAAATCGCTTACAAAAAAAGTTAAAAAACTTGTTTCTATTCAATATGGACCTGGGGTGCTCAGAGTATATCGGCATAACCAAGGATTGGCCACAGAAAAATAAGCCTACCTGGTAAAACTGCAAAATCGTTTTCAAATAGATTCGTAGACAACTGTTTTTTGTTTATGATTTGGACCTGTGGTGCTCAAGTTACGATTGGCGTAACCAAGGCCTATCTGGTGGTATATGCCACCTCTTAGATTTGCCTCTAGGATTGGCACTAGAGAAATTAGTATATTGATTTTTTTTTAGAAGTGTCGAACTAGGTTCTGGAAAGATTTCCAATGGAAGCAGATTGACAAAACGAAATTAAATCACTAAAGTTGCTCTCGAGATTACGTGGAGATTGCGTAGTGTTTTTTGTCATTCCAAAAAAGGTCAAAACGTTCAAATATTCTTCATAACATAGTGAAATGTAATTTGAGTCTAGCACATTTTGAACCATTTATGACGGAATATCGAAAAATTGATCCTTCGAATCAAATCTTTTAGTATTAAATATTGTGGACTATCTATATTCTCTACATTGTCGACATAATGTTTTTAATTGTCTAAATAATTTATCAAAAGGTTACCTATACTGAACAGAACTTACCTCTACGATCCATTCCAGGATTTCTCGATGAACGTAGATTCGATCGCCTGCAAATAATATTATGTATACTTTTTTATTAAGTACCATATTCGTCGATTCATATCAAAAATATTGGCAAAAATTTACACTGTTAAATTTAAAAATATTCCAATTGAGTGTGGTGAACAAAAGTTAATTATGATGATTTTTAACTAGTCAAGCGTATTTTTAAACAACTACGGTTTTGATTTCAATCTATGTATTTCCTAATTTTTTATTACCGCTCCTAGAGACGTTTACAGTTTTGTATTTTAGGATACCGTAGACAAAGTTCTAACAATGACATGAACATGGATAGATTATGATGATATTTAAGGTGAATTTACATATCCGACGATTTTTCTGCGCCGAACATCACATGGCACATTCAACCAATCAGAAGGGACTTCTTCGCTGAATTTTCGGCACGGCGAAGACATGAACAAAATTTATCTTTTCGGCGCAACGACACAGCATACATAGAATATTTTTTTTTAACTTCATCTGTTTTTTTTAAATTATGTGTCATTCTATTGTTTATGTATGGATGTGTGAAAAAACTGTGCCGAAAAATCGTTGAATATGTAAATCATCGATAATACGCGTTCGCCGAATTTCCTGCGGCAAGCAGTCGCGCCGAAAAATCGTCGGATATGTAAATCCACCTTTACTGTGCCACACAGGCTACTTAGAAATTCCATGAATTTTAATAAATTTCCAAAGTATATTTCACCGATGCTAGAGATGTTCACGGGGTCTCATCTACATGGTCCGATAGATCAATCAATATCATATGTGTGTGTAGTGAATGGGATCTAATTATGATGATTTTTAACTTGTCCAGAAACATTTTTACGTTTACGGTTATATCCCATACACCGGAAATGTTCACAAATTTTGGTTTTTTCTCCAATCGGATTTTTAACCCATTGACATTTCCAAATAAGCTGCGAACCAAAGAAAATTATGCGATCTTTACACCGATACTTAGGGACTTCTCTAATATAAATGTTAAAGATTATCTAAAGATGTTTCAATTTCACCACAAAACCAATCCAATTGGAATAGTTTTAATTTTAACATTGTAAATTTTTAGAATTATTTTTGGTATGTATTTCACAATCATCATGTTCGTGTACTGACCCGCAAAATCTTCCAGATCTAAAGCTTCGGGATCAATTTGATCCCAGCAACTATACTTTGGTTGCCTAGAATGTATAGAGAAAAGATTACATTGCGTTGGTTAGTCGAAATTTTAAAATGTTTTATGCTGCAAGTAAGGTTTGGTAAGTTTATTCGAATTTCGTCAACAAGAGGCAGTGCATTATTATTACGAACACTTGGTTAAAATTGGTCAGACGAGATATTTTCTAACGCTTTTTCTTTAACGATTACTACCGTAACGATTACCCCCTAGCCGTTACCACTTCTCAATAGTTTTTAATTTTTGGCCTGTTCCTTTGTTTATGTTCTGCTAGCTTGGAAATGAAAATGCTCAAAGGTTTTAATACAAGTTGGTGTCGAGGGCTTCGTGAACTGAATTCCGAAATTTAGTTTAAAATTTCTGTTCGAAGTGTTGCATCAGGTGCACCGTGTTGCCTAATGCTATGTAACGCTTCACCATGTTGTGTCGTATTGCATTATTTTGCTTCATGTTTCATTATGTAATGCTTTCGATTGCATCATGACGTAGCGTAACGTTACACTGTCTCTTGTTAATTGTTATTAATTTGTGGTATTGTAAATTGGGTATGGTTTATGGAAATGGTATTCTAAACTAATTTTTGGTGCTGGCAACCTCATCAGAAGTACAAGGATGGCACGAGAAAATTTGAATCCTTCGAGCTATTGGCGCTGTTGTATATTTCTAGCTACGGCTCAATTGAACTGGGGTGGGTTTTACCAATATGTACGGGAGTCTTGACTTCAGAAAAGTAAACAAAAAGGAACAATAAATAAGGAGAACGACCGCCAAAGACACTGCTAACGGGAATCGAAAAGGAGGATTGCAGACCATTCAAGTTGTTTGTTACGACACCTTGAGGGTTCATAGCGCTTTTAGAATTTTTAATTTCATTACCACCGCATAAAAAATGTCTTTTACTGATGGCATTGCCATCTGTTATCGAGCATTTAACACTAAGTTTTTTTGTGATTGTGAATTGGAAATTCGGCCTTTATATACTGTTTAACGTGTTGCTCATCTTCCCTGTATCGAGTAAACGTCGAGTAATTTTAAGAGCGAGACCTATGTGCACCTTGTGCGTGTGTGCGACCAGTAACATATAGAAGAATATTTTTTATTGTGTGTTTCTTGTTTTGTTATGTACCATCGATGCGCGGTAAAAATGAGTGATGCGCACAAAAAAACAAACCAAGAAACGAAAAAAATATTTTTCTAGATTTTTTCGGGTGCGACAATTTTTTGAGTCTAGTTTTGGTTTTTTGATAAGTAGGGTGTGACTTTTGTATTATATAGTTGTTTTTGGAACTAAAGAAAGTAGAGTAATAATATGCTAAAGCTTATAAAAAAAATTGTGTTGTATAATTATATTTTAAGTAGTTTAATATTATTTAGTTTTTAATAAATAAAAAATTATGAAATATTCAATACAACAATAAAAAATGTGTTAAAGTGCTGTTCTAGCGTTTTATTGACTTGCTGATTTAACCTTTTGCCAATTTTGTTATAGTCTATTTATTTTGCGGTATGGTGAATTCTTGTGAATTCGACTCTAGAGACGGGCATCATTTTAGAAAATTTCGTTGAATGGGATGAGTGGCTTGGTTTTTACGAAGGCGTCACGTTTATGGGCGGCCGACACGAGGCTCGCTCACACTTATAATTGTGTCAACGACGTGTACCACATTTTTAATGGGTACCGTATTATTCACAGCTGCCACGTATTACCGGGTGGCTAGTTGCGGACATTCAACTCATCGGCCAACCACGTGGCCATTTGAATAATTTGGGATTTCGGTGGGAAGGCGCACCGCAATAAACAGCTGGCAAGGACGCCGCAACCCTACCTTTCCGAAGTCAGAAGGTACGATTTTTTTGTTTGTTTTTTATTACAATAAAATTTTTTTTTAACTTTCTCAATTTTTATTAAATATATGTATATGTTTATCAAATGTTTTAATTTGATTTTTTTTCGACCATTTTTAGCTTGATTTATTTTTTTTCGCTTCGGAATTTTCCAAGTTTAACCCTTTCCGTTGGATTTATTTTTTTCTTTGAATAAACTTTTTTGAATAAACTTTGAATAAAAAAATCGCACTGCGAATAATTCCTGGCATTCGGCCGTATTTTATTCTTATCGGCCTCACTTTTTTTTTTTTGTTTTTTTTTTTTTGTTTTAAGATGAAGTACTAAATTTATTTTCAGGTCGGTATGTTGGGAGGGGGATTCTGAATTTTTTTTGTCCATTCGGGGACGACAGTAAAATCTACACGGTCTCGCCGGGGCCCTCCGGCAGTTTCAAGCTGTTGGAGTTTGAGTTCTAGGATATCCTTTAGAGGTCCCTTTGGGGTGAAGAAAGACTTTGTCTGTTGGAGAAGCGTCCCTACCCTATTATGCTGAGATCCAATCTTTCATGGCAGGGCACATCCGAGTATTATTATATTTATTCACATTCCTCGACGGATTTTGTAGTAAAAATTAAATTTAATTTCAGGTTTTTGTTTGCATTTATTTTTGTTCTGTTCTGTTACACGGTGTAGGTCAGGAACATGCAAGTCTCAATTTCCCTACGACCTAAAACCATGAGATCTAGTCGGTAAAATCTTCGTGAGAGGCCTCTACATGTTTAGATGAAGTCTGTGAGTTGGCTTCGTGCCACCCGTAACATGTTATATGACCATAACTCACCATGTAATAATTTTAAAATTAAAATAAGCAAATTACGATGGACGCAAAAAAAAACGGGTGTGAACCTTATAGCAATCGCGGTACAACTGAACAGAGTGGATAATGACCAGTTAGCGAAAATGGCAGACAAGAAAATGTACGAGACACAAAAGTAACGAAAAACTCCATCGCAGCATTCCAACCCATTTTATCGACCACTCCTAACCGGACAAACAAATTGCGAACGGCAGACGACACCATCCTTTACGGATGGACAATCCGAAATTCTACCCGGACGATTCGAAAACATTAATTTGGATATATTCGGTTCTGTTCCACGGTGAATAGTATCTATTAACCTGAGGCGACCAAACCATTGCCATAATATTCGTAAGCATTACATATCACGATTCGGTGTTCCGTTTAATATCACAACGGAACAAGGTACTCCATTCGAATCAAAACTGACTGCCAAATTATTATTTGGCGAAAACGCACGACTGCTTACCATCCGCAAGCAAATGGCATGGACGAATGATTTCTTCGAAAGCCCAAATCTGTTCTTAAGGCCCGAGAAAACACAGTTCATTGCTTCGAAATTCCCATTGTATTACTTGGAATTCAAGCCACAGTTAAAGTAGATCTTAAGCACTCACCTGCCGATACGAGTGCCATTTAGTTCTTTACCGAAAATTCCCTATATCACTCAATAGTTGCGATTTTGTTTTAATTACAGATGATAAGGTTCGAAACAGCTTACAACCTGCATATGAAGGCTCATCTAAAGTGATCCGATGATTACAAAGACATCGTCATTTCGATGACCTACAAACAACATCAGTGTCTATCGATTGATTTAAACCAGCATTCGGAATTTTTTCTGTAGAAAACGAATTGAACTCGAATATCGATCACATCAACTCGATTACTTTTCGATCACATCAAAGCACAGATATGTGCACGACCATCGATTTATATAGCGCACGGCCGATTATTTAAGTTTCGATTTTTCAATTTTTTTTTCGTTTGTAGAGAAAATTATTTTACAAAAATTTTAAACACTACGTGGAGTACTGTAGTGGTTAAATGATCGTAACATGATTTTCTCTACAAGCTAAAAATAATTAAAAATTTTAAAAACCGAAAATTCAATAATCGACCAAGTGCTATACAAATCGATGGCCGTGCACATATCTGTGCTATGATAGTGAATTTCAGTTGATATGGATGTAATGCGTTACTATTATTGACGTAAAGAAAAATAATTTATAGTTTAATATTTTATTTCACTAAATTATGACTTATAAATTAAAATAATTATATTGAGATGAACTAACAATAGCAAACTAGTGGTTTTTATGCGTGCTGATCTCTGAATTTTTTTGTGATAATGTAGTATATTATCAATTTTCAAAGGTGCCAATAGGGTTGTTTGAATATGATTGGCCCACGCCTGTATCGGAAAATTCATTTACTCGAGCACGTTTTACGAAACAATATAAATCTAAATCCTCTTCTGAATTGCGATTCCGCACAATAATCATTTTATCTCCATTATCTGTTACAATCTTTTTAAAATCGACCAGTTCCAAATTCCATCCGCTGCAACAATCTTTCATATTTTTTAGAAACCGATTTCCCCTAATGGTGTCGACGCCTTCCTTTGCCATCAAATATTCGGCCATCAGCAAATATACTATTGGGGTACAAGAATTTGCTCTTTCAATATATAGATCCTGTGTGTAAGAGAAATAGTCAGTATACGTGAAGTATAATTTTATTTTAAAATCCTTACATCAAAAGCAATGTTTTCCAAAAGCGTCATTACGTTGGTGTCGACAATGCCTTTACAGTTCACAAACTTTACACACCTCCTTTGCTGACCAAGCACCCGGCTTATTGTACTAAGCTGTTGAGACGAGAAGATCATTCTTCTAAATTTTACTTTTTGAATATAGCTTCCAATGTTTTCCAGAAAACAATAATCTTCCAGAACGCAATTTTTAAAACACAACGTGACTTTAATTTCTAGCTGCTCTCTTCGTTTAAACAATTTGAACAGATATTTCACAAAATATGCCAAATTCACAGCATTTTTTTCTGTACATTGACTTAATTCAATGACAATCGCCTTGTTTCCAATCATCCAGTTACAATCTTTAACTAGTTCTTGGGAGCACAGTTCATTTTCCTGGTAGTTAAAAATAAATTCTTTATCAAATTTGAAGTAGTATTTTTGTACTTCGTTTAAATTATCAAGCCACGTTCGAAATAAGGGATCACTGAAATAAGCATAGTTTGACACTAAAACCTCTAATAGTTGTAAGTTTTTAAGCAAATTCTGGCTTAAAAGCGTAGGTGGGATTTTTTGATTGTCTAGTAAAAAAAATTTTTGTCTCCTTCTTCGCACTAAAGTTACATCATACACGGCTAGAGGGTGAGAATACATATTAATTCTATCACACGTCAGTGCTATTTTCCGATAGAATCTCGCTACGAAATAATGTTGAATATATAAATCCAAATGGTTTATGTTAACTTCGAATTTTTCATTGTGTTCGGCGAAAAGCATTGGCAATGATCGTTCTAATATAATGTCTAGGTACCGCCCGAGATATTCATTAAAATACGGGTCCCGGTAATCTTTATTCGCCATATCTATATTTAAAATGTCTGCCAAACGAAAATCTTTAAGTAAATCACATCGATGCCACTCCTTCGCACATATGTCCATCGCTACAATGTCAACGTTGTGAAAATTCTTAATTTCCTTGTGCCACACAAACTGTTCACTAATATAGATTGAAGCGTGAGATTTTCCTGTTATAAATATCGAATCAATATTATCAAATTGCTCCTGAGTCAAAAATTCCGGAAATTCAAATACTTCAATTTTTGGAGTGAACATCCAATCCACATGCAGTATTTTAGCCGAAAGACACCCGAGTAAATTTATCCGTTGCAAATCATTCGTGATTTGAGTCTAGAATGAGGTAAACTAATTTGGAGACCTTATAGGATAAAATAGTTTTTTGTCAGACTTACTTTTCGATTTAGGAAATTCGAATCGATTCGAACAAAGTATTTTGGGTTTGGTTGCCACGACATTTTGTATTGCAATAGTTCTTTAATCGTAGTTATAGCCTTACGAAACTCAGGTGTGTTTGATTCATAGGACTTTGAGGCAGAATTACATCTGTAGAATTTGATTAAAAATACCGGGCTATCTAAATTATGATGAAAGACTTCTGCCGCTGTAGCTCTGTATTTATCGCTTAATATATGTTTATCTATAATCTAAAAATAAAATGTTGGTTACATAACGAATGTTTACGAATTTAGCAAAATTTATACCTTTAAAATCCAATCTAGTATTTCTCGATGAACGTAAACTTGGTCTCCTGGAATTAATATTTTTATTTTAGTTTTGTTTAGTGGTACAATTGTAACAAATATTTACCTATACTTTCTTCCATATCTGATAATTCGAGATCTATTTTATCCCAGCAACTATATTTTGGCTGCCTAGAAAGTATAAAAAAATTTCATGTTGCTCAAAACATTCAAACTGGGGGCAACACACAATATTAGTTTATCGTAATTTTTTGACGTTTCTAGCAGTTTTCAATTCAAGTCCTTAAATGTATTTACACTGAACAATTACATACTTTTCAGTTGATTCATTTACATTAAATGTACTGGTTCTTCGTTTAATTCATTCGCTTCATCGGAGGCAACAATTCCATAGGGGAAACAAATATTTTTATAAAAGGAATCCTGAAAAATTACAAGAAACGGCCAAGTTCCGAAACTGCTTTACTCGTCATTTTGGAGATCTGCGATCCAAAATACTAAAGTTACAAGAGCTGGGGAATGAAACCTTATGAGGGAATAAGAACTTCAGTCTGAAAATTTACAATCCGTGAAAATCACGAGAAATGCAGGAAAGTCGAGATTTCCGGGTTGGCATAAAAAACATTTTCTTAGAATATTTTCAAATACTGGACATTTCTGGGAATTCGAACAAGATTTAGTTTTTTCTATTATCACGTTGTCTAACGATTTTCTTTTGGATTTAAGGTTAGGTAGATTTACGAACTCATTGGGAATGAGGTAAAACGTATCTTCCATCACAAATTGTGACATTCTTTAACAGCGCCTATTAACAGCGCCAAAACTATGCATTTGTTAACTAAAGCGCTGGTAACAAAATTGTTGCTTTTCGAAAATCTTTCAAACCGTTTGGTTGATTTTAAAGAGAAAATATGTAGCTGCTATCAACGCCACAATACTAGTTTTGAGTACTAAAGTGACTCAGTTAAATTTCGGCATTCTTCAAGACTTTTCCAATAATATACAACACTTTATATATTCTTTAATGATGAATACAACACTTTATATATTCTTTATATATTCTTTAATGATTTAATGATGAGTTTTATCCTTCTTTTTTTATTTCATCTACTTATCTATATATATAAAACAAAGTCGGGTTAGTTACACCATTTATAACTGAAGAACGGCTGGACCGATTTTCTTTCTTTTGTTGAGTTTGACTCCGTTCCGAATAGCATAATAACTATTAAAACATTGGAAAAATTCACCAACAAAAAAGTTATCAAGAAAATTCATTTTCTCATATATTTAGTACATTTTGTTTTTTTTATTTTGTTCGTCTCAATACAGTGGTGGTTTAGGAAAAAAGAAAAGTCGGAAAAACTCAAAAGGGAAGCCCCAAAAATCTAATAAAAAAATCTTTTTTTTTATATGAATTTTGTAGGTGTAGTTTGTATGTGACGAGTGGTGCAGTGGTTAAAGCTTCGGCGCTTGGACTGCAAGGTACTGGATACGAATCCGACTGGAGGCTGCATGCACATTTACCATTTTATTTTTTATCCAATTTTTTTTTATTTCATCTACTTATCTATTTATATAGATAAAATCTTCGTCCGAGTTACGATTTCAGTGCGAATAGTAGATTTTAACAGCGCCAAAAAAAGTTTTTTTCCTTTGCGATTTTAATATTAAATTTAATTTATTTTTGGTTTTGGTTATTTCATATTAGTTAAGTGGTTTGTGGTTTAGCATATAATATTAAAATAAGTGGTGGAATTTAGTGAAATAAGAGGTTGTGTGGTGTATGCCAATAACAATAAGAAAACAGTAATTTTTTGCGTACGTAATTTTTTTAGTGGTACAGAGTGTCCCAACACCGGACACCAGTTTTTTTTTTGGTTTTTTTAATTTTTTTTTTATTCTGCGGAATTCTATTTTCGATCGGGATTTTTAAACGGTAAGTTCCCTTCGAAGATGTTCACTTTGTGAGGTTATCACAACTGTGATTGTGCGCACAACGATAATTGATTATTGTATGTAATTTTGGATTGTGTGATTAATTTTCCAGTATTATTTACAATGCCGCGAGCCAGAAGATCTAATCTTTCACCACGAAGCCGTAATGCAATTAGACTTCCGACTATTGCGAATCAATCCACTGCAGATGAACAAGAAATCACACGAGAAGTGCGCCGCGTTAGTATGGCCCGACTTCGCGCTTCACAAAGACAAGCACAAAGAGAGGCAGTACGTCAAATGGCTCAGTTGACAATGAGAAATCGTCGAGCTTATCGCACAGATCAACAACGAGATAATTTTCGACGCGCAAGAAGAAATCCTTCAAGTGTTGATTTGAATCGAATAGCGTTTCAATACGATTGCACAATTGACTACAACTCGCATCCTTTCGTTCGAATTGGCCCAATGGAGTTTGTGTGCGACCATTGCGGTGCATTGAAGTTCGCTGGAGAAACGCCTGGATTGTGCTGTCTCAGTGGCAAGGTGAGATTGCCATTATTGCCTGCACCACCTGAACTGTTGCGTTCATTGCTTCGTGGCGAGACACCAGAATCACGACATTTTCTATCCAACACTCAAAGATACAACGGATGTTTCCAAATGACTTCATTTGGAGCAGACATTATCGAAGAACGCGGATTCAATCCAACATTTAAAGTCATTTCTGCTCGAGAGAGTAAACATTCATTTTCTTTTGGTGATCAAAAATCTATAATTCTGACTTCGTCTTCGACTTTACAGATTCAAGGCCAAATTCACCACCGAATTGGGTCATTGCAACCGATTGAAGATGGACAGCATAAATTCATCCAAATATACTTTATGGGCAATATGGAGGATCAACTTGATCGGCGCCAAACGATCAATACAGCAATGAAAAGGATAGTTCTGAAAGATTTGCAGCAACTACTCCATGAACATCATGCATTGGTTCGATTGTTTAAATCTGCGTTGGATCGCATGCCAAGTGACGACTGCAAAGTCGTGATCAGAGCAGATAAACGACCCGCTGGAACACACGAACGCCAATTTAATGCTCCAACAATAGATGAAGTCGCAATTGTGATTGTTGGTGAAAGCGTGGAACCGCGCGATATTGTGCTTACACGTCGCGACACTGGACAACTGCAACGAATAAATGAAACACACCGTTCATACGATACATTGCAATACCCGCTGATGTTTTGGCAAGGAGACGATGGATATCACTTCAATATCAACATGATAAATCCATTGAGCGGTGATGACTGATATCATAATTTAGATTATGACACTAATTTTACTGATTTCATTTCAGGTGAGGAAACTAACAAGAAGGTTAGCTCGATGAATTATTATGCATATCGTTTGATGATTCGTCAAAATGCTGACAACTATTTGCTGCGATTTCGTCGTTTGCTTCAGCAATATATCGTCGACATGTACGTCAAAATCGAAACAGAGCGCCTCATTTTCATTCGGTTGAACCAAGCTAAACTGCGTTCGGAGGAATATATCCATTTACGCGATGCAATCAGCACCGAAGGAGATGCAGCTAATGTTGGTCGATTGACTATTCTACCGGCGACGTACATTGGGAGCCCGCGTCATATGCATGAATATGCGCAAGATGCAATGACATATGTTCGTCATTACGGTTGTCCAGATTTATTCATCACTTTTACTTGCAATCCGAAATGGATAGAGATTGTTCAACTGTTGCTACCCGGGCAAATAACAAGTGATCGGCACGACATCATCGCACGTGTCTTCAAACAAAAAATCCGGTCGCTGATGAACTACATTGTTAGGCATTGCGTCTTTGGGGATACTCGATGTTGGATGTATTCAATTGAATGGCAGAAACGAGGCTTGCCGCATGCTCACATTCTTATTTGGTTAGCCGAAAAAATTCGACCAGACCAAATAGATGACATCATATGTGCCGAGATTCCTGATCCCGAAACCGATCCAGACCTGCATGATGTTGTAATTACGAACATGGTTCACGGTCCGTGTGGCTCCATCAATCCCCAATCACCGTGCATGGTCGACAACAAGTGTTTCAAGCGTTATCCACGAAATTTAACCGCAGAGACTATCACTGGCAATGATGGTTATCCACTGTACCGGCGTCGATCAGCCGATGATAACGGTAGAACTATCACAACGATAGTGAGAGGAAATGAGTTCGTGGTCGACAACACTTGGATTGTTCCATATTCGCCACTTCTTTCCAAAACATTCAAGGCGCAACGTGGAGTACTGCAATTCAGTGAAGTCCATAAAATACATTTGTAAATATGTCACGAAAGGTAGCGATATGGCAGTTTTTGGTGTTCAAAATCCCAATACAAACGATGAAATCACGCATTATCAAGTTGGTCGATATGTGAGCTGCAATGAGGCAATTTGGCGTATATTCTCATTCCCTATTCATGAACGTCATCCCACTGTTGTACATTTGGCGGTGCATCTGGAGAATGGTCAACGAGTTTATTTCAACTCATCGAATGTTGCTCAACGTGCTGAGACACCTCCAGCAACAACATTGACCAGTTTCTTTTCGATTTGTCAAAGTGATCCGTTTGCACGAACATTGCTCTACTCTGAGATGCCACGTTATTACACTTGGAACGCTTCATCAAAAAAATTTCAACGTCGGAAGCAAGGCGATGAGGTTCCTGATCATCCAAATGTGCGTTCTACTGATGCTCTTGGTCGCATTTACACAGTTCATCCGAAGAATGACGAATGCTTCTACTTGCGGTTGTTGCTGGTGAATATTCGTGGGCCGACATCATTTGAATCACTTCGAACTGTCAATGGTGTAGTGTGCCCAACATTTCGTGCTGCATGTCAACAGCTCAACTTGCTTGAAAACGATACTCATTGGGACATGACAATCGCTGAATCAATTATTTCTGCAACTCCAAACCAGATACGCACATTATTTGCTATCATTATTTCGACATGCTTCCCATCAAATCCACGTGAACTATGGAGCAAGTACAAGAATGACATGTCAGAAGACATTCTACATCGAATTCGTGTCAGTTTCGGAAATCCCGATCTCGAGGTGAATGAGGAGATACATAACCAGGCTTTGCTTTTGATCGAAGACATGTGTTTTCGCATGTGCGGCAGTTTATTAGTCAAATTAGGAATGCCAACGCCATGTCGTGGAATGAACGACGCTTTCAATCGAGAATTGGAACGTGAACATGAATATGATCGAGATGCATTGAACCAATCAGTTCGAACCAATGTACCACTGTTGAACCTCCAACAGAAAGGAGTGTACGATACGTTAATGAAGGCAATTCATGATGGAAATGGTGGATTATTTTTCCTCGATGCGCCCGGTGGAACTGGGAAGACATTCCTCATGTCATTGATTTTGGCCACTGTTCGTGCAAGATCCGATATTGCTGTAGCAGTTGCTTCTTCTGGGATAGCGGCCACATTGCTTGAAGGATGCCGAACAGCTCATTCAGCGTTGAAATTACCGTTAAACCTTCAATCGGCTGAAAACCCGACATGCAACATTGCAAAACACTCAGCAATGGCGAAAGTTTTGGTAGCAAGTAAAATCATCATCTGGGATGAATGTATAATGGCGCACAAACGCGCATTGGAAGCACTCGATAGAACTATGAAAGATCTACGCAATGACTCAAGATGTTTTGGAGGCGCAATGATTCTACTTTCTGGCGATTTCCGTCAAACAATACCAGTTATGGTATGCTGATGAAATAAACGCTTGCTTTAAATCATCGACTCTGTGGTGTTATGTGAAGAAACTTCAGCTGACGACAAACATGCGAGTTGCATTGTTAAACGATCCATCTGCCGAAGAATTCTCCAAGCAATTGCTGACTATCGGTAATGGCCGTGTTCCGGTCGACGAATCGAACGGATTGATTTCGTTTCCTCAGAACTTTTGCATTTTTGTCTCAACGAAGGACGAGCTCATCAACAAAGTGTTCCCAAACATCATTACTAACCACAAAAATCACAATTGGGTGAGTGAACGAGTAATTCTTGCGGCAAAGAACAAAGATGTGGATCACTTAAATTTTACAATTCAAAATCTAATCGTCGGTCCACTTCATTCCTTCAAATCTATTGACTGTGTGACAAACGAAGACGAAGCAACCAACTATCCAACTGAATTTTTAAACTCATTGGATCTACCTGGCTTGCCACCGCACAATTTACAACTCAAAGTTGGCTCGATAATCATCATGCTACGAAACCTGAATCAACCAAAACTATGTAACGGAACGCGTTTGGTGGTGAGAAAACTCATGGGCAATGTAATTCACGCGACGATACTTCAAGGGAAGTTCAAAGGTGAGGAAGTTCTCATTCCGAGAATTCCGATGATCCCAACCGATATGCCATTCGAGTTTAAACGAATTCAATTTCCGATTCGTCTTGCATTCGCCATGACGATCAACAAATCACAAGGCCAATCCTTGAGTGTTTGTGGCCTGAATCTAGAAAATGAATGTTTCTCTCACGGCCAATTGTACGTAGCATGTTCACGTGTCGGTAAACCATCCGCTTTATTCGTTCTCGCACCTAACAATAAAACAAAAAATGTCGTATATCACAAGGTGCTACAATGAAGGGACTCGACTCCATTGCAACTCACCCAGCAAATAGTTTAAAAGAAAGTAGTGCAATAATGCTACACTGAAAAAAATTTTGTGTATTTTTTTTACGAATATCATTCGTTAACTCGAATTCCTACTATTAATGTAAAAATCTTTATATAAACGTAGAAAATAAAATAAACAAAACAAATTCTACAACTGCATGCATTAATAGTAAGAATCGCAGTTCGTAAATTTATAGTTCAATTAATAATTTTTTTGTATTGTTGCATTATATTTATATTTGTTGTTAAAGGATACTTTCAATTGTAAAATTGAGTTAAAAGTCTTTATACGAATAGGTTCGCAATAATGAATTTTTATTCCTTAAAAATATGAAATTATACGTAGTAAAGATACAATAGCGAAATTCGAAAATTATGGTATACGAGTATCTCGATATTCATATCGATGTTAACTTTTACGAATTTTATTATTAATATTACAAATTATAATATATAGTAGCTAATTATGACAAATATATAAAAAATTTATAGAACATGTTTAAAAATATTTATTAAAGATATAAGGCTGTAACGAACACACAATTATTTACATAGTTTCTTTTTATCATTAATGACTTGAACATGTAGAAGTTGTATGCAACATAATATTAATTACATACTGGTATAGTTTATTGAAAATGTAATTCAAATGATCGAATTTGTTCATAACATATTCATCCAAACGATTCATCTTTTTTTAAATTTGTCTTCTGTTTACGCACATTTTCTTTGACCATAACTTATCTTCGACTCTCTTTATAATTTACCCATCCACAAATATAAAATAATCAAGAAGCACGCGCATGATTAAACTTTAGAACGATATTCGGAAGGTGTGCCTTTTTACGATATAAGTTGAGGATGTATTCACATACCACAACCACGAGTAAAACTTTAGGCTTTGTAACCAATGTATTTTAGAGTGTGCGGATAAATTGCCGAATTGAAAAAATGCTGTTTTGAAAAATCCTGTCTTATTTTGAGAAATACAGTTTTGAAATATGTATTTGAGAAGATATCTTTCTATACACCACCCCAACTTAAAAAAAAATTAATTTGTTTGTACTCGTTTTGAAATTTCATCAAATATTTACGCACTATCCACGAATTAGTTCGTATTATAGATAACGATAGAAAAATATTCATAATATATAAGAAAAGTCCGAATATCTACGAATTAGTTCGTATTATAGATGACGATAGAAAAATATTCATAATATATACGAAAAGTTCGTACATCTATGAATTAGTTCGTATTATAGATGACGATAGAAAAATATTCATAATATATAAGAAAAGTCCGTATATCTACGAATTAGTTCGTATTATAGGTGACGATAGCAAAATATTCATAATATATACGAAAAGTTCGTATATCTACAAATTAGTTCGTATTATAGATGACAATAGAAAAATATTCATAATATATACGAAAAGTTCGTATATCTACGAATTAGTTCGTATTATAGATGACGATAGAAAAATATTCATAATATATACAAAAAGTTCGTCATATTTATATTTTATACGTATTATATTTCATATAACGGTCATTTAGTTCATTCGTTCTTAAAATTTGTTGCAAGTTTGTTGTGTCTTGGTGGTAAATTAAAAAGAAATAATTTATTGAAATCATAGTGTTTTATTTCGTTTTCATAATTAATTATAAAATAAAAACAACTATTATTTTGTTTGTGTAATAAAATAGTGATAATTTTAGTTGCATATCAGATAAGTATTATATTTAAAGGTATTTTTTTGGATCATCCGCATAGAACAGCATTCATTTTTATTTCACTACGTAGTCACAAAAATTTATTTATTTATAGGCATTTATTATTAAATAATTCTTAAATAATTTTATAGATCCGAAAGTTGACGCTGCTTTGCTTGCTTAAAAAGCACATTGACTACGACGATGTATCAGCTAATGAGTTCGGGAGTATTTGGCACGCTTGTAGCCGATACAAAATTAAGGAAATACAACACGACCTAACATCTCTTCAAAATATTTTAATAAATGAGGAAAAATCAATTAATGAAAAATAAATGAATAAAATCAATTAAAAGGGTTTCTATAAAGGTAAATTAAATTCAGAAATTAACGTGAAAGTCAATTCAATATGTAAATATATAATTCAAACAGTACATTTATTGTAACTCTTTTTTACTTTTAGACGATGCCGCTCTTCAGCTTTTCTGGTGCTTCCATTGATTCCTAACTTCTATTCAAAAGGAATATTAAAAAGGATGATACCGGACAGGAATCAATAATTTACACAGGATTTTCCAGGAAAATTAGATGAAGAAAAATTAGAATGCATTTAGCCATTTGTACTGGGTATAGGAAACGTGGTGCAGTGTGAAAAATATTTTATGTTCATTTTTTAACAAATCTTACCATATTATAAAACAAAACAAAAATCCTCTAAAGCCAGTCTGATATTACAAGAGCTTACAAGTTAGAGTACTGTTGGTTTATATTTTTTATTATCCTAACTGATTATTTTTACTATTTTAATGCTGAGCTGATAGACATTTTAACTTATTTTGTATTATTCAAAGTATATTATTAAAATAATATTGATCATTTGATTAATACTTATAACTTGTAACTATTTGTAGGAAACATTGAATAAATTTCTATGTTTTATTAAGTTACATAATTACAGTTACATAATTAAGTAATAAATCATAAGGTGAAGCAAAACTGAAATTTACAATTAAAAAAATAAAAATATGAATCAAATAAAACTAATAAAAATACAAAAATAGTTAAAATTAATTAATTATTTGAATATAAGTGTAATGGTAATAGCTGTTTTGAATAATTTTTGATTTATTATTTTACTTAGTATTAATTATGCATTAAATTATATTTTATTGTGAATATTTTGTAAAGATATTATAAGTGTTATATTATGATTTAATAAATAAAACATTCTCGTCGTATGAAATTAAGAAAAACATAATTGTGCTTATTATTCATGAACTGCATCTTATATTTGAATAATCGTCATCAATATATTTACGAAAATAGTTGTTTTATTTATGAATTATTTCACATTCTATGGGCATTGTCAACTTACATATAACATTAGTTTCGTAAATATCAGTATTGATACGTATATAAAATGAATTTATTTAGTTACATGTATGAATTAGACGTTATTAAAAATTTTAATTTCCAAAATGTTATGAAAAATTTCGTGCTATCTATGAATTTAATCTTTCAACAAATCATCATTTTGTACTATTTTACAATGCCTTACGTTAATAATAAGAAATTATTCATCCATAAACGCTTGCAATTGCATTAAAATTATAAACTTTTTCGTATCGTATATGAATCAAATCATAAATAGTACAGACTAATTCGTAGCTACAACAATTTATTAATTTGTCAGTTTTATGTTATTAATGAACGTAATTCGTAATATTATAGAACTCCTGCATTGGCGCTGTTTTCACGTATTTTTCGTACTATTAATGCAGCTTTTGTCTCTATAGATGCAGGATTTTTTTGAGTGTACGCGAACCATTTCTATTCAATTCAATAAAACGAAAGCCTTGCTGCCACGTGAATTACATTCATTTCAATGTAATTAAAATATATTTCATTTTGATTTTTGTAATTTCATTGAATTTAATTAATTTGGAGTATTCATTTAATTTATTTAATCTTAATAAAAAACTCAATTTTATTAAGCTAATAACTTTAAAAAACATTAATTGATTTTGAGGCGGTACGAAGTTCGCCGGGTCAGCTAGTTAAAAATAAAAGAAGAACGGTGAGTGGTGTAAAATGTAATCGAACAAGCCATTCGTGTGACATTATTGGTAAACATACCCAGAATAAATGGCGGGAGAAGGGGGGGAGGGGCTTTAAAGAGAAGGAGGATTTTAAATAAACGAACATAAATTTTAACTTCGGTCTGAAAACCTAATAAAAGTGAGATTGAATTACTTGTGCAAAACAATATTTTTTCGACATAATTAATTCATTATCAATTTTATCAGGATTTCCATAACTCGGTAAGACCGAAGTGAAAAATTATGCCTTTTCCTCTGAGGATCCCTACCCATTATATTTGACGAATGGCTTCTGTGGAGATTTGAAAAGCTTTTGGAACCTATACGTTAAAACAAATCAACACCACGATATGGCTTTACAGTCCTTTATACTACGTTTTACATAGCTCGCTTTCGTGGTTGTTTGTCTGTGTTCGCGGTATTTTGAAACCAAATTTACACCATGATGATTTCATTATTCTTACCAAGCCTTTAGGAGTATTTGACGCCTGTTTTCTCCAAAATCAAATATGTAGATGAAATTTAATGTCGCAAAAATCTACTGAAACGGTAAATACGATTACAACGACCATTGACGATTGACCGGAAAAAGAGAAAAAAATATAAACTGTGTAACTCGTTGCTTGTGTTGCGTGGCAGGCCCTCGGTTAAGCACGTTGCTAAACTAATCGATGTTTAGTTCGACGAATTTTGTTACTAATCATTTTAATTCTCCAGTGTGGGTTGGCAAAGTGCGACGACTCGAACTGCCGTCTTGGCCACGACGAACTTTAATAACTCGACCTCTTGATAAAGTTAATGAACAAGAATATGTAGTCTTTGATTAAGTCGAGCTCACCTACATTGAGGCTGCGTTGCTGATGTCATTTAGATCTTTTTTGTAGCATAGTAAAATACTCTAAATGCCATATTTCCAAAAGTCTCGCGACATATTTTGAATTAATTCCCAGCTTTCACATAATTTCAGTGAGGCTTCACTTCAAATTTTGTGTGATACCACCAGCATTGAAAAGCCAAATAAAAAATGCGCAGATGTTAAGATTCACAAATCGTCCGGATCGTTATTAACTGAGTGTTAATGGTCATGAATTAACTATTGCTTCTATGTGGATGAGAAGGGTTTGCAAACGTTGGTGCTGATTCAATCACTACCCGACGAAGATAAGTTTTTATTAATTTCACGCCCGTTTACCATATGCCGCTAAAATATGTAGCAGGAGGAGGCATTTTGTGCCATTCAATTTTATAAGCATGTGATTTGGAAGCAATTTTCCTTCGAACGCCGATAAAATTAGTTGCGTTGTCGCTATGGCATTAGATAGAACTCTTAGTCCGGTAAATCGGTTCAATGATGCTATAAACGCCTCAAAACGAACAAACAAATAGATGTACACCTTTCGCTTTTTTAACCCTCTTCTCTTTTTGGAACTTATAATGACTAGACCAGCTTAGTCAATTCCAACTATGGCGAAACATGTACAGCTAATCTTGAATGTCTTCAAATGCAAAGTATGCAACTACTAGTATGCAGATATGTTGACGGTTTGGGTATACATATTTTAAGTGGTGACACTGCACAAGCTTCTCTGTCAAATGCTGTTCTTTTAGAATAATTATTGGATGTTTTATTGAATACCCAACATATGAATTGTGCAGGCGGTAGACCAAGTTTGATTAATTTCTTGTATTTTGGTTAACCAAAGTGCCTGCAGTAAACTTTTGAATACAATTGTGGCTGGAGACATGAACTCAAGTGGATCAAACATTTTGCCAGATTCAGATAATAATCTGCGTTTTGTTGATGGTTCGGCATGTACATAGTTCTGGTACACTGAAGGGAATAGCGTCATCTTTGGTAAGCATGCAAATCCCCAATGTTTTGACGTACATGTCAGGATCATCAAATGATATAAAATCTCCTAATTGGTTCATGGCGGGTAGGGAGTGCATTACCGTTTACCGATTTACCGTATTTACCGTATAAAATATATTTCCGATTTATCGGTAAATTTTTACAAATTTACCGACTTTTTCGGTAAAAATATATTAATAATTAATAATGCGCATTTCATTGTAAAAAATGAAGAGCATGTTTTAATCGAACGAAGGATTTGTATAAGGTATAGAATTCTCTCACCCAAGTATCGCTATACTTCCAATTTATTTCGATTTTGGAACTAAGTTCCACGGTCAAGTTCAATTTTATTATAAGTTTTACTATGAACTATGCAACAAAAACCCGTAGCTCAAAGAACAGGATATTATGCAAGTTCCATGTATTCCATGAATTATCTCAAAAATGTAACGAAAGTTGGAACTGTCAAAATGAGTTCCATTTTGTTATACTTGAGCAGTGCTTATTTATAAGAAAAATGTACAGTGAACAAAATAAGTCTGCGTACATATATTAAAAATATATACTGTGTATATTAAAAATCAATAAAAAGGCAATTTAAATATATTTCATTCTTTATAGAACAAAACTATAAATAACACTGTGCTTGAATTTCAAACTTTTTTTTTCATGACAAGCTGAGCACCCGGGGGGTAAACCTAATTCGACTATGCTGAATTCATTGGTGCTAGTCCCATTTCAAAGTTAGTCCCCATTTTTGAAATATCGCTTTCGACATATTTTGCCTCTGAGACAAATATTTGTCAAAATATACACTCATATTCACGTTGATAGCTCCTGAACCATTAAGATTGTTACGACTGTGTGGTCTTAACAAGACATTTTTGTAAATTTGTTTCTATTCTCCACGTGGTTTCTTGCGTCCGGGTTTTTGTTGTCTAAACGTGGTTTCTTGCGTCCGTGTTTTCGCTGTCTGAACGTGATTTCTTGGTGGATGGATTCCTGTGTGTTTTCTTCTGTTATGTTGGCAACGGAACGAGAATGGGAGAGGAAGAGAGAACAATGCACATCGAGTGTGTGCAAAGTAAAACGTTTTGAAAAAAATGTTTTTTCTTGTATGTCTCTCTTTTGTACCAACGAAAATTTGGTATAAAGGAGAGACAGAGAAGAGAGATGCATTTTCTTCTAAAACGTTTTACGAGCTGTGCGACGCTCGAATTTTTTTTGGTTGTCGTCATTCAAGTTGTGATTTTGGATGATTCAAGTTGTGATTTTGGATGATTCAAGTTGTGATTTTGGATGATTCGAGTGGTGATTGTCAAAAAGTCAAGTTTGGATTTTTGATTTGGGAAAGTCTTGTGTTAAATATTAAAAAAAAAAAAAAATCTTATTTTGTATCGGATAAAAGACGGGGAGTCTCGTTTATTGTTGTTAAATAAAAAACGTTGAAAATAAAATAATATCTACCTAATAGGTAGTTGCAAAAACCATTTTGTTTGTATTTATAGAATAGACAATAGTTTTGAAGTGAAACGATAATAGATTGTGAAAAATGATCGCAGAGGCATAAATGTGCTTCCACGTTTGTAATTTTTTTTTTTGAACTAAAAATCGAATTAGCTAATCATAATTGAAAGTGAAAAAAAAAAAAAAAACGCGAAATGTTTCGAAGTGCAGTTTTCAGTATTTGCTAAATGAAAAAAAAATAATTAATTAAGTTTCATTTATAGTTTTCTTTATTCGGAAAAAATACGGTAAAGCGTAAAATAATTAAGACGCGAGCCAAGGAAAAATTAACCAATTGAATAAATTTATGGTGTCGCTACGGGTGATTTGACTATTCAGAGCACATTTTTTTCGGCACGCCAAATTTTGACGGGTGCGGTGGTTTGTTATTTGGAAGGCCGTATTAATTAAACGATACGCCCAATTAATCAGCAGGTGGCCAGTTGAGGCCTCTTCATTTGTCTGTGGTTTCGGCTAACAACGCTCCACGTACAGGTGGCCAACCGGCCATTTGTAAAACGTGTATCGCAACAGATTAAGGCGAGACAACGCCCAACATATTTTGGCGGCCGGTTGAGGCCAAAATATTTATCGGTCGCTCAAGGCCGTAACGGTGTGGCGGTTTGGTGCAACAGCACTTACCGATAATTAAAGATTTAGCACCTGTGCCGGGCGGCACAGCGGCGGCGATAACAAGGCGAAGGACGCCCAACATTTTGAGGCCCAACCGGGCAAAATCTTCAACGGGATCGGCGAGATATCGCCCAATTTATTTTGGCGGCCAATCGAGGCCGACATATTTACCGACCACATAAGGTCGCAACGGTTACGGGTGGCCAACCGGCACCTCGATTTTTTTTGGTAACGGGGAAAGGCCCCGCAACGAAACGTGTGGCCAGCCGGCCATTTGTTTAATTTTATTTCGGTATCGGGGAGAGGCCCCGCAACGGACGACCGCTCAAGGTCGCACCAACACCAGTGGGGTTTACGGCGGAAGACGCCCAACGGTCCGGGTGGTGGAGACACCTGTGGCATGACGGCACCAAGGCCGCAACAGTAATTTTTTTTGTAACATTTAAGGTACGATTTTTATTTTTTCTTTTATTTCTTTTATTTTATATTTTTTACATTTTTTATTTTTAAATTTAAATTTGGATTTTTGTTATCGAGTGCCGCACAGCGGGTGCGCGCTCGTTGCGCATTTCTCTCTCTCTCTCTCTCATTCTCTCCTATTCTGGTGCAGGTGGAGGGGGAAGTTGTTCCTCTTTGTTTTTTTTTTGGTTCTTATTTAAATAAAATGAATTACTAAGTTTTTCGGTCGGTATGATGGGAGCGGAGGCTCCCTCTGTGTCGGTTTAGTGTTTGCGGTCCCTTGGTGCCCGCATCCAATTCCGTAACCAGGGCTTGGCCCCGTTTGAATTCGGATGGATGCGCGCACCAAGGCACCGTTCTCGGTTTATAATTATCAGCTGTTCGTTCCTCAGGTTCCGGCCGACGAATTTCGGCGGAACATTCGGTTTATTATCATTTGCGTTTTTATTTTTATTTAATTATCTGTATGATCACGGTGTAAGCCAGAAACACATGCAAGCCTCAAACCCCACGACCCTTCGCACTTCTCCCTGAGAACGTAGCCGGCAAAAATCACCGTGGAGGCCTCTGCATGCGTTTAGTGACATCTGCAGGTTGGCAGTAGCCAGCCTGTAACAAGATTTTCGTTATGCTCTCTTCAGCAAAGTTGTTGCGCAAGCCAAGACCAACAACTTTGCTGAACATATCAAGGCCGAAAAACGACATCTACATTCACATTTTTGTGTTATTTTATTTTTTGAAACGCAAAAAAATAAAATAACACAAAAATGTGATTGTAGATGTCGTTTTTCGGTCTTGATATGTTCAGCAAAGTTGTTGCGCAAGCCAAGGCCAACAACTTTGCTGAACATATCAAGACCGAAAAACGACATCTACATTCACATTTTTGTGTTATTTTTCCATATATGTATGTTTTACTTAGGCCAAGGTGAGCTTGGAGTGGCACTTCCGCACAATTAGACCAGGAGTGCCCCGTTGTGATACCACAGGAACCTATTTCCCTTTACCCCTGTTCAAAACCATTTCGAGCTACGTACGTACCGCAAAATATCTCGCACTACACATTCAGCGAGATCTGAAAGGCTGGTCACACTGGACACGCCCAAATACTTATGCCTTCTGTATGATAGTGCCGGACACGAGCATAGGAAGTTATCTAAAGTCTCGTCTTCCTTTTCGTCCATGCAACTTCTACAAAATCATTCGTCTGTAGACCCAGCCTTCTCGCATGTTCGACAAAAAGGCAGGGTCTTGTCAGTTTTGGCAAAAGCTTCTCACAGAAGACTCCGGCTCCACCTTGCCGTTTCGAGAAACATAAGTGCACAGGTAAGGCTAAATACAACTGGAATTCGGCATACTTAAGCCAAACACGATACTCATCTCAGATAAGATACAAAGAACACATCACAAGTACATAAAATCAAGTTTCGTACAACACATAAAAACTGAAAACCATACACTAAATTCAATAAAAATGTAACCATTTTGCACAGAATCAAAAAAGGACTGAAATTAGACAGGTGTCCCAATTTGACTCATGAGTCATGAGACATTTGTATTCTGCACGTATACGAATTACGGCCAAAATTCACACCCGGAAAATACACAAAAACAAAAACACCCACAATTTACTTCGCGACAAAATCAACACAAAACCCCAATAAAATTTACGACCTCCATAACTTAAAAACAAAGCAGGTACCAAACAGCAGCGCCTAGCTACAGTATATAAAGAGCTTCAAAATAGATTATGTAACAGTAGCAGAAAATAAACCGAAGAAGAGATTATTCTCGAAATTGATATTTCTAAAAAAGTTAAAAAATTGGCACAAGAAGTAAGAACTAAAAACTGTAATATAAAATTAAAAATAAAAAGTTATTCATCTAAATATATAAAGTGACAAAGGAATACAAAAAATAAAGTGAAAATCGTCTTGTGAATCTGGTGAAATAAATAATATGGATAGGTGTTATAAACTCAAGTGCTTTTGTTATGTGTGTGGAAAATTTACAATTATGAGCAATCGCAGCAAAATAAGTGATGAAACCGCTGATTTATATCGACTATACTTTTCACAAACTGTTATTAGTGTTGTAAATTGGACGCCGTCTTTTGTTTGTACAACATGCATTTTCCATCTGCATAGATGGCAAAACACTGGAGCCGCAATGCCATTTGGTGTCCCGATGATGTGGGTCGATCCACAAGGACATGATGCAGTTCAATGTTATGGGTGCATGAATTATATTCTCGGTACAAACAGAAACAAAAGTGGTTCTTTGACATTCACTGCAACGAGAAACACACATTTACCGCTGCCGCATTCAGATGAAATGCCTGTTCCGGAAAGATCAAACCCAACCGAGGATTATTTACCAACAACATTTGAATCAGGTGAAACCGGAGAAACATCTGCATCAATATATCAACCATCAAATGTCACTGCGCCATGCAATCACATTGAAATCTCGCAAAGTCGTTTGGATATTATGGTACGACGCCTGAAGCTATCTCTGCGGCAAGCCATTCTTTTGTCAAAGGATTTAAAACAAGTGAACATTTTGGCTCCAAATGTTCGGATATATGGAGCAATAAATCGTCATCGTCATTTTACGAATTTTTTCAAATCAATTGAGAATAATTCACTCGCTTTTTGCACTGATATCCGAGGTTTGGTATCCACAATGCACAATGCATAGAATCCTGAAGATTGGCGATTGTTCATCGATTCCTCTAAAAGCAGCTTCGAGGCAATTCTCCTTCACGTTACCAACTCAAAGAATTCCATTCCAATTGCACTCAGCACAAACACAAAGGAAACCTATGCATCAATGAAAAAAATCATCGATTTGATTAAATACAATGACCATCAATGGAAAGTTTGTACAGATTTAAAAGTGATAGCTCTTTTAAGTGGCATGCAATTGGGTTACACTAAAAACATGTGTTTTATGTGCTTATGGGATACTCGTTTTAAAGGCGACCAATACAACGAACGGAACTGGGCTTTACGTGAGAACATTAGATTGCGATACGACAGCATCGTTGAGGCTCCACTTGAGCCAATTAAAAAAATATTGCTACCACCACTTCATATCAAGCTTGGAGTAGTTAAAAATTTTATAAAAGCGCGTTCGTCGAATTGCGTCGCATTTTTCCACGGTTAAGTGGAATGAAAATAAAAGAAGGTTGGTGTTTTTAATCTACCCGAATCTAAGTTTTGATCAAATGAAATTTCATCTCACATCTTGTTTTTTATTACAGGAATACTTAATCGACCAGATATTCGTCGTTTGATGAAAGATGATGCATTTGAAAATGCTCTTAGTGAACGAGAGGTTGTGGCATGGAAATTTGTAAAAGAAGTTATTAAGAATGTTCTCGGAATTAACCGAGCCGATGATTGGCGCAGATATATTGAAAATATGCTGACAGCTTTTCATAATATAAACGTTAGAATGTCACTGAAAATACATTTTTTGCATTGTCATGTGGAAAAGTTCGCTGAACAATCACCAGCCGAATCCGATGAGCACGGCGAGCGTTTTCACCAAGTGACGGCAAGGCTCGAACATTAGTACAGCGGCAAAAAGCTAGATGCACTCTTGGGTGACATTTGTTGGAATTTGCAAGAGGAAGAAGAACCCGAAGACGACACGAACAAATCAGAAAATTAAAATTAAAAGTTAAGAAAAATTTTAATTATTTAGGAAAAAATTGAGAAAAATCACAATAAAATCAACTGAATCAATCAAATTTTCTGTTAAATAGTTTCTATTGTATCTATATTTGTCGATGAGGTGTTTATTCGATCAATTTAAATTCAATAAATGGACAAAAAATGATAAAAAACATGTTTTTCGTCGAGACAAATATTTGTCAAAATATACACTCATATTCACGTTGATAGCTCCTGAACCATTAAGATTTTCGTTATGCTTTCTTCAGCAAAGTTGTTGCGTTTCAAAAAATAAAAAAACACAAAAATGTGATTGTAGATGTCGTTTTTCGGCCTTGATATGTTCAGCAAAGTTGTTGGTCTTGGCTTGCGCAACAAAATATAAAAACAAATATCTGAGTATGTACTGATTTCTATGTATACAAAAGAATTTCAGACAAAATACTCATGAGGGATCTTTCAAGAATCTCATAAAGAGTATTTAAAAAAAATACTCAATTTTGTGCATTTTTCTAGGCTCTAGACATTTTTGGGACTAAACACTACTTAAAACCCTTATGTGCGTCGTAACTCTGAACTGTCTCTTGAGGTGCGCGAATTAACTATTAAATTAAGAAATAATAACAAGTCTCTTGGAAACATTGCCGAATTAACAAAAAGATCAAAATCCACCATTCAAAGGGTGGTTCAAAATTATCGCTATTATTAACGGGATCGCTTCTCTCTAAGCCTCGATCAGGACGACCAAAGAAGCTGACAATAGTTGCTAAAAACTACCAAAAAATAATAACGACCCAAACAGGTCGCAATTAGTTGCCTGAATATAGATTAAGACCCCTTGTTTCAAATAAATCCCCTAATCTCAGAAGCAAATCGAAAGAAGCGTTTACAATTCGCTAAAAAGTACGCGAACCAAGCTTCAGAGTTTTGGAACAAGGTTATATTTAGTGATGAATCAAAATTTAACGTGTAGACGGAAATGTGAAAGAATGGCGGAAGAGGAATTCTGCGATGGAAATAAAAAATTTACGCTGCACCGTGCAACACGGAGGAGATTACATGATGATATGGCGGTGTATGTCCGCAAGCGGCGTTGGGAACGTCCAGTTTATAGACTCTAAAATTGACACAATGATGTACTTAAACATTTTAAAAAACAATTTAGTCGATAGTGCGTCGAAATTGGAGCTAGAATCGGAATTCGTTTTTCAACATGACAACGATCCGAAGCATACGGCTTACGTGGTAAAAAAATGACTTTTGTATGACGTACGAAAACAAATCCATACACCCCTCAACCGAAGTATCTCAAACCGATCGAACATTTATGGGAATTACTCGGGCTAAAATATCACCACAGGTGACTTCAAACCTAGTTGGATCAGTGATTAAGAGGCTTGAGGCCGTTATTCGAGCTACAGGGAATCCGACGAAATATTAATGTGAAATCAGTTTTGTTGAATTTTTAATATTAATATTTTAATTTTTGTTTGGATGGTTTTATTAATTTTGTTAATAAAGAATGAGATTCGAAATAAGTTTATAAAGTCTTTTTATTGATTTGTAATAAACAAACGCAGACTTATTTACTGGGTGTACGCAAACTTATTTTGTTCACTGTAGGTTGAAGATTTATGTAATGAATTTTATTTAATGAAATGAAAAGATGTTATACAGGGTGCTTGGAGTGTGGACCGACTAAATTTTTTTTTTCAGATTGAGGGGATCATTTGGAAGCTTTCATTTCATGGAATTGATGTTCTAAGTGGCACGTTAACTGAGATATGATAATTTTAATTTTTGTTAAATTACCCAAAATCTCGCCTTTAAATTTCCATAACTTTTTTGTTTGCAATTGTTAAGGCACGAAATAACTTTTATTGGATTCTGCAATGTGATTTTGCTCTAAATAAATTATTATTTGATACAATTTATTTTAGAAAAATGACTTATGGGCTTCCAAATCATAAAAATATGTAAATTTATGAAAAACGTAACCATCTTGAAATTAGTTTTGCTTTAAAAAATTCTCTAGTTTATGCCCTTTCCAATTGTATACTGACGTGTCATAGAAAATCCTCATTTTATGGTCAAAATAGGAGAGACTATTTTGTCAAAGTTATTTGTGCCAGGGTTAGGAAAATGTTTTTTAAATTATTGATAGATTTAAAAAAATAAGTAAACTGGGTGTTAATTGCCTTGTGCTGTTCAGTAAATATTTAAGTTTCTGTTACCGAAAATGTCCGTGTGTTTCACTTTGTTCTTGTTAAATTGTTAATTGTTCCAGATCTCAAAAATGGTAGCATTATCACCCTTTTCGAGACATGGAACAATTATTACCAATTTAACAAGAACAAAGTGAAACACACGGGCACTTTCCGTAGCAGATACTGACTTATTGACTGAACAGCCAGCACAAGTAAATTAACACCCAATTTACTTATTTTTTAAAATCTATTACTGGCGGCTGGAGTTTTGCAGACAGATGGTGAGGATGATTGCTTTTTGAAAAGGATTTTGTGGACAAATGAGTCTAACTTCAACCGTGAAGGAATTGTGAATTTTCACAATCTGCTTCATTTGGGCAGAAAAGGCCAACATCTACATAAGAAAAACCAGGATTCCTTATTGTGTTATTGGTCGAAACCTTATCCGCCCATATTACAGGGTGACTGACACGAAGTGTTACAAACTTCAGACTGTCATTGCTGTCAAACCAGTGATGACAGAGCACTCAAATTTACAAATATGACAGTTAATTCCATTGTTTACAAGCGTACAGTAGCATTTTAGTGGGTAATGTTCAGAAACAAAGTTATCCGCAATGAAATTCAAGCGTAATAGTGTAATTGCTCTATAATTGGCTGGAAAACTATACAGCCGCAGATTGATTGAACCAGTTAAAACATATGCATGTGAATAAAATGTTTGTGTACCACACCATAACTCGTTATAACGATACTGGCACCATTGCACAATGACAGGGTGAAACGAAACATACTGCAACATCGCCGGATATCATTCGGAAGGTGAAGGCCAAATTGGCTGGAAATTCGCGCCGATGCAGCACATATTGAAAGATCATCTTGGACTAAAGGCCTTGAAATTCCATAAAACGCATGGTTTTCTCCGATGAGTCACCGTCCATTATTGAGCAATATGTGAATAAGCAAAATAACCGCATTTACTTGCTCGGCCGTTCTACTGAAAATTTAGACCATCGGATTGCCACTCGAAACCAAGCGCCGCCGATAGTGATAGTTTGGGCCTCCGTAACGGCCGAAAGCCGTTCACCGCTCGTTTTTTTGGACCGTGGATCAAGACACATGCTCAAATTTATCGGGATCATGTGTTGGAGGGAGCGTTGAAGCCTTGGACACAAAAACATTTCGACCGCAGAGCCTGGATATTTCAACATGACAATTGTATTCTGAAGAGCAAGGTTGGGACAATAAAAATACCAAAGTGTCGATCATCGAAGCGCTTCGCCGGGAATGGGCGAAAATACCACAAAGCCACTTTCGTGCTGCATGTAATAGCTTTGTCGGGCGTTTGAAGGCCATAATCGCGGCTAAGGGTGGTCAAATCAAAAACTGTTAATGCAATTCGAAAATTTAAATATTTGTGAACATTTTTTACTTTGATTCAATAAAATTTATCAAAAAATAAAAATTCTGTGACGTTTTGTTTTGGTAACACTTCGTGTCAGTAACCCTGTATGTGTCAGAACGTCTATCCGGAAACATTTATCTCGAATTTGTTCAGAAGGAGTTACCTGATCTAATTTTACCAGTTTTAGAAGATGTGCTGTTTGTTTTTGAAAATGACGACTGTCCGGCACGGCACATAACCAATGAATGGTAGGAGAATACATAGATGCTTCATTCCCAAAGATTGGAATGGGTTTACCTCACACCCCTGGATTTCTATGTCTGGGTACCTGCTTAGGAGAGTGAAGATTTAAAAACAGATGTCGTGCATATATATACGGAATTAAGGAGGGTGTTTTGAACAAAATCTTATTAATGAAGTGGATTACAAATTTATTAATAACTTAAAAGGTATTTTCTTATCCATAAATAATGTCTCGTGTTTTGACCACGAAATGAGTGATTTCTATGACATGCTACTACAACATTGGAAAGGGCTAGGACAATTTCTTAAAACAAATCTTATTTCAAAATAGACATTAGTTTTTTTAAATGAATTTAAAAACGAAGGTGACATTTTTCGTACTTCAATAAATTTTTTAGGATTTGGAAGCCCATAAGTTATTTTTCTTAAACCAATTGTATTAAATAATGATGTATTTCGAATAAAATCACATTGCAAAATACAATAAAATTCATTTCGTGCCTTTACGACTACTAACAAAAAAGTTATGAAAATTTAAAGGCGTGATTTTAGGTAATTTAAAAAAATTAAAATTATCGTATCTCAGTTAACGTGCCACTTAGAACATCAATTCCATAGAATGAAAGCTTCCAAATGATCCCCCTAATCTGCCAAAAAAATTTGTCGGTTCACGCGCCAAAGACCCTGTATATATATAAACAATTATTTTGTGATATAATGAATATACAGGGTTATCCAATTCGAGGTTGATAAAGTAAACTTAAAAAAAACACACAAAATATTCGGAATGTATTGTAATTTTTATTTCATTTTACAGATTGATCCCTGCCATTTTTAGTTAAACAAGATATCATTCAAATGTCCTCCACGGGACTTCTTACAGGCCTCGATTCTTTTGAGGTAATTTTCAATGACTTTTCGGCACATTTCGGGCGGTATCTCGGCCATTACCTTACGAATATTAGTTTTCAATTCGTCAAGAGTTTGAGAATTGTTTGCGTAAACACGATCTTTCGCGTAGCCCCACAAAAAGTAATCCAAAGGCGTTAAATCACAGGATCTTGGAGGCCAATTGACATCAGCCAATCGCGAAATCAAACGTCCAGGAAATTTCTCTTGCAAAAGATCTCGATTTGCTCGTGTTACGTGACGGGTTGCTCCATCCTGCTGGAACCACATATCGTCAAGATCATAATCTTCGATTTTCGTAAAAAAATAATCGGTTAACATGCGGCCATAGCGCTCAGAATTGACGGTAACGGTTCGTCCATGGTTGTTCTCAAAAAAATACGGCCCAATCACACCACCAGACCACAATGCGCACCAAACAGTGACTTTTTCCGGGTGTAATGGCTTCTCTACAATCAATTGTGGATTTTCTGAGCCCCAAATTCTACAGTTTTGCTTATTAACGTATCCACCAAGCGAAAAATGAGCTTCATCACTGAAGAAAATTTTGTTCGAAAAATCAGCATCGACGGCCTGTTTTTCCAACACCCAATTTGCGTATGTTCTTCGTTGTCCATGGTCAGCAGGCTTTAGCTCTTGTGTCAAATGGACTTTATACGGATGAAGATGCAAATCCAGATGCAAAATACGCCATAATGAGCCATAAGATAGGCCTAAATGTTGAGCTCGACAAGGAATTGACAAATTTGGATCTTCTTCCACACTTTCAGCTACAGAAGCGATATTTTCAGCATTGCGAACGTTTTGATGATGCACAGACCTTACAATATCAGTAACAGATCCAGTTTGTTCAAATTTATTCACTGTATTCAATATGGTTTGCTTTGTAGGACGATTATGACGACCATAATCTGCTCGTAAAGCGCGAAATGTGGATACGACAGAATCACTATTTTTATAATAAGATTTAATAATTTTAACGCGTTGGTCGATTGTTAAATGCTCCATATTCTTAAATGGAAGAATGTCAACTAAATAAATGACAGCGTACTTGACGTTTATCTTTGACAGATGTCGGTATACAGATTTCTACTTTATCAACCTCGAATTGGATAACCCGTTATTTATTATTTTATTTTATAAAGTTCATTCATTTGTTTCAAGCACTGGCTTATTAATTTTTCACTGGTTTAATACCTAAGGCATAGTATTTAATTTACCGGTAAATTTTCGACAATTTACCGACCTTATACAAAATTTGCCGTTTACCGGTAAATTGAAAAATCGGTAAATTTGCACTCTCTAATGGCGGGTATGGTGTCAGTTGGTGTAATGATTTGATGGCGAGGTATGGTGAACGTCAAACCGTATGTGACCATTTTCAGTTTAAAGTGCTGCATCTTACTAGCTGGACTTTCACGCCAAACAATTCTCAGATAATTTTGATGGTTTGGCTAATCGATAATCAGTCGATACATTTTTTCAATGTCCACGATAAATGCTATTTTATGTTTGCGGAATCTGCTTAATATTGTGAACAGATCATCTTGAATTATTGACCATCAATAATACGTCATTAAATACAATTGTATGTTTTTAGGATTCAGAGTTCACTTTAAAAACAGCATTGTGTGTAAAATAATAAACCTTGCCTTAAGACTTCGTGGTTTGGAATGCGGGTCATGTGCTCGCGTGTCTCGTATCCCTGCAGAAATTGAACGTTGTACATCCCATTCCATTGCAATCAATCGTGCTGTTGCTGAATTTAAACTATACGCCTAACTGTGCGACATTATCCTTTAGAGGCAATTGTACCACGCAGTGACCGTCAGCAAATTGAGGAGGACTTGGTTATTCGTCTGTGATGTGAATGTTAACGACTACTTCCTCCTACTTCCCAAAATCTCACTTGCATTGTATAGCACGTTGATGTAGAACTTTTGTAATTGGAATGACCAGCTACTACCCAACCAAATAAACTGACTAACAGATATAAATTGGGTTCCAACATGATACGCCTTTCGTATATTATATCGTAAAAGACGTCGATTCCTAATATCATATCAATTGGGATTTGTTCGTGAAACTTAGGATTAGCAAGGCAAAATTCCTCTAATCTGACGAAACTACTGTCCTTCAGTATTATTGCCTAAGAAGGGAGATACTTAGTAAGCTTACCTAATTTTAGCGCATCTTCTATGACAAAGTGGTTTGCATCGTCTATGGAAGATAATGCAATACTAAACTGTCCCTTGGTAATGCGTGCTCCAACTGAAACTAGACCATTAACTGAGATATGCGCCTGCTTACGTTTCAGTTTCAATGTCCTTGTGAGTGAAGCCGTTATGAATATCAATTTGGAACCAGAACCTTATACAATGCCCGAATATTATGAATATTTTGCCATAACTACTAATATTGGTTGCTTGTGGTCTCGAATTACTGTCTTTGAAGTTTAATTGACCGTAGTTAATCAATATTGTTAGTAACAGCATGAGAGATCGTGAGGTGTTTCTCTTTGCATTTATAATGTGTGTTTGATGATGTAGAGTTATTCGAAGAATATCCAGCCTTTAAAAAATTAGTGCATACACCGCGTTTATTCATAAACGATTTTCGAATGTCTAAACAATCACTTGAATTTGGTGGTTACTACGTGTGACATTATTGTTGCTTGTTTGCTTGGTTTTGAAGTTATGTTGCAGCTTACTGGCGCGTTGCATCTTTGATGAAGAAACCTAAAGATATTATCCACGACACTCATATGTATATGTCAAATGATCGTAAGGCCCACTGCTGCCGTGATTCATCATCAATCTTGTCAAGCAGTAAATTTAGAATACAAGGATCGCGAGATTCGCAATCAGACGTTAAAGTTTTCGGACTTCATATTAATTCATCCTTGGTCTCTTTTCTTTCGAAACTTTGCTAAAGCATCAGTGGTTTTATCACAGGTTTTACTTTAATCGTTTGCTCTATGCGTACTATACAGGGTGAGGTTTTAATAAATGCCAGGCTTTTATCTCGGAAACGGTTCAAGTTAGGGGATAATTACTTACAATGTAAATTGTTTAGTGTTGAGGGGGACGTTCAGTTTTGATCTTAACGTCAATATCTTCCAAAATAATGAGTTTGAAGGTCATTCAAGATCACCACTAAATGTCCTCATCATTTCCGATATAAAAGCCCGGCATTAACTAAAAAATGCACCCTGTATATAGAAGAACGATAGCTGTCGCAAATTAAAGTTGATTTCAGTTGTAAGGTCCCCCAATTTAACTTTACAGTACCACCACCATGTATATATGTTTTAACCTAGGGAAAGCAGATCTAAGTTCAAAAATCTGGTGATCGAAGATTATAGTTCGTTGTGGTGAGATCTTTTCACTAATCACACTGGAGCTAGATAGTGTTGTTTTAATTTAAATATTGTTGTTTTGTTACTGAGTGCAGTATACTTCAACGGTTGGTAATAAGTACATATTTTCAACATTTTGGATCCGTATCAGCAGACACCTTCTTTCATTTGCCTTAATTTAATTTTTTTGATACATTGAATACCGAAAGGGAGTCGAGTGAACTCATATCTTCAATGGTTCACCGACAAGGGCGTTTTCTCGATCTTCGATTTCTTTAATGGAATTTGATGAAATTCATTTTTAAACTTTTAACAAAAAATATTCGTGTGTAACTCCAACGTGAGGCATGGGTTGCACGATTCGTCAAACAGTTATTGGATTTAGGAAATGGAAAAATATCTGTTAGGATTGCAATGTATTATTAACTGATTTTTTTAAACTAACGCTAAATATAGAATTGCTAAATTGTATATTTCCCATAATCGAAAATGATTACAGAAATCAGAAATGTTTGGGAAAACAGATGTTACTGGTGGTCAAAAATGTGGATGCCAATTAATTTCAATTTATATTCTGTCCACAAAAATCTGCATAGAATCTTGTCATCTTGAAAGATGTCATTTGAATAGGATCAATTTAGCCAATTCAAGTTTCTCGCATAGTTAACATTTTGTTGTGTGTTCGCGAATCGGGAAAGCAGCCGTTCTTGTTATTCATATTCCAGAAGATAAAACCAAAACATTATCTATCCGCGAAACTTTAAAATAATTCTCATTTATGTTTTTTTCAGTTTTTTAATTTCATTTAAAATCTTTTACATTTTTTTTTTCAATTAATGTAGCAAAAAGCACTGCTTATCTAGTTTGTTAAAAAATTTAAACTTCTTGGGAACCACGTGGCTATGTAGTTTGAAATTTATTATATGAAATGAAAATTGGCCATTGAACTGAATTCAATTTCTATCTGGGTAAGTCGGATATTGGAACGAAATATGTTATTTGAATTTTGTTTCGAGGGTACCCTCTGTATTTTATCAGCTTCAAAAGAGAATTGTGATAATTGAATAGAAGTAACTGAAAAATTACTAACCAATCAACCAACCAAGGTTTTGGGTTGAACATTTTTGCTGTGTTTTTTTATTAGCGCCCGATAGCTGTATCCGGAGCAGCCAATTTTCTATGTGAAAACTTACATTTAGCTCGCTATTATTGCATTTAATTAATTTATTTAACTCTAAACTAAGATTTTTCATTCAACTTTTTAATTAAAAATCGATAAAAAAAATATCTTGGCTCACTTATTTATCGGGAGCCGCTATCGGGAGCGCTATCCATTTCAATGGGAAATTTGAAAAGGCTTTTATTTTGTAAACCCCTGAAACCATTAGAAACTAAATCTTACAATAAAAAATTAAAACGCAGCAAAAGGAATTCTTGTTTATAACGCCATGTCAAAATAAATGCCAATTAATATATTTCAGGTGATAAATGTTTGTTTTATTGATAAATTTAGTTTTAATTTTTATAGTACAGCGACACCAGTGAATAATAGCTGCAGCTTCAATAGAAAATTGCCATTTGGCTCCGGATAGTGCTCCAATATTAAAACACAGCATTTGTTTACCTCGTACTCGTCACAAGAAACCTTGACATTTTAACATTACAACAATTATAATCCAAATATAAATTACCTTTCTAACGTGGTTAGTTCACTAAAATCACTTTGTACATCATTATTATCAACACTATCATCGCCGGTTTGCGGCTCAACCTCGGCGTCTAACTTAATCTGTTTACAATCACGAGAATCACTCATATTTTAATTATAGTTTTAATCACCATATAACTTGCGCGTAGTAAATAACAATCACAAAAATATTTTACGTCTGACTCGACTAAAACTTTACGCGAAACTATAACGAAACGAAGAGAGATAATGGAAACAAAAAAAAAAAACTATTTGTTGAGTATACTATAGTGAGCACACGATCAGCTGTGTCATACATTCAATCTTTCAATAATAAAATTATAAGATTACTGATGTATAATTTAGAGCCGCATAATTAAGTAACGATGACTCATTTGTGTCGTGGACGTAAATCCCCGTATTTAACAAAAAACAATCTGATTGAGTTTTAAATTTCGTGATAAATATTTTTTAATTGGATAGTGAACGATGACTACACAATTATCGTAATAATATGAATCGAAAAATACAATATTGGCGAATGTTGTAGGTCGAATGTGTTATCTTTGTATTAATTTCATATTTGGTTGACTATCTTAATAGAGGAAGTCATCGGCAAGTTCTAGGTCTTAGATCAACTTTATGGTAAATGATAAAATCGAGCGTGGAGTTAACTCTAGCGACGCTGTCATTATTTGCTTAATGAAGTATGAACATATTTAGGACAAGAGCACGCCATATTAAAGGCACTTTGTGTAATGGGCATGTAAAACAAATTAATCAAACTCATACAATATATGCGAATAATCGCGTTCAATACAAAGTGAATCATACCATAACAACCAACGAGTAAGGCAAGGGGATGCTGTCAGATCTAGCAAAAAAATTGTCTTCAAAATAAATATCACAAAAAATAAGACGATGAGGCTAAACACCCGAAGAAACAGAAGATGTTATATCTTCGTTGTTCGTTGTACTCTAGCGCAAAGAGGTGGATCAGATCAAGATTTAAAGAATTGAATCAACAAAAACAGAACGATATTCAACATGTAACACAAACTATGGAACACATCTGCCCTATGCCGCAACATCAAGCTAAGAATATTCAATTCGTGTGTGAAATGGTCCAACAAAATAAGAAATGTTGAATTCTTTATAGGTAAAAGAGTCAAGCAGTCATTGGCATCGAAATACGATAGCAAAAGTGGTGATAGCAAAAGCTCCAGAATGGCATAACTAGAAAATATCTGGAATAGCAAGTCAGACGACAGCTATATAACATGGCAATGAACGATGCTAGCAGAAGCGAAACAGCTCGGAACGTCGAGGCTTAAAATCAAAGCTATAGCACCCACCAGAGTTATATGCTGATAAAATTTGACCCCATTGGTCTTATTTTGGAATTTGTTAGATTTATTATTTAATAATTTAATATACAGGGGTCGGCACTCGAAGTGTTACCAATTAAAAATGCTGTAAATTTATTAATTTTTAAATTTTCCTTATTTCAAAATTTCAGTAAATCGTGAAAACATTTCAAATTTGGCGCGGATAATAGCATCGAGTCTGACCTTTGTGAAGATAGCCCAAATTTCTATCCCCGAAAATCGAAAAAGTTGCTTATGGCAATACTAAACATTTTTATGTATACTATTGCGACATTTAATTATTAATTATAGCAATAAATCTAAATTTGGCAATTATTCCAGGAAACTTTTGAAATGTTTTCAATTTTTTTTTTTTTTTACTTAGTTTGACACTTGAAAAATTGTATAAATTGTGGAAAAGCGGGGGTTTGGGGGGCAGCCCCCATCTTTTAAGGTATACAACGAATTAAAATTACATTAAAAAATATTTTGTATATACTGATAGTTGAATTTTTTTAACATTTGTGGCTCTATCAGAAGAAGCGATATCTGTGTCTGCAAGGTTGACGAAGCAATTAATATTATTTAAAATAAAAAAAAATATTGGAAAAATAAAAAAGTTAAGTAAGTAAGAGTAAAAAAAAATGTCATGACAGCAATAATTAGTGTTGCCATCGCATTTTTGGGGGATGGAATTTGGGCTATCTTCGCATACATAAAATTTTTCTGTTTCCATATTATCATGAAAAAACAACATTTTTACTCTCAGCCTCGAAAAATTTTTGTGTCGTGATAGTCTTAGCTGTCATAACAGTAAATATTTTCTGGGCTGAGATTGAAAATGTCGGATTTTTCGGGGCTGATAGTCAAAAATGTCATAATATGTGGAGATTTTTTGGGCTGAGAGTAGAAAATGTCATGATAGCAATACTTAGTCTTGCCATCGCATTTTTCGGGGATGGAATTTGGGCTATCTTCCCCTACATTCGAGTCGGTCCGAGAAAGCTTCACACGCTGCTCGAATGTGCGGTCTGATGGTATTTTGTCCCATTCTCAGCAAGGTGCAATCTTTAAGGCGTTGATCGTCTCAGAATTTTTAGTTAATACTTTCGCCCCCAGAATGACCCATACGGAAAAATCCATTGGGTTTAGGTCCGGGGAATATGATAGCCATTGTTGTGAAGAAATGAAGCTGGGAATTGTTTCTTGTTAAAAACGTGCGGCTTCACGAGATTTATGAGATGGTGGCGAGCCTTGTTGAAACGTCAAATGGATTCTACCGAATGGTTTACATGCCCATGGTAACCAAATCTTCCAATTCAATTTCGATAACTTTTTTTCAACTGCGACCTAAAACGATATGTTTACGTATGCTTCTAAACAACATAACAGACTGACGCTTGCCAAAAAGTGAGCGCGCTTTCATTAGCCGTTTGTAACGCTTCTAGCCGACCTCTGTAGGTTTTATTTAATAAAGACAATCTAGCGATATGGTGCGAGTTTTATTTCTCTGAATCTCAACATTGAAAATTGCAAATCTCTATTATTTCACCGAATAGCCGATTGTAAGATAAATCGTGAACTTCTTCAGGTGGTACTTGCTAGTAAAGACCTAGGGGTTACTTTTACGCTACAAGCTCAATGAGCTATGCATCGCTAGAGCGAATGTTATGTAGGCCTAATTAAGTCAATTTGCCAGTAAGTAAGCAGGTGTATTGGCTTTTTGTGCTTTTTACCAAAAATATAATGTTTTAATAATTTCAAAACTTTGCTGCGGAGTTCGATACTCCGCAAAAAATGATATCGACCACTCTCTACGAATATCAAATACGAACTAAGAAATGTCATCCATAACAAAATAGCGGCAAAACAAAATCGACGGCATTGGCATTGGAATTGGGATTTGCATTGGCATAGGCACATTCATAATCATTGAGCCTCGCCACAGTTTAATTCTTTCGTCGTGATTCTTTGATTTCAAAAAATCAATCGACGTCCACATTTGATTTCTTTGCGTATTTCTTTTTTTATGTATTGTGTAAAATTATGTTTTTTGATTTATTCGTGTAGTAAAAAATATTTATTATTTGTTGCGAAAACGGCTTTCTTGGTTGAAAACATATATTTTTTGCAATATTTTTTGTGTCCTTGAAATATTTATCTTTGTAATAGTGCGAGAATCAGTTGAATGAAAAAAAAATATTGCTGAAAAAAGAATCAAAAATTTCTCCGCCAAAAAATTAGTTTGTAGGTGAAGGGGAAAAGAAACAGCAATAACGTTGACCTAGACATTGACAGTTAAAGGCATTATCAATGATAGTGTGGCATTAACAATGATAGTGACAGTGACAGTGATACTGATAGAGAAAATGACATTGTGGTGACAATGACATTGACATTGAAATGACATTTACATTGATATTGACATACAATGCAAAACCGATAATTGTGTGTTACAGTCTTTATGGTTCTGATACTCGATAAATGAAGGTTGTGTAAATGCTTTAGAAGCAGCTACCAAAAATGAAATAAAATGTACTCGTATAGTGAGTACATCTTAAGTTGTAAAAGTTATAATTGTACAGGGAGAAACAGAAAGCGTAAAAAACATTTTAATATATTAAAAACCCTTCTGGGAATTTACTGAAATTTTCCGTTTTTTTTATTATATTTTTTATCAGGAAATTATTATTTAGCTACGATTTTTTTTTTGTTTTAGAAAAAGAGGAAAAATTAAAAAATTTGTAATGAAAAGATTTTTTTTTTGATAATTTTATTTTTGCCATATCGCAATTAAAATTATGTAAATTTAAAATTCATGGTTAGTTGAATTTTTCACAAATATTGTATTAGTTAATTGTTAAAATGAAGATGTGAAAAGTTGGGAAATGATGTACACTCGCCTCCATTCTACAAATACTAAAATATTAATTGCTTATAAATAAGATTTTACAAAAGTGTATTTCTCATTTACGGTAATCCACTTTAAATTTTAATTATAAATTTGGTTGGAAATTAACATAAAATAAAAATACAATGTTTTTTTAATTAGTATTTAGTCAAATAAATACATTCTATGTACATAAATTAGAGATAATCCGTGAGATTATTGCAATAAATGAAAATATGCATTTAATTATCACACCAGCTGAACTTTATTTTACTTAACTTTTTCTACACCGAATATAAAGACTGTACGCCTCCGTGAATAAAGTCTAAAATAGGGAGAAAACAATAAATTTGATTGCGATAAGTAAGAAAACAAGAAGACAAAGAACAAGAAATGGTAAGAAAAAGGATGAAAAAGTATTGAAAATCACGCTTCATAAAGTATAAAAAACAATAAATAAATAAGTTATGTAGCGTGGAGAGGAAAAACAGCGGAAAAAGGGGTGATGAAGAATATTATGGGAAATTTATTTTTTTGTTATTTGGTTCTCGCGGGCGGTTTGTTATTTTCTTCATCGGTGAAGGTCGAACGATAGCAATATTCGCATCTTGATTTATTTGTTAATTCTGATCAAAATATTATTTTGACCTAGATTTATTAATATATTTGACGCACTTTTATCATACTCGGATACCGGAAATAGACTAAACTATCAATTGTCGTTTGTATGTATTTTTTTTAAGAGAAGTTGGCATACTTAAATTGTGTGGTGATCATTTCTTGCAAAACCAATATGATGTTGGTTTCACAAGGACAAGTAGATTTTATTTAAACGTAAGTTAGTGTAGCGAAGCCCGAACCGTAAGCAATGACCGAAATGGGATCTAATGATATCTAGTCCAAACTATATATGTGTTTTGGTAACTATGTATAATCAAAACAAACATCTGAAACGAAGAAAAACTCTGTATTAAACATGTATTATTATTATAAATATTTATATTATATCATTGTTACTTATCTTTAATTCCATTCAAGATACGAGCTAATGTCTGAAATAAACAAATTTGATTAATTAATTATTAAAGTAAAATATAAAATCTACTTAGCTTTATAATGTATTGATAATCCGGTAGTGTTTACATAAACTGACATTTGCATTATATAATTTCAAACTGCAATATCGATTATTATTTAATGTTTTGTATAATGCCATCTGTGAGTCATAAGTTCATTTATCAAGTTTATTAACCTTTTAGTACTTAAATTTGTAATTTTATAATTTAATATAGCTTAATAATTTTAATTTCAAATACAGTTAGCAGTTAGCGTAAATAATTTCAGTATTGAAAAAATAAATATAGCTCGGTCACTTTTTCATCGACCGTAAAGAGATCAACATCAGCATTTTTATAAAGCAAATAATTGTTATAATAAATTAAAGACAATAATTCTAAGTTGTGCATTTTATTGTTAAGTTATTTATCCAATTACCCGGTGATCTCTAATACTTGTGGAAATATAAATTCCTGGTGCATCAGGAAAACAATATGCAGGCACTATTTTTTAAAGCAGGAGTTAATGCATTGAGGAGTAATTTCAGACACTATTCCTTAAATTTGAGTTGTTGTGCTCATTTATTACCGTTGATGTAGGCTGTCGTGTACCCGAAATTTTTGAAAGTTTTTCTTTTATTTTGTGAGTCATTTTTAAAAACGATAGTGCACTATATAGTGCACTATAGTGTACTTTGAACGCATTTTAAATATGTATATAGAAATCCCATACAAATAGATCATACAATAAATAACTGCTCTTATTACCTAATAAACATTGAATATCAGCTTACAACCACATGATAAACGGAATGAATAATGTACGAATGACATAATTATTATGAAAACGAATTCAAACCCACAATAGTTGATAAAACAAATGAAAAACTTATCGCGAAAAAACACCAAGAAATATTAGCTACATCACAAAATACCAACATCAATGCAAACAAAAACTCATAAGCGCAGAATTTAAGGGTTTTTTGAAAAGTTTTCGAACTCAACAAGAAGATGGCAGGACTACGCGTACGCAATCCGGCAGTACACCTACGCAAATGAAAGACGAGTTGGATGTCATTCATTCACGTCGGACTCCCAAAAAGTGCAACCACTGACGATAACATTGTTCAAGTTCACCAAATGGTGCTTGACAAAAGTCGAATTAAAGTTAGAGAGAAAACAGAGGCTCTGATTATGCACAAAGATCGTATTTGTTACATTATGAAACAAGATTTAGGCATGAGAAAACTACCCACGTTTTGGGTGCAGCGTTTGTGTTGTTGGATACACAATTACACTTCAAAATCAAAAATGTAGTCAGAAAAGTGGATTGAAAAAAGGGAATCGGCTCCAAAAAAGGCAAATGCTGTTCCTACGGCTGGGAAAGTGATGACAACTGTTTTCTAAGACAGTCATCGAGTTATTTTAATCGTTTATATTCAAAAGGCGAAATCCATTACAGGAGCATATTACGCATCACCACTTGACAAGCTGAAGTCATAAATTGCGGTTAAGCGGCCACATTTGCCGAACAAATTTTGTTCCACCAAGATAATCCACCGTCCCACACTTCAGCGGGTGTCATGGCGAAAATCCACGAATTACGGCTTCAATTGCATGACACCCTTCCTACTCACCAGTAGCTCAATTCTGGTTATTCCTATAGGAAAAAGAATTAGGAAAAATATTTTCATAGTATTTTTGTCAAAAATACCATTTTCTGGCCTACTGAGAACTCATGTTTGGTCTCAAATTTTATAATTTAGGAAATATTTTTTCCGTATCGAAATTGGATAGGAAAAATATTCCCAATTTAATTTTGTTTTTGAAAAAATTTACATTAACTGTTTACCATAGTATGCCAGAAAATAAATTTTTGTGACCAAAATAGTATGAAAATATTTTTCCTAATTCCTTTTCCTATAGGAATAACCAGAATCGAGCTGCGTCTAGCTCCAAGTGACTTTTTTTGTTCCCTAAGCTACAAATTGTGCTTGGAGGACAAAGATTTTCGTCGAATGAGGCGGCCTTCATCTTCGTAAACATCTAATTTGCAGAGAAAGACGCCGAGTATTCTTTGAACGGGTTGAAGGCATGGGAGTGTTATAACATGATCAACATGTTAGCAGATTGCTGTACTTATATCTGTACTTGGTGCGGTAGCATTTTCCGGCTTTTGCTCGACGGTGTGGTCGTGGGGAACCAAGTATACAGCAATTTAATATAATTTTACCGCATTTTATAATAATAATAATAATAAGTTGTCAACACATAGCTGCCGATCTATGTTTTATTCCCGCCTACTGATTCGTGATTAGCACATCTAAAGATGCTTTCGTCCGTTCTTAACGATAGTCATAAAAAAAACACTAAATTTTTAGTAAATACAAAAATATAAAATAATTCAAAATTTGCTACTTAGCTTAATAACTGTCTTTGAGAAAGGTTTAACCACCCAACCACCACTCCTCAGTTATAAAACGCGCGCGAAATGGAGGCCTGTATCTCGGTTGAGCACACAGAAAAAAACGAAACGAAATCGTCTTTATTTTGCAGCACTAATTTGCAGCATTCACTCACACGGCACTTATGAATTAAAGAAACTTAGGGAAGTATATGAATACAGGTAAACCTCGCTTAACGAAGGGGTTCGGTTCCTGGAAATGCTTCGTTAAGCGAGGATTCGTTAATCGAGGTATCAAATTATATGGTTTTATATGAGAAATTGTTAGTTTGGGCGTAGTGCAAATTTAATAAAAAAAAAAAGTTTTCAGTACAAATATTCAGTTTTATTTTAGAATAAATAAATAATAAAAATCGCAAAATAAAAAATCCAAAGCATATCATAAAAAATAAAACACTTATAGGGCCCATACCTGACACAATCGTGCATGTGCAATCGTATGGTTGTGCATGCTGATTGACAGTGGTATGGTATTGATTGAGTAATTGCACATGCTGATTGTGTGATTTTCAATTTTTTTGATATTTTCTTGTTTGTGCATGCAAAACTGCGTCGTGTATGTGTAATTTGCTCAGTCTAATGTTTTAGCTCGTGTGTGTCGTATTACAGTTAATATGGCAAAGTTAATAAGTAATAAAGAATTTAAGATCCTCGGACGTTTTTCCAGTTGCTAGAATTTCGATTTTTCCACTACGTTTCTACTACGTTTTTATACCATTCTTTCATCCAAAGTTGTCTATTTCTTTTTTATTGTTTTTTTTTCGTATTGCTGCAAGCTTCTTCATACATATTTTAAAACTGATAAATGTGGAAAATGCATGTATCGTAACTCGTGAGTGGAAAAATCATGATTGTGCAAACACACGATTGCGCACACATGATTGTGTCGGCCATATAAGGCTTAAATTATTTTTAAAAAAATTATCGATTCTCGAACTCGTCTAACATTTGTTTATAACACAACATATTCTTTTGGATTGCAGGAATCACAATGCTACTTCTGTTTTCGTATGGATGATTATATCTGATAATTTCATATGTTTCATTCATTTTTGAAAAAAATTCATTCAGAGTGTGGCGGCTTAAATTTTTTTGTGGCTCTTCATCTTCTGTTGATGATTCAGCACGTGATTCTGCGGGCTCGTCATTTAACAAATCTCGAATGCGTTCTTCGTCCACTCCTTCAATACCGGCTTGCGTTGCCATTACCACAAAAATGAAGTAACACAGACGGTTTTTTATTTTTTTGTTAATTTTTTATTCGTTATTCCGAGGTATGTATTCGTTAAGTGAGGTTTTTGTATCAAAAATTGATGTTCGTAGATCCAAGGTTTCGTTAAGCGAGGGTTCGTTAAGAGAGGTTTAACTGTATTGTATATATTATAATATTGTATTTAGAAAAAAACTAATCACTAATAAAAATCTGTAAGGCACAATCACTTATTTTGAAAGTTAGCACACTTTTCACTTTGATCACTGTTCCTCGACTGACCATCTAAAATTCTTTTCCGTCCCTCAGGTAACGTTTTTATCAACAAAAAAATCAAGTATGTGTAAGTGTGTACATGAATGTCTATCGTTCGATAACGATCAACAAGAGAGAAGAAAATACTACGATCATAAACCATCGTACAATTGATTAGCTGGACAGTGGACTAAAAAACTTCTAGTTGTACCAGCATTTGCGTTACAACTAGAGACGGTGCAACATTTAAGTTATTTAAGTTCTTATGTGGTAACAGTGTATAGACTTATAAGGAGACTATGTACAAAAATAAAAATAAATTTTACGAAAAATATTGTTACGATTTTGCCTTGTCACTCAAGGTTCGAATCACTGGATTGTGAATAAATAAAACTGCTTCATTTTTGAACTCACACAATTTATTTACACAACACAAAATTCACAATTAATTATTATAATTATAACACACTTTTTAATTATCACTTTAATAATCGCTTTAATAATCCCTTAAATAATCTTTCTATTTAACCTTCACTGTATCACGTTTAAAATAAGACTCAGCATCCCACGTCAACGCGCGCTCTTATACACCAAAATACCCGCTTCTAGAACAATCCCAAATGCGCACCAAGCAAATACGTTAGTACAGAAATGACGCCCAAATGTTGAACCAAATCATAAATTATAAATGCAATTGAGCAATTAATGAAACTAACCCACTCCACTCTAATCTAGGTGTCACCGTAACAATATTTTGTATCTGTGTTAGGTTGGAAACTTTTCTGACAACCTAGTACATTAAAATGACTCACAAAATAATAGAAAAACCAAATACAAAATAATACAAACCTTTTTCTGGCGAATGGCCAAAATTTCTCATAGGACAAACAGGTCAAAGCTTTCCAGAACGATACAAAAAAAAATATCAACGACATAACAAAAACAGAACTAAAATCAAATTATGTATTACATGTTAACAATGCAAATCACAATTACACCAACACAAATTTAACAATTTTACACAGAATTAGAAAAGGACAACAGTTAGACAGACTCGAAGACCTTCAAATACACTCCGTGTCACTTGACTAGGGCCAACATAACTTTTTTCATTTTTCCCCAAATTATTATTTTCGCTTTTTTCTTCAGTTATTTTTTTGTGTCTTGTTGTGATCTAATGAGATTCATAATCGCTTTCCCTGTTATTTTTTAGAATTTTGTTCAAAACTTAAGAAATAAAATTTGTATGTTTTTAGCTGTTCACTTGAATGAAGACACAGTGAAGTGAACTAATAGTTGTTTCAAATTTAAAATTAATTTGACATTTATTTGAAGTCACGGGTCGTGGAAAACCGGTAAGTGAGGTTGAGAAAGCTAAAATTGTTGCTTACAAATAATCAAATCTTACGAGTCGTGTGATTGCAAGTAAAATCGGCAGAAGCAAATTGGTATTCAATAATTATTTTAATAATAATAAAAGCTATGGCAAAAACATGAAAGGCCGAATAGCCCAAGCTACATCCCCTTAGACAAACGTGCTGCCGTTTGGGAAGCCTCGTAAGCCGCGTGTTTTTTAAAAAATGAAATCAAAAACCGGTATAACGGCACGTATAAGTACTGTTCCACGTATTATTAAGCGTGCTAGGCATCTCAGGTTTAAAAAACTGCAAAAACCGTCATTGAATCGTTTGCGGAGAAAAAATCGGTGACGTTTAATAATGAATGGCGGCCAGAAGGCTAAATTAATATTTTCACGAGTTAAGAAAGGATGAAACGTTTTTGAGTCTGCATCAGAGCAGAAAAGGCGGTATTTTGGTCTGGGGCAGTATTTCGTTGTATGAAACTATTTATTTAATTTTGCCAATAGGCAGATGACTGGTCTATTCTACAATGCAATTCTGGAAAAATACTTTTCCAAGAATGTATGCATCTTTTAGACTAATACATTGGATTATTCAACACAAAAATGCTCCTTGCAAATCAGGATAGAGAACATTTAGCATTCATCAGACTTAAAGAGCATGTAAAACGTGAAATTTCCTTAAATTACTTGCTTGAAATCACTGTACGACTCGGTTCCTAATCGAGTTAACGAAATGATTTTAAAAATAGTAAAATTACCAACTACTACAAAATTTGCTTTCTTATTTTAAACAAAATTAAAAAAAAATACGGTTTTACACTCATTGATGGACGAAAACATTGTTTTTTTTATTGATTTCTCTGGCGTTGGCAAACTTTTTAAATAACCATAGTATATAATACATACCAATAACGAATTTAATAGTTAATGCTGACCTGAGGAAGGAAAAATTTCCAAAATCGATATACATATTTAAAATCAATCAAATCAAAATGGCTGTTAAAACTCAGTTCCGTGATAACAGTGTATGATATAACACTTCTTCGCATACGAGTACTTTCGTCCTAAATATGTGCTACTTCATTAAGCAAATCAAGGCATCGTGTCTAGAATTACGTACCTCTAATAACTCTATACAAGCAGATAACATCAAGGCTACATCATCATCAGTATTTTAACCCTAACGCTACTTGAAACCGCATAAACGCTACATGACACCGCATAAACAACATAAACGAAATCAACGGATGTGAAGACACATAAAACTCGTCAAATGCAAAACCAGCAAATAGCATTATACACGTACATGCATCGCAACAAAGTAGAACTAACATTATCTTTTACTAACTAAGCATTTTTTATTACTATATAACCACTAACAAAACTAACATCTTGGAATTAGTATAATTATATCGTGAAAGTGTAAACTCTATATTGAAACTGAAAATAAAGTGAAGCTGTGGAAAATTCCACAGCAATAAAAAAATTTAAGTTAAGGGGTATATTCTCCATCCGGTCGCAAGTTAAATATTTGCGACCAGAAATATGGTTACTAGATTTATTTTGCCATGCCAATTGATTCATTTTTTTTAAATTTAAATTTATTTTGCGATTGTAAAGTAGAAATACACGAAAAGACTGCTACGCATTTTCCGAGGTCGCAGTCTTTTCATGTATTTCTACTTTAAAATCGCAAAACAAATTTAAATTTCAAAAATATGTGGCAATTGGCATGGCAAAATAAATCTAGTAACCATATTTCTGATCGCAAATATTTAAATTGCGACCGGATGGAGGATATACCCCTAAGTGTAATAACAAATTTAACTCTAGAGTTATCACCACGCTAGGTTTTATTATTTACCAGAAAGTTGATCCAAGACCTTACACCTAAAATATCATACTGTGTAACCAGCTATTGATCCATCAATGCTCTTGCAATTACACGGAGCTATCAACGCAACACCAGAGTTCGACAAATATGATTATATCAAGAAAAAGTTAATTGCACATTTTTCGGAAAGTCAGCATCGGCAACTAAATCGATTGTTGTCTGAAATGCCGTTGAGTGACCTTACGCCAAGTCAACTGTTTTATTAAATGCGCAGAGTACCGAAAATTCGATTAGTGATTTAGCAGTAAAATGTCTATGGGCTCAACGTCTCAACGGTTTCAACGTAGACGATCACGTCCATCACTCGAATTCACAATCACGAACACAAACACCTGGTGAGGCAAATGAGAATGCTAATATCATCAAGAATTCGGATAACAGTCATGTAAATGCCGAAGGCCTTGTTGGCATAAACGGTTTGTAACGATTTCGAATGACATCGTTACAAGTTGCTAAATTGTGTTTGAATCGCCTGAATGACGTTGCGTGTAAGTGAGCAATTTGCATTTGAATTCGATATTTGATTTTCATTAAAAAACCCTAAATGTTGACTACGATATTGTGTAGTTCGAATCATCAATTGAGAGTGATCGGAAAGTAAAAATATCGATAATTCAGATCGATCAATTTTGAAAAAAAAAATATCGAATAGTCGATACCGCAGAGACAAGTGACTTAACAAAATTGAGATTTTAGGCGCGATTTGCTGGATTTTTTTTTTTTGTGAAAAATTGATAAATTTTTGGGATCGGGGATCAGTTTTTAAGTAAGTGTCGGGATATACACACGATCATATTGTGAGAAAAGTACAGGTGTTAAGAAAATTTATTAAAAGTACTTGAATTTAAGTTAAAAAAAAAATGGATTTTGATTACACAATAAATTATAATTATTATAATTAATAATTAAGTTATTAAGTTAGTTATTGATATATAAGAAAAGTTCTTGTTGTGATTATGAATTCTTGTGAATTAGTTAAAAGGAATTCAAAAGACCGGGTTTTTGGTGTTGAGTGAAAAAAAAAAACAATTTAACATTAACAATTTGTACGCCATTTGCGCGATTTTTTTTATGAGTGAAAAATAAAAATTTTATTTATTAACAATTTGTACGCCATTTGAGCGAAATTTTTTTTTTATGAGTGAAAAAAAAAATAATTTAACATTAAACACCATTTGCGCAAATTTTTTATTTATGAGTGAAAACGACGAGAACTAAAATTAAAGTGTGAATAATAGTAGAAACTTGATTATCCTAATTAATATGATAAGTGCTCAATAAACAAAAAAAAAAAAAACAAAAATTAAGAATACTGAAATACATTTGTTTTGGATCGTTCAAAAATTATCCATATAAAATATATAAAAGTGATAAGTACAAGTGTTTGGATAGCAAATGGGTGTGCCCCTAAATGACCGTTAGTTAGATCATAATTGAAAATTCCAAATTATAATCTTGATTTAATATTATAATGGAACCGGTAAATAAGAAGCCTAATACTTCATATTACATATAACATCAAGTTCATACATCAAGTTTATAATATACATAATAAAATAATATCATTAATAAAATTATAAAAATAACCAGTACCATATTCATATATGTACATATATACTAATCTTCAATCAACATTTCGACATCAGTTAAATTTTGGATTCCTTCATCTTTCAACAAGTTTTCAACAGTCAACAGAAATGTAAGAAGTTACAACACAATTATTTCCTTTTGTTCTTAAATTTAAATTTTTTTTTTTTGTTTAAATTAAATTATGTCGTTCATTTAAATTAAATTATTCTGATATTTCTTTTATATTCGGGTGGTGGGTAGTTAAGGCTTATTTAAGTCCAGTTAGTTTAGGTGTAGCTAGTTAGTAGGTTAAAATATTTTATTTCAAATAGTCTTAACAATGAATTTGTGCTTTTGATTTAATAAATTAACTTAATGCTCATTTTTATTCAAATATATTGCTTCATTTTTTTTTTGAAATGAGATAAATTTGTGACAGATTGAGGATGAACTAGGGTGTACCGGAAACGCTGTAACGGTAATATTAGGTAATTGGTATAATTAGCATTGTCTATTTTATAGCGGTTAACCATGATCTGGACAAACTTTCTTTCGAACCCCCCCACACCCTGATGCTTAGCCGAGCAACAACCGCCTTAAGTTCCTGTCCAGATCGAATTCTATAGCCTAGCATGTGGTGGACGGTATTTTTTTTTTCTCCTTCATTTTTTTTGACTAGAATCTACAGTTATTTTTTTTTTTGTTTCAATTATATTTTTAAATGTCGAGTTCACGTATGCGATCAAAAAATGATTCGCGAATCAAAGGAAAATTAAATCATTGAAAACATATACAAATTTCCCCGTCCGAGATGAAATAATTTTAACTTTGGGAAAATTTTGATCGGAAGCATCCAACACAATAAAAAAAAATTACAAATTATGAGTAATAATGCGAAATAATTACGCTCAAAGATTGGCTTGATTCGCGAATCATTTTTTGATCGCATACGTGAACTCGACAAAAAATCTAAATACCCTTCATTGCATGCTAAATGCTACAGTGGCGCCCAAACTTAAACGGCTTTTGTTTATTTTTTTTTCCTTCTCTTTATCAATAAGTAATTCCATTTTTTTTTATGCTTCTATATTCTGTCTAAAATCTGAATTTTTTTTTTGTTGATCTAGACGTTCAATATAGATGTTAAAATTTTTTTTTCTCTTTCAAATTTCATAACAGTTTTAAGTTTTTCTAATTCCGTTAATGTAAAATTGCTTTGTCAAATCAGAAATGATATGTTTCCGCCATTAGTGTTGATTTTTACTATCTTTTCTGGTTTTCGAAATCAATTTCAATTAACAGTTGTCGTATTACTTTGGATTTGATACATTTTCCTCTGTAAAGAGTTTGATTTGTAGTCCTAGGTGATTCGGTTACCTAATTTAATTTACCAGTTAATTTGATTGCAATTCACCCGTTACATCGTATCCGGTTATAAACACTGTTTGAATTACTGGCGGGTGTATTGTAATTCATTAATTTTTTCATCATCCCGTTCCCGTTCCTTTCAATGCTAATTACCTATACTAATTGCGAAAACTAAATAACAGATTTTATTATTTATAAATCTACGGCACTCATCCTGGTTCATCCTCTTTGATTCAAATTATTTTGCGAATTATCTTTACTGATCGATAAATTTTTATTTTTTTTGATTTTTATATCTTAAAATTTAATTTTTTTTTCTTGTGATTGAACTGGATAATTCAATCAAAGCGTATTTTTTTTTTATAAGCATATTGTTGTTATAATTTAACAATTTCTGAATTTGTTAATTACATATATCATTTTTGGTAAGTCACAATATCGAGCTGTATTATTACTATTATCGTTTTTTTTTCTTCGTTCAATTCAACTTAAGATCAATTGAAATCTGGGTTATATGTTACTCATTCAATTATCATTCAATACACAATATCGTAATCACACAATTCCCATCAACAATTAGGAATTGATTTTTTTTTTAATTAGATTTGTATCCCAATTTGAATTTTTAAATTTGAACATTTAAATAATTTTGCAAGATTTTTCTTCTCGTTGAGACCTTTGGCATTCCTAATTGTAAATTATTTCTACGAATAGAAATATCGTATTTTCTTTGATTAGTTTTATCTTTATAATTTTTCGGTGAAATTTAAGATTTTTAAAAATGAATGTGTTTCTGTTAAATCGAAACGAATTCGAAATCGAATGTGAAGTGCGTAAAATTGCAGTCGATGAAGATTCCGCAATTCAAACTCTACAAAACCAAGTGATCGCAGAAGAAGAAGGGAAAAAGGAAGCACCCTCTAAGATGCACGAAAGCGCGTGTAAACGACCTGACTTGGAAATAAATAAATGCTGCCTTAAACTAGAAATGATAAAACAGGAAATTAGTTCCATCCGTAGTTTAGAAACCGATCAACAAGTACAGTCTGCCCGTACAATAGAATCTAAACTCCTTCATATTGCAAGTCGGTTAAGACGTGCTACTAGTTCTCCAACGTATGCCGGACCAGCTAGAAATGCATTACAACCCTGTGAAAAATTAATAGGCACACTACAGAACTTCTTAAATGACCAGGACAAGTTGGATGAATCCATTGATACAGCCAACTCAGTCCATATCGAAATGATTCAGAACTGTGACGATAATCATAAAACACTTTCTATACCGGGAACCTCTACTATTTCACATCGTGCTGATCAGTCGTCCGAAATGGACCGTATGATGGAGCAAATCCGTCAGTTATACGAACAGGTATTATCACTAAGTAAAGAGTGTTATGATTTGAAGCGTAACACAAAAGAACCATTGCAGGAGCCACCTATCAAAACACAAGCCCAGAATAGTCAAACCACTATGTCATACTCGGTAATGCAACCAACCCAATTACCATACGCAAATGAGATGTATAAACCACCAAGAATTACTTTGCCACAAATGTCGGCAGCCGTCGCAAGTACCTCTCAAAATTGGCAGTTTCATAGGCCTCCTCCAATAAAGCAACCTACCGCTAATTATAATCATGTGTTTAATACGCCCTACATACCTCAACCAAATATACCTCATTCGTCTCAGAATAATGTTGGTCAAATTGAGAATAATTATTATACACAGCCTAATCCAACACAAGTTAAATATGCGCCAGATTCACGTGGTTTATTGCGAAGTGGTTTGTCTTTTGATGGATCACCAACGGGCATTCCCATTAATTTGTTTCTATTCCAATTAGAAACATTAGCATCATCTATGCATTTAACGAACGAGCAACTTTTGACTGAGGTTAGCTTTGTTTTAAAAGGAGTTGCATCGAACTGGTATTGGAGGTATCGGCAACAAAACCCTCAAGCGAATTGGCATGAAGTTCGGCATACCATGATAGAGCGCTTTCAAACTAGACGACCAGACATAGACATTGAAAATAAAATTGAGTCTAGAAAGCAATTTCCTAAAGAGTCTTTTCTGGAATTTTATGAACAAGTGTGTAGTTTAACCTTTCAATTGAGCATTCCCTACTCTGACAAACAGCTCATCAAGGTGCTTATGAAAAATATGAGACCAGGTTTGCGTTATCAATTAACCGATCGTCATTTTGATTCTCTCGGAGATTTGTTAAGCAGTTGTATGAGTTGGGAAAACACATGGTCTGAACTAAAAATAGACCCCGATGGTTTTGTTCCCTTTAAGCGAGTAACATTTCAAGATATTGACAAGGGTAATCCGCAAAGGCGTAGCATACATTCCTTAGAATTGCACCCCAGTGAAAATTATGATAATGTGATAATGAACACGCAACTAGACACAAACATTCCTGAGTCCTACCAATATTGTATGCCTCCACAGGTCAATGCTATCCAGCGGACAAGTATGCCCTCACCACCACAAACAGAGAGACCTCTGATAACCCGCCCACAATTCGATTCCAATTCCACACACCGAAACAATACATACATAATCTGCTATAACTGCGACGATATAGGTCATGCATTTAGCGATTGTCCTAAGCCACCTACGGGTTGGTTTTGTTACAAGTGTGGATTAAAAGACATAACATCCCCAAAATGTCCACGATGTTCGGAAAACGGTGCACGGGGCCAGTGGAGGTCTGGGAACCAGGGTCCCCCGAAACATTATCAACCCAGTTCTCAGCAGCAGAATGCATCGGCGAATACAGATCCTTCCTTAAACAACTTTGGGAGGATGAACAATTCGAGGTAAACTCTGAAGCTTCCAATAGCTCCTTTCATTCTGCTGAATCATATCCTAACCGAAACACATTTGTTCAGAAGTATCAACATTCTAGTGGTAATTGTGGTACACGGTACTATTCTTCCGTCAAGGTACCCAATTTAGAAACTTCCTCTGAATGTTTACAAGATTCTGCAGAAAACTTAAAATTCCCTTCCAGTGTAGTAACCAATAAACGCCAATATAACTTGAAACATCGTTCGCGAAGTAGAACTTACTGGCAATCAAGAAGATATATTAGATCGAATATAGTATCTTCGATAATTAATAATGATCCATGGGATAAACGGCCGTACGCGGAAGTCAAAATAAATGGTATCGAGTATAAAGGCCTTTTGGATAGTGGAGCCACCATTAGTATCTTAGGAGCTGGTTCCGAAAAATATTTAAGCCATTATACTATTAAATTTCACAGCTTTCCGGGGGTTGTTAATACAGCAAGTGGACAACCGCAACGAATTTTTGGTTACATTACTGCTCAAATAGTATTTAACGGCCGTGAAAAGCGAATGCGATTATACATAGTTCCATCATTAGAGCAACCTCTTTATTTGGGGATTGATTTCTGGAACTTGTTCGGAATCACGCCAAATGTCACATCGATAGCTTCTGTCTCCATTACCAATGACGCAAAGCTAGACGCTTATCAGTTTCACAATCTCTCGCCCGAAGAACACAGCACATTAAATGACATTACAAAACAATTTCCGTCATTTACACAACTCGGTCTCGGCAAAACCAATCTTGTCACGCACTCCATCGATGTCGGCACAGCTAAACCTATCAAGCAACGATTTTATGCTATATCGCCCGCTGTTCAGACTCGCATGTACGCGGAGTTGGACAGAATGATCTCTTTGGGTGTCATTGAGGAATCCCAGAGCTCTTGGTGTTCGCCGGTCACCCTTGTATCGAAGGCAAATGGTAAGGTTCGTTTGTGTTTGGATGCCCGTGAATTGAACAAAGTTACCGTCAAGGATGCGTACCCATTACCGCTTATCGATGGATTGTTGGGTCGGTTGGATCAAACAAGATTTATATCAAGCATCGACTTGAAAGATGCCTTCTGGCAGATCCCGCTTGACCCACAATCCAGAGATAAGACGGCATTTACGGTACCTGGGCGGCCTTTGTATCAATTCACGGTCATGCCTGTCGGTTTGTGCAATGCACCACAAACGATGTGCCGCCTCATGCACAGGGTGATCCCGCATCAACTACATGACCGTGTGTTCGTCTACTTAGACGATCTTCTCATAACCTCTGCCACTCTTGGAGATCATTTTGCGCTTCTTCGCGAAGTTGCGAATCTTCTGAAAAAAGCCGGATTAACGATAAACGTTGAGAAAAGTAGGTTCTTGCTTAAGGAGGTGAAATATTTGGGATACGTGGTAGGAGATGGCTGTCTTCGGACTGATAACGAGAAAGTCAAAGCAATTGTGGAATACCCTATACCTAAGACCACTAAGCAAGTTCGGAGTTTTCTCGGTATGTGTGGTTGGTACCGGCGTTTTATCCGAAACTTTGCCACCATAGCCGCTCCATTAACCGACCTTACAAAGAAAGGTACTAAAATTAAATGGTCCGAGACTGCGGACAAATCCTTTAGTTTGTTGAAGCAATCCCTGACATCTGCGCCCGTCTTGATAAATCCTGATTTTCAGAAACCCTTCTACATACAATGTGACGCCAGTACCGTTGGTGTAGGAAGCGTGTTATTCCAACTGGATTCCGCTGGAGAAGAACACCCCATAGCTTTTGTATCGCAAAAGTTGAATGCCGCTCAAAAGAACTACTCCATTACGGAACTGGAGTGTTACGCAGCGGTACTGAGCGTCAAAAAGTTTAGGCCGTATGTAGAAGGGTATTCGTTCACGATTTACACAGATCACGCGAGTCTTCGGTGGCTTATGTCCCAAAAGGATTTGTCGGGAAGGTTAGCTCGGTGGAGTTTAAAGCTCCAAGCCTTTGATTTCGAAATTGGATATCGTAAGGGGTCTGTGAACGTGGTACCGGATGCATTATCGCGGGCGTTCTCTGAAGAACCAGTTTCTTCTCTGAGTCTCGTTGCCCCGGTGGAAGTTCTCACGAAACGGAATGTTGCTCAAAATAACGAAAATATGGAACCTCTTCACATAAATTTGGATGATCCTGCATTTGATAGTGAGGAGTATAAAGAGCAAATTAAAAAGGTACAAGAATCAGGATCCAACTGTCCCAACTTTTGTGTCAAAGACAATAAACTATTGTACTCACCCTCAGTTGGTACACATTACGATGACACTGACTTACCCACTTGGCGATTGGTTATTCCCATGAAGCTTACGAGGTCGTTAATACAACAGGCACATACACCTCCAACGTCAGCCCACATGGGAGTAGCTAAAACACTCGAGCGACTTCGAAGACAATTTTATTGGAATCGAATGGCGCTCGACGTCAAAGACTTCATTGTAAACTGTAAGTCATGTAAAATGAATAAAGCAGTGAATTATTGTACCAAACCTGAAATGGGGCATCAATTTACCTCGGAACGTCCGTTTCAGAGAATTTATGTAGATCTTTTGGGTCCGTATCCCCGATCAAAACGTGGAAATACGTACATTTTCATTATATTAGATCACTACTCCAAATTTGTCCTCGTGAAACTTTTACGCGAAGCGACAGCCACATTGATTTGTAATTACCTCGAAAATGACGTGTTTCTTCTCTTTTCTGTGCCAGAATTTGTTGTAAGCGACAATGGCAAACAATTTATATCTAAATTGTTTCAGGAGCTGCTGAATAAATATGGAGTAGGTCACATTCGGACACCAATATACTCCCCACAAAGCAATGCCTCGGAACGTGTGAACCGAACAATTTTATCGGCCATCCGCAACTATCTGACGGATTTAACGCACAATGACTGGGATTTACATCTACAAGAAGTAGCTGCTGCGCTTCGTAATGTTATTCATGACACGACCAAATTCTCGCCCCACTATTTAACTTTTGGACAACACATGACTTTGCACGGCTCCGATTATAAATTATGGAGACTACTGTCTCGATCGATTTGTAACGATTTCGAATGACATCGTTACAAGTTGCTAAATTGTGTTTGAATCGCCTGAATGACGTTGCGTGTAAGTGAGCAATTTGCATTTGAATTCGATATTTGATTTTCATTAAAAAACCCTAAATGTTGACTACGATATTGTGTAGTTCGAATCATCAATTGAGAGTGATCGGAAAGTAAAAATATCGATAATTCAGATCGATCAATTTTGAAAAAAAAAATATCGAATAGTCGATACCGCAGAGACAAGTGACTTAACAAAATTGAGATTTTAGGCGCGATTTGCTGGATTTTTTTTTTTTGTGAAAAATTGATAAATTTTTGGGATCGGGGATCAGTTTTTAAGTAAGTGTCGGGATATACACACGATCATATTGTGAGAAAAGTACAGGTGTTAAGAAAATTTATTAAAAGTACTTGAATTTAAGTTAAAAAAAAAATGGATTTTGATTACACAATAAATTATAATTATTATAATTAATAATTAAGTTATTAAGTTAGTTATTGATATATAAGAAAAGTTCTTGTTGTGATTATGAATTCTTGTGAATTAGTTAAAAGGAATTCAAAAGACCGGGTTTTTGGTGTTGAGTGAAAAAAAAAAACAATTTAACATTAACAATTTGTACGCCATTTGCGCGATTTTTTTTATGAGTGAAAAATAAAAATTTTATTTATTAACAATTTGTACGCCATTTGAGCGAAATTTTTTTTTTATGAGTGAAAAAAAAAATAATTTAACATTAAACACCATTTGCGCAAATTTTTTATTTATGAGTGAAAACGACGAGAACTAAAATTAAAGTGTGAATAATAGTAGAAACTTGATTATCCTAATTAATATGATAAGTGCTCAATAAACAAAAAAAAAAAAAACAAAAATTAAGAATACTGAAATACATTTGTTTTGGATCGTTCAAAAATTATCCATATAAAATATATAAAAGTGATAAGTACAAGTGTTTGGATAGCAAATGGGTGTGCCCCTAAATGACCGTTAGTTAGATCATAATTGAAAATTCCAAATTATAATCTTGATTTAATATTATAATGGAACCGGTAAATAAGAAGCCTAATACTTCATATTACATATAACATCAAGTTCATACATCAAGTTTATAATATACATAATAAAATAATATCATTAATAAAATTATAAAAATAACCAGTACCATATTCATATATGTACATATATACTAATCTTCAATCAACATTTCGACATCAGTTAAATTTTGGATTCCTTCATCTTTCAACAAGTTTTCAACAGTCAACAGAAATGTAAGAAGTTACAACACAATTATTTCCTTTTGTTCTTAAATTTAAATTTTTTTTTTTTGTTTAAATTAAATTATGTCGTTCATTTAAATTAAATTATTCTGATATTTCTTTTATATTCGGGTGGTGGGTAGTTAAGGCTTATTTAAGTCCAGTTAGTTTAGGTGTAGCTAGTTAGTAGGTTAAAATATTTTATTTCAAATAGTCTTAACAATGAATTTGTGCTTTTGATTTAATAAATTAACTTAATGCTCATTTTTATTCAAATATATTGCTTCATTTTTTTTTTTGAAATGAGATAAATTTGTGACAGATTGAGGATGAACTAGGGTGAGCCGGAAACGCTGTAACGGTAATATTAGGTAATTGGTATAATTAGCATTGTCTATTTTATAGCGGTTAACCATGATCTGGGCAAACTTTCTTTCGAACCCCCCCACACCCTGATGCTTAGCCGAGCAACAACCGCCTTAAGTTCCTGTCCAGATCGAATTCTATAGCCTAGCATGTGGTGGACGGTATTTTTTTTTTCTCCTTCATTTTTTTTGACTAGAATCTACAGTTATTTTTTTTTTTTTGTTTCAATTATATTTTTAAAAATCTAAATACCCTTCATTGCATGCTAAATGCTACAGGTTATTTGCGACCAAAACCAAGTCATCACAATGAATCGCATCGTCCGTTGACAAAAGTTTAGCAGAATCCGTTTCTTGGGTCAAGATAAGACAATTAACCATTACGGATAAAACATCGGGAATGAAGTTTCTCATCGATACGGGTGCAGATGTATCCGTCGTACCTCCAAATATACGCGAAAGAAATAATCCACCGAACTACAAACTAACTACAACTAACTACAAACAATTGGGAATTTTATATACCGGATGTCAATACGCCAATTATTGGAACCTATTTTATTCCAACCTTTAATTTTCTCATCGATTTGAAAGGGACAAGACTTTTAATTTAAAATCGCCTTTCGCCGATTTATTAACTGAATTCGTAGACAATATCAATATCGTTACTCCATCAGCCATAGAGAATTTGGATATCACACACCGTATCGAAACAACACGACAACAAATTTAGGCCCTCAAAAATTGGCCGTAGCAAAGGATGAGTTTGAATATTTGATGAAAATGGGTATTTGTCGCCCTTCTACCAGCAACCGCGCCAGCCCACTACACATGGTTAGGAAAACAGATGGAACATGGAGGCCATGTGGGGATTACCATGCTTTAACTATTCAAACAATTCCAGATCGGTATCCATTACCGTATACACATGATTACACGAATATGTTAACAGGGAAAATTATTATTAGTAAAATAGAGCTCGAGAAAGCATTCTATCAGGTACCAATACATCTAAAGGATATATCGAAAACTGCCATAACAACTCCGTTTGGATGATATGAGTTTGCATACATGTACTTACGAAATGCACCTCAAACTTTTCAACGACTGTTTCTGACGAACTTTTGATTGCATCGAAAACTTTGACAGAACACGTTTACGGTTAGTGTTTGAATGATTAAGGAAATACTGACTGTCTATCAACGTGGCTAAATGCGAATTGACCGTAGCTGAATTACAATTCTTAGTATATCTTATTTCAAAAAATGGAATATCATCTCTTTCTAGTAAAGTTGATATAACCAAGAACTATCGCAAAACTATTATGGCAAAGGAGCAAACTTTTTTGGCTCGTCGAAGATAATATTTTGAGCCATTGGGTTATTTAAAAAAAAAAATACTGACAGAATCTCAACAAAACTACATCACATATGATCGGGGGCTCTTGGCTATGTACTTAGGTGTCAAACATTTCCGTTGTATACTAGAAGGTAGAGTATATCGAATCTACAAGGAACACAAACCACTTGTCTTCGCTTATCAACAAAATTTGGAAAAAGCTTCTCCTCGTAAAATCCGTTATTTAGACTTCTTTAACCAATTCACAACTGATATCATATCATCACTTATTTCAGTGGCAAAGAAAATATGACAGCTGATATTTTATCGAGGATTCAGCGAATCGTACTGATTGAGTATGAACAAATATGTAAAAAACAGGAAACGGAAGATTTATACAAGTACTTCAAGATAGTGCCACTACATTAATATTCAATCAATTTTCTGTTCCAGCTGGCAATCGTGAATTAATTTTATTCATAAAAAGTGCGTTTAGGTTCCATGGTGATGCATTTCCATACATGAAGCTAGGGCGGGTGCTTCACACTTCACACAATCATTTTTTTTGCTTAGTTGGCCAAACACGCCTTTTAGCATTATAATTCCAAAAGGATGACTCATCGGTAAACACAATATTCGTCAAATCTTTGTTTTTATGTTCATTCGCCCAGTGTAGTCGCTTTTCAATATATTTTGTGTTACCAGTGGTTTGATCCAGTGGTTTGAATACAACGCACATCGGTCCTAACAGCCTGCACCTAACTAGTAACAACAACGGCCAACGCGTCACCGACCTGGCAATAATGTACAACTTAGTTGTATCAAGTACGTTTTTTCCACATAAGAGAATTCACAAAGTAACGTGGAGATCGAATGATGGAAGAACGGAAAACCAAATCGATCACGTCATGGTGTCCAAGAGACACTTCACAAGCATATCTGACGTTAGATCTTACAGAGGTGCAGATATGGACAGCGATCATGTGCTTGTCATATTTAAATATAAGTGCAAACTGTCATCAACCTTCAATAAACAAGCACAAAAAACCGTTCGATGGAATGTCGATGCTCTAAAAGACCAAGCGTCACTGCAGAGTTACCAATCAGCTGTCACTAACTATTTAGAGTGGCTCAGTGACAACGAAGGAGCTCCTCCTAATATCCAGGAGCAGTGGCACGCTATACAGTCAGCCATAACCACCGCGGCACAAAACACTATCGGCAGAAGACCGCCGAGATCCCACAATGATTGGTTCGATGATCAATGCCGCCTGGTCGTCGAAAATAAACGAAAGCTTCGTGAAAAATGGTTGGCTCGCAACACGAGAAGCACTCATACAGAATACCTACGCGCAAGGAAAGCCACGATTAAATTCCTTCGACAAAAGACAAACGCGATCATATGAGGTCATGCATTGAAAACATCAGCTTCCAAGCGGAAGTAGGAAATTCAAGGGACTGTTTTGCTAATGCCAGGAATCTCACTAAAGACTTCCACCCAAGGAGTACAGCCATAAAAGACGGGAACGGAGAATTGAGAACAAACGTGGCTGATGTTCTCTCAGTATGGCAAACCTACTTTCATAGTCTGCTAAACCGGAATGACGAAGTGACCCCCATTAGAGCAATAGCTCCGCCAGGTGAAGAGGTCTTTGTCGAATATCCCACAGTAAAGGAAGTAGACGCAGCTATTAGTCGATTGAAGAACGGCAAGGCACCCGGTCTCGATGGAATCCTCGCAGAATTGATTAAACTCGGAGGCGCTACACTTGCAACAAGTCTATACGATCTCATCGTATGTATTTGGGACCAAGAAGAGTTGCCGGAGAATTGGAAGACCGCGCTCATATGTCGCATAAAAAAGGCGACCGTCTTAAATGTGAAAACTTTTGTGGCATAGCTCTATTGAACAATGCTTACAAAGTGTTGGCTAATGTTGTACTTGCCAGACTCATCCCTTTCGCCGAAAACATCATTGGCGACTATCAGTGTGGTTTTCGTACCAACCGATCGACCACTGACCAGTGTTTTACCATGAGGCTGATCTTGAAAAAATGTTGGGAGTATAACATAACCATTCATCAACTATATATAGACTTCCGGCAAGCATATAACAGTATAAACCGCGACAACCTATGGGCCGCGCTCATATGCCTAGGTATTCCAGAGAAACTCGTTTCTCTGTGTAAATTAACAACGTCTGGGTCTGCATGTATAACTGTAATTGAAAGATCTGTGTCAGACTCTTTTCAAATAACATCTGGTGTTCGACAGGGAGATGCACTCGCGCCTGTGCTGTTCAATTTGGCGCTTGAGTACGTAGTGAAGAAAAGCAACATTGAAACTTCGCGCTGTATATTCAATAAATCAGGCCAAATTCTTGGATATGCAGATGATATTGTGCTTCTTGGCCGAAGACCTAGCGACATCAAGGACAGTTTCATACCGCTCAATCGGTGCGCAAGAAGACTTGGTTTGGAGGTGAACAGTACCAAAACGAAATTCTTAACAACACCCAGGAACATCTCCATGGCAAATCTCGAAATTGGCGACCATAACTTTGATAGCGTCGAAAATTTTAAATACCTCGGGTCACTTATAACATCCTTGAATGATATGCAGGCAGAAATAAAAGCCCGAATCGCTGCCGGACAACGAATTTTCTGCGCCCAATCAAAATTATTGCGATCTAAACACCTATCGCAGTCGTGCAAGCTCGCACTTTATGAAGCACTTATAAGGCCTGTGCTGACTTTCGGAAGCGAGAGCTGGACCATGACCTCTAACGACTGTAGATTATTATCTACCTTCGAAAGAAAGGTCATCCGTTCAATTTTTGGTCCAATTAAAGTTGCGAACAATGAATATCGGATTCGCATGAACCACGAAATAAAGCAACTTCTCGGAGGTAGCAATATTATCGGCTTCATCAAATCTAATCGAGTTAGATGGCTCGGCCACGTTGCAAGATCTCCACAACAACGAATGATTTCCAAAGTGTTCCATCAACAACCAGCCGGAGTACGTCGTAGAGGAAGACCCCGACTACGCTGGCGTGACGACGTCGACCAAGACCTACTCGTATTAGGATGTCGAATTGGACGAGAGCGAAGGACCGAGAAGGATGGAGGACCATAGTGCGGGCGGCAAAATCCCTTCATGGGATGTAAATATCGGTTGCAAAACCGTGATTTGTATGAAAACTCTGACCAAATTATGCTCTTTATAAGTTATTCCAATTTATCTATTATGCAAATTCCACTAAATTATTAAAATGGTTTAATCACAATAAATCTCGTGTCACCGCATTCAGATGTCGATTACATAACAATTCATTTTCAATGATGTACACTTATAAATGTGTTTGACAATTTAAAATTTTTTTTGGTTATAACACTTTAAATTACATTAAAAATTTACTGTTCACAATGTTCGTTAATTACCACAGTTTCCAATTAATAGGTTGCGGAATATTTAATTTATTTTTAAATTATTGAATATCGATTACGGCGTTAAAAGCGTTGTGTATGCGGTAAACATGACTACATAATTCGTACTTATTTATCTATTATGCATAGTAAATATACATATAAACTGGTTATCATAAAAACGCCCAAAGATATAAATTAAAATCAAGCTTGAAACATCATATAGCCTTGATTCCCATTCTGCGTACGGCGACAACACGCATCTCTCGCGTACACCGCTGTTTAAACAATCGGATCTCCTGGCAAACGATAATTTTGCGCAAACAATAAAATTTAAAAACAAAAGTAATTAACTTCTTCGCCATTTTGCTACAGCAATAATGGAGCGCACACCACCCCACACCACAACCAACAACAACTCGTGCTCGTAGAGCGTCGATGAAAAATCCAAAGTTTGATTTTTTAGCAAACAGCACAAAGCTTATTAAAATAATTCCTTCCAGCTATTATTCATAATAAACAAACCGATTTTATTAGCTCAGAATCAAACTTTTTTTGTGTTTCGATTTTTTGTTATTAATAAAAAATAAGAATACGAACCAAAAAATGTATTAAAAAATTCCATAAAAATAAAAATTTTAATTATTCCGAAAAATAGCTAAAAAAAATTAAATTTTTATTTTTGCCAAGAATTTTATTCCGTTCCTACGCATAAATAAATAAAGTTCGTTGTACATAGACGGGCTCTGGGTGTAGCGCGAGCGAGAGATTAAATCTCTTTTCCCATATTTTCCTATTTGATTCGAGAAACATTTTTTTTTTTTATTACAATATTGAAATATTTCAATGAAAATATTGCCTAAGGCCCTAAAAACACAAAGCGCACAGTTTTCGAAGAGAAGAACACAGACTCACAGTGGTGTTAACTATAAAAAGGTTTAATCAAACTTTGCAATAAAAAGCATTTTCTTTTATAGTCGTTATACGAGTGTTATTATGCCATGTCCATCATGGTTTTTGGTCGGTTCTAAATGAGAAATACAGATAGCGATATTATTGTCGTTTCGTCTAGACAGGAAAGTCTTTACGTAATTATTTTTAATATATCACTACATAACAAAGTTGCAACACAAACAAAATTCGGTACTTCATTGTTGTAATGAAAAATTTAAATGACAATTTTGCGAAATGTTTCTTACAACAGAAATGATCATAAAGGACGTTTGTATCTTTTAAAATTTTTACGGAATAAACGGAAGTTGGAGGTTCGAATTTTTTATTAAATTCAAATTTCTCGAAAAGACCGCATCGGTTTAGTCCTAAAATATGAAAAAGCAGTGACAGATAAAGTAGAACAATTTATGGGAGTGGCTTGAAATTGCAGAAACTAAAATCCTGGATATGGAAAAATTCCGGATTTCAATAAATTTTTTTAAGGTAGGTCGACTTTGGTCTGATTAAGAAGAATCTCAGTTTTTTCAATTTTTTATGGGATTTCAATGTTGGTCCTAAGTGTGGCTCTAAAAATCTAACTAAAAATTAAAATAATCGCTAATTTGGGTGGAACTAAGCTACTTATTGACCAATTTGCATAAAAAGGAGTTTGTCTGACGAAACCAATCCATTTATCAACCATCCTGCCTCATGAATCTCTTTCAAGATAAGGAGGATAATTTGGAGCAAAATGGAAGATGGCTTTTGTTTGTTAAAGACCGACTAGTACTGCGTGCTATGTAGAAAGTATCCCGCTTCGACTAATTCGGATTATCCTTTATCAAGCAGCCTCAACAGCCCATTTTCAGACTTGATAAAACAGTGGAAAAATTGGTTCATGGTTAACAATTAAGAGGCACATTTAAAATCACTAGAATCAGAGTTTTTTCTGGAAACAGTATTTTACCTGGGAAAACTGATCTGGACTGGTATTGTTGCGAAGTAAATTTAGAATCTTCTCTAATAGTCATTTTTCTCGTAAATATTTCAAAATATTGAAAAAGTTCCTATGGAAGCTGCCAATTCCGATGGATTGATTTCGGCCAAAAACCACTGGAATATGTGGAACACAGCAAAAATCGCAAGGTTAAAATTGTTCACGATTATTTTACATACTTATTTTATTACGTAAAATAAAGTAATAAAATCAAGCCATACCGTAGTACCCCAAAACGAATTTTACCGAATTGAGAACCCTTTGCTTCGCATTTCGATTCCTATTAATTTGAAGCACTAAAAATTATTAATTTAATGAATATTATGAAATCCCATATTGAAAACAACTCCTGTTATTCGAAAACGCATTTCAGAAATTTTCTTCAATTAGTTTGAGATGAAGAAAAACGATAAGTGATCCGGGATGAAGGACCTCCAAATCAAGACTAAGTATTTGTATCATATTAGTTTGAGATGAAATATATTTCAAAAATAGGTCCAGGCTCCAGTAAGGAATCCCTAAACAATTTCTGCAACTTGAAACCCTCTTAACTATTTTCATCATAGTAGTTTGAGATAAAAAAAAATTAAAAAACATACCTGATCTCTTCAGAGGAGACATCAATAAAATTTCAGAGGTTTAGACCAATCGCAATCGATCCTTGTTTTTTTAATATCTTCTGTCACCTATTTTCTACTAAGTAGTTTGAGGCAAGAAATATTAAGTAGGAACCAAGAGAACTCACCAGAACCCAATAAATGAATTTTTCCGAAATCAAGAACCACCGCGATCGACTTATGCTATTCGAGAACCTATTTTGACCAAGTTTCATGAAAATCATTCGATCTGTTTTCGAAAACCTTATTCCAAACTATTACTAAAGCCATTTGTTTTTTTTAATACTAGATTAACTTAACAGACGATCGCGTTGATCCGATGTCTGTACCTGTTGTTGTGTTACGTTAACTTGACATTTCTAGTTTAGCAAATTCTTTTTGCTTACAAGGTTCACGTCTCGTAAATCAAAAATTTAGACTAATGGGTTGAATTCTAGGTTATCTAATGATTACCTTATTTGGTTGGTTTTTTTAGTTCTAAGCAGTTTATCTAACAAAGCGTGGTTTAGCGGCAAATTTTTAATTGTCCATGAATCCAAACATATCGTAGTTGTCAACACGAAGTTAAAATTGTATTCCAAGCATATTGAAATTGAATATTGAAAATATTTCAATATTTATTTCAATATTTCTATATTTCAATATTTAAATTTCAATTTCAATATGCTTGGAATATAATTTGAACTTTTGTTGACGAGAACGATGTTTGGATTCATGAACAATTAAAAATTTGCCGCTTTGTTAGATAAACTGTTTAGAACTAAAAGAACCAACCAAATAAGGTAATCATTAGATAACCTAGAATTCAACCCATTAGTCAAAATTTTTGATTTACGAGACGTGAATCTTGTAAGCAAGAAGAATTTGCTAAACTAGAAATGTGAGTAACGTAACACAACAACAGGGACACAATAATGAAATACAATAATGAAATAAATAGGGAAAAATTGGAATATTGCAAAATTAAAAAAATTTAAAATTGAAATATTGAAATTTTGAAATATTGAAATATTGAAGAATTGGAATATTGAAAAATATATTAAAAATTTAAAAATTGAAATATTGAAAAATTAAAAAATTGAAATATAGAAATGTAGAAAAATTGAAATATTGAAATTTTCAAATATTGAAATATTGAAGAATTGGAATATTGAAAAGTTAAAAAATTGAAATTTGTAATATTGAAATTTCAATATATTTTTCAATATTTAAATATTGAAAAATATATTGAAAAATTGAAATATTGAAAAATTGAAAAATTTAAATATAGAAATTTTGAAATATTGAAATTTTGAAATATTGAAAAATTGAAATATTGAAAAATTTAAAAATTGAAATACTGAAATATAGAAATATTGAAATTTTCAAATAATGAAATATTGAAGAATTGAAATATTGAAAAATTGCAAAATTGAAAAATTGAAATATTGAAATTTTCAAATATTGAAATATTGAAATATAGAAATATTGAAATTTCCAAATATTGAAATAATGAAATTTTAAATATTGAAATATTAAAAACAGAAAAATTGAAATATTGAAATTTTGAAATATTGATATATTAAAATATTAAAACATTGAAATTTTGAAATATTGAAATATTTTAATATTGAAAAAATTAAAAAATTGAAATATTGAAATATTGAAATTTTGAAATATTGAAATATTGAAACATTAAAATATTGAAATATTGAAAAATTGAAATATTGAAAAATTAACAAATTGAAATACTGAAATATTGAAAAATTGAAAAATATAAATATTGAAAAATATATTGAAAAATTGAAATATTGAAATATTGGAATATTGACATATTGAAATTTTGAAATCTACAAAAACTTTCTGTTAGTAATGGCATTTAGTTAGTAATACCATCAAAATATTTCACTATAATACCTTTAATTCATTCTTATCTCGATTGTCAAAGTGTACATAAGTCCAAACTGCAACTTGTTTAAAAAAAAAAATAAAAATAAAAATTAATAATAAATTTTTCTTTTTTACAATAGTTATATCTCGACAATTTCTATAAATAAAGTGCTTTTGTGTAAAAACTAATTAAGTTTATTAAAAGAAAATTACATTATTGATATTATTGTTAGTGGCGTCACATCTATAAATCCTGCCAATTTTTTTGTGAAAATAGTGATTTAATATCGTAAAATGCCTGCAAGTTGCTCGATGTGTTCCGGTAACATCACCAAAGAAAGGTTTCCAGGTGTTAAGTACGGTGGTATATGTGGAAATTTATTTCATATACGGTGTGCCAACATATCCAATGACCTTGTTCAAAGCATAAAAGAGTGTTCCGCAACTGACTATGCTTATCTTGTCGCTCTTTACCAAACCAGTCGACATTAGTGAATGAGGATGAAGCGTCCGAATTAATATTTTCACAGGACACGGCTTCCAACATTGGTTTTCCTGAAATAATGCGGCAACTAAAAAATCTCTCTAGAAAAAAAAATCTAGTTCAAAACAGAAAATGCGGAATTGAAAAATAGAATTGGAAATCTTGAGGAAGAAATATTAACACACAACACAAAATTACATGTTTTGGAAGCCGTTCAAGATAAACCGAACCAATTAGAGAATACCTCCAGCATTACCATCAGTGGCTTACCAATGAAACATGATGATATTCGTGGCCTTATAGTGAATGTTATTCATAAAATACTCAACTCATTTCAATCCGATGACATATCATCCATCGCACCAATTCACCGATCCAATAAAACAACTACAATAAATAAAACCAGCACAATTATGTTTTCAACGGATTTTTTTATTATTAAATTAAAATCCATCCAATCAAAAAACAATATTTTGTCGCAAATGCGCGTAAAAGTCGCTTCACACCACAGAGTTGGATATAGCCTTACCTCAAAATCATCCAAAACAACGTATATATCTGTGGAATTAAACAAAAAGTGGTTAACTTCAGATAACTAGTTTTTGAGATATTAGCACCATTATAACCGCAAGTTCAACCTCTATAACATATCATAATTACATTTTTAAAATTTTTCTTATTTTCCGAGAAAAATTTGTTCAAAAATGGTTATCTAACATCGAACAAAAATTAAATTATGTTAAAACTGGTTTTCTCCAGATAACCTGAATACATTTATGCGCCGCTCATGATTCTGTTATCGAAAAATGAGTTTACTCGAGATACACGTTTTTGTGCGTTAGTCACAAATTTTTTTAATATAAATTAAAACAATTAATATAAATTATAAATTAATATCTATAATTACCCAAATATTATGAAACACTATAATAAAATGTGAATGAGATATATGGTTTATTGCATTTATATCGAAAGATAACTAGTTTTTCACAAACCAAATTTTAATTATTATATAAAAAACATAATTTAACTGGAATTATATAAATTTTGATAGTACCGGATAATATCCGGTACTATCAAAATTTATATTATTCCAGTTAAATTATGTTTTAATATAATATATAAATATATATATATATATATATATATATATATATATATATATATATATATATATATATATATATATATATATATATATGTATATATATATATATATATATATATATATATATATATATATATATATATATATATATATATATATATATATATATATATATTATATAAGGTGGCAAAATCCCTTCATGAGATGTGAACGCTAGAAAGAGAGATAGAGGATAATATCTAGGATATTATCCTCTATCTCTCTCTCTAGCGTATATTATATTTATATATTATATAAAACGGGAATCCCAAATCGTTTTTCTATTCCGGTTTTCGCTGCGTTGTTTTTTTCATTACGTTCTTGGTAATTGAGAGAGATAGAGGATAATATCTAGGATCCTCTATATCTCTCTCTCTCTCTCTAGCGTATATGTTATATTTATATATTATATAAAATGGGAAATCCCAAATCGTTTTTACATTCTTTGTTTTCGCTGGCTGCGTTGTTTTTTCATTACGTTCTTGGTAATTGGGAGAGAGAGAGAGATAGAAGATAATATCTAGGATATTATCCTCTATCTCTATCTCTCTAGCGCATTTATTATATTTATATATTATATAAAACGGAAAATCCCAAATCATTTTTACATTCATTGTTTTTGCTGCGTTATTTTTTGTTTTTTCATTAACTTGTTGCTAATTGAGGTGAAAAGTGTGCCATTTAAAAGTTTGTGTTTTGAATATAATAATATCAATAATATACATGGATTCATTTGACTTACTATTCATGGATTCAAATAAAAGTGATTGTGAAGTGGTTGAACCAATAATAGAGACTATAAATATATCAAGTGAAAATGTACTTCATACAGTTAATAAGTCCGAGCTAAGGGAAGTGAAATTTGAAAACGTGTTAGAAAGGAATGGATGTACTTTGATACATGAAAACATTGGTGAAATTGAAGTAACCGAATTTAGTGATCCACCTATAGAGTACATTTCGAGAGTAGAAGAACGTGAGCTACCTGGTTGTTCCAGAAACACACAGATATCGCCTGATTTGTTTGGTTCAGAATACTGTGACGACAATATTAATAAAGTGCATGAAGAAGAAACCAGAATGTTTTTGACGGAAAATTCAGATAAAGGTATGTAATTTTATATTCTTTATATAAATTAAATAACTTTTATTTATTATTAAGGGCCAGAACAAATTGACGAAGCGAATAGAATAGAATTTGAAGCTTCAAATAGCTCTTCTGATATGGAAACAGTTGCACCAGCAATTAAAAAAAACAGTAAACGCAAAGAAATTGAAGCACGGAAACTACAACGGAATTCCGGGAAAGCCTACCTCACAGCATTAGGTAAAACACGAGAGGAGAAAACTTCTCGAGGACTGGAACTATGCAAAAAAAATGTCATGACCGAGTGTCAGACGAATTAAGAAAAAAGTGTTTCTCGGAATATTGGGGACAAAAACTATATCCACGTCGCCTTGCTTTTATTACAAACAGTTTAAAAATAGAGCAGAAAAAATCCATCACTAATTTAAAAAATCCACAAAAGTCAAGAAATTTAACCATAAAATATTTTTTGAATAATAGTGAAACTCACGAGGAAATCAATGTATGCAAAAAATGTTTCCTAAGTGTGCTTGGTGAAAGCAAAGGTATAGTTGAGACGGTAATAAAAAAATCTCAGGAAGGCTCCAGATTCAGCGACAACAGAGGGAAATCTGAGAAAACAAACAAAATATCGCTTCAACAAGAACAAGCTGTGAAAGCCCATATATAGCTTTCCGAAATACGAGTCACATTACTCACGTGCTCATACAAGTAAACTTTACCTTCCCATAGGTTTAACATTATCAAAAATGTACGATATGTTTTCAGCGCAGCATACCGACTGCAAGGTTTCTCTTTCAAAATACCGACAAATTTTTAAAACATTTAATTTAAAATTCAAGGTTCCACAGCTTGATACTTGTCAGAAGTGCGATAAATTTGCCATACGGATTAAACTGGCAACGAAAAATGAAAAAATTAAAATAGAGAAAGAGCGGGACCACCACCAAGAGTGTGCTGAGTTGGCTTACGAAGCAAAGCGGCTAGATAAATCTAATCCACATGCTACTGTCCTAGCAGTTGATCTTCAACAATGTTTACCTACTCCACACTTGAGATCGAGTATTGCATTTTATAAACGTAGTTTATGGACGTTCAATTTAACCATAAGGAACTGCGATGACAATTCGACCCATTGCTTTGTCTGGCTTGAGGGCATTAGTGGCCGTGGAGCCAACGAAATTAGTTCATGTGTCTACAAGTATCTTTTATCTCTAGAGACTTTGAAACGACACATTATCATTTATAGTGATACATGTGCGGGTCAGAATAGGAATAATATTATATGTTGTATGATACAATATCTGATTAAAAAAATTGACAAATTTGATATCATCGAGCAAAAATTTTTAGAACCGGGACATACTCACTTAGAATGTGACTCAGATCATAAAATAATAGAAGACAAGAAAAAACGTACAAGTATGGAGATATTCCACCCTCATGATTGGGCCCAGCTTATGAGGGCTTGTGGCAAAAAAAAAGTTCAATGTCGTCCAAATGAATAATAGCAACTTCTTCGATTTTGCTGAACTGTTAAAAACGCAATATAAAAAACCCAGTAAAACGACATGTGGGATGAAAATTATTTGGAACCATATTAGACTTTTAAGGCAATGCTCACATATTTTTAAAATTTATACTTAATCTAATATTAATCTAAATTATATTCTTTAGATACAACAAAAATGCTGAAGGAACGGTAGAGTACCAAATTAGTCACCAAAATAATGCCGATCTGTACAGAATGATTACGAAACGCAACAATAAATCACTTATGGAAGGCACAATTAGACAGATAAATCCCTCGCAAAATAATATTTGCTGTAATCCAATCTCGCGAGAAAAAAAAAGGATTTAATTGGTTTACTAGACCTAATTCCTAACGATTTTCATAATTTTTACCGAGAACTCATGGTTAAGGATAATATTAGGAACACCATTTACATCAATGACGAGGTTTACGAAGAACCAGAGTAATGATTCCTGAGTAGATATAACTAACAATTCCATTTACTTTTGTTCCGTGACATCATTCTGAAATAAATATAATAATGAAATACTTTTATTTTTTGTTATAATTTGTGCTTAATAAACGATTTACCATACAATAAAAATTTTCAATGGATTTAAATTATCTAAAAACCGGCAAATTTGTGAATTTTTTGTTTGACAAAAACAGGTTTTATGCAGATAACCAAAATTATATGCACGAATATGTTTTTGTAATAAAATAGTTATCTCATATATACAGAAAAAATATCGCTCAATCTTTGAATTGAATTTCCCAACATTTGACGTTTTCGAGATAACCACTTTTTGCTTAATTCCACAGATATGTTATGCACTATTTGACCCGGGTCAGTTTTACAGAGAAGCTAAAATCATCAAATTGAAATATAATTACAAATATTTATGGTGCAAAGCCGGACAAATTTACTTACGGAAATCAGCTGAATCAGATGTTCACCGAATACAATCACTCAGCGATATTTTTCGGATTAAACATTCTGCTCGTCCGCATCCAGTTGATTAATGTTGACCTGCCAGAGTTTCGTGCAAAGATCCTGAAACTATATATAAGTTTTTGTTAAGTATTATAGTTTATGTTCTTTTGCATGCTCAGCTTGTTAGTATATTTCTCAAATTAATTAATTATATAATACTTATCTTTTCGTTTGTACTAAATTTTCCATTTGTTTTCTATTTCAATTTTAGTACACAAAAACATTTTTCACTTTTCCAATCGTTTACAAATTTTATTTATGACGTTTTAACATTTCATTTAAAATTTTATTATTTTAAGTCGGTATTAAAACCTTACAATTGCCACTTTGGCATTATAAAAAAAATATTTGAGTCATACAGTTGTCAAACTTTTGGTAGGGTTGATATTTGTTTTATAGTAAGTTTTATATTATTGGGTATAATTTTGTTTTGGTGTTATATTTTATTTCTACAAAATAACATGCTGATTTTAATTTTAATTTTATATCAATTTCATATTAAGTTCTGCTTTAGTATAATATCGACAAACAATTTTTGTTACTGTTTTAATATAAAACTTCGATGAGCCAGGCAAATATTTATAATTATAACTGTTTATTACAAAACATAAGGAGTCTTCGTAAAAACTTCGATAGTTTTTTGGCTAATATTAATTCGTTAATTAAGAATTTGGATATAATTTTTTTAACTGAGACCTGGATTTCGAGTTCGGAAATCAATAATTTTATTTTATCTGATTTTACGTTTTTTGCTAATTGTAATGATTCGTATAGATCTGGTGGCGTTGCTGGCTTTATTAGATCGACATTTAAATTTCAATTTTCTTCTTTAAATTTTTCATCAGCGGATGCTGTCAAATTAATAGTTTATATTGAGAATACTTTTTTTTGTTTTATTTTAGTTTATAGATTGAATTTTGTTTCAACAGATACCTTTTCTAATGAATTATATAATTTCCTTGTTACAGGATTCATCTTTGAAGGATAAATTTGTGTTGTTGTGTGCTTCTTTTGGGCTGGATTCTTTAAAGAATAGTGTTACAAGGGCAAGTTCAAATACGTGTATTGATCACGTCTTTTCTGAAACATTTCATTTCAGATTCTCTCTTGAGGTTAAAAGTTTAGATCTACATGTGACTGATCATTACACTACTTTTCTAGCATTAAAACTACACAGCCCAATGAAGAATATTCCGCGATATGAAACTCGATGGCAAACAAGAATTGATTTTACAAATTTATCAGAAACTTTGACGTTTTGTGACTGGACTTCGGTATTCTCTACTGATGATCCAAATTTGGCGTATTCGAGTTTTATTAATAAACTTACCGTTGAATTGAATAATAATAAATTGATCACAAAACTGAATTTGATAAATTATAAAAACAGTTTAGCCGAAAAATTGAGAAAGAACCAAAATAATGCGGCGCTAAACACAAAATTTCAAAGCGTAAATGCCAAACTAAAATATTTAATTCCACAAACCAAAAAACGGTTTTTTAAAACTAAGTTTTGTTCCGCTGTAGACTTAAAATCTAAATGGAAGGTTGATAATGGCATTTTGAACAATATACCAGGCAATAACGCAATTCCATCAATTGATGTTGGTGATAACAGAATTCAAACTGATCCGTCTAAAATTGTCAATATTTTTAATGAATTTTTTATCAACGCACTTTACGACATTTTGTATGCGAATGAAGTAAGCGTTTGCATTGATGATACTGTTAGAAATACCTTAATTCACTCAAATTTTAACAGCATTAGTTTTTTCTTTTTGCCTGTTTGTGAAAATGAAATATTTACGATTGTAAGTGATCTAAAAAATAGTACTTCTTACGGTATTGACGAAGTATCCCATATAATAATTAAAAAAATAATTGAGAGCGTAGTTCATGTTTTGACTTTTATTTTTAATAATTGTTTAGTAAAAGGGATTTTTCCAGAAAAACTTAAAATTGGTGTCGTAAAACCACTATTTAAAAAAGGTTCACACTTAGATACCAATAATTATCGCCCAATTACTCTTTTAAGTACGTTTTCAAACATTTTTGAGAAAATAATTAAGAATAGATTATTTCGATATCTTGAAAAAATTAATTTTCTTGATAGACCGCGATAGTATGGTTTTATAAAGAACTCTTCTACTGAAAAAGCTTTAGTCTCATTCTTGTCGCCTCTGCATCAACATTTGAATGATAATATGAAAGCTTCTGCGCTTTTTATTGACATTCCCAAAGCATTCGATACTGTTAATCACAAAATATTATTATCAAAATTATATAATATCGGTGTGAGAGTTGTTGCACTAAATTTGTTTAAATCATACCTTCAAAATCGTAAGCAAAGTGTTCGTATTGATAATATCTTTAGCGATGAAAAAACTGTCAATATCGGCGTCCCACAAAGATCAGTTTTGGGGCCATTGTTATTTTTAATATATTCTAATTCAATTTTTAGCCTTGATTTGCGTGGTTCTATTGTCGCGTTTGCAGATGATATGGCCTTATGTATTCGGGCCCAAATATGGAATTTGTTAATTATGCTAAAAATCAAGACATTGCTTTGCAAGTCAAAAATAATGAACTTTTACATAGGTGGTACAATTCATGACCCCCTTCAAATCTCATTTATCATTTATTTTCTTGTACACAGAATATTTGTGATTCCCATTGCGTTCTAATCGAAACCGTGAACTCCTTTAAATATCTGGGGTTAGACTCACAATTAAATTTCAAAGAGCATGTAAATAATATAAAGAGTAAGTTGAGGATGACATTACGGTCATTTTACTATTTGAGAAAGATTTGTAGTCCTGAATTTATGAAGTGCCTATACTACGCTCTAGTTCACTCTCGCATTCAATATGGATTTGCATGCTTGGGTGGTATTCACTTATCAAATATTTGATGTCAGTTCAGAAAGCATTATTGTGCAATAACTGCCTGCCAAAAACTGCGCCCACATTTCCGTTGTTTCTTAAATTAAAAATTTTGAAAAATGGACCTTAAATAGCTTGGATTAAAGGTTTAGCAACCCAATCCGATATACCCGATCTATGCTTATTTGCAACAAAATAACCATTCATATAAAAATTACGAGAACTTTAGTTCTAAAAATTTGTATTGACTCATCTCTGAAGTACAATAATTGCAAATGAATTAATTTCAACCAAGCATTCTAATTAGGCAAGGAATCGATAAAAGCCTTCGATGAATTCTTGAATATGATCAAGAATATTCTTAGGTAGTTTGACCCCCTGTATAAATCTTGCCTATATGTATCTTACCAATATTATTTAGGCATATAAATCATGATCACCCGAGCGTCAACAAATTGGCTTCCGCAACATCAAAACATAAAAAAACAATTAATGTGGATGTGACACCCTCCATTTGACAACATTTAAAAAGTTCGAGAATATTTTCAAAAGCAAATAATTTGATATATAGATTTAAACCAAAATATCAACAAATACGATGAACATTAAACCCGGTAGTACTTTACAACAGCTTGATAAACATACTGGGGGTGGCGCTATATCCTCCTCTCGAAACAAAACAAAAAAAAAATTAAATGTTTTATATGTCGGTTGTTAATTATGAATTGATTTGCAGAAATTTATCATTTCCCTTTATCGCTCACAATTTTCCATATTTTCATTTCAGTCAAGTTTTTTTTTTAAATATGATAATGAAATGGAAGCTTAACTCCAACCCCTTTCGCCCTAATACTTTAAACTGTTTACTTTTTAATTAAATTTATTTTTCCATTTTCAATTTTTTATTTTTTCAGCAACATTATATCTCATTATGTTTTGTATTTTTATGAAAAGTCAAATAGAAACGCGCGGGCAAACATTCCTTTTATGTATTCAAATTATATTTTAATATAATTTATATTGAATGAAAAGCGAAAATGTATAAAAAAAAAATTCTTTAATGAAAAATGCTAAAAAATATATAAATATTCCGACCACAATCTCTCTAATTTCCATTTTTTTATTTTTTCGTTATTTATTTATTTTTTGTTTCGGAATACACACACAACACAGGGTTGAAGTGAATATAACTAGTTGGCGGTTTGAGGTTTTACGGGTTCATATACGATGAATACAGCAACAAGAAAAAAAAATCTTTGGTGAAAGCTCTACGCTTGATATACAAAGGAGAAGTGATTTTCCTAGAATTAAACTCCGAACTTTTTTATTTCTCTGCAACAAAAATGGTTTTTTATGAAGAAATTATTGAAACCGTATAATATAAAAAGGATATCTGGTTTTATATACACAAAAAGGAATTTATACAAAGGCATAACCTCTTTATAAAATATTTAAACACAGATGAATTAGTATAAGGATATTTTTTTATTTGATGGCCGTGACCTCTCTAATTTGATAATTAAAAAAAGACCGTAAACAGGATAAATAATATAATAACGATGTTATGAGATAGGATGCAGTTTTATGTTTCAACCTCCCATTTCATAAAAATATGTTTAAAATAATAGCATATACTGGTGGATAAATTATGGGTACGGACTGTGCTATACATATTTATGGTATACGGATTTGATTAATAAAAAAAACTCCTGTTTATTAGACCAATTTACATAAAATTTCGTACAAACTCAATTTACATAAATCTCATTTGAGAAATCTGAACGAGACGTAATATCTGTTAACGAATTTTTGAGTTGCTTTCGAGTTTGAATCATAGACGTTAACGAGTTATATTTGAAGCTTTGGAAAAAAAATTCGTGCTGAAAATATAAAAAATGAAAACTAACTTAATGGAAATATATTTATTGAATCCACATTCTTGTGGTGTTTACTTTGTTTGAATGTATTTGTCAGCTAATTCTGTTGTTATTTGTCACGTTACGTTAACTGTTCCTTCTTCGAAGGAACATTGGTGGTTTGTCTACAAACTACATACGGCATTCTTCCTTAGAGTTTGATCTTACTTTTTTGGCCACGATGATGATCACTAAGAAAATGACGGTAGTTGTAATTCTAAAATCGGAGGCAGTGAGTAGATACTCCTGATGTTGACCTTTTGAACAAATTTTTTAATTAAAATATTCAAAAATCTAATTTTTGCGAAATAAAAACCAAGTGTTTAATAAAATGTGTTTATTAAGTGTTAGTGTGTTTCGCAAGTGCCTACTAAAAGTGTAAAATGGATACAATTTAATTTATCGAAATTTGACAAACAATTTTTTTTAAATTTTTATGGAAATTTGATTTGAAATGAAAATTTGGAAGTAACATGATTCAAAAATCGAAAAACATACACTGCGCAAAACAAAAAACGCAACCTTAATTTTTTTTAGAAAAAATACTCAATTTTCAATTGCTTGGTATGTAGCAAATTTAGTCAACTTTTCGATGCTGATGACCGTTTTTTATTATTTTGTTTTTCATGAATTTTTTTTGAGTCAAACGTCGAACATAAATGATTTTAACGAGAAAAGATTCGCAAACTTTAATACTGCCAACGAACTTTTATGATGTTTCATTCACAAATCCAAACAAGCCATTTTGTAGAGAATTTAGAAATCTTGAGAATGCCGCTGTTAAGTTATTGCAGTTTTAGTGAAAAACGTCGCAAAAATCGTAAACTTATCTTAAGTTTTATCTTGTAAACTAAGCACTCCACCAAAAATTCTTAATAAAAATACATTTCATGGAGTTAAAAATAGTTCGCTAAAACTACAATAACTCAATAGCGATTTGTCGTACTTCAATTTCAATAGTCTCATTCTCGAAGTTTCTAGATACTCTCTAAAAAATAGTTTCTAAAAAAAAAAAAAAAAAAAATTAAACCGACATGTAAGTAATAAATTATAGTTTCTATATTGGTTTACAGATCCTCTTGATTTTTTTTTTCGGGGAAGGGGAAGAACCGAATTGTTAGTTTTGTGTGTGGTTTTTCTGTATGTGATACGTATCAAGAAATAGATCAGGTCATAAATATATTTATTAATAACCATCACGAAGGAAAACTTTTTTCAACACAACAACTAGTTCTACAACCAGCAAGAAAATCTATCAATAGGGAATTCTCTATCAAGAACACTAGCCGAAATATTCCAGATCCGCTCGAAACGCGATATTTCAAAACGCGATATTTCGAAACGAGATATGACAAAACAAGAAATGGTACAAAACGCGATATGGTACAAAAATCGATATGGTACAAAACGCGATATTTTAAAACGCGATATTTCTAAAAGCGACATGGTACAAAATGCGACATGGTACAAAACGCGATATGGTACAGAAGAATGTGCACTGCGAAGCGACAGGAGCGCAACGACCCGCCTGATATCACCCGGTCCTATACTTCTGCTTTTATCGATTTTTAAATTCCTACACACTAAAAAAAATTATCGGAAATACAATGTTACTTCTATTGTATATAAGTCCATCACTATTTAATATTACTTTTTAATATAACCAAATTAATAAATAATTTCATTGCAATTAGTATTAAAAGTTTTAAAGTTTAGTTCTATTACATTTTAGAGGACTATACATTACATTTTAGAAATACAAACACTATTAAAATTTAATAAAACCTTTTATTAACATTTAATCGAACTAATAGTTAACCAATATAATAAAGCAAACTATTAAAAGCAAATGTAATATATATTTAGAATGCGTAACTTAAATTGTATTAAATCTTAATAGTATAGTAAGCATTATAATATAATGCAAGTACTATTATAATTCTAATAATTTCTACTATTATTCTCTAATATCACTCTCATATTAAAGCAATATAATGAATGCATCTATTATAGCTTAACAGAAGCTTCATTTAAAATATACATGCATCTCAAAACGTTATTGATATTAATGTAGTAAATACCTAATAACACGTTTAACTTTACTGCTTTCCTTATATAAATTACATGCGTTTCCCTTAAGAAATGGCTTAAATCATAAATTCATTTTGATTATTATAAATAAAACAAAAGGAGTAATATAAAAATGATTTATTACTTTATTGCATTTCATTTGTAAAAATAATCACTTAAATACATTTTATAAAACATATTCATTTAATACATATTAGGTACATATTTAAACTTTGTTAAAAAAACTTGGTGGCAAGTCTTTAACATCATAACTTAAAATAAAATAACATTTGTGTAAATTGCAAAATTGTTTTTCAAAAACTTGATTATACTTAAGGCATCTAAATTTTATTAAGGCAGTTGGGCAATTAGTTTCTATTAATTTATAAGAATTATTAAAAGTTTCAAATAATCCTAGCCAATTTTTTACAAGAAAGAAATAGTCATCATTAATTTCTAGTATATCTAATATTTCGTAAAAAGTTGTGATTTCATCGGATATATCTTTAAGTAAGAAAAATCCTTTCTTATAGTGAAAGAAACTATCTTTTATAAATGATAAAGAATGTTGGGTTTGATCTACTAAATCTATTGAGCAGACTTGATCTTGGGTACGCTTTTTTTGACCAACACTCACACTATTATCAAATTGTAAACTTAACCATGTAATTGCAATCATTTGCTGATGGCGATTAGCTAAGGTTTTGCAAATGTTAATAAAGTTTTGAGATTTTAATCTAGTAAAATACCGATGTTTAGCCTCATAACGCATAGTCCACATGTAAATCAGGGGCCCCATTTCCCTTATAATTCTGGGATAATGTGTCAGTAAGTGTTCCTTTGGTGAAAGTGATTGTTTAAAACCGTTTATAATAAACTCGAGATATTCTTTAATTAAATGCTCTAAACTACCGATTTGGGCTTCCGAAATTTTGTAACTAAGAATTATTGACAAAATTTGTAGCAAATTTCTCAAACATTGCCATTGTGCATCATGTTCACTTTTATAAAAGCGTCCAAATATAAATGGAAAATATTTTATTAAACATAAAATTTGTGCAGCATTTTGCCCGCAATTACTTTTTTCTATGTTGATGTTTGATGGTTTACTCTTACTTTCGCGAAATCCAAAATTGAAAGAAGCAATTACATCATTGATTTGATCAATATTTCTAAAGATTTTTTCATTTAGAAAGAACTTTAACATGTACTTTATAAAGCGTGAAATGAACCCTTCTAATCCATCGTGCATAAAATCCACGCTTTTGTTTTTAATAGTATTGAAAAATTTCAGATTATTTAAGACAGGTAGCTTTTGAATCCCTCTAGTCTCAATTAGATTAATTTTTTGAGTTTTAGAATATTGCTTTATTATGTCATAACAGTTCTCCTTTCGAAGACAGTCGACAATTTCAGCGGTACAAGTTTTAGTTTCACTATTTGATAAGCTGCAGAAACGGCAGAAATATTTAGCAGAAAAAGACTTTGTAAAACCCAACATATCATTGGCCGCTAGATTATCATGTGATAATGTGGAAATCGTTCCTTGTAAAAGACCGAGATTTTCAATTTGAAGCCCTTCTTCAAGACATTTTATATCGTTAACAACTGGTTCTAATATAGAATTCAAATTAAAACCTCCATTCAAATCATTAACGTAAAACAAAGCTACAAGAAATATATTGTCTAAATGCGACTTTAAATAGCTAGGAACGTTCACAAAACTGAAATAAATTGCACCAATTTTATGGATTACTGTTTTACTACCAAGCACTTTTACAATTTCGAAATCGTCATAGTATAGTTGTATTAATAGAACATGTTCACTAGTAAAGCATGGTTTTAATGTTTGATATAGATTTCCACAACAAAAGTATTCATAAGTCCCAGCATCACAAACATGAGATTCGTTAAATTTCTTAAAGAGATTTACGAAATTACAATTTTTAAAAACGGATTTGATAGTTGAAGTTATTGGAATAAACTGAAAGCAGTTTTGGACTAATTTCCTTTTATAAGAATTATATTTTTTAATGAATCGTAATTCCCATCTACTACCTATTGGTAATTCTACAGGTTGAACAAAATGATCATTATATGACATTATTTTGTTTCGCAAATATTTAGAACAATATGGATTAAAACTGTTTGATATTTCATTTTCAATTTGCATAAAGCTTAATTTGCCGTTATTTTCTTTAGATAATGGCTCGAAAATGTTACTAACACACATTGCCATTTCTTTCGATTCAAGCAGAATAGTAGTTATAACATTTTCTGGTAACCCAAGAGCATTTATTTTATTGGAAAATGTTTTAATTTTATTTTGTAACTTTTCCAAATTAGCGGAAATTTGGTAGTCATTTTTGGGTATCTTGTTTGGGGCTTCCAAACCTTCTAATGAAGTGAGATTTTCAGTAACATTATGAGCTAGACTTTCTGAAACCGCTATTTCTGGGGAACCGTTAAGAGTTTTAAGATGACTTCTAGCATGACGTCGTAAACCGGATATAGTGTTAAAAGAAGATTTACAATTGACGCTTACCACACATTTTAGTTTGATTTCCGATTTTTCTTTTATGTGTTCTATTATTTTTAAATGATTTAAAACTTGTTTTAGCTTTGTGAAATTTTTATTGCAAATGAAACAGAAAACCGACATTTTAATTTTCAAAGTGATGTATACAACAGTCAAGATGTATCAAACAATAATCAATATGAATTATTTTCAGTAAGATAATTGAATGTTCATAAAAAATATTTCAATTAGGTGTAGTGCAAAATACGAATAACGTCGCACATAGTTTCAGCCATATTTTGAATAAAGCTCAAATCTTAAAGATGAAACCTTAATAATTATTAATAATAAAAAACACTAATAAAACTACTACTAATACTAAAAAAACTAATTATAATGTATTAGGTCTTTAAGATCAAAAATAAAAGTTATTTCAAATAATAGACAAATAAAAGTTATGTTAATTAATAGACAAATTTCATTAATGTAAACAAAAATTTTTTTCCTTAAAACTACAGTATTGTAAGTCTAAGGGAACCCTCAACTAAAAAAATTAACACATTTCAAAGTTTCATTATCACATAATAGTTCAGGTAATACATCTTAACAAAAGAATTATTTAAAAAACAGCTATATTATTCTAATATAGTTTCAACTTATCATCAAATGTTATTAATAGGAACGATTAATTAATTTTTGTTAAATTACTTAATTATTCGAAATATTTAATTTTTGGTCGAACTTACTAACTATTTCTTGTACTCTGTTGGACACTTTATATTTCAATTGCATTTTGTATAAGTAAGTTGACATAAAGTCCCAAAAATTTTTTAAACTTGCAGGAAAATGTTGATTAAACACGTAATGGCTCTTGAAAAAACAATCCAAAACATTCGGAAAATTGTATTCGCTTGGAACTGAAAAAATTTCTTGTTCGATGCTAATGTAATAATTTGAAATTGCCATTTTATTTTCGCCAGTAGCAATTATACAGGGATGTGGCGAATTCTTTTCAATAAGCTCATCAGTTGTTAAATTAAGCTATAATTGAAATTGTAAAAAATATGTGTAAATAGGTTAGTTAAATAAGAGTTCGAAATGGTAAGCGAAGTTACTCTGAACCGAAAGTTATTTTATTAGAATTCATATTTGTTAATACCGAATACGGAATGGAATTTCTTGGCCCTTTAAATATTATTTTTTGCATTTTACTTTTTATTAAAACCCAATTCAAATAATATCGGTATAATCGTACAATTAAATATGAATCGTGTCTAATTTCCGAAAACAACTTTCGTTTCGAAATGGTTAGAAACCTACAATATTTCCAAACAAAATTTCATTTGAAAACTCATACAAAATATATAAATTAATAACAAAAATATCAAAATAATTACCGTTTTAAAGATTATTAATTTCTGAAGCGATTCGATATACCGATCTCTTGAGATTTTAGCAGATGATTTTCCTGCCGCAGTTTGTGGTAATAATTTTATTAGGAGGAACAATAATTTTACGCCTGGAAACCATTCTAAACGAAATTCAGAGAAATGAATTAATTATAATAATTAAATTTATTATGTGAATTGTAATATGTATAAGTTTGCAAAAGTAAGCTAATGATGAATGTTTAATGTTCGCAGAAACTTGGTGAGTGTAAAGTCAAAAAGAGTAAGTTTGTTTTTGAATTCCGAGGGAAATACAAATTGGGTTGTCTTTAAAATAAAATTGCATGCTCTCTGCACAAGTTACGGAAAAAGGTCGTAGATTGTGTCTGCAAATTTATACCCATGAAGATCATGGATAAGTAAAACATCTTAAAATATCCGTTGAAATGTCAACCCCCGTTTAAAATTTATTAACTTTAGAAATAAAAAAAAACCGTTAAAATATTCTTTCGAATTATTACTCTGCAGGGAGCATTAACTAAAAATATTTTAAATTTTGTAAACTGCATTTAATTAATTTTGTTTAACTCTGCCCGTTTCAAATTGTTACGACATCCTCAGAAATACCAATACTTTTATGAATAACCTAACAGGTAACCCATAAGCCAACGACTATAAGTGTAAATGACAAAAAGATCGCTCCTGTTTTACATTAAAATTTTGACAACCGACTTTTTTTTGATTATATTATTATCATATGGACTTACAAATTTGTAAGCGTATAAAATTCAAAAGGATGTTACCTGAAACGTATAAAATTCATAAGGATGTTACCTGATATAAGAACAGACTCTTCGAAATTTTGTTTTGCACAATCGTTGAAAACTTTTTCTATGTTTGAGGAAAACCAATCCCAGTTTTGTAAGAGACCCTCCGAATTTTCTGGGAACCGTAGATTAAAATCATAAAGTATCTGAAAAAAATTAAATGGAAATTGTTTTAATACAGTGCACAATAAAAATTGTATCTACTACTAACCAATTCTGGCTTTAAAAAAAAGAAAGGAAATTCTTTAGAAATTTTGAAAAATTCAGGATTTTCGAAGGCCGCACTTCTTGTTTCCAGAGTTTCACGTAATTTTTTTTTAATTAAGTCCAACTGTGTATTCACGTTGCAGTTTTTTAAAATAAGGATTCCTTCATTATTTTCCAAATTGGTGATAGAGTTAACCTCCTTAACGTCGTCACATATTTCGGAGTGTCGTTTTCTTCTACGCACATTATCCGTTAAACGGGCTTTACTACGAATGTTGTAAAGTCTCGCCGGAATAAACCCCGAATTAGCATCGAATAACAATTCCTAAAATTGAAGACTATTAAGTAGAATACTTAAAACACATATTTAAATATTTAAACTTACAATTCCACCCTTTGAACTTTTTAATTGTGGGAAAAGTTTAATTAGAGCAAAAGCCAATGCTTGTTTGTGGCAGTTTTCTGGATACCATCCAAATTTTTTAACTAAAAAATTAACTGCTTCGCGTACAATAGCACGCCGCTCTACATCTTTAATCGGAACTAATTCCTCGTTTATAACATATGTTTTCTTCAAAACGAACGAGTTGTCTGATACCATAATAAAATTTTTTAGTTCCTCATGGGTAATATACAATTCTAGCCCAATTCGGGCATTTTGTTTTTCTACCACTGCCGATAAAACTGTAATTAAATACAAATTTATAAAGGCTTTTGTTATAAAATTATTTTGTAATACCATTCGGTTGTGCTTGTTCATGTCCAGTCGCCATAGGTTCCTTCAATATGATTTTCAGCAAAAATTTTGGATGACTGTAATTTTGAACAATAATTTCTAAAAACGTCTCTTCTGGGATAGTTATTCCTTCAGAATCCTCGAAATGAGATATATTGTAAACTGATGTGTCTAAATCAATAGCAGCTAAAAGTTAATGGTTTTAATAAATAAGTATATGTATAAGTATAATAACAATATTTAAAATGCGTAAGACTAAATAAATAAAAGGCCGTAGTTTGTTTGAACCATTATTTGTCCCTATATAAATTTCAGTGAAAATAAGGGAATGGTACTACAAGTTTTTGAGGTTAGTTGAGCTAAGACGAGATGCGATTATTAACTGCCGCGCTCAAAATAATTTGATGGCAAAACGGAAGAAGTGTTGTAGATTTCACAGCAGCTTTAGTATTGTGTAAATACGTTTAGCTTATCGTTCTGCTTATGAGGCTACTAAATAGATACAACAAATTTACAACATACATTTTCCACAGGTCGAACACAAGGTTTTGCGAAACATTTATTGTTAACAGCAAATAAAAGGGAGCTGGGTAGTTGATTGGACATTTTCGATAAAATAATTTAGAAAAAAATGCAGTTTACAGACACTGGCTATAAATTGAATCTACCAATTAATGTTGTGACAATAACAAGCCAATGATATATTGAAACTAACTTTTATTTTTATTAAAAATAAAAATATTGTTTTTATTTTAGCGTTTTCATGCATGAAACCGAACTACGAAAACTCTATAAGAATGACGAAGGACGATAAATATTTAATATAATTCACCTTACGCTATATTGATTTCTATTTTGTCTGAATATCAACAAATACTAATGCATTTATTCGGCACCTTAGACGAGCGCAATATAAGATATTTAATTTTAATACTAATTCTATTGAAACGTACCCAACCAATGGAAACACATGAATCTTGTCATGTGACAACTGATCTACCGAATTTGATTGGTATTTTTTTTTAAATAGAATTAGAATTAAAATTTAATATTTTGAATATTACATAATAAAAACTGGAGACGCGATAACAAATTCAACTTACCAGAAATTAGGAAATCTTCATACACAAATTTGCCTTCATTGTGCTTAACTATTTTTGTGTATTTGGCACTATTACCAATTTTCGTTTTGATGTGCACGTAATTAAGCACATGAAAACTATCCATTGAATTCCAGTTAAACAATTATCCAGTTAATATCCAGTTAGTAAAATAAAAATATCCAGTTGTTGTCAATTTTGTTGTTAGATATATTATTTTTATATAGATATTATTTTTATATATATTATTCACAACTTCAATATTATTCACTTTTAACTTAAACTTACTTATATCGATGACAACCAAATAACTTATAATATTCTATAAGGGACATTCCATAGTAAACCTGCAGACAAACATGATTTCGTTAAAAACAAGTACCGCAAAAGTTTCCAGGCGGCAGCACTAAACATTTTTAATAACTGTTTTCTGTGGCACTCAAATATTGATCTATTTTTGATCTTTTTCTGATTCAAAATGGATTTGTTTACATTTTTTGTCTTTTTTTTTGGAAATAGATCAAAAAAAAATCCAAAAAATTTGTTGGATTTTTTTTTTTGATCCATTTTCAAAAAGAAAAAGACAAAAAATGTTAACAAATCCCATTTTAATCAAAAAAAGATCAAAAATAGATCAACATTTGTGTGCCACAGAAAACAGTATTATTAAAAATGTTTAGTGCTGCCGCCTGGAAACTTTTGCTATGTTGGGAGAATTTTTTCAATTCATGTCCCTTATAGAATTGTAAGTTATTTGATGACAACTCAATTACAAATACGCTGTAATGTATGTAATACTAAAGGACAAAAACGAAAAATTTCTCGAAAGAGAAACGATTTTTTTTTTTTTTTTTATTATGACACCGAAGAGAGTAAAATACAGAGGTTTTACGCTATTTTATTTTTAATACAAGAATTTAATGGAACAACATTAAATTTTAAAGTTTGTGCATAAAATGTTGTGTTAGTGATAGCTAGCATTAAATTGTATTATAATTTTCTATTGTATAATGTTTAATGGAAGGCATTTATTAAAATTTAAAGGAACATTTTTAACTGTGTATAAACTGAAATTTTTTCTAAGGAGCGGAGCGACTGGAGCGCAGCGACCCGCCTGATATAACAACGGACTGTCCTCCCGTTTCTATCGATTTTTTAATTCGTATAAACTGAAGTTTTTTTTCCTAACTAAGGAGCGAAGTGCTTACCTGATATAACCTGATCCGATACTCCCGCTAATATCGGTTTTTAAATTCCTACAAATTGAAATTAAATGTCCCCTTTTCCAGAATGTACGTTGCGAATCGACAAAGGCCGACCCGCCTGATATAACCCGATCCTAAACTCCCACTCCTATCATTTTAAATTCTTATAAACTGAAATTAAATTTCCCCATCACCCGCCTAAGTTTCCCCTTTTCCAAAGTGTACATCACGAAGCGATTGGGGCTCAGCGATTCGCCTGATATAACCCGGTCCTATACTCCCGCTTTTATCGATTTTTAAATTCCTATAGACTGAAATTTTTTCTAACTAAGGAGCGATGCGACTGGAGCGCAGTGACCCGTCTGGTATAATCCGTTGGTGTACTACCGAACTGCTGAAGTTTTTCTTTGTAACTACGAGCGAAGTGCTCACCTGATATAACCCGATCCTATACTCCCACTCTTATCGATTTTGAAATTGCTATAAACTGAAGTTTTTTTTTCTAACTAGGGAGCAAAGCCCTCACCTCATATAACCCGAGCCTATACTCCCGCTAATATCGGTTTTTAAGTTCTTTAGCTGAAATTAAATTTCTCGATTTTTAAATTTTTGTAAACTGAAATTAAATTTCCCCTTTTCCAGAATGTACGTTGCGAAACGACCGAAGCCGACCCGCCTGATATAGCCCAATCCTAAACTGACACTCATATCGATTTTTAAATTCCTTTAAACTAAAATTAAATATCCCCTATGTGGCTGAAAAAAAATTGAAACAAAATAATCGAAATAACAGTAAATTTTTTTATTTGTATAAAAGTTGGGGTTTGGGGTGGTAGCCCTCAATCTTAAGATATAAAATGATTTAAAATAATCATTAAAGCATTTGTGCTTCGAAAAAAGAAAATATTTTTTCGCGTTTGGGTTGTCCTTTAAGACCATTTGGGGCATTTAAGGCCACTTGGGATCATTGAGAGCTACTTGAGGTCGTTCCTGGATATTTTCATGGCCATATTCGTAATCAGCATTCTAAAGTACCTTTTGGAGGTATATAACCTATTCGGAAGTATAACCACCCAGTTAAAATTTTCGGCTGTCAATTGATATCAGGTTCAAATTGAATGAAAAATTGAATTTTATTAAAACCTTTAATGTTGGGCATTTCTGTATCTTGGACACTTTCATTCAGTCCCTTGAAATTTCAAAAATTTATTTTTACAAAAATGGTAAAAATATTCTGTATATTGACAACCTCTTTATATTGTAACTTGGACACTTTGGAAATTTTCGTCTAATCTTTAATAAATTACCCTTTATATATTGGACACGAACACTTTTGTTCAATATCACCAATTCGATTTAATGATAAAAAATATCACGTTTTGTACCATATCGCGTTTTGTACCTTATCACGTTTTGAAATATCGCATTTTGAAATATCGCGTTTTGTATCATATCGCGTTTTGTACCATATCGCGTTTTGAAAAATCGCGTTTTAAAATATCGCGTTTCAAATGGGACCCGATTATCCAATGGATTTAATGTCCTTTTAAGGTCAATTAATACCCCCTTTTTTCATTCATGCATACATCACCCATTCACCTACTCACACAATTGCAGTATACCACCTGCACATTGTAAGCTCCATATGTCAACCTGTAAACTGACATGAACGGTGGGTTAGCGCTGAATTCTGTACTCCAACAGAAGGTCATAGTTGTGTTTATTAACATCACTCATCGTAATCAATGATGAAAGTTCGCTTTACATCCTGCCTCTGTTGGGATTCGAACCCCGTACATCCCGGTCCAAGTGCCGAAGCTTTGTGCCGCTTTACTGGTATCGTACATCTGGTACATCTTTTACGTGTTCTTTAAAGCGTGTAATAAAACTCCGACCTATTTGTCCGATGCAGAACGCCTCGCACTCGTTACATTTTAGTTGGTATATGCCTGTATCCATTATATTGTTTCCTTTTTTATTATTTAGGCGGTTTTCGATTATTTTTGTTGTTTTATATGCAGCTGTGTAGTTATAGTTCTTGAGTACTGTATAAGGTAATGCAAACAAAATAACTGATTCTAAAATAAATGAACGCGATGGAAGCAGTACATCTGGACCATTTTCTGACACATGTAGTGAATATTTTTGTTTAAATCTGAGAAGTACTAGTAATGCATCTTGAGGTAGGAGGCTCAGAAATAAGTGAAGATGATAATGGAGAAGCAATAAATACCGATGAGTCTGAAAATTATGAAGATTGGACTGATTTATAATTTGAACCAAATCTTTTCGAATTTATCGGTCTAGAAGGAATTAAAATTCAATTGGAGAGTAATGTGTCACCAGAAAAATTTTTCTCTGTTTGATGATGAAAGTTTGCTTCTAAAAATAACAGAATGGGCCAACTTACGGGCTGCAACTAAGTTACAATCTGGAAAATTAAAACCCAAATCAAATTTATGGAAATGGCCTTTATGTATTCCAGAATTCAAGCGATTTCTTGGATTGTGTATTATAATGGGAAATGTGCGTATGCCATATTTACGACACTATTGGAGCAAAAACGAACTGTATCATCATCCAGTTTTTGGAAAAATTATGAGCAGAAATCTGTTTGAAAATATTCTGCTGTGTTTGTGTTTTTATAATAGCGAGACAAATGACATAAGCCATAGACTTCAGAAAATATCGAACGTTTCCGATCATATACTTGCCAACATAAAAAAGTGTACTATCCTGCACAACACCTAGCACTGGATGAAGCTAAGATGCTGTGGCGTGGACGGCTATCTTTTCGGCAATGCATTCCCAATGAAAGGCATAAATATGGAATTAAGTTTTACGAACTTTGTACGCACGATGGGTTCCTCCTAAATATGTTGATTTATAGTAGTCAGAATACCGTGGAACCTCGAGTCGAAGGTCATGCTTTCAGGGTTGTTAAAGAGTTAAGGAAAGATTACGTTGGAAAAGGTTAGATATTGCACATGGATAACTATAACAGTAGTGTTATTTTGGCAGAACATCTCTTTGAGCAACGTACGTACACATTTATGTAGAACTTTGAGAGTCAACCGAAAACAAAATCCGCCATAAGTTATTACCAAAAACCTTAAAAAAATGAAACTATTTGGAGACAAAGAAATAACATAACTGTGCAGAAATGGAAAGATAAACGGTATGTCTTGATGATATCTTCTTTGCATAAAGCTGGAATGACGGAATATATAAATAAAAGGGAAATTACATCACCAAAAACCCAAAATGGTTGCAGATTACATTAAACACATGTCAGGTGTAGACCGAGAAGCAGTTTGAAATGGTACATACTATAAAAGTTTTCTTCCATATACTTGATATTTCAGTATGGAACAGCAATTGGTTATTGAACAAACATAAAGGAAGTAAAACATCATATTTATGTTTTCGTGAAATGCTTGCAATATCTTTATTGAATACACAAGATCTTTCTGATGTATCGTGTTCATCAACACGAAATTCATCTACCTCACAATCGAAAAAAAAACTACATACGAAATATATTTACAACACTTTGCAATCCGTGTTGATAAGTGCTAAAAGTGCTGACAATGTGCAAGCAGAAAAAAGGACTGATAGTCATTTTATTTGTGATACATGTGTGAACATGCAACGAAATTTTGTTCCATAAACCGGCGACGCGTATATGCGTCACACTATTAATAGCGCCACAAACCCCACAAAACACATAAATAAAACATTTATTCTACCATAAGGCCTCAATTAGCTCATTTCTTGCCAATTTATTATGTGGTTTGTGACTATCCCTAGCATAACCATCTTGGTCGTGATCGTGTTAATAAATTTCGAGGTTACTTTTCAATTTTGTTTATATAAATACTTTCCAAAATATGCCGTTTAGTAAGATTTTTAGATCAAAACCAAAATTTTGATTTAATGAATACCTCGAATTGTATGTACTGAAGACTGATAAAGAAACCAGAATATATAGAATCGGTTCTTGGATACGTCTTTGGAAAATTGACGGTGCAATATGTTTAGCACTTAAACATTACGGCACCACTGTTTTGTTGCTTAGAATATACTAGAATTAATTCCGTTTTTATAGGGATATCAAATATTCAATTTTTTTGCAATGGCGATGGGTGCTTTCTGATTCCCTATCAAGATTAGTGAAATCATTGCCAATTTGATTTGACAATTTCATAGTGCTAAACATTTTTATAACGTTGGCCGCGATTTGACTCAACAAGTGCTCAACTATTGGATGTCCTGAGAGCATCCAATGTACGAAAAATAATGTAAATTACGAATACGCACTCGAATGTAAGAACTTTGAGCAGTATACTAAAAACAAAGATTACTAAATTCTTCACATACTATAAGGTGTCAAACTTTAGAATAAGGGATCACGCCGAACAGGTTACTGTTCCGAATTGTTAAAAAGACATTTTGTATTGTATAACGGTGAACAGATATACACGGTAATAAAAAATTCACTAGATGTGAGCAAACTAGAAGATCTAGTCGAATCAAGTAAAATGTATGTTACTAGATTTCTGATAGTATCATAATTCAAGTAAATTTAACTAGTATAATAATGTAGTAAAACCGGAATTCTAGTATAATATTTTGTTGCATTTCTCAACCGGAATTCTTGTATAATTATGAAATAGCCTGTTTTTCTAGTAAAATCACTAGGTTTACAGTTATTTTTTAACTGAAATTTTCGTAATATTACTGTACTTCCTGCTTTTTAGCTGATTTCTATAGTAAGTAAGGGTTGTGCTTCTTATTGATATTCCAGTAAAAGTAACAGATTTTTTTTTATATTCTAGTAAAATCAATATTTTTCCAACAGAAATTCTATTAAAATTAATAGAGAAATCAATTTTTTAACCGGATATCAAGTAGTGTGTGATGTTGATTGTCTTGTAACATTTCAAGAATTTTATCAATTTACTAGTAAAATCACATGATTTCTATTATGTTTCTAATTGATATTCTATTAATATTGCTAGACAATACCAATTTTAAAACTAATTCAGCCTACAAATTTTAATTGGGACATATTTGTTTTATTAATGGAAAATCGAGAGTATGTGGTACATTCAACGATACATTTTCCATTAAGCACTCATTTATATTGACGTAAAGTTAGAAAAATATTCGAGTAAATCCAAAGTGGTGGAAATTAATGAACGTAATAAATTGACAGATGTTTACCGATAAGTTATATCATTATTCATGACTATAAAACACTAAGAGGTATGCCATGCTTGTTCTAAGCAAAACCCTGTACCAATAAGAACAAATCGAAAAAAATTCTAAATATATGGAAAATTAAAATCAAAATCTAAAATTTGGTTTAAACATTGTAATTTTAAGTACAATAAATTATATTTATTAAAATTCATTATATTAAAAAAATGTACCCAGAACTAACAAATATCTTATACTTATTAACGATATATAACATACTAACTAGTTATTAAACTATGCTTTTGTTATACAATTGAGTATACAATTTTGATACCCTTAGTGTTGGTGTTGCTCCTTTTATTTTATAAAAATACACCTCGATGATATTATAAAAATAAACAGCATTTTTCGGATATTCCAATCCGAATACATAAAAAAACCTTGAACAGTAAGTCCATTGCATTAATAAAGATGGTCTGCTCAATATTAATAGTTTGTCGGTCGATTATAATCCAAAATATTGCCTGCTGCAGCAATCCTTCATCGGCGAAACATATTAGATATGGCTGCGATTGTCGTGTGTTTTTTATTATTTCGGAGGTGTTTTCTTCAAACTGTATCATAAGTAAAAATAGAAGAATAAATAAAAATATTATGTCAAAATTACAAATAAAATGTTAAAATAATTGACCTAATACATATCCGGTACAAATAGACCTAAAAATGTTCTTTACATAAAAGTCTTTAAACCCGATATTTTTACTAAACTAATAACAATTATTATTACCTTAGCCCAAATGCATATGCTAGACATGCAATTTAAAATAAATTCTTGAGACTCCGCGTCCGCAGGAATTAATTTGGAGCTGGCTCCGACTAATGTTTTATATTTTATTGTTATAAAAGCCCTCAAATAATCTACAGAGATTGATGAAAAAAATAAGTTGTTCCGTTCAGTTATTCGATACAAATCCATATAATTTTATGACTTATTCTGGAAAAAATTAATTTGGGAGCTGTTGGGTAAGAGATGTGGATTTCAATTTGTTTTCATATGATATTGAGTCTTTATAACTATTTGCTAAGAATGCTTCTACTACTATTAATTTAATCGCTTTGCATACTATAGAGGCGCACTATACGAGTATATTTTTAAGATGCTGCTTGATAGTATTTGATGCTGCTTGATAGTATTTAAAATTGTGATCCTCATTTTGCTAGTAATATAAATGTTTAGGAATAATCTAAGTCAATATTTTAAAAAAAGTCGATGATTTAGGTTAAAAAGCTGGCTCAAATTTTGAAGTTGAAGTTACTAAATCGACAATGAGCATAAAATAGATTTTGATTTTAAAATAAAATTAATTGTCAGTTTCAAAATCAAAAATGAAGAATATAGATAATCATGCTATTACAACCAAAATACACACATACTCAAACCTGAAATACAATTGATTTACTATCTTCTATAGAACAGAAATTTCGTTCATGCCATTTTATTTCTTTCATTATGCTATTTGGTTTGAACAAGTTTGAAAACGAAAGCTAAGTTTTATTCTTCAGAGATGTTCAAATCAACTAGAAACACAAATCATTTGTATAATATTAGAACAGTATTAGAATACAAAAATCATTTTAATTCTAAGTCCCAGTTAGAATTCTCACGTTTAAGGCATCTGTGGCACTATTCTGGCTTTCCCTGGGAATAGGGAATTGGGATAAATATTTGAATAGCATTTTTGTCTAAATGATATTTTTCTAGCCTACTGCTGGATTTATTTGCGTGTTAATATTTTTGAAACAAAGATAAATTGGAAATTATTTTACCAAATAAAAAATTTTTGAAACAAAAAATTCCCAATAAACTTTATTTCGGAAATATTTGCACTCAACTAATTCCAACAGTAGGCCAGAAAAACATAATTTAGACAAAAATGATATGAACATATTTTTCCCAATTTTTTTCCCCAACAGCATTGGTGACCAACTTGATGTATTCAGTTTTGTATTATAGTATTTGCTTAATATTTTTTAATTTATTTAAATGAAATGTTTAAAGTAACGTTAAAATTTTATTGAATTATTATTAAAAGCGACGTTAAAACTTAATCAGAAATTGTATACACTCAGCATTTAAAATTTTTTTATTACAATTCCTTACAATACAAAACATACAATAACACATAAACATTATTTAAAAAAATATTCCGGTAGGAATGTGTATCCGAGTAATCATTAAAATAATCGTACCATTATACCATAATTAAATTCAAAGAAGTTTGCGAACCTCCATGAGTATTTCGGTGAGATCGGGAAAATAATCACTAAACTAATATAAATTCTAAAGGCTTACCAGATAAAATTGAAATCACATCTTCTGGAATTTCATTTTTTTTTTTAGAAAATTGCTTAATCCTATTATATCCATTTTAATTTTAATATGTACAAACAACAAATAACTTTTCTTAATAACTCAAATAATAATTACGAGGATCACTTTTTTATTTTGTGATGTCACTTATTGAAATTTTGCTTAATACTGAAGAGTTCGTACGATAATTTGAAAATATAAAACAAAAAAACAGAAAAAATTTCGAATAACTGTTAGTTTTACCAGATTCAAGCAATATTTCAGTAACTTTACTAGAATTAACTGAATTTCAGGTAAAATTAACAATATCGATGTAAAAAAAGATAAAAACCGTTTACATTCACTAGAATTCTCGTAAAATTCTAGTAAACGATTATATTTTACTGAAATAGTACTAGAATTCAGGTAAATATTATTCTTGTAAGAGAGGTAGTTTGAGATGCATAGTTATAAAGTAAGAACATTTTGAGTTATAAACTTTACTACAGAGCATATATAAATAAAAAAATATTCGAATTTTACTAGATTTTTTACTGGAATTCTGGTAATGTAAAATGTTATCGCTATTTGTTAATTTTTTATGGAAAAACATTTAATAGAACTCCCGTAAATTTTAATAAAAATCATATTTAATTCCAAAATAATATGGCGGAATTGGATTTTGCTAGAATTTTGCAAGAATTCATGTAAATTAAACTTTTAATGAAATGCTAGTAACAAAATTAACTTGATTTCTGGTGAAATTAACTAGGCACTCCATTATAGAACCAAACAGAAATGATCTGGTAGTTTTCTAGTATTTTTTTACTAGATAACCACTAGAGTCCGAGTATAATAAACACTAGAACTAGAAATTAACTAGAACTTATTAAAATTCTGGTTTTAATTTTGTTTTGACTCAAAATCTAGTATATTCACTTTAAAATTTAACTAGAAAACAAAATTTACTTTTTTATTTACTAGAACTTTACTGGATTTTAACTGGAAATAGTAATACCAGACAATCTAGTGGTCATTTATCAGATTTTATATTTACCGTGTAGATGAATGCCATCTAAAAAGTGGGATTTGTTAAGATATTTATGCTCGATAGAATGCAACATGAATCAAAATGCATTAAGGATTATCATTCAACCATTACTTCAAGGATTTTTGACAGTTATAATAAGCTTAGCTTGTTTAAAAGTTCATCGTCTATTCTTCGAAAATTTGTAATCTACCATCAAATTAAAGAGTAACTGAGTTTAGAACATCTTTTTGTCGAAAATCCGATTAAAAATAACTTTAGATTAGAGACTTTAAGATTTACTTATCACTAGTAACACTAAACGCTCTACGGCCGACAGCAAATTACTTGACATAAGCGAACTAATTCTAAAAATATTCCAAAGTAGTCTAAAGTAAATAAACACCCTCTCAAAAGACACCATGAAATGTTTTTGTGTGTCGATACAAAATGCTTCAACATAAGTGAAGATTGATTTCCTCATATTGCTTGTTCTAATATCATTAACCGGTAGTATTGTCAAAACAGTTCAACAACGCCTGGGGATTTACATGACCTATACACAGCCTTTCGGACAGACTTTGATTCTATCAGCCAATGAGAAGCACAAAATAGCATGCCTTCCTTTGGGTTTTCAACTGGATTTTTAATAAAGGCTACAATATCAGTACCAATATCATTCACCGTAGGATCGTAAATTTGTCTAATATGTATATTGATGGCATTAAATGGGTTTGACATCTCACCTGGTAACCCTTCGCGGATGCCTTGAAAATTGAAATTCAATTGAAAATACTTTTTCAATTGTATCACTGAAAGATTTGAAGATACAACCTGCTCCTGTAATTATTTTCTTATTATCAATACCAACAGTAACAATATCATTTAGGGGGATAGCCAGATATTTGTTTTACCTTGAGGTGAGCTTACAAAGAATTTTAGCGGTTCGAAACCAAACTGCCAAACCTCTTGTTAATCTCATCTCTAAAATCGAACACGGTAGATACATTATTAAATACACGGCTAGAATTATAAACCGGGTCCAACATGCCTAAATTAGACCCATGGAAGTGCAGATCAATCACTAAGCCTCGGTGTCTGAGTGATCTCACTGGGACACGTATTGAAAACAAGGACAGTAGATGTGAACAATCAATTCGGCCCATATAACTTCGCGTACAAACATTGCGCAAGAAATTTGTCTTCGGACGAACAATGGTTCAATATTCAGTAACAAACAACGGCCTAGATACAGCGGAAGCACATACTAAGGAGCGTTTACCTCTCGAGGAAGTCGCCTTAAGGCAAACAACATAAATCGCTTCTGGATTGATTCTATACGGTTAGAGGAATTGTTATAGTACGGATTCCAGACAATTGACGCATACTTCAAGTGCGATCGAACAAATTAGGCGAAGATTACTTTTAGAGTATATGGATCATGAAAATCAAAGAATTGAAAGACATTTGCGACGGTATACCTCTACAATTCCGTTTCGAATCAACATAACTCCAGAAACATTTAGGGTTGTTTCTAATGTTTGATTCGATCTCGACAATATATAAATTATACAAAAAACGATCTAAAATTTTAAATTGAGATCTGAGAGCGCTAAATATTTCATAATTTACGACGGATGGGTTTAATTTATATTTTTTATGAGCTTTAAATTTCAGATTTTTTTAATCCTAAGAGGCGACTATTAAACCACGGCTCGCGAGTTACGTCATGATACCACACACATGACTTCACCAACATCGGTGGTGCCACTCACACCGATATCAAGTTTCCACCAGACATAATAAATATAATCCATCTTAATAATAAATAAAATACTTAGAAATTGTAAACATAAATAAAATACTTGGAAATACTGTAATGTATTATCCAAGCTTGCACTTTTTATTATCTGCATGTATTAATGTGCATAACGTTTCATTTGAACAAAATAAAGAAAGTAAGAACAGAATTGTATTAACTCTTTACCAGTTTGGTTGTATACTAAATAACACCTACAAAATAAATGTTGTGTAATAAATAATAATTGTAAAATAAATTTAGTCTTTTTTATTTATTTGTGAAATTAAAAAAGTTAAATACGTAATTCGCGCATCGACGAGACTACAGGTGAACGGGGAATAAATTGTTCAATTGCCAAGTTCATTATTTTATAAAACTGATCAATAAAAGCGTCTAAACTACTCGTTATATATTGATCCTAATTAATATTGTCCAGAAACTCATTTAAAGCATTATAATTTCCCTTTTTAAATTTGAAAGACTCACTAGAATTAAAATTTACGTTAACATTAACACAATTTTCAAATATTAATTGGATATGTAGTGGTATGTGAAAAATACTTGAAGAACCGCCGAGATCATGACAAGCAATGATTGGCCGTGTACTTCTACTGGAATGAACACCAGATCGAGGATATTGCTGCACTGGTTCTCGATGTTATTAATCAGAGGATAAAGATAAAAGTGGTCCATATTGATAGATTACGACGATATGGAGATAAGGCGAGCAATTGTAAACGGTGGCGATATAGGCATCATGGAAAATACTGGAATTAGGAACAGCGTTCTTCATCATCAAGATATTGGAATTGACTACATGGAATGCTCGCGAATACAACTACATAAACTTCATTTACAATTGCAAAACGCATATGTCGCCAGATGCAATAAAACGAATGCTCAATCGTTGCAAGTAGGCCGACCAATTTTGTACAGAATGCTTAAAATACCAGTGCAGAACTGTCAACAGTCATATTGACCGGTAACTACCTGTAGACGATGAGGCAACAATGGAAGGATATTGACTTTATTTTATCTATGAGATTCCAATGCGCTCCATAAGTTTCAAGAAAGCACAAACAGCGTTTTGCCACAGATCATGCCCTGAGCAAATTGCAAACATTGCAAATCATAATAACGACCCTTAGAATAATATATTCAAAACAAAAAATTTTGCACAAACACAATAGATTTATATAAAGCAATGAAATTCGGAAATGCCTACAAAATCTGTAATGTCTAAGCTGCACATACAAATTTTGCAGGTTTTACCAAACAATTTCCTAATTTATAGATAACAATAATATAAATCGGAAACTATCTATACCATTTGATCAAACAATTTCCATATGTAAATTACATGTGTATATTGGTAAGTTACGTCGTATATGTACTCAGAGTGTTAAACCAACAGAAATAACGAAAACTTAATTTTCTCAACGAGATAAAATATATCGACGAAAATCGAGATTTAGTTAAATCGATTCTTTGTACCTGACAATATAAAATAAAATGTTTTTTACTATCAGTTTTCTGACTATCGATTTCAGTATGTGTGTGTGTGTGTGTGTTTAGATAGTATAGATAGATACCAACTAAACAAACATGATGATGACACAGTTTCCCATTCCGATGTACCACACGAATTCATGTACGCTAATATACGCTCATCAATTTAAATTGAATTGTAAATTTTTTAAATGGCACACATATTCCCGGTATATAAGGCTACGGGGAATAATATTTCCATGACTCTATATTATGTGATATGATTACGGATGAAACACAATGTTATACGAATGTAAATTTTGTATAATTATACCACAAAATTTTACGGCATTATGGTGTGTGCGGGTAAAACACGATTTTCGTATAACTGTTTCCTTGGCATAATTTCTACTCCGCCCTACCGCATAATGACGCGATATCACGCGTATAAATTAAATCGCGCGCGACGTCAACGACAATGACTTAGAAGATAAAGGGGATCTTTGTCACGGGGAACAGGATATAAAAATCATTTCACAGAAGGTAAAATCGCATTGCTTTAGCGAGGAAAATGTATTTCATTGTATATGACAAACATGAATTTTAATTAAAACTTATTGCAGCTTCTTCGTTTGAACATAACTCGCACCAATAAACATCTGCCGTATACTATATTCACAGAAAATCGATTTATCGAATTTAATCGGGAATAGTTATTTTCAAACTAACTAAAGTTCCTTTTACGACATATTCGTATACATTCTTTCATCTTTCAGGCGAGAAATTGATTTCCACTTGTGTAATATCCCAAAAATACCACCATCACCGTATCCGTAATTCTCCATGTATTCCCTTGGGATAAATTTCACCCCCTTTACATATCGACAATCATTATTTTCTTTGTATCTGCACGTTATATACGTATACGTGTTTCGTATGAAGACTTCAAACATTTTCTTTGCATACACGATGCTCGGGGATTGTACGTAAGACGCATATTGCCTTGCAAAATTTAGGGTGTCATTGACATTTGGTTGGAAAATTTTTTGCTATTTTTTTTATCATGTCTTCCGTAATTTAATACCAACTAGAGGTTTATCTCGTACCCGCGCCACGAATTATATTTATATGCTATACGGGACTCACTATATGATATAAACCGTGTTATGATTTATGTAGTTGGGGGGATTCACTTTAGGTCAGTCTGAAGCTGTTTGTGTTTTTAGTTACAATTTCGTTAGTATATAGAACACCATACTTTTAAAACTAGTAAACCGTATTAAATAATGCTTATAAAGTTTATCTTAAATGACTTCAAAGCTACTTGGAAATAAAAAGTTTATGTTCTACTTCAAAATAAAACAAAATGTAAAGATGATTAGTGATTTGCAACCATTAAGGCTATTTTGAAACATTGCCAGTTCTACAAATAATTCCATTACATAATATTTAAATCATTTCCTTTGTTTGAAATCCATTGTTTTAATAACCGCAAATTTGGAGAAATTATGGTACAGTCTAAAGTAACTAAATCATTAAGTTGTTAAGCATATATTGAATATTCTGTCTACTCAAAATTAAAGAAAAATAGTTCTGTAAATTACTACTACTAGTACGCGATGTGTAATCGATGAAGACTCTCGAAGAACGGCATTTTTTAGACATTTTAGGTCTAAGAAAATTCGTACCTCAAAATTTTCAATTTAGACAAACTTGTCCCGACAAACAATTTGAATTTTGGGTATTGTAAAATAACCGGTGTGGGACTGAAGGACCGACCGGTTTTTAGTCAGACTCAGCTTTCCTCAAGTACTATAAAAAAAAAACCGAGTTTTGGAACACATTGGGCGATCCCTATTGCCTGAACAAAGACCGCAAGCGAAATTTACAGTCCAACCGTCAGTAATATGTAAGTCAACTTTGCCGACTTTTAAACAGCATGTTGTTTGTATTAGCTACCGTTTTATTACGGTCCAATCGCCGGTAACTGGAAAGGTGACTTTTACGCCTATTAACCACCAATTAGTTTGTATTAGCCACTGTTTTTTACAGTCCAATGTCGGTAACTTAAAAGTCTACTTTTCCGGATTTAAACTAACGTGTTATTTATGTTTTCCACCGTTGATATACAGTCAATTGCCGGTATCTTTTACGTTTATTTTAACGATTATTACCTGCCGTTTAGTTTGTATTAGCTACCGCTTCATTTTCATCTTTAAAGATTATTAACAGCCGTTCCGTTTGTATTATTATTGACCGTTTTATGTTACTGTCCAATTGATCGTAAACTTTAATGATTAATCCACCGTGTTGTTTATATTAGCCAAACTTTTATTTTACAGACCAATTGTCGGATTCTCATTGGCCACTTTTCTTAATAATTTCTTATAATATTAAATTTAATATTTTAAAAATTATTAATAGTCTTGAAAGTGAAAATTATAAGTCACCGGCAGTTTGACTATAAAACAATACCGTAACAAATATAATGTAAACGACCGCGGTCAATAGTCGTTAAAGAGGGATTACAAGTTACCGGCAATTGAACCATAAAACAAATTATAAACAACGCGCTGATTTAAAATCGGAAAAGTGGACTTACAAGTCAACGATAAATGAACTGTAACTCGTAAGATTCCGCCATTTTTTTCATGTGCTTTCCATAGAGGGGAAGCTTTTTGTACTTTTTCATACCAACCAGTGTATTTTAGTATTTTTTTAGAAGCTTTTTTGTATATAAAAACATAAATTCTTTGTTTGAATTTTCAATGTGAATGTTTAATTCAATATTCAGGAAAAGCATATTTTAATATTGAGTCATATTATGTTGAGTTAACGCAAAAACATTTAAATTAGTTTAACACAATTTTTTTTTTTTTTGTAGAAACAAGAATTTGTTTATGTGTATGTACAGAAAATTAGAAATTAGTATAGAGTGTTCCATAAAAAAGTCAGGATTATTTTTCCCAAAAGACTTCGAAAACTGTTTTTTCGTTACTTGTTAAAAATTTGATTTTTCATCGCAACAAATTCGCAGCCTATATTGTTTCATCCTGTAGTATAAACAAAACAGAGCTTCACCAAATAAAAATATTATAATTTGATAAAGCTTTTCGCAATTACTAAACCTGTTAAAAGATGTCGCTTTCAAATTAATTCAAATTACCCGTATAGAAATTGTTACACAAATTGAAAGGGGGTCTCCAGGTTAGGACGGTTGTAACGGGCTTGTCTTATAGCAGGCAGCTCGTTGTATAAACGAGTTCAAAGTACGACTTGTGCTTTGAGATTTTGTATCCGTATATGAGCCAACCATGCAAAAAATGGGTAGAGCCACGGGCCATTTATATACTCACAAAAACCATTAAGTTATTAACAGTATACAAAGGCCTTGGGTTATTTTATTGAATTCCACACAACAACATATAAAAATATATAAAAATGAGACATGAAACATGTATAGCCTTTCAAGACCAGTAGATCTGCATAATCTATTGAACCAGCCGGGAATTACTACAATGTATACAAACTGTCTGCCATACACCTTAGCCGAGGGCCTTTAGCATCAAAAATCCTCAATAAATCCTTGTATTAACAAATTCGTGTAAGAATTGTAAGAATTCCCGCCTGGATTGGATCGAAATAAAAAAAAACAAAAATTTGGAAAAATTGTGACATTTTTCTATTATTGTTTTACAGCGCGCAGCAACTATGATGGTGAATATTTTACGACGAAAAGTTTTATTTACGCCAACCGAATAATAAATAAAATTTATAATTGTTTTGAGTTTTTTTAATTATGTTAAATTATTGTATTAAAGATTTCGCACTTAACTTACAATAATAATGGTTTATTTTCGTAAATAGTTATTTAATTATTTTACACTTTTCTGTAATTTCAAGTAAATTTATTACAGAGACATCTGTAAACGGATTTTCAAATTACAGAAAGCTCGGTTTTGCAATCGAATAAAATTGAAGTTTTTTACGTTTTGTTCTGTTTTGTAATAATATTTAATTAAGAAAACCATGACAACGTTGATTTTTTGTATACAAAAATAATAATAGATTTTGATGTAAAAATTTTATTATATGAATAATATTATTGTTTCTACATGGTGATTCATAAAATTTCGTTTCAGCTCACGTTTTCTCTTTAATTTTGTTATAAATGGAGAATGTTTAGATTGCTATTAAGTGCATCGTTCATCTCAAAAATTCTGAGGTGCATGTGACTAGAATTTACCAAATAAGTTACATTTTTATAAAACTAAATTTAAATTGGGTGTAAGACGAATCGGCACCACCCTTTATTATCTTACTTTATAAACCTACACAACTAAACGGTAAGCTCATTTTTATAGAAAATTAATAAATTTATGCTCCGCTTTAGTTTAAATTTACCAAATAAATACTACATTATGATGGCTGATTATCTAATATGTGTTCTTTGAATAGTTTATTAAAAATATAAAATTAAAATTTAGATGATTTGTTTAATTTTTTATTCATAAATTCATGTTCAAAAATTTTCCAAATACCACGGTTACTTATAGTAATTCAATAAAAGCTCTCCTTTTAATATTACGGCTCTTCAAAATCATAGATGGCTCTTCTAATAGTCATTAAAGTTTTCTTACACAGTACTATCAAATGAACTGCAAGTAAGCTATGGTCCCACTTTGGAGGGGATCGCCAAAGATGTTGCAAAACATATTTTTTATAGTGAGGACAGATAAATTTGACAAAAATCAGTTGAATCTTCAGTCCCACACCGGCTATTTTATAATTTAAACAATTCAATTGTTTGTCAGGAGAATAACTTTCAAATCAATTGTTTCAATCAATCGTTTAGTCAGCCCAACGAAGCTTTTTGGATACAATAAGTATTCATGTCCGCAGGTGAAAGTATACGGACGGAAGACAAAATTATCTGGTTATCGTTAAAAGTATATATTAATTAAGGTCATCAACGAGAAATGATAAATTATGTATGTATTAGAAAAAATTATTAACACATCTTATCTCTGATATAATACCGATCTTTAAACATTCGTGATCATTGCAGACTTTGTCATGGTTAGCTGAAATACTGCAAATACAGGGTGTGTATGCCCTGCAGAGAATCACCCTCGCGCCTCCCTAATAAGGTTCGTTGAAGTCAGTAGACAAAAAAAATCATTATTACATCGTATTTATTTTCACGAAAACATTAAGCAATACGTTTATTTATTATAAAATTGATATTCATAACAAATAGAAAATTTCAAAATTAACGATATTTGTCAAATTTTTTAAATATACGTGTTATAAAATTCAGTTATTAAATTAATTCAATTCCTATAGTAAAATTCAGTCTTAATTAAAAAGTAAAAAAAAAATATCAGTATTCATCATAATTGGAAAGTAATACTAAAGTAGAGCTATCTATATTCACTGATTAATTAATTAAGAAAAAATAAAATATGTAATTGTTTTTTGGTTAAACGCTACTGTGCAATATTTTATTTTGTCGATGATTGGTCCGTTTTAAGAATTCCTTTATACTTAGATTTATTGCCTCGGTTGTGACAGCGTTACTCAATTTTAAATAATTATGGACGTTTCGGAGCAGCTCTATAATATTTGGAAAGCTCTATAATATTTTATCAGTTATAATATAGGGTTTTTAAAATTATGTTAACATTTTACCTTTGGCGAGCGAATTCTGCCCTGACCAAAAATACTGTGAAAGCAAATCATAGGAGCATAAATGCTCTAAGCAATTTTTAACTGTTTTATTGCTTTTTTCAGTTGAAAACTTATGCAAATAAAGAGTCTGAAATAAAAATGAATCTAATTAATTATTATGATTATATAGTGTATGGTAATAATTACCATTTGGGCCATGTAGTGTTGCGAAGATAACTTAGTATTCAATAAATTGAGATGTTGTTCACTCGTAATGGGTAGTTTCGGATATATAAATGATACGTCTTTTATAATCGGAGCCTGATTTTTCTTTGGTAGTGTGTTCACCATTACCTGTAACAATTCTTTTAGATCGGTTTGGTTGCATACAATTTTTTGTTGATTTTCCAATAGAGTTGTTATATTTAATTTATTGTCTTTAATTATTGATTTGTTTTTTTTTTAATTTTTCATCTAATTTTTTAATTTTGTCTAAAACTTTAAAGTTACTGCAATTTTCTTTATTATCTGAATCTTCGATGAAACCATTTTTTCGATATACCGGAGTGGCAAGAGTCACTATTTTTGTTCTATCTAATTCGTGCAAACTCTCCTGTGTTGACTTGTTCCAATTTGCCGGCGTGAATCCTTTACTACTACATTGTAGTGGTACATCATTGCCAACACTTTCCTGTGGAAAATGTTCAACAATAGTTGGAGTAAGCGGTGGCATTTCCACGTCGTTACATATTTGTTTGGGACTTTTCGGAAGAATTATGTATTAAAGGCGGTAGCTGTTGATTTTTTTCGTTTGATTGTATAGCGTTGCTGATGTTTTTTACACTTTCATTTAAATCAGATGCTGGATCAATAATAATGAGTTTGGCCGATGGTTGTTCAAAACTTTCATTACAATCTATAACATCGTAGGCACGTGTATTCTTATTGTGTGAATGCTCATCGCATTCAGAATTGGAAAAATCAGCTAGCAATTTTTCTTTCTCCTTGGCTTTGGCGTAGTCCACTATATCTCGTTTCAAGATTTTACAAAAATAATGTTTCCAATCTGGATTGGGCTCTTGTTTTTTTTTATTGCTTGATTATAGTGATTAGGCCAAGCTACCATTCCATCCTTAATCCAACTTGTACATACGACCGATACTTCTTTTTTGCCATCGTCACTTAATGTTTCTATTACCGAATACATGGTCGATCGAGCAACTGAAAATATGTGTAAAATAATTGTTAAGTAGGTAAAATGTTAAAGAATAAAATGAAGAAGCGGAAAGAAAACGTAAAAACCACCCTCATTATTCCGCATTGCAAATAATTTTTTGTGAACATTATTAACGTCAAATTTTTCTACACGTTCCTCAGTATTCAACGAAGTTCGATAAACATCTAATTTACTCGACGATATTGATAAATTGTAGAAATCCATATTCGTTTTCATTTTTTTACCACAAATGACCATCGTATTTTCAATAATATCAGCACAATCAAACTTTACAATTATTTTATCTTTTGTTAAGAACCATTGATTTCTTTCACTAGTATCAAATTCAGCGCATTCAAATTTAATCCGGTAATAATAAGTTTTTCCATTTTTACTTGCTTTTTTTTAAGAATAGGATATGTTAACTTTATTTTATTTTGGCCCAAGTTTATGTTTGTTATCTCACAAATTCGATTACACAATTGTGCTAACGGTTGATTTGGTTTTCTAAGTAGACATTTAATTTTATACATATAGGATTCAAACTCAAAAGCTGAAAAAGCATCCAGAGTACCAAATTCTTGTACGTCTGCGGCCAAATGAGACAAACTGTGCATATTGTAGGTCAAATGATGCGCTCCATAGAGATATTTTACTCCTTCAATAAAATGTTTGAGGATATTATTTGCCAAATTATATTTCGTTTTACTTAACTCTGGGTGACATAATATTAGAATCGCGGTGTGAAGCGATAGAAAATTATTATATTTCTCTTCAGATAATATGTCTTTCAAAACAAATGGGCCACAATATAACAAAAACACTCTGAATTCTGTCGCTTTAAAATAAGACAGATCAGAAAGATTTCTAATTTTCCGTTGAAATTCACACGGCTGAGTAGCAGATATATCTATTAGTCTATCCGATATTTTTTGAACACTTATCGAAGGTAAAAGTGAACGGGTATCTTTTTACTGATTTTCATCCCCATTACATGCCAAAGGTTTTCAATGGGGTACAAATCCAGTGAATGTCCAGCCCAATCCAGAGTGGGAATTCCATTTTTCAACAGAAAATCTTTAACCTGAAGAGAAATAATAATAAATAACTGTTTCTTTTTTATCGTCTTAAATATAAAATTAGTAAATGAAAAAAAATAATGCTTACCGTTTTCGCTCGATGACAAGGGGCGGAATCATCTTGAAAAATCAGACTCAGCACTCAAAAAATGCATTTCAATGGAAGGGAACAAATGGTCCTTTAAGATTTTTTTGTAGACTTCTGCGTTCACAGCTCCTTTAATAAAAGCTATTTCTCCAATTCAATGATAGGAAAAACATCCCCAAATCATTTGGCCCGCTGAATGCTTCACTTTATTTTTCAGGCACTGGTCTGTCAGTTGTTCGACGAACGCGCCTGACTTACTGGATTCCATCCAAACCAAAAAGGTTAAATTTACTGTCATCGGAGAATATAACAATTCGCCACTGCTTTAGTTTCCAACCAGCATGATTTCGAGCCATTCAAACCGTTTTTGTTTCATTTTGGTCGTAAGAAATATTTTTTTTTTGCCGGGGACCTGGCCATATATCCTTTTTCCCGGAGGCGGTTACGAATAGTATGAACTCCGATTTCTTTGCAGGTTTCTGCGTTGAATTCAGCGTGAATATCCACAGCAGTTTTAAATCGATTGGCTGTTGACATTCTGATCATTTTGGAATATTCTAGAGCAGTTGTCTTCTTTTTAGAATGAATTTTTTAAAAAATCAGCTAACAGTCGAGTAATTGCATCCAATCTCAACAGCAATCTGCCTTGATGTCATTTTAGGTGTTCCAGACAATGCCAGAATCCGATTTGTCTGAGTTGTACATAGTTAGTTGTGTGTACTTGGCCATTTTAGCCTCAGCCATATACGATAATAACAAGGGCAAGCAGTACAATTTTACCTGAAAAATATTGGTGTTGCACTTTCTATTCTCGGTACTGTAGTTCCGGACTCGAGTTGAAATTGTTTTAACTTTGTTGTTGTTTTAATACATTTTGTGTCATCCAATGGTATTTTTCCGTACTAACTCACGATGACATGAACGCAATATAATATCATTTGATCTGATCTTTTGCTGTTTCAGAATGTCTACTGATGGATCTATTTTGTAAACGAAACTTGCGATCATTAACATTTTGTTTTCTGTGCCACGTCTCATCTCGTCAATACAACGATTTATTTACTTATTTTGAGACCATAGTGATTTTCAATTTAATTATCAACCTGATTGGTTGATACCAACATTACGTGAGACTGTGACATGACCTCATACAAATTTTAATTAAGATAAACGATAAACCGACAAATTATTTTTAAAGCATAAGCAGTATTGTCAAGAAAATAACTAAATCCTACAAATTTAGGGAATGTATTTATTTCGATAAAATCTTGATAGTAGTGTTGTGTTGATTAATTACTCTTTAGTTGTTATATCGCCTTCCTTATCAGTATTTCAAGCATCGCCTCCATTTTGAAATGGTACTCCATCGAGAGTCTATGTTTTGAAGGTCGTTCTAATCGTGTATGCTATATGGTGTTTAGCTAAAATTCTTCAAGTCATTCATTATTTTGTCGAAAGCACCACACCATTGCTTTACCCCTATACTGCCCTGAAACCGCACAAATACAAAAAATTCAAACCATGAATTTAATCTAAATTCAAAACATGAGATGTTATCAAGAACGAAACCAAGTAGCAAAAAGCGGCTTTTGTATGTTTATGTATGAGTATTTAACCAACAAACCAACTATCACACAGCAAAACACAACTCCTCAATCATCATCAAAACTGTGTAGACAAAACTTTTCCGTTTTTCTTGTGTTTTCCGTTTTTTTTTTGTTTTACAGATGTATTATGGTCATCATCATCAACAAACAATAAATTGAAGAAATAAAATTTAATTAAATTTGATTCTACATACAGCATCGTCTGAAGAAGGAACTGGTGGCAGTTGTCTACGTAGCCTTACACACACACACACACACACACACACACACAAAAACAAAACAATATTACATCCTTTTTGGTTTTTTTGTATTGTTTTTTATTTGGTTCATGGTTTTTAATTATATAACAACCAGTAAACGTGTCCAAGAAATAAAATTTTTGAAAAGTCATTCAAAGAACATAAAAACCTAGCACAGTAAAATACTCGTACTATAACAACAACAACAACAACAGCAAAAAATAAATAAATAAATAAATACAAGAAAATTCGTATACACAATTTGATGAAAAACTGTGGAAAAATTAGAATTAGATTCTTATGGTATACACACATAAGACATAACAATACACAAAATTTTATTTGTTTGCTTACGTACGTTTCGTCTTTTTTACTGTAAGTCAAAACGGAAATTTGAAAACGAGCAGAAAAGGATGAGAATGAAAACAAAGAAGAAAATAACAAAACTGAATACTGGCTACGTTTGGCGTACACATACAGAATATGTTTATGGGGGAGGGTCGGTCGATTGGAGCTGGGGCAAGGGTACTCGTCTTACGGAGTAGTATACCGAAAAAAGGACTTGTGACTTTTTATTTTTGTCCCGTTATTTCGTGTCGTATCGTTCATTTTATTCCTTTGCAATATTATTCTCTATTTGGTACGAGGAGGTACAGTTGGTGAAAAATTTGTAAGATATTTTTTTTTGCGTCAGACTTGAGTTGTTGTTTTTGTTTTCAATACTCTTGGGTGGTGAAACGAAACGAAAACTTAATTTAAGCTTCTTTGTAAATATTATGTCGACGAACAATATTATTTATGTAATGTGTTATTTGAGTTGCTGTGCGCTACTGTATTTATGGCGGGACGAAGACATATATCAAGCTTAAAAGGTCATTAGTTTCGAGAGCTTTTATTCCAAAATATATTATGTTTTGGTAAATATAATATAAGTATGCACAATGATCTGCTGGAGCTTAATTGTTAATATTTGGCGTACAAATATGAGAAAAATGTATAAAGCCATTATTTAATCATAAGTTATTTAAAATACGTAAAGCTCTATTTGAACATAGAAGCTGCGAGAGAAATGTATAATTCTAAAGAAAGGAAAAGTACAACTGAACTGAGCAATAAAAACTAAACCATTACCAGGTACACCTGGACACAGTAAGCAGATTATTCACAATCAATTACAACCTAGGATTCTAAAACTCAGTTAATAGTTAAAAACATCAGATTTTACAATAACAACTAGTTGTAACAATGTTACAGGCTCTGAAGTTTCTGGAGTTTGGGTTGCAAAGCTTAATTTCGATGAGAATTGGAATGTGTGGTTTAATCAAAATTATGATGACCTATAGGGATAAATCAACCTGGCGAAACGGTTATGGACTAACAGATTCTAAATTAATTTTGCACAAATGTGGAGTTGATGTTTTTGTCGAAAGCTTAGTCCCTGTAGAAGGATGAGCTTTTCTCATAATTTGGGAGGTTCCAGTTTTGGCTGAGGTTAGTCTACCGGAAGTGCCAGCTTCTTGGAAGCTTTTTTCGATTTTTTTACAAAAAAAAACGACTAAAAAGTAAAAAGATTGGAAATAAAGCTCCAAACAAAATTAGTTCAGATCATATTTTTAATTTTTTCGGAAATGAAGAGTTTTTGTTAAAAAAAAATTGCATTCACCAAAATTCCACATCTCGACAGAGTCATACTAAAGCTTTTTCTATAAATTTGGAGACCCATATGCAAAGTGTAGTGAACAACTGCCAGAAGTGGCAGCTCTTGTAGGAGCTTTTTCAATTTTTGTAAAGAAGATTAAATTGTTTAACAAGTTTTGACCAATAATGATTTTTGGCTACTAGACAATTCTTATTACAAATCCGGTAGGTTCATGACATTTGCTTATTGGTACAAATTGAAGCCACTAAACATTTACGATTCGGATCAAATCACATTTATAGCATTTTACAGCAACTACAGATTTAAGTTATAGCAGATATTTGCTGCCCGGTGGCAAAGTGGTCAGCATGCTCGCTCCAGCGACCGCGTCCCGGGTTCGATCCCGGTGGTGACAAGGAAAAAATTTCACGTCTCGTTTAGGATCAATGAATTAATCACTCATTATCCGAAATGAAAATATGATTATGAAACCTCATTTGAGGCGGCCAAATTCCTTGATGGGATATAGAGGCAGAAAAAGAGAGAGAGAGAGAGAGAGCGAGAGAGAGAGATTAAAATTCCATTTTTACTAAACAGCTTCAATTTTAATTTGAAATAAAAATGCTGTAGAAATGAGTTAAAGTGAAACACATCATATAAAATTAATTATGGATTTCAGAAAAATGGCGAAAATAAATCGAAATCTTGAAGATGTAGGCGATCCTTTTAACATCATGATTGATGCTCAACTCATACAAATATTCCGGTTTCCTAAATCCATGCTACGGACAATTGCTAGCAAAATACTTATCACGATGGTCCGGATTTTTGCAGCGTTAAGTTTTTAGGCGAATGGTGTAAAATTGGTTTATACAGGATTGAGAATAGTTTTTCTTCGTCTTGCGTTGCAGTTAAATACTGTTTGAGGCCTTTAGACAAGACAGAGAAGCTCCCAAACATTCTAATTTCAATTGGTAAATTATTGAAGATGATATGGGTGCAACCACATTGAAGACCACATTCAATGAAAATCTAACCTCCAGTTAGGAATATGTTTTCTGTACTGCGTGTGTAATCGAAGACCGTAGCCAGAACAAGTGACAAACTTATTTATACTCATAATATAGAAAATCTTTAAGATCTTGAAGACAAACATGTGTCGTAGTGACAGGATGTGTAGCGAATTCATTAATGTTTTACAGGCACTCCTCCAATATGCCAGCCCGTATAGAAGAATAGAATCAACTAAGGCATAATAAACTAACCTCCGCAAGTATAATGGGCAAAAGAGGCGTAAGACGTATATCTTCTTGGATACTAATAATATAGTTTATTTTTCAAGCCTTCAATGTTGGCCTTCAAATTTAGATTTGCATCAAGCAAGAAACCTAAATATCTAATTTCATTTACTACACTAATCTTAAAACAACCAGTCGAAGTGCATGTCTGAGCTTTGTTACAGCCAAAACCGTGGTAGGAAAGAGCATTAGGTGGTTCCTGGTAATCCCTAAAATGTATTATTTTAGTTTTCTCACTCAAAAGTAAGTTGTGAGCTTTAAGCCATTCCGCTAGTAAATCTAAATCGTGTTCGATCCCTCATATGTTAACCCGAAGAATTCCATTCACATAAACAAGGAATAACAGGGTCCCCAACACCGATCGCTAAGGAACTTCTGCCGTAATTGGCAGTTCTTTGCTTAATTGGTGATTATCACTACTTGTGATTGATCAGATAGGTAGCTACAAAGCCCGCTATAGGTCATACCACAGAAGCCACAACAATAAATTATCTTTAAGGGAATCGCATGGTCTACTCTATCAAAAGCTTTAGTCATATCGACAAACAGACCAGATGACTTGAGCCTTACATCAATGCTCGCACTTATTTATTCCAGAACTGTTAAATTAGCTTGTTCCGTATTCTTATTTTTGCGAAACCCGGATTGCAGCGGAGACAGAAAATTATTGTTATTCAGAAAATGTGCCATTCTACATTTCATGTCTTTTTCAAAGATTTTGGAAAAAATGGAAAGAAGCGATATTGGTTGGTAGTTGTCTAAACTCGATTTATCATTTTTTTTAAAATTGAGATGACTACAGCTCGCTTTAGGGCTAACGGAAAGTTCCCGGTATTGGCACTTAAATTCATGATGAAACTTAAGACATCCACAAGATAACAAGCCATCTTCTTAAATAATACATTCGAAACACCATCTTATCAGGCGATGAATTATTTTTAAGCGAATTGATGATTGAATGTAATTCATCCAGGAAGATCGGGGAAAAATAAAAGCTTCTCGTCGTATCGTAGTTTTCTATCACCAATCTATGTTTTATCGACTCATCCAAAGTAACAGTCGAACAACTGGATTCACCTACTCGCACAGAAAATTTATTTTCCTAGAACCAGAACTCCAAAAATAACACCCATGTCGGCTTTCTACCTATTCGTACACATGATACGAATCATCCTTGTAACAAAAACGCCTCCATCTCGATTTGCAAAAAAAGAAAGTCAGTAACTTAATCAGCCTCGAAAGTGACATCCATAAACACATTATAGGCGAAATTAGTATAATTAGGTACCAAAACCCTCAGTAACGTAACCTGTACCCCGAAAAGGACACCCATGTCAGCATTAATGCGTATAGATAGTATAGATATAGGTGCCGAAATTGATACCGCCTCCATCCATCACACCTTGCGAAAAACGAACGTGACTAATGTAATGAATACATCTGATATTGACGTTGATATTATAAGAGGGCATCAAAAAACACAGCATCTCAAATTCAGAAAAACAAAAGTCGATAACGCTAACCCGTCCCTTCATGACGATTTGCGAAAAACAAAGTCAGTAACGTAATATATCGGATACACATATCTGCATTATAGGCATAGATATTAGTAGATACCAAATTGATACCACTCCCATCTCTCCTTGCATAAATAAATATTTCACCATCTCAAATCTTAAAACGGACGCTATATTCTTAATTAGTAATCCCGAAAACCAGGAAAAGGACATCATTGGAGAAAACCAAAATCACCGGCCGAATTTTTGTTGAAAAGCAGTTTTTTTTGTCAAAAATCGTAATTTTCGCTTAGATTTTGGAAAGCATGCTTGCTCCAGCGACTGGAGGTCCTGGGTTCGATTCCCGGTGGTGACAAGGAAAAAATTTCACGTCTGGTTTAGGACCAATGAATTAATCACTCATTTTCCGAAATGCAAATATGATTATGAAACCTCATATGAGGCGGCCAAATCCCTTGATGGAATATAGTCCAAGAGAGAGAGAAAGAGAGAGAGAGAGAGAGATCTGAACCAGTATCGTTGCAAAATTAATTTAAAATCTTTTAGTTCTTAGTAGTTTCTCCAGTAAATGATATCTCTTCAATAAAATTGCAAATATCGAAAAACCTCCCATGGAAGCTGCATCTTCCGGTGGACCATTTACTGCTAAAAACCATGACCCATAGAACATGTACATTAATTTATATCAAAATTGGTACAGCGGTACTTTACTTATATTGGAGAAAAATAAATGTTTGTCTGGTCGGAAAAGGGATATTGGCGCAAAAATTCATGCGTCTTCTAATGGGCAATTTGGTATGGTTCACTATACCTAATCAAAAGGCATTAGTTAACAGCCGCCGTAATTGCCACGAGCACCTTATACGAGATCCATTTTTGAGAAAATTTTCAACCGTAATTGTATGGCAAACTGCGTTTGCCTTCTGTAGTCGAGCCGTCTGTAATGGATACGATATTGCTAATGAAGAAGGTCTACAATCTACATTCATATAGTTTCACCACGTGTCGGAATTTTCGGAACGCTGCTTCGTGGTGGACTGGATCAAATCTTCTTGGTTTTTAAAAGCTTAAGTGGCCTGGAGTCACGTGTACTATACATTGTGACTAACTGAATAGTTTTAATTTGGTAGAGCTTTTAAAGAAGAAAATCTTTAACAATGCTCAATAGGAATTGTTGATTGTAATAAATATTGGTGAACGTGAATCAACGCGCGCTGATGTTGCATTGATTGTGAGTTTAGTAGTTGGATCATTCAATTTGCGATTTTTTAGATCCATTAATTAACAAACCGAATTTCGTTAAAAAATCTTGAGTCTCAATCCACTGTCAACTTCTAATAATTTGGTACCGTTAGTTTTATTACGATGCCTTTTGCTGCTGCCAGAATTAAATCGAGATTACGCTTATTTTGTGTGATACCAACACCAGTTGTGTGGAAATTGGTACCTTGACGTTTGTTGATTGTTTTTGCAAATGAGATTTTCCTCTGTTTATGGTGATTCTCATTTTCTCGAAAGCGTGACTCCCAGACGATTGTGAACACGAAGGTTACCGCTCTTTGTGTGAAATATTTACTAGTTTAGCTAGGCTATCACTAATTTTATTGTCATTGTCTCAAAGTGGGCAAGCTTGGCGCCTATATCCCTGAATAGGATATACGCGTGTAAAAATTAATTGAATCCAAGTTTTCAGTCCGCGAGTCAACCATATCGTACAATTATCGGCAATATCAGCGGGAATTCTTCAGGTTTGTCCTGTTGCGGCATCAGTGCTCTTTGAACATAATCTGGGAGCTGCCTGATTCATAGTTTTGTAATAACGTTATGACCTTGCAGTTCTTGCCAACCAACTATTTAATTTGGTGTAACATGTCCAATTGTTTTTTTATAAGATTTTGCTTAAAACAGTCTCCAATTTACGCTCCTCGAAGATGAAATAACGGTCGATTAGCACTGTTTTAAGGTTTTTGTGCTTATCATTGGCTAGTAGAATGTAGTCGACCTTCTCCGTCTGTGCTGCCGAGAGAAACTTTCGATTTTCGCTGACGTTCTTGTTCACGTTGAATATAATTTAGGCTTTTGCTTGTTGCTACTATCGTCATTGTGGACTACATGTACATATATGTTCGTCTTGTGCAGTTTGGTCGGTCCACTTGGGAGAATTATCCGTTAATGAATAAGTGTGCGGTGTTTCTTGTAATGGCCACTACAACTTCAAGCACTTTAAGTGCTGATGGCAAAAACATTTTATCGTATTCCAAACCTTCTACATTTGAAGACATTAAGTTTCATTAGACAATTTTCCCAAAATGCTTATTTCACATTTAAATTATCAACATAATAAACATGAAAAGTGTTTCTCTTATAATTTTATATACCCCAAAATCAAAAACCCATCAACATTTCAACAAAACATGGAAATTCACCCAACAGAATTTATTTGCAATAATTTCATTTTAAAAAATTTATTTTATTTTCCAATATAAATAAACAAAAATATTTTCCATTAAACCCCAGAATCATACGAGTATACGAGTGTGTACATTTAATTTTTCAACTGACATCGTTTGGAAAATCTTATTCTCGGTAGAAATATAAATAATTCGAAAAGTGTTAGATGGGAAAACTATATATGTATGAATAAAGCTTTTAACGTACAAATTTTAGGTACCACACGTAAGTGTGTGTGTGTGTGTGTGTGCGAAACAAAGGTGCAAGAGATAAATTGATGAAAAAGCTCACATACGCACACGAGTACGATATACAAAATAAACGCATATTTTATGAAATACCCGTAAGGTGTCGTCTCTAAAAACGTTTGCCATGTCGTTTGCCTTGACGTCCCACACCCTCAAAAATCATAAATAATTTAACATTTTCTTATTATACAAAAAGGAAAATCGAGCACAAAAAATAAGAAAAAAATCTTGTGTTAACCAAAAAAGGAAATTGTTATTTGTCTTTAGATTTGTTCGTCGCATATTATACATACATTGCTATATATAGAGAGAGTAAGATACGATTTTTCTTGTACCATTTCCTCCGCATCTGAAGTTTTCGTATGTTCGATTGAAGTTTTTCATGTTTTTTCCCATCTTGTCTTTTCTAGTGAATTCGTTCTCTTTGCGGTTTAATTTAGCCTTTAGATCTGAACAGCGCAAAAAATTGTAAAAAAAAAAAATGGAAAACGAGAAAAAATACAAATTAAATAATAACTTCAAGGAATAGATAAAAGGAACAAGATACAAAAAAAAAAATGAAAAACTGGAAAATTGAAAAAATATTTCTTTCATTTTCCCATTTTATTTATGGCGTTGCTGTTTTCCGTTTTCTACACTTTAACAAATTTTTTGTGGGGGGTGAGTCTGTGTACCGCGGTGAGCGCAATTCTAAGGGACGAAGGCTTGGTGACTGTTATGTATAATTTAAGAATGAAGGGCCGGAAATCATGTTGAGCGAATTCAGTACAATATTTGGTGGTAAAGAGACAACTCACTGTTGAAGCTTTAGACTTGTACAAATAATTTAATTGGATTTTAAAAGAGCGATGAGATGAAACTACTAAGAGCTGACCATGAAATCTATAAAACTACTAGTATATCAAGCCAATGAATCCATTCATTAAGTTTTATCTTCTTGGCATTGGTGATCACTTAGAGAATGCCGAAGTATCATATCCAACCAAACACCCAATTATTAAGAGGTTTAATTTTGTGGCTACGCTTGCAGCACCATATCCTTTTTATGATATTTTCCATGACCAATTCGCACATTTGCGGCTGTATGTCCTCGATTACTTACCGAATTCCATCTTTAAGGTCTTGAATCGATTGTGGAGATCACAAGCTCTCGGTGACCAATTATGATCACCTCTTCGAGAAATAACACGGTCAGGAAACATTTCTTGCAACATTGCCATTGTTTCGTTGCTTTTGTGTAGAACATACGAGGGCAAATCAAAAAGTTTTGCAATATCATATGAAAAAAAAAGAGTGAGTGAGACAGCAATATTTTTATTTTTCGACATAATCTCCTTTAAGGCTTATACATTTGTCACATCGATTAGTTAACTTGCCTAAACCCTCTAAAAAAAAGATTTCTTTTGCTCCATAAAATATTCATTTACAACAGACTGTACTTCATAGTCACTGGAAAATTTCCGGCCCCTTATTGTTTTTTTTTTCAAATTGGGAAACAGGAAGTAGTCACTGGGTGCCAAGTCTGGACTGTACGGTGGATGCGGAATTTCCACGAAGCCGCAGTCCTTTAATGCAGCTTGAGCAATATTAGCCTTGTACACTAGTGCATTGTCGTGAAGAAGCAAGATTTTTTTCCTAACTTTCCTTGGCCGTTTTTCCCGGATCACTTTTTTTTAATTTTCGCAAAACCTCTGCGTAATATATGCCTGTGACTGTGGTTTTCGGTGGCATATAATCGATTATCAAAATTCCTTCAGCATCCCAAAAAATTGTTGCCAAAACCTTACCAGCAGACGGTTGAGTTTTGAATTTCTTTGGTGGTGGTTCACTACGTTTAATCCATTGCATCGATTCTTATTTAGATTCCAGATCCCAGTGATGAAGCCATGTTTCATCGCCTGTTATTATGTCATCCAAGAAATTTTCTGAATCTTCTTTGTATATATCTAAAATCGCCTTTGAAGTTTGAACACGCATTTTTTTTTTGTTCTGCATTCAACAAACGGGGAACCCATCGCGCACTTACTTTCGACATGTGAAGGTGGTCATGTAATATAGTATATGTATGGTACCGTATGAAAGAGAAAGTCTCCACGCTAACCGCGGAACAGAAATACGCCGGTCCTCCAATACAATAGATTCGGCCAAAATTATATTTTCATGGCTAATAGCATCTGTTGGCCGACCCGAGCGGTTGTAGTCTTCTAATGACTCCCGACCACTTTTTAATAATTTTGCCCACCTTGTTACTATGGCATATGATGGTGCAGATTCGCCGTAAACTTGTGATATATAGTTGAATATATAAATTGCATTTCGACCATCTTTGCAGAAAAATTTAATAACGGCGCGATATTCAATATCATTCATTTTAAGAAAAATTCAAAACACGTGTTAAAATTGACAAAAACTTGTTGTTGTCTCACTCACTCTTTTTTTTTCATATGACATTGCAAGACTTTTTGATATACCCTCGTAGCTCGGTCTTGCTGAAAATATACGTCGTTCACATCAATATCTTCCAATTTCGGCCATAAAAAATCATTATTCATACCTCGGTAGCGTGATCCATTCACCGTAACAGTTGTAGCAGCCTAATTTTCGAATAAATAGGGTCCAATCACGCCGCTAGCCCGAAAACCGCACCAAACAGTGACACGTTGAATATGGAGAGGTTTTTCAACAATCATTCTTAGATTTTTTGAGCCCCAAATGCGACAATTCTTCTGTGAAAATGGGCCTCATTACTGTACATAATTTTTCAACGAAAATCCGGATCATTTTGATGCATTTGAAGGACCTGCATTTGCATTTGAACTGAACTTTATAAGCCTTAAGACCTGAGTCTTTATGCATCATACGGTGTAATGTCGTTTGTGAAATGTCCAATTCCAAAGATCGACGAGGAATCGACAAACCTTGGTTTTCATCAACACTACGCGCTACAGCAGTAATATTCACAGTTGTTCTTGAGTGACGCACAGCGGTTTCGATTCTGCACATCACTAACTTGTCCCAACAGCTCAAATTTTTCCACCAGTTTCACTATTGCCGGCCGAGAAGATGCATTACGACGACTCAAAAGTGAATTAGCCTTGTGAACTGTGACTGCAAAATTTTCATCAATTTTGTAGTGAATTTTAACAATTTCATTGCGTTGTTGAAGCGTGCATCGTACCATTTTTAGTAATTTACCATTTTTAAGCTAATGACAGCTTCAAAATTGACACCTGCACAAATAGCAGGCCATTCATACGCATCTCTGTACGTTGATACACATAATGAACATAGTCATGCTGGCCCACCATTGAGATTATCCATAGTTAGGCAGGAATATCGATTATTTAAGGGTGTCGCAATTTGGGCGAACAATTCTCAACCAATGTGTTATTTGTGCAAAACATGAAGCACAATTATAAACTCAGATTTTGGAAGAGGAGTTTAACAAGAGTTGTCTAGTGTCAATGGCATGAGCCATAACCGTGTTTAGAGAACGGAACGAAGTGGTTCGTCATCTTCGACAAAAACTGGAGGGTAGAAAGGATATTGCAATACAAAATACCGAAAAAAATTGATAGGTATATGATTCTCTAACGAGTCAACCAGAAAGATTTTCAGAAATTTGAAACGTACTGAAACGAATTGAATAGTCAAGTTGATCGGATAAAAGTAAAAGTTTGAATAACCACAACCACTAGCACTATTTAGTTAATGAAATTGAAAACTTCTGAATATAAAAATCTTTATGGATTCAAAATTACAATAGTAAACTACGCTGTTGAAGAAAAACGACCTCAAAAGTAATTCCCGAAGCTAAGTACAGAAAACCTACGTCGTGCCACCCAGAAGAAAGAAAATTAAATAAATTACGCCCCCCCCCCTGGGAGGCCAAAAACTGCAAGCAAATAATCTTTAACATCGCTGATTGATATAAAGCTTAGTTTATGTAGTAAAAAATGTGTAAAAATTAAAAGCGGAAATGTTTTTTTGAAAATTGCCAAATTAAAAATAATCTAGTTTTAATTTTGTCAGTCTAGTTTGGAATTTCAAAAAATCAAATTTTGGAATTTGAAGACAAACATTCGAGTCTAGTTTTTGGATTGAAGATAGTCGGTTTTAAACATTTCATTAAGACAGTGAAATCTAGTTATGGAATTATGTAGACAGTGTAGTGCTTTCTGTGATCAAGTCGAGTAGTTTGGAAAATAAAAATAAATTTTTTTTGGATAGTAAAAAGTTTATTGGGGCCCTTGGCCACTGTTAAAGATTATAATAAAATAAAATGATAAAATAAAATACTACAAACTTAAGAAAAGTTTGTGCTGAATATTTTTTGGGAAAGTTATATAAATAAAAGACGACAGATAAGGAAATTCAATTGAGGGTTTTTCAATTCCTAAAGTGACTTTGTTCGTATTGAGGTTATTCAAGTCGTTGGGTTTTCGGTACATTTTTTTGTGCAAGAGTGATAAACAGTGTTGGAATTACCCAGTGGTGTTGGGCCCACCCGGTTATTTTAAAATATTTCTTCACTTTCCTCAAATTTCGGTCGACGGTGTGTAGATTAAAACTTTAATTTAATTTCAGTTTTTATTTGCTTATATTTTTATTCTGTTCTGTTACACGGTGTAGGCCAGGAGCATGCAAGCCTCAAATTCCCCACGACCCAAAACACTGAGATCTAGTCGTCAAAAACACCGTGAGAGAGGCCTCTGCATGTTTAGATGAAATCTGCGGTTTGGCTTCGTGCCACCCGTAACACCACTTTCTCTAAAATGTGCCTAAATTATTTATAAAATCAAATATATTTCTATTGCCAGAGTGTTTATCGGATCAATAAATTTTCCTACCATAACTTTCCAATAATATAATCTCTCGTGAATAAAAGGATTGGTTTGATAATTTTTAAAATTATAGCGCTAAAGCCACGGCTAACGTTTATCATCTCGTTTCAAAACAAGCAGCATTCGAAAAAATCGACAAGACATTTGGTACCATTGCAACGATATTAGTAAACAAAACTTAGATTATGATTAAAAGGCCCAGAAAAAAACTTTGATATGATTGGCGGTAGCGTTATGGTAAATTTTATGTGTAGTAACCGAAATAAAAGCAAAAGATCAAATTAGTGTGGTAATTTCTCCAACTGGCACTAATACAATCAGTCCTATAGGTTATAACCATCAACCATCTTGAGCTCTCTACGAAGCGTAGAGATATCCTTGACGTTCATTTTACTGAGGTTCCTCAAGTCATTTAGTAGAGGAGCTTCTAGGAATTTCAGCCTGCTAAGCGCTAGACGGAGACATGTGTAACGCAAATGGAGAATGCTCGAGTATCAGTGCTTGAGTGGATGAGCTCCTAAGAGCCCCACTGATACACAAGGCAGCTGCTCACTATACTTTAACCGCATACAATAAAATGGGCCTAAGAGTAGAAATATAGAGCCAATGTACAATATCGTGCCCCACCTTTCTCCCAGATATTTTGCTTTATTAGTGAAGGTCTACCCAATGCTATTTATGCTAGGGGTTCGATCTGAGGAAGTTTGTATACTATAGAAAAAAAGACAAACTGAGTTCTATATAGCTTCACATTCAAACCGCCACGGTTACCCATTTGGAGAGAAACCCAAGCACACATTGTAAGCGTCCTCTTAAGATGCAAGGATATTTACAGGATACCAATTGGAACATCATCCGCATAAGCAACCGTCTTAAAAGCGCACGGATAATACCCTACATTACGGTGTGCCTCTACTCACAAAGTTGCTATTTGATGACCCACCAAGGCTGAAGACCACCAAATTGCTCGGTATTACCTTAAACTATTTTTTAAAAACCATTGATAGCTAAGACTATGTGCAGAGTACCTAAATTAACTTAACTAAGACGATAGTCAACAAATGGCGTTTTTAGGACCATTTTATAGTAAGTGACTGTGCGTCAGAATTGGGGTGTAAGAGAAGTTCCCGGTCTTACAAAGAAAACATAATTTTTTACAAAAAATATAATTTCCTTCTAGAGCAATACAATCCGTCCTACGCCTCTTTAACATTTCGATGCCTTTTTTGTAGAACGATGTATCTTTGACTTCAAAATAAGCCAAATCTCTTTCCCTGGAGCTTTTTTATGAGGTCTGCAAACAAGCAAAAATCGCTGGGGCCAAATATAGCGAATTCGGTGGATGCGGATGCAATTCAGTGTGCATCCCTTGTGAGGAAACGCGATACCCACTTCGAACATAGCTTTCTAATGGAGGAATGATCGTATAAAATATAATCAACACGTTCCATTGATATCTTTTTAATGTCAGCTATCTTACACTGCGTTGCTTGAACGGTATTTTCCCCATCGAAAACAGTGTTTAATCAACACGCGAAATTCTTTTTTTCATTGTTTTGAAATTAACAAAAAGTGCGTCATGTCTTTAAATTTTAACAGGTATTATTTGATGGTTGGTAGAATTTAAAAATCATATGGGCTTTAAATTTGTGGCACACCATCTATGTATCACACCGGGAACTTTTCAGGCGATGTAATATTTTGTATAATGTGAACAAAATGCGTTATTTGTATAGTTTAATTAATAATTAGTTTATGTATTTCAATTTCTTTCAATCTGACCCTAAAACTTTCATAGAAGCTTCTCTGTCATAAATTAAGCACGTAAATTTATCAAAGTTTAGTTGTATTCGTGATACCCACGCCTAGGGTTTATGCGGTGGTATTTACTGCTTTGAAAAACAGGTAAATCGACCAAAATTCGGTAAATAAAAAACTCGGTATAATACTTTTTTACCGAACAATACATTTTAGGATTTACAAATATCTGAAATGAAACAATTCAAGTAACTCAAACGCCTCTAAATACAAAATATTAAAAAAAATAAAAATAAAAAAAAATTTATGACACGCGAAAGTTTTCGTTACAAAATCTGTGCAATTTGTTCTTTGGGTGCTGTTTATAAATTTGTTTTTCCTCGCACGATAAGTTTGTGCATTGGGGCATTTTTTTTTTCTGATGTACTGTCAAAACTATTTTTTTGTTCTGTTGTGAAACATTTTAAATATAGGTTTTGTATCCTCAACTCATCATAATTTGGTTGTAATTAGTGAAACGTTTATTTAAATTGCATGGTTTCGTAAATATTTAGATTCAAACTACTGAATTTGCTGACTTGTTAAACATGGCAAAAAAAAAATCTGGTGCTTGGAATTTCTTTGTAAAATCTTTCAAAAAAATTAAAACAAGAGGATCTTCAACAAGTGGTCTGATTTCTCATCTTAAGAATCTACATGGGATTAATTTGATGAAAAATAAAGCTGATGAAAATGATAGCTTTGATATTGGGCCTAACACGACAAAAAAATTATTTGAAGCCAAACTGTTATTTAAATTTATGTCAAAAGGCACAGTTTATATGAAATTGTAGCTAGATTAGCTGCCAAAGATGGTTTTTCAATAAATAACATTACCAATTCTTCGTTCATTAGAGAAGCTATTATTAATAAAAGGTTATCGTTGCCAAAATATCCAAAAGAGGTGATGAAATTGGTAAACAATTTTTTTGAATGAATAAAACAAAAGATGGTTGAAGAAATAAATGTAGACGTAATAAATGGTAAAAAGTTTAGCTTAAGAGGGTCTTGTACCAAAGTAATGGTATACCTTGTGCAGGTTCGATAAGCACTTGTGTGAACATTTTCTTCTAGAATTTTTTTATATTCATTAGATAACATATAAAACTCGTGCCTAGTTTTTCTAGTTTTTCCTAATTTTCTTTTAATTTTTTGTTATTAGCTCTCAAACTTGGACAAGTTCTGCAGGTTCGATTGGAATGTGCAACTACAGTAGACAAAAAATTCTTTCACAAGAATCAACTAGAATTCGTATTCTCGTGCCTAGTTTTCTTCTTTTCTAAATATTTTTCAATTTTAATATATAAATTATAAAAATAAAAATAGTTTATCAAAATTTTTCGTGAAAATAAGTTCAGCAAATTTCAAATTGGTGGGTATAACTCGTTTGGTATGCGCGCGCACATGAAGGGAATCAAATGTTTGTGTATGTGTAAATAATTTTACACAAATAATGGAGAAAACAATGGAGAAAAAAACGTAAACGAATGAATTTGGTAGTGTTCTATATTTATGATTATGTAATCGCAACCAACACTAATTTATTCTACATATAATACTAATATACATGTACATGTAGAATATATTAGATTTTTTGTGTTGTGTGATTTGTATTTCGATTCGATCTAAATAAAATTCGAATCAACGAAGACACACACTCAAAGGCGATAACGATGTAATTTTTGATACACATTATGTATATTTTTATTTATATAATAAATGTACATGCTTGTACATGCTTTGATATTTAAGATTACTATAAAATATTTGTTGTGCACTAATTTATTATTTTACAAGGCATTATTATTTATATATGTAAAGCCTATTTATGTTCATATATACCTATAGGTTTTGCAATTCAATTTCACGATTTTGCAAATCATATTCAATTTGTTTTATTTCAATCTCAACAATTTTTTACAACTCAACCTCAATTTTTTATACTTCATTGTCAATTTTTTGCAAAGCATTTCAATTCAAGTTTTAATATTTCAAATTCGTAAATTTTTTCCAACTTTTTGCAAAACAAATTACGTGCTCCCAAATCTTAACCGATTATGATGGGATTCGAACATGGGTATGTTGGAACGAAATGGGATTCTTAAATGATTTTTGGAAGAAATTCTGGGATATGGCCACTTGGGACGGAACTCGATCAATTCTTAAATTCTCTTATCAATTATGATGGGATTGGGTGTGCTGGATGGAAATGTGATTGGTAAATGATTTTTGGAAGAAATCCTGGAATATGGTCACCTGGTACGGTATACCCAATCCCATCATAATCCGTAAGAATTGATCGAATTCCGTCCCAGGTGGCCATATTTCAGAATTTTTTCCAAAAATCATTTAACAATCCCATTTCCATCCAACATACCCAATCCCATCATAATCGGTTAAGAATTGGGAGCACTTAATTTGTTTTGCAAAAAGTTCGAAAAAATTTACGAATTTGAAATATTAAAACTTGAATTTGCTCTGCATTTAACTGAAGTTAGTTTGAAAAAACACGAATTTGCTTTGCAAAAAATTGATTTTAAATTGTAAACAATTGAGTTGAGATTGAAATAAAAACAAATTGAATATGATTTGCCAAATCGTGAATTTGAAGTGCAAAACCTATATAAGAGAAATTGATTTTAAAAGGGCATGGGAATTTTTAAGTTTGTTGAGTTACTTAGCCTGGGAACCATGCAAGAAACAAAACAACAATTTATGAGCTTTTGAAATCTCCAAATGAATAATTTTGAGCTCCTTTGGGGCCTCACATCTAAAAATATGATTTAGAATAGCGATAGTGCTATTTATGAGCTCAAACAATTAGCGATAATTTTAGTTTTTGTACTGCTACCCTTAAGCATGAACTCCACCCATTTATCCAGTAAACATTTAAATATTTCTATATTTAGTTTATAGGTATTTGAGTTACTATCGGAGCTCATAAATCAATCTTATTCGACCAGATTATCGTCAGTGTACAATAACACCATTACAATCGAAAATCAAAGTAAAAAAAATTATGAAAATTCTATTATTTCTTTGTAATCAAACAAACCATTTCAAGGTGGAATTCATTCTTTCGTCACATTGAAAAGTATGATATGATATAATGTTACGTTTAAAGTGCGAGATCGTTGAACGAGCAAATTTTAAATTTTTTAAAATCATTTACATGCTAAAAATCGGTTTTAAATAGAGCCTATCCTTGGGATGATTAAATGGTGGAAGGGGGGGGGGAGGGGGTGCAGGAACTTGCTGCATGTTTTCGGCAATTTGCCATATACTGAACAATTCACAACACATTTGACAATATCTAACAATATGGCTGCTATAACCCAACAAATTTCGAGCATACCTATTGGAAGACCCTTTACAATGTTCAACATCATTACCACGCAATAAAATGATAAAGCATAAACACATTTTGAGAAAAATAATGACCATACGAGTACAAGTTCCTCGGGTTCATAATCCTAATAAATGCCAAAACATGACTGAAGGTTCATCTGATACTTTAAGCTTTATTTTTCCTTCTATCTACAATTAAGGAGCACAGGGAGTGTGCCCACGCCTTATTCATCGCGTCCAGAGAATATATTAAGTTATTTTATTTGGTTTTATTTCACTACTGTTTCATATCACTGCACGGGGGCCAAGAATTTCGTTTTTTTTTTCTCTAATTGTTGCTAAGCCTTCACGTTTCTGTTATAGTTTTGATTTTCAATTTAAAATTTGTGTCCGTCCACGATAATCGAGTTTCGGATTGCCATGTTGCATTATTCATTCCAATATTGGTTTCTGTAATCATTTTGAACATTGATCAATGAATGATTAATCCTAGCCAGCTTCCAGGGCTTCTGAGCATACTTCATTTGTACACTGGCCGAAGGTTGGGGGGGGGGGGGGGGGGGGGAGAAGAAGTTGGGAAGAGGTTTCATTCCATTTCATTATTCATTTTTTCTCTATTATGTTCCCAAGTGGTCACCCGGACACCTTTTTATAATCCAAGCAATGGTTGTTGACTTTAGTGATGAAGTTGTTCTTGTTTTATCTATATATGCCACTCGCCCCCAATTTGAAGAAAGATAACTCCATTTAAAAAGGGCCAGGACACACAAACGTCGGTTGATAATCAATTGGTGAGTGTCTGGGTCAAATGTAATCCTGAACTACCCGAGCCAAATTGATATCACCTGCATTAAAAAAAACCCACCTATATACTTGTTAATGACAAGATCATCATCACAGCTATCAGACAGTTTTAGTCTGGAAAATTACATTATCGGTAAGATTCATCTTATTTTTTGTATTCAATTTTGATCAAAATATACAACCAAAACAGTAAACAATTAACAAAACTCATTTACGCTATAAGTTTTGTATAGTACCTCAACCACGTTGCTCAAAACAGGATGTTAAAAATCATACATGAAGTATTTGTTTCGAAAATGTTCATGACAGACCGCATTTGGTACTGCGAAACCATTACCGAATTAAGCCTTCTAGGTCGCTTATGGTTGTACCAATATTAAAGACCTCGATTGACCAAGACATTCAATCTTACCTATTTGTTTAATAAAAATTGAATTTTAACTGACAAAATATAGATAAAACCCAATTTAAACTGGAAAACTAAAAGGCCGTCATCTTTCACACAGAAAAAAACGAAAAACAACAAAAAAGTAATAATCTACATTGCCTACAAATTTTCTACATATCCTACCAATTCTCGACGTTGTCTACCTATCAATTGTCTACGCCATTTTCGACACCAATATTGAGACAATTCGGAAATATGCGTTGACGCACAACACTGACCATCATATCAATCGTAACAGATTAATTTATGGTATGGGGCTTTTTTATCGTGATTCGTGAGCTTATAAATCGTTATACATATATTGAAGACAAACGTTTGGTTCAATATCCGGTGGCGGTCTGGTGTAATAAATAATTGAACTCACTAAAATCGACATTTTTGTACATATCTGTAGGTCTGAGGCCAATTTCGTCTAATCTGATTGATGTGGTCTAAGATTTCATTGATTGGTTGATGATAATAACTGTTTTGGGATGCAATTTTCCCTTAGGCAAATCATAATCATTTATATCATTGCTACATTAGAAGTTGCAATTTACGATATGCAAGTGTACAAAATCAATAGAGATCGAATTATAAAGGTATAAGAACGTTAGGACATACGAAAATAAATTTAATTTTTACTAAAATTTATAGTATTTATTTTGCTTACACATTTTGTTCACGTTTCTCTACCCGTCATGCGTTGTTGATACAGGCATTAGTAATGCATTTTGTGTTTAAGCGAGATTTCTTTATTATTAAAAACATTTCCATGAAAATTAGGACATGAATGCACTAATTGACTTCAAATTATTTAATTTCAATACATGCATACTGCTATGTGTTTTGTTTTTATTCCATAAACCAACAACACTACACTAAGTTGATTTTTTTTCGATTCATAAGCAAAACTAAACAAGAGACAAAAGTATACATATTAACCACCACTACTAGGAAAATAATGTAGTATGATTGTGCATGTGCGTATTTTAAATTTTTTTTTTTTTTTATTTTATTGTTCATTCTCATTCAATAACAACAGCGGATTATCCAGTGAATTTAATGTTCCTTTAAGGATAATCCAAGTTGTTATACATAATTATACAAAAGTTACAAAATTTACATTCATAGATATATAAATATTATAAAATTTTTTAAAAATTAAAGATAACAGAGATTTAACTCCAAAATAATAGAATATTTGATTTAAAGTAGTTTTTAATATTTTTTTAAATTGTAAGTAGTTTTCAGATTGCTTTATAAATTCAGGTACTTGATTATAAATAAATGGGCCCATAAACGTGATCGATTTTCTTCCAAATTCAGTTCTAATATGATGCGAATCAATTCTGTTACAGTTTCGAGTTTAATACACATGATGAGCGTAATTAAAGTCTATATTAGACATAAATGAAGGTACATTTAGGCTTTTATACATATAAAGGGTTAATTGAAGCTTATATAAGACATTTATATGCAATATCATAATATCATCTTTGCTATATAATAACCTAGTGGAAAATAGAAGTGGCAATCTGTATACTGCTTTTACACTTTTGTTTTGCATAACTTGCAATCTCTTCAGCCTGGTTAAGGTAGCTGTTCCATATACGATAAGGCCATAACTAAGTCGCGAATGAATAAACGAAAAATAAATCATAAGCAATACCCTAGTAGGAACAAAGAAAGATAATTTTCTGAGTAACCCAACAAGTGGAGCAATTTTCTTACTTGTGATATTGATGTGATCATCCCAAAACATATGTTCGTCAAATGTAACTCCCAAATATTTGAAAGAACTAACTCTCTCAATATTAATGTTATTAACTTCAAATAGAGGTAAACTAGTCATCGATTTATAAGGGGAACGAAATACCATATATTTGGTTTTAGATATATTGAGAGCTATTAAGTTGGAATTAAAATATTCTAAAAGTATGCTAAGGTCATGTTTCATATCAATCAATATACTGTCTGGATCATGGGTTTTATAAACTAAAGCCGTATCATCTGCAAATATTCTAATATGACCCTTGAGCGGCAAATAGGAAATATCATTAATATAAATGAGGAACAAAAGTGGTCCTAAAACACTACCTTGAGGGACACCACATTTGATATCTTACATTTCACTTCCTACTCCATTTATCATCACATACTGTTTTCGATTTGATAAATAACTTTTTAATAAATTGTAAGGAATGCCACGTACGCCATAACAGTATAATTTACTTAGAAGTAACTGATGATCAATACAATCAAATGCTTTCTGTAAATCCAAGAAAAGCGCCCCAACATACCTTTTTGAATCAAAAGCAGTATATATCATACTCCCAATTTCTGCCAATGCCAATTCAGTTCCTAAACCTTTTCTAAAACCATATTGGTATGAATAAAAAAAATTATTATAATTTAAAAACGTTATTAAACGCGAAAATATTAATTTTTCAAAAATTTTATCGAATATAGAAAGAGTAGAAATAGGCCTATAATTATTAAGTAAAGAAGAATCTCCATTCTTTAGAATAGGAATTACTTTAGCGACTTTTAGACATTTGGGATATACACCAGTTATTAAAGTTACATTAAAAATATCAGACAACATGTTCGAAAAAAACTTAATTCTACATTTCAGCGCGCTTCTATTAATTTTTTGCGGACCTCCACCTTTACCACTGCTAAGCGAACAGATAACATTACAAACTTCAGCAGGTGTAATTGGTGATAGATACATGCCATCTGAAATCCATTTAATAGTTCCAAACCTGTGTATGTCTCTGTCGGAGGTAATAAATTCACTGATTAAGTAACCTGCGTTAACAAAGAAACAATTGAAAAGATTAGCTATCTCAAGAGAATCACTTACGTATCGGCCATTTAAGAAAATTTTATCAAATTTAAGTGAATCGAGATTTTTATTAAAAAATAAGTTCACGTTCTTCCATAAATCACTCTGATTTAAATCTGTAAACATATTACTAAAGTAACGCTTTTTAGCATAATATTTTTTAGAAGCTAATAATTTAGATAGACGTTCCAATTCAGATTTCAGAGCAACGTTACTAGGATTACGTTTTATTTTTTTTAGAACTTTATTTTTTTTACGAATGTCACTCCAAATGTCAAGTGTGATCCACGGACATACCGTATTTTTCAGCTTAACAACTACACTTATTGTCTTTGAGTAACTATCTATCAATTCACCATATTTTTCAACAATAATTTCTATAGTATTATTCGGATCATTCACATTAAATGGCATTGCAAGTAGAAAATTATTGAATAATTCATTAACTTTTGCCATGTCTACTATCTTCTTTTCAAGAGTTTTCTTAATATACTTAGAAGTAAAGAAAAAATTTGACAAAAGGAAATTGTGATCGCTAATAGTGGAGTATATCGTAGAATTGACGATTTTAGTTATATTTATGAAACTAGATACGGAATGATCTAAAATATTGTCACTTGCGGAACGAGTTGCGTACGTATTTGTAGTGATCAAACCATGGGTCATCAACAGATTATTATACTCAATGACATTACCATCTGTTTTATTAATGGCAATATTAATATCCCCAAGTAATATGTTATCAGTACAGCGTTTTCCAGATAGAAGATTATCCAACCAATTGAAGAAACAATCAACATCGGAACCTGGCGGTCGATAGATACCACAGATTTTTGTATTATTAAGACGAGGAAGCAAAATTTGAATAAAATTAAATGGGTACAAGCCGTTATCCATATTCAAGATGCAATACTCGATATCTTTTTTAATGTATATTGCAAGACCACCTCCAGTTCGATCATCTCTACAAGAAAAGCAACTATTAAAATTGTTGATAGGATAGGCTATCGAATTATGACTCTGAATAAAAGTTTCAGAAATAACTAAAATATCAATATCCGATTGAAGACTATCTATGAACTCTAACATATTATCAAATTTAATAAAATCATTCATGCCAAATTGCCAAATTGTAGGTTAGCTTCAAAATTAAAATTTATTTTAGTAAAGGACCCTCTTAACACTTGACGAGTGGACCAGCGTCAGAAATAAGCGATTTTTCAATATCAATCTACATGACGGGAAAGGTGAACATTGAAATTTAGGTTTGGTTCCGATTAAGGGATCTTGTGACCCAATAACTACATCAGCCATTGTCAAGGATCATTTGAAAGAATATAAGTTAATTTTGAGTGTGATGTAATAGCAACAACAAACGATGGTGCTGCAATTATGGTTAAGTTTGGTAGAATTTCTGCGACTGAACTACAGCTTTGCTTTAACCATGCCATTCATTTAGCAGTCATTGACGTTTTATATAAAAAAGGGAAACTTCAGAATCTGAAGAACAACAACAAAGTGAATGAGATAGTAATATTGACAAAGATGGAGATGCTACTGACGAGGATGTTGAGAATTTAAATTTAAGCATAGTCGAGTACGAGAAAAATAATTTAGAACCATCAATTTATATATACGATGTTCTTACAAATAGTCGAAAATTGGTGATTTTTTTTTCGAAAATCGCCAGTTCGGAACAGTATTTTATAAGAATACGTACTGAAGCAAAAAGGAAAAGAATTGAATTTAATTTTAGATTGTAAAACGAGATGGAATTCACTAGAGCCAATGATCACTAGAATTTTATTGTTGAATTGCTGTATTAAACAAGCTTTATCTGATTTAGATGCTTTAAATCTTTGGAACGAAGAACACACAACTATTTTACAAGAAATTTTGGAAATTCTCAAGCCAATTATGCTGACAGTAGAACTCTTAAGTAACAAAAATGCCAATATTATATCTGGAGAAGCAGCTATTCTATTTTTATTTAATGTTCTTTTTGGTTTTCAATCAGAAATAAGCCATGATATGCTAAGACAACTTAAGAAACGCGTAGGTGATAGGCGAAATAAAAATTTAATTTCTTTAGCAAAATATCTTCAAAATCCAGCTTCCGTCAAAACACTAGATATTCAGCACAATTTTTTCGACTTCCTACCTCACTCTGGGATCATAAATTTTGCAAAAACACTCGCAGAAAGAATATTTTCGCATATATTTCAGGATGAGCAAAAGGAGCAGGAGACTTATAATATCAGTTTAATTTCTATCCCAACACCATTAGGTCAGCAGCTAAATAAAGTAATTGCGGAATCAACAAAAGAAGCCGAACCGGTCAAAAACTTTTCTAAAAAAAATTTATAGAAAAAATTTAATCTATTTGAGGCTACTGGTGAGCATACTAAAAATATTGAATTAATTTTTGATGCTTTAAAAACAGTAAAAGCTACTTCTACCGAAAGTGAGAGGACGTTTTTCGTTGCCGGCAATTTTGCAACGAAAATTCGAAACAGACTCAGTGATAAATCGCTAAATTCTTTAGTGTTCCTAAAATACTATTTTATTTCAATTGATAAGAAGTAAAATATTATTTTGATATTAAATTATAATTTTTTATAATAAATGAAGTATTTATTTTAATATTTTTACTTGAAAGACTGAAATAAAGTTAAACATTGTGTTCTAAGAAGTAAAATGAAAGGTATTTTTATTAAACCAACAATTTTTTTTAAAATTTAGTATAGTTTGTCCAAAATCCATATTTTTACCAAAAACCGGTTTGAGTAAAAACTCGGTAAATCATAAACCCCCACGCCCTATAAAAATGGTTATTTTCAGTTAGCAGAGAGGTTAAAATCTTTATCATAACCATCGAGTCAGAAACCTCTTCATCTTGATACTTTAATTGTTGCACTACACTACCATAGGTTTTGACATATAGTATTCGTTGCAATATAATCACCCGGCGCCTTTGTAATACTGCCTTCGATGTTTGCTCATACTTACTTTTGAGCGTCACCCGCATTGAAGCTGTGGAATCACAATTTATTATTTGAAGCAATGGCTACTTTTTGCAAAAAATTGAAAAAAGCTTAAGCTTATCGCCGTCTTCGGAAGTCTTCTATTCACACGATGATGAAATTGTAATAAATATTGTTCCTTTCACAAAGCTTCTTAACTATTTCACAACACTTCACGGATCTTGTAACCGTAAATTTCATTGCCGTGGTTTTGGCCCATAGCTTGTTGAATTATTTAATTAACCTTACTCCTGTTAATTTTCCAACCTTCAGTCCATTATGCCTCTAACGAGTAAAAACCAATATTGAATAAAAGGAAATCCAATAAATTCCAACGATGCCCATTGAATACCGCGGTCAAAATGTGTATCAAAGTGAAAAATCAACAGAGACAGCTCTACACGAGCCGACAACAGAAATCCAAGATCTTCGGCATACAAAAATGTTGTTGTGTGCCTTTATTCATATACAAGGCTCTTTTGACAAAAAACATTTCTAAGTAATTCAATAAAGCACAAGTTGGAGTAATAGAGGTTTGCACACAAGAATGTACCAGAGCTGATACTAAAAACTTATTTGTTCATAATCTCGGACAGGTAAGCAGCATTGCCACTTATACATAGCCCTGCTTTCTATTACATGCTAAGGAGCACAGGATTCTGCCATATTACAAAATAATGATACCACCAACAAAAGAATAGAATTTTTTTTTGATAACCACATTATGTTCCTTGTGATGTCATTGTGCTACGTCATTGTGTCGGTAGACATTTATTTATAATATTTTATTGATAATTCCGGTTTAAAAAATGCCCTTGTTACGTGGAATGGTTTAAGAAGATGATGAAGAAAAATGATCTCCTAGTTATTATTTTATTTATGGGTTGGCCAAATTGCCGAGTTTTTTCCTAAAATAAATGAAAAATTCTATTTTCATACTGTATAACCAATTTTATTATGATCGGTTAGAAATGGCTTAGTTCCATTCAAATTGGTTGTTTCCAGCACTTACAGTTGGAACTCATATTTGAAATTTAAAGAAATTTACCAGGCATTACAAACTCTTGGCATTATAGAATGATTTCTCTTAAATGTTTATCAGAAAGAGTCAGAATTATGATAAAATTTTGTGTAGCAGAACCAGAGATCAAAATTTCGTTTAATTCTGAAGTGCTAATATTAGTTCGGTATTGCAATTTTAAATCCATCATGTATGATTGCTATCATATGGTTGTTTGTCGGATTGTTAAATTTATAACTCTCCAGCCTCTCTAAATTCTGTATAAATACATGTTTGGTGTACCAATAAGTGTGATTTATCACAACGACAATTACATCTTAAGTACCATTTTCCTTATTAAGATCAAGCCCGATGATTATAAAAAAAACAAACCCTACACAAAACCCGTTAATTCAATAAGTAAATTCGTGCTCGGAATCTACAAACCATATAATTATTTAACAAAATAATGAGATGCAATTCAATTTACAAAACCCCATAAAATCGATTGATTGCTCGGCATTTTAGCACCCATACCCTCATGTATACCATTCTTCGGTAGACAGGAAACCAAAATTTTACTTTGAACTTTTTAGCTCAATTATAAAATTTATTTATTTCTCGTTCTCCTTTGATCATCCACCCAACACATATACGAGTATGTATTCGACATTTATAGACACATCTCTCACACCGATTGTGCCGAAAATTATAAATCCGAAATTTAAGTTAAACAGCACGTACAACGTACAACTCGATGATGGTACGAGTATGTACATACGGGCGTTTAAAAATTATTAGGGTGTTGGTGGATGTTTTAATATGATTCACCCTTCAATATACATACATATTTACCCTGCATTTGTGTGTACGGCTAGATGTGGTAATATTAGTATTTCCTAATTATTTGGCTTCGTCATCCAAAATAAAATATTTGAATACCCGATTACAAGTTGGAATATCGGAAAGGAGAAAGATCTTTATCTCGGCAAGGCATATAAATAGTAATAAATCGAGATTCGAATTTCGACGATTTAATTTCCGATAGACACTTCCTTTATGAAAGCCAAAAACATTTTCTTTATTATATAATCATGACTCTTGGTTTTTCGATTTTTAGACGAAGACAAATTATTTCTAATGACCAATGTGTGTTGATGGCTATTAGGGGTGTTGTGCGTCACAAATGACTAAGAAGTTGCAGCACGTGTATATTCACTTCAAAGGAATTTATATTAAATGTATTCGACCATCAGAACACTTATTAAAGAGTTTACCAATATTTACTCATGTACCCGATAGTTCGGTAGAACCGGAAAATTTATAGACATCGAACTATGATTGTTACGAAGCTAGATCGTTAGCTAAAGCTACCAACGTCTGAACGCCACACAGTGTTGTCATCCGAAAAATTATCTCTGGTGTTGTTGTTGTTTGTTATAAAAGCTACTCCTCTTTAGCAATAATGAAAATCTCAAAAGCAACACAACCTCGGATAGAAAAAGAAAATTGACACTCCTTTGTCGATGGAAATGAAACTATACAGAGGGGAAATTTAAAATGGTACATCGACTTTATATTGTGCAAAAAGGAACAAATTTCATCGCAGGTTTTTGAAATAAATTCGCCTGCAATCTCGCTTTCGTGAAAGTGGACATAGAGAACTCATCAAAAAGTCGTCACATCCATAAAGGTAAACCTTTCTACAAATTATTCTGCGAGAACTCAAAGCATCTTTATCAATTTTTTTTCAGCTGTCATTTGACTTTGATGGAAAATGGCAGAGGGAGTTTTTAAGTCATTCTATAATAAACATCGGTGAAGAACGGTTACCGAATGACAGGTTTTTGTTGCGATCGGTCTGAATTTCGAGCCAATTTTATCAGATGGTCGGCCGGTGGGCCTTGGTTCTCTTTCTTTAATATTTTTCCGGCTCACACGATTTTTATAAAACTTGGTGAGGCAGGATTATCGAGAGCACACAGTCTATAGCGATAGATGCTAATTTTGAGAAAATCTATTCGGAGGGTCGTCCGGTGGAAAATTTCTGAAGGAGCTTTATAAATGTTTTCTAATTATTTTCTTTCTTCTGATAAAAATTGCCGGAGAGTGAGAAGAGTAAGATTAAGTAGGTAGGTTCTGATTCCTGAAAAATTTGTTTAAAAGGTCTTTCGGTGTTGACCCGGTCCCGCTTTTAAATTGTTTCGGCTCGCACGAAAATAATAAAAATTAATGGAGAACGGTTTCAAAATGACAGAAATGGTTAGCAATTGGTGGTCCCTTACCTTAATTTTATTTCAGCTCACACGGTTTTTATAAAAATTGAGGAGTCGGTTGCGATGGTTGCTAATTGCATGAAAACTTGGTGGAGAAGCGTTTTCGAGTAGGTGTCGATTGTGAGGAGTTCTAATTTCAGTAAAATGTATATATGAGATTATTCGGTGTAGGGCTGGGTATCTTTATTTTTTTCAGATAGAGCGATTTTGATAAAAATTGATGAAGGAGGATTTCAAATGCCAAGAATTAATTTCTCGTGTTGGTTTTTTAAGTTTTTTCGCTCGATCAATTTTGATAAAAAATATAAATGTGTTGAATGCCAGGAAATGGATTGCAATGGGTCCTAATTTCGGAAAAATCCGTTAAGAGAATCCTTTAATGGGACATGTACTCGTAATTTTTTAAATTTTGGCTCGAACGATTTTGATAAATATTGGTGGGAGATGCATGGAAATGATTACGATACTTTTTTCTTCATGCGTAATGCCTCAACTTCTTTTAACATATTATTTGCCTCCAGGTCGTTCAAATGTGTTCAAGTGAATTTGCCGTTTGTTCCAGAATACGGCTACGCAGAATGATCTGTTTCAGTCACAACACTGTAACAATGTTGAGAACACGCTGTCAAAAGTTTTGGATTTAGAAGCACCTTGCTGATGATGATGCTTAAATTTATTTCCACCTAGAGTTCCATACTGGTCCAACATACAAAATTTTCAATCCCAATTACATCCTACATATTAAATTACTTTACGACAACATAATTTGTATTTGTATCGGTAATTTGCTTTTCACTAAGTTGTCGTTTTTGGTTAACTATTTGTAAATAGATTCTGTGTATTTTTGGTCTACCATTACCGCCTGCTAATGAAGAGAAAATTTTAACAGCTCTTGGTTACGGGCTTGGGACATCTTTAAAGCTTCTCATCGAAACTCCCACACAGTAATCCTTGAAGACTCGATAGATAGACTTCCAATTTCTATTCTGCATAGCCATAGTTCAGATCTTTAATTTGGAAGGATGTTAGAACACTTCATCAAAATTTGCCACAGTCTGTTAAGTATGAGCTTTGTTTGATCAACATCCAAATTCTACAAGGCAGTCCAATTGTCTTATTTGAACACCAAGCCCACAAAATAATCCGTATAAACCAGAAATGACTTACCACAAATTTGAAAAGCAAAATTTATTCTCCTTTTATTTTCCGGGATTTATAGCATAAACCATCTGACTGGATGGCTGTATTTGGATTTTTCTTGTTCCCAATAAGGTTTTGTTAGTCTCGGCATGCCTGCGTTGATCCTTGCGGTATTATCCTTATATTCTTTAATTGTCGATGTGGTGGGGAGACTCAAACTTTCTAAACTTCGGAAGATATGGTTGTGCGGGTCCAATTTAAAGGAATTATATCCAGGAATTGTACGGAAACTGGAATGCAAAATCACTTGCCTTGTACGTAAGTTGTGAAATGATTTGAGATTTTCTTTCATACAGATGTTCGGTTACATACCGGAGTGATATATTTCCTAAAAAAATCCTAAGTAAAAATTGTGTATTTGTATTAGTAATTATACTATAAAAAAGAAAACATTTAGGCGAAACTAAATTTATAATGTAAAAAGATTAAAATTTTTGTTAATATGTAATATCAATCAAAAATCAAATAACATGATTTAAATTATATTTTAAAATTAATAATATAACATAAATTTAATATACGTGATAAACTTAAAATTAAAATAAGGCTAAAATTTTTTTTCGATTTCATTAGAATACTAATCGAACTTTTGCGAGGTGATCATCAATTTCACTATTTTTTTATGTTAGATCTATCAAATGCCCATATCCATGACGATTTTCAGAATTTTGTCATTGTTGTGGAATGGCCAAACATAGCCCAGAAGCAAATAATTACTGTTCAAAGAGTTTTTATGGCTTGATCACTTACATATTGTGCCTTGTGATTATTGTGTTCAGCATTTTGTCGGATCGGTTCGGGCCAAAGTCGAGAAGTGGGACTTTTATACGAATTTTTTATGACTTTTATATGAACAATGACAAAATTCTGAAAATCGTCATGGATATGGGCATTTGATAGATCTAATATAAAAACATAGTGAGATTGATGATCACCTCGCAAAATCTCGACTAGTATTCCGATGAAGTCGTGAAATCTCTTTAAACAGTAATGATACGCTTCTGGGCCATGTTTGGCCATTCCACAACAGTTAAATCGATGACCATTAAATCGATTTGTATTCCAATTGACGTATATTAAATTTATGTTATATTATTAATTATAAATATTATTTAAACCATCTTATTTGATTTTTGGTTAATATTACATATAACAAATATTTTAATCTTTTTACTATTTTAATTTAAGTTTCGCCTAAATGTTTTCTATTTTATTGTATAATCACTAATACAAATACACAATTTTTACTTAGAATTTTTTTAGGAATTATTTCATGCGTGTGTATAGGAGCATGAAATTTTTCCTAAATCATTCCTAATTTTTTTTTTTACTTAGGATAGAGTTAGGAAGTATTTCACGCGCATGGTGACATCAATGTTCTTCTGTTGCGGTCAGTTTTCTTTTGATTTACGTAGAAAATCTGGTCCTCTCCACCATAAGAAAAAATACAACAACTCGGCAACTGATAACCCTCTTGTTGCACAATCGGCCGGATTGAGTTTGGTTGGGACATGCCTCTACATATATCTACTACAGTCCTCCAAAATCACCGAAACCAGATTGGCAACGAATGTTTTTCACCTTCATGGATGACTTGAAATCCAATCTAGAACGATATTTGAATCGGTCCACAAACAAATCTCCCTCAGACGTAATCCGCTTTGGTCTATAATTGCTCTCTTGTGATTCGTGAGTAACTGTGCTCCAAGAAGCTCTAATTGTGGCAAAATTTTTTGTTTCAGAGGAGCAACTCGTGTTTTGCCTCCAACAAGATTAACTGAAGACTCTCGCTTCGTTACTGATTGCACGTATACAACTGAGGCGTAAGCTCTCTCGCTTGCGTCACAAAATCCATGCAACACAAAGTTTTCGGTTACTTCCAGCCATCTCGAAATTCGTATTGCAGATGCATTAACTGATGAATCTGCTCTAACATCTTGCTAATTCTTCGCAACTTCGATTTAAGCTCGTCATCCCATGTAAGTTCACAGAGCCATAAGCTCTGTAATAACATCTTTGGTCTGATTAGCAGTGGTGACAACCAGTCATGTGGGTCGAATATTCGAATAATCTCTGATAAGAATGTTCTCTTTGTGTATTTTTCAGTGATCGGCATATCTACAGAGAACAAGAAATAGTCTTCTTCTGGATTCCAACGAATACATAGAACTCATACTGCATCTGGATGATTGGATAGTGTCTTGGCTGATGTATCTGACTCACTGTTCAGTAATTTCCGGAGCGCCGCATCATTTGTTGTGAACTTTCTCAAATTGAATCCCCCACTAGATAATATTTCCACGACATCTGTCTTGAGCTTTAACAGCTTGCTTGGAGACTCAGCGCCCATCATCAATGTTTTGTCTGATGACCCTTGCTGCTTCTGATTTCGTACCTTCAAGTTGCTTAGCCAATTGATTTAACAAGTACGTGTTTACAAATGATGCTGATGTCGTACCGTACGTGACAGTTTTTAATTGATAGGCAGCAATTTTTTCTTCGGGTGATCTTCGCCTTAGTATCAACTGGTATTTCTGGTCATGCTCGTGTACAAGTACCTGCCGGAACATTTTTTCGATATCTCCGGTCAAAACGTATTGAAAAATTAGGAATTTCAATATTACTTCGTGTAAGCTCGGTTGCACAGTTGGTCCCTTCAACAAAACTTTATTCAACGATTTTTTCCTACCAACTTTAGCTGACGCATTGTAAACGACTCGTAGCTTCGTGGTCGAACTCGATTGTTTCAGAACTCCGTGGTGTGGCATGAAATACACACTCTGATTTATTTCCCCGTTCCCTTTGCTCATGTGTCCCAATAACTCGTATTCGTTCAAAAATTCGATATACAGACGACGTAGATTTGGATCTCGTTCAAATCGCCTCTCCATGCTCTCCAGGCAACGTAGGGCTAAATTGAATGTACTTGCTAACTAAGAAGTGAATTCTTTGACCTCATCTCATGTGACCTCATCTGGCCATCCTCTAGAATATGGGAGAACACATCGACTTCTAGTAACAGATTGATGTTACCCGAGATATTGAAATGTGGATCTGCCAGCGTTATATCTTCTAACCATTGTCGATCCCCCTGCTTGATGGTAAAATCTGGTAAACTGGATGAAATTGTTGGCTAGATCAACGCCTGTATAATGATTTTATCGGCTAGTGGGAATATGTCATGGCGCGACCTTATACATATGGTGACGACTCCCTTATAAGAAAAAGGGAGCACTTATAAGACCTGTGCTGACTTTCGGAAGCGAGAGCTGGACCATGACCTCTAACGACTGTAGATTATTATCTACCTTCGAAAGAAAGGTCATCCGTTCAATTTTTGGTCCTATTAAAGTTGCGAACAATGAATATCGGATTCGCATGAACCACGAAATAAAGCAACTTCTCGGAGGTAGCGATATTATCGGCTTCATCAAATCTAATCGAGTGAGATGGCTCGGCCACGTTGCAAGATCTCCACAACAACGAATGGTTTACAAAGTGTTCCATCAACAACCAGCCGGAGTACGTCGTAGAGGAAGACCCCGACTGCGCTGGCGTGACGACGTCGAACAAGACCTACTCGTATTAGGATGTCGAAATTGGAGGACGAGAGCGATGGACCGAGAAGGATGGAGGACCATAGTGCGGGCGGCAAAATCCCTCCATGGGATATAAATGCTAGAGAGAGAGAGACGACTCCCTTTGAACTTCCTGCACTATTGCCACCTATTCCTTTTTTTACGATGCGACTGTTTCTTCGTTTAAGATCTAATTTTTGTACACAATCATTCGTTATAAATGAGGTCTGTGAGCATGAGTTCAATATCGCCGTGATTTTCCTCTCTGTATCATCATCCCCCGTAATACGAACTATGGCTGTAGGTAAGATTCTAATACTACTATCATCGAACAACGCTGCGCTGCTACAAACCCTCGATTGACTTAATGCTGACACCACTGTATCATCTTTGTGCTGTGCTTGGTTTGCTACCAGGCTCTCGTTTTCGAGAATGATTGTATGATGACGGCGATGACAATTCTGACACCTGCTCTTCGATCTGCGTTCGATAACTCGATGTCCGATGCTCAAACAATTGAAACAGCGGTTGGTTTGCTGATGTAGCCTCGTTTTTCTTCTAATTCCATTTCCTTAAATTTAGGGCATTCCGATAACCGATGACCCCCAATTTTGCAAAGTAAACATGGATCAAACTCATGGAATCGACACAAATTTTTTTATTCTACCCTCGAATCACTGTATCTGCGGTGTCATGAGTCTTTCGGATGTTATTCGCGTTTGCACTAGAAATGTTAGAGATATAAAAAAATCACGAATAAACGAATTTATAATATATTTTTTCCGATCATATCTTTCACTCAGCCTTTTGATCGCCTCTATATAACTAGCATCTGTGATTTTTAGATGCCGAACGCGATCTAGTGCTTCACCGTGGAGATAACGCACTAACAATTGAAATTTTTGCGATGGTGTATATACTTCATTATTGTGCACTCCCGAATTAAATAGATCTATGAAACTAGTCCATTCCGTGAAGTCACCAAAAACTACCAGAATTTCGACTTTACAATAGTTTACTACACTCGACACGTTTTGGAAAACACTTTGATTAGCGGTATCATTTAAATTTACACTTTCTAGCCCGAACTGTCTTTTCCTCAACCACGTGTTGAACATTTAAGACCGCAGGGTAATATGAATTCTCAAATTCATCGACTTGCGACTCCTTCTCTGGATATGCCAAAAGTTTGTCTTTAATTGTATGAAACCGGTCGAGCAATTTGTGGGCATATGACAAACATATCATCTATTGATTCTCATGATTTATCGGATAAAGAGTTTGTGAAGTTTAAAATCTTTGTCATACTACCCTTACACTCGTACTAGAAAGTCACTTTGCGTTTAATAAAGACTCGCGAAAAATTTTATGATGGCGCCGCTTAATACTAGCAATTAATTATGATACAGTTTAAACATCACCAAATTTAGTTTGTCCGCCACACGTCCATATTTCTTTCGTATGTACCTTCAAAAGGTAAATCACCAATTATATTGTAATTGAGTTTTTTCAAAATTGAACCGATCCGGCTCGAAGGACCAATGTACTAGACAGTACTACTTTGTTAGCCAAATCCCGCGGGAAATTTTGTTATGTTTTCTCTCGTTCCTGATGGTTTGTTTTATAATCAAACTCGTTCAGTAAAAAATGGATTCCTCTGTGCAATTACAATATAATTTACAATATGAATTTTATTTGTTACAATGTTTGGCTTGAGACATTGTTGGTTCGACCGCAAATTTAGAAGAGAGCTTTTTTTATTAACAAATTTTTGGTTATTAAATTTTACTATTAACGCTATAGAGACCTCTAATCTTGAACATTTTAATTAAATAATTTACTATAATATTTGGTACGAAATTTGTTCATGGTTAGTGCCACTAATCTACTACAATAATTTTTCTTATTTTTAGACTTGTCAAATTTAGACAAAATAAAATTCTTGCTGTCATAATTTAGCTATATAATGCAAGTTTAATAGTTTAATGTACTATAATGTCAATTGATATTTCCTTTATGTATCTATAGTTTTCAGTGCGTACGCGGATTAGCTGTGATTATCAGATAAGTATATACAACTTTAACGTATTTATTTCGATGATTCTTTGTGTTTCTTTTACTTTCAGGTTGGGATTCATCGTTAACGGTATATGCTGTTGATGATTATTTTTGTGTACCAAATGACGTTTTTGTGGAATCCAAAAAGATATAATATATAAAGATTTCGGAAATATGTGTACCGGCGGCGCCACCAGTAGAGGTTTGTGATATTAGTACTAGTTAACAAATTTTTCCAAAATAATCGATCTTCTCCAAATTCGTGGTAATAAATGTTTCCAAAATGATTTCAACTTTTGTTATTATTTGCTGTGTTTTTTTATTAGCGCCCGATAGCTGTATCCGGAGCAGACAATTTTCTATGTCAAAACTTATATTTAGCGCGCTATTATTGCATATAATTAATTTATTTAACTCTAAACTAAAATTTTTCATTCAACTTTTTAATTAATAATCGATAAAAAAATATCTTGGCTCACTTATTTATCGGGAGCCGCTATCGGGAGCACTATCCCTTTCAGGGGGAAACTTTAAATTTCCCTGGTTTTGTACAACCCTTAAATCAAAGCAAACTTCATTCATTTTACAAATTTTGACGTATGTCAATTTTTTGTTAAAAAAAAAACAGAAAAAAAAATAATATTGTAAATTTTTAATAATTTAATATATTTGTAATACGTATTTCACAATAAGTTTGGAGCATTTGATTTGCGATTGTTTTAGGGCAAACTGCAATGTGTTTCACTAGAATGGAGTACACGCATGTATAGTTGTGCTGGGATATGATATTCGCACAAAAATAATTTTGGTATGCAATGCACAATTCGATTGAGTGAACCCTTGTTAAAATTGAGACCGCGGAAAGATTTGATTGAAACTTCTACACGAAATGATTCATGCGTATTTGTTTATTTGGGGTATACGGAAAGGAAACGATGGACATGGGCCAAATTTTAAACAACTAATTCTAATTCACATATTCTATGATGAAGTAAATAATTACAAAACTCACTGGTGGCGTTGTAATGGTATTTGTCAGCATCGTAAATTATTTTATGGATATGTTAACCGGTTCATAATCGAGCTCCTGGGCCACACGATACTTGGTGGATAGCACATGTTGATTCGTGCCTCGGAGCTTTTGAAAAAATTAAAGAACCTCAAAATTCATTAAAACGAAAAGCTCCACAACGAACTCCCGCTTTATCACAGCGCGAAGTTAAAGCAAATAATGTGCGAGACATACGAAAATTTTTCCCGACAAATTAAGCTAGGTAGCGCGACCCAAAAAGGCCAAACTAGTACAAAAACTTTTAATTGCATAATTTAATTTAATTTTTTAATTTTTATTTTAAAATTAATAAACTAAAAAACACGATTTCAAATGTTCGTTTTTCCTGAACCTCATCGAAATCGTTCATTTCGCGCAAAAGATGAACCCTTTTTAGGCATGGTATACATATTTGTTGTAAGTAATCGACGGACTGGATTGCGGATCGCGGTAACACTATTTATTAGTTCGATCAAGTGAGCATCTTCGTGGAAAAATAGTATTTGCTCTTCGAAAAATTCATTTGCACATAGACGATATGGAAACTGATCAATTTCGTCATGTTCATCCAGAAAATATTCGGCTTGGGTCGAAGTTTGAGAATCTTCATCTTTTATAAAATACTTATCGAAGCATGTGAGTTTTTCATTTGGTGGATCGTCATCTTCTTCAAGGCGCTCTTCGAGTTCGTCATCCGGTTCGAACGAATTTGAACAATTGTTGGGATTCCTACAGTTACGCGCCACCGTGTTTTCTTGGGTCTCGAATTAAGAGGCGGATCTTGACTGCCCATTTCCGAGCGCTAGAAAAGAATAGTACATTGGATTAAAATCCTCTACCTACCTACAGGATCGAAACAATTCAATGGAACTTACTAATCCTCATTCGAGCGATTCCTTACTTAGATGTTTCCAGCCAAATACGTACTTATTCATGTTGCATGGCTTATAACTAATATTGTATTTCGTAAATATTATCCTAATTTTAACAGGCCGTCCAGCTTATTGTAATTCATAAAATAAAATTCTCATTTTCAACGGGTGTCCTCATTCAGTATAAATTCATTTGGTGTATTATCCCAGTACGGATTACCGTAATCAAATACAATTTCCGAATTATTCGATTCCAGCGAATTTAGAAAAGCTTGATTCGCACTATTTATATCGCTTAAATTCGATTTTATATCGACAAATACGGGATCCAAGAAAAGTACCGTATCTAGTTTACCATTTATCGTTCCTTTACATTTTGTTACGGTTGAACTTTGTAGACGTTGCTTTTTGCTTTAGCCTTGGCCTTTGCTTTTGGATCCTGCACATCATTACTACCCTCAGCAACTGAACTTTCCCTTTCAGTTCCCCTTTATTCTCATTTCCTTTACCGCCGACATTCTTACGACATAAACCACCAGACATTCAAATCACTTCGTTGTGTACGATATCGGCACGGTAACTTCAAATTTTACTCGATGCATCCAATGAGGCACCAGTTACTTGGAAATTTTTGACATACATATTTACGATGACCAGCAACCGAATTGCTCAATGTAACCATTAAGTTTGAAATGCATTATCTGTGTCGATATTCTGCGAATATATAAAACAAATCTTCAAACATCACGACTTACATTATCCATGATTTGTTGCAAACAAACTTTGAACTCTTCATTATCTTCCAGTACCGAAACAATAACACTACTCGTACTACTGGTCACCGATCTACTTCGTCGTCTTTCATCTTCATCGTCATTCTACAAAAGAAACACAAAACAAATTAGGATATTTATTGAAATTCACGATCAAATCTAGCTCGTTTACAACTGTGGGCAACCGTGTTTTGAATATTAATGACGTTCGAGAGGCTTTCGTTGGAGGAGTAACCATTATATTTTATAACATAGGCACAGCAATCAAATTTTAGATTTAAAAACTTATTCACTATATTTATTACTGTGTACAACTAAATATTAATAAAATATTTTTGTTAAATTTATTATTTATTTCGCAATTTAATAAATTCGACACCAGTGAATAATAGCTGCAGCAGTTTCAGTCGAAAATTTCCCTTCGGCGCCGGATAGTGCTTAAATATTAAAACACAGCAATTGTTTCCAAATTTAGTCTATGTAGATACGCAGATGAATGAATTGAGGTAAGCTATATATATCCGATTTCAACACTTCGCCGAAGTCTCGGACAATGTCCTTATTTTAGCAGAATAAAAGGTAATCCTAAATACTTTTTTACAAAGTACCCATATTTTAGATTACCTATAATGAGTGAGGTGAGTAATTTAAATAAGTTAGTGTCCACAAATGAATAAATTTTTCTATAGATTTGTATACAAGGTAAATGAATTTGTTTCTAATTTGTTCCATTTCTGAAGGAGAGTGAGTGATAATATCAAACTCGTTCAGTTTATTATGTCTAAGTCTAATAAAAGCAAATCATTTTTATTTATCTTCATTTATTTTGTTTATTTCTAAAATATATTCTATTTATTTAGTTTTTTTTTGTTATAAATTTTTATGTTTAAATATAAAATGAAGAAATACTTAGACAATATAATAATGATACTTCTTCAGTTTTACGATTTGTACCCACCCCCTCGAATCATCTAATCACTGTTTTTTGCGTTAATCGTTTTGTTAATTTTTTATTGAGTTCAATTTGTTTTGAAGTTAATTTAAAAAAAAATAAAAATAAATAGAAAATTTTGATGAGTTAGGGAACCAATTTAAATTGTTTAGTTAACATAAAAAATATATTTAAGTTTCTTTTCTTTTTATCATTATTTTCATTATTACGAAACAAACAACAAAATATTTTTAATATTCGAACATAATAATGGGGCCGAGGCGGGCGTAGAACAGACTAAGTTTCTTTGGGGAAAATGGGGAGAGAATAATACAAATAATGAACTAGATGTAAAAGAGAAATAAATTTCGAAAATTTTTTGTACTGTATTAATGCATCAGGGTTTCATAGACTTTTTGTCGAGTACATCTAAGCCGTTGTGACGGTTTGTATGTGTACAAACTACATCGAACCGTGGTGCACGTTGTTATTAATATGTTTCGTCCAATAAAACCATTATTTTGTGGTTTTACCACACAATATTATAAACAGGAACGTAACTTCCATTCTAATCAAATGTGTATCTGTGGCGATATTTACAAATATGACCATAAAATTTGGTTGTCAGTTGTAAAAATTTAATGAACTCTCTAAAATATGGAAGAACCAAAAAACCCGATCTATCGACGTAGGTTGTGATTAATAAAAATAAAAAATGTTCGATTATTTTTTTTCACACAAGAAGAAAATAAGTAGTGTGAAGTTTTGGTTTTTGAAAATAAAAAAATAAGAATTTTAACTCAAGTGTTTACATATTGTGTCGTGAATTTTAATTTGTGCGTATAATCTCGTAGAGGAATTAACCCAAAACGAATCAAGTTTAATTGATATCGTTTAAATTTCCAAATAAAAAGGTTTTCGTCGAAAAGTACACCTTGGCACATCAAAAGTACATGTGCAGCCATTTAAACGAAATAAAGGGTAGTAAAATAAAATACCCCTTTATATCAAATATATATATATTATAAACGTGTATGTCACGGACTCACTCGAGAACGCACAGGGTGACCAAAAAAAATTCGAAGCAAAGTGTCGCGGGTTACTTAAATTGTTTTTATGTTTTAATTGAATACAAGTACTGTGCACGTTATTATTTATTTTTTGTTTGTTTGTATTTATTTGTTATTATTATTTGTTTCTTGAAGCACATTGATCTGGATCAGTTCAAATTTTATATCATGATCCAAATTTTGTTTTAGATCACAAATTTTGATTTCAAATCTATGTATAAGCTAGCGCCTTTGTGTTGTTTCATGAAACATGAACTGAACTGGATCAGATCAAGCATCAAGAAACACAGCTATTGTTAAACGTCATAATGAAAAGCAGTGAAATATTATAATTTACGTAATTTCTAAAAAAAATAATTATTTGAATTGTTTCAAATTTGTTTACGTGCATTACGAATTTACATGCAAATGATGCTGAATATCAATGACGACAAATTTCGTCGATTTTTTTTTTATTTTGGACAAGATTGATCGCTTTTTTCGTGCACACAATAGATTAGCACAAAGTTATCAACTGATACGAGATGTTGAAGCACAAGAGATTGCACGCGCTGATGAAGCAGAAGAAAATCCTCGAATTGTGAGCATGGCAAGATAGAACTTGCCAACATCCAGTGAGCCGCCATTTAATCGTGATATCCATATTTACCCGACTAATCCTGAAGATCCCAATCAGCAGTTCATTAACATCAATATTCTCGTTCCAAATTTGGATTCGATGACTTATGCAATACTCTTTTCATATGGAGAGTCAGGCTGGCATCCCAATTGACAATGTGGCACTTACAGTGGCACAAAACTAAATCCAGTTCGTAAGAATATCAGTTGTGCTCCAATATAAGGCTACATTGACAGCAATACGAGGTGAGTTCAATCCAATTATGAACGCAGGGAAACTGACACAGCAATGGCTGGTTGATCACATCTGCTGGTAGAAGAAAACAATCTCAACTACATTCGTCAAAATCAGAAATGACTGCGGGCTGAACATTATCAAGGTCTCGCTCACCACGTCACAAATTTAGCGCAAAATGGACACATTGCAGCCGGCGTTTCTGTAATTCTGCCATCAACTTTTGAAGGTTCACCTCGCAGCATGCGAGAGCAGTGCTGTGATGCAATCAGCATTTTTTGCCAAATGAGGACCACCTGATCTTTTCATTACATTTAATGCAAATCCAAGTTGAAAGGAAATCACAGCAAATTTGAGACCAGGAGAAAATGCTTCCGATCTTTCCGATTTAGTGGCTTGAGCTCACAAGATCAAGTTAGATGATCTCATTAATGATTTAGTCAGAGTTGTAGTTCTTAGAAAATCAATTGCTTATGTTTATACGATCGAGTTTCAAATGAGAGTTCTTCCGCACGCATATTACTGAGATTGCAAAGTCAAGATAAATTTATAACTGCTCAAAGCTGATTCATCGATAGCAAGGTCATCAATAGAACGTCCAATACTACACGAAATTGAACGCAAAATGCATGCTTTATGGTCCTTGCAGCAGTAGACACCCAAATGCACCGTGCATAAAGGACGGAAAATGATCGAAACAATTTCCTAAGGATTTTAATGAGCAAACTCAACTCAACGTAAATGGATATTCTTTGTATCGAAGACGAAATGGTGAGCAAGTAAGCGTGCGAGGAGTTTTAATGGATGGTCGTATTGTGGTGTCGTATACTCCGTTCCTAACTTGCAAATATAACGCTCACATCAATGTGGGGCATTCCACTTCTCTGCGATTCGTAAAATATATTTACAAATTCATATTCAATGGATATGATTATTCCACTGTCGCCATCACAACAAATGGTCAACCTGAGCTGCGATATAATGAGATTACGTTCATCGATTGCCGATATGTGAGTGCCCCTGAAGCAATGTGGCGCCTGCGAGAGTCAGGAATGCACGATAGATCGCACTTTGTTATGAGACTGCCAGTTCACCTTCCAAATCAACAACGAGTTGTTTTTGAAGTAGATCATGAAGAAGAAGTATTTTTGGCTGCGCGTACTGGAGAGACCAAGTGTGAATCTTGGTTTCTGCTTAACACGAAAGACGCAACTGCACGAGTTCACCTTTACACCGATATCCCTATACCATTTTGTTTATAAGCGAGGTCAATGGCAAGATTGACATAGAGGAGGCGAAAGGACAATAGCACGAATGTACGTGGTGAGCATTAAAGAGGAAATACGCTTCTATCTTCAATTACTGCTATACTACATGTTCCTGGTGCAACAAGTTTTGAGATTTTGCGTACGGTAGATGAAAATTTATGCTAAACATTTAAAGCGGCAGCGATGGCAAGAGGACTACTTGAGTCGAATGAAGAATGGGAGCGATGCTTGAAAGACGGTAGAACATACTTGATGCCTAAGCAATTGTGAGAGATGTTCGCTTACATTTGTATTTTTAGCCAACCTGCTCAACCCCTCAAATTATGGCAGGATCATTTAGGAGATTTTATACTGGACTATATACATGCGACAACACAGTGAATCTTTATCGATCAAATCGGATCTTCATGATATCAATTTTGTTCTCAAACGAAGAAGAAGAAGCACGATTGGCACTCGAACAAATTGGAAAGCTGAATGAATCCCAGCCTGCGGCATACATCAAAATTATTATTGCACTTGAAAATAATCACGCACAATGTAAGCTCTTTTTTATCGATGGTCCCGGTGGCTTAGGCAAGACATTTTTATACACAACTTTAAAAGCAAACTTTCGAGATGAAGGAAAAATTGTGCTGCCGTTTGCAACAACCGGAAATAGCAGCCACTTTGCTTAAGGGAGGACGCACGATTCATAGTGGATTTAAACTTTCAGTCTCACTTCTTGGTAATTCAAACTCCTCAATGCGAATGACATCACCAGAGGCTGCAGTTTTGCGTGATGCTGCTCTTTTTGTTATCGATCAAATTACAATACTTCTGTTTGGAGCATACTAAAACTTTATACTCCAAAATTTGATTGACATTTGTGCTTGCTCGAAATGGTCTTGCCTCTGCAGAAGTTTAATGTCAAATTTGGGTGTATACGGTTTGCGCACAAGCAATACTATTTCGAGCGGAATTGTCGATTAGTACTTTTTTTTGTTTTATAAAAAAGTCAGATCTTTTTTATTTTACTTGTATCGTAACCACCAGCGTAAATTCAATCAAATCAACCAAAAATAAAAATTATAAAAAAAAAATATAAAATTAATAAATTGAAGTTTTGGTGTAAAGTGGAAAACCGATTTTAAACAGTTCTAAGTGGTGATTGACGAACCAGCCAGTTCACAACCGTGCCTTATCCGGTACATTTTTGGTCCTTCGAGCCGGATGGTCGGCACAAAAATTTCGTCCTTCAACCAAAGCGTGGGTCCACCATTTTGAAAATTCAGATTCCGTGAATAGTCGTACGCTTATATTTAAAATTGTCGTGTATTATACAAAAATTGTGGGATTGTGAGTTTATCGGTTTCAATGGAGGCTCTTAAAAGACGTCGGTCCGTTTTGAAAGGTCAAATGACCAAAATCGTAACCTTTGCGGATTCGATCGAAGCCTCCACCAAAATGGAGCAAATCAAAGCTCGGGTAGACAAAATTCACGAGTTGTGGTCCGAGTTTGTAAAAGTGGAAGATAAAATGTTTGAATTGGATTCGGATGCACCCTCGTTGTCAGAGGAATTCGACGACAACTATTACCACGCAGTCGCTCAACTCACCGCCGCACTTCGGCATTTTCACACTGCAACGGTTCCACTGAATATCTCGGGAACAGTTGGTGAGAACACGGGTCAATTTCATGCGGGGTCACACGAGACTAAACTACCGCGTATGAATATACCAGTTTTCGATGGCAATTTCCAAGAATGGCAAAGCTTCTTCGATTTGTTCAATAGTGCGGTACATGAAAAGGTATCACTAACCGCAGCTCAAAAACTGCAGTATTTGAAGGGTCTGTTAAAGGGTGAACCACTAGGATTGATCAAACACCTCAATGTAACGGATGCGAATTACGTCGAGGCTTATCAAATATTAATCAAACGATACGATAAAAAAGTTGACCATTAATCGCTATATTGAAACCTTTTTTAAACAACCTTCGATTACACGGGTGAACGCGTCGACGATACGACATCTGGCCGATACAGCGGAAGAAGTGATCCGAGGACTGAAAGCAATTGGTCCCCCAGGAGAAGTTCGAGACCCTTGGTTAATTTATATTATTGTCAGTAAACTGGACGATGATAGTCGACAGTTTTGGCAACACGAGTCAGCGAAAATCGAGTACCCTACCTTCCAAAACCTGATGGATTGTCTACAAATTCGAGCCGACACGTTAGAAGGCATCCGAGAAACAGTGAACAAGCCAATTGTCCGCATGCCGAGTCTACGAAATGCACATACCACGTTCACCACAAATTTAAATTGTCCGTTGTGTGACGTTGAGCATCTGTTGTACCAATGTTCTAAATTCCGAAATATGAACGTGCTGGAGAGGCGAAATTTTATAAACGAGAAAATGCGATGCTATAACTGTCTGAGCGATTCTCATACCGTTCGAACCTGCAAATCCAAACGGTCGTGCCAGATCTGTCGTAAACGTCATAACAGTTTGCTGCACGTGGCCAATCCGATAAATCCACAATCCGTACCACGACCACCAACCACACCGGTCGTTAATACAGTACAAATAACTCCTAACTCGTCAAATCCTGAATCAACATCAACACATGCTTCAATCGACAGAACACCGACCACGCAATTAAAGCCAATCAACACGAACACGTCTCCAATCAACATAATACCAGCTTCACACCTAATCTCAATTACCACCATGAAAACACCATCAATCAACACACATCATACCATACCGTTAAACCATAAATCGTCATCCAATCAACCAACCTTCCACTCGCTACTACCGACAGCGATGGTACACGTCACCGATGCACGTGGACTTATGCAACCATGCCGGATACTCCTCGATTCCGGCTCACAGGCGTCCTTCGTCACAGAAGCTTGTGTTAACCGTTTGGCCTTACCCCGATACAAGGCAAACATCACGATAAAGGGTGTTGGCTCATCGACCGCGGGATCCACCAAAAGCGCTACTAATTTAGAAATCTCACCACGATTTGGTATCGGACCAAAATTAATGATTAATGCGCTAATCCTTCCAACCATAACAGCCACACTACCATCCACAAACGTGAACCCGGAATTATGGGACCGCGTGAAGAACCTGCAGTTAGCAGATCCCAAGTTTCACGAATCTGGCGTCATTGACATCTTAATCGGCGCTGAGCATTTTTTCGAGGTATTGATCGAGGGTAAGATCCCAGGAGATCAGGGACAACCAGTAGCCCAAAACACCATTTTCGGATGGATAGTAGCAGGAACGACCAGTACTAAACCGACCAACTGTTTAGCACAATTGACCGTGTGTGCAGAACCAGAGCTTGATCAGCTTTTACGAAATTTCTGGGAAATCGAAGAAGTTCCGGCTACCAAACATCTGACAGCTGAGGAAGCATCATGTGAAACGCATTTCGCAGAGACATTCCAACGAACAGCAAAGGGGCGGTTTATTGTAAAATTACCATTCAAGAGGGACATCAAACCGATAGGAGATACGAGAGATCGAGCCATTAAACGATTATTTGCGGTTGAAGCCAAACTAACCAGGAACCCAGAACTTAAACGAGAATATACGGATTTTATGCGCGAATATTCAAGGCTAGGTCACATGGAACGTATTGATCCCAACGGATCATCCCACAAACCAACACCCTCATATTACATGCCGCATCATGCAGTTGTGAAGCAATCCAGTACCACTACGAAGGTCAGGGTAGTCTTCGATGCTTCGGCGAAATCTACGACAAATGTGTCGCTAAACGACAACCTAATGGTAGGGCCTATCGTCCAAGACAGCTTGTTCGCGATTCTCGTTCGTTTTCGGAAGCATGTTATCGTATTCACCAGCGACATTGAAAAGATGTACCGCCAGATATTGATCGATAGGGAAGACGCGGACTACCAACGAATCGTGTGGCGAGCATCTCCAGACACACCAATCGAGGATTACCGGCTGTTGACCGTAACCTATGGTACAGCCTCAGCACCGTACTTGGCCACTAAAACTTTAACCACAATAGCCGATACCAATTCTACCACGTTTCCGAGAGCGTCGAAAGTAATCAGACAAGACATATACATCGACGATTTAATGTCAGGGGCCAATAACAAGACCGAAGCTGCAGCACTCCAAGCTCAGATTATTCAATTATTACAGGACGCAGGATTTCATTTACGAAAATGGACCTCAAATAGCCCATTAGTGCTTCAAAATGTACCTCAGAATAGCCAAGAAGTCTCACCAATCGAAATCTCCGAGGGATCGCGGTCAATTAAATTGCTAGGCCTGGAATGGCGTCCAACGACTGACTCGTTTCACTTTAAAGTTTTGTCCACTGGAGTAATGGCAAAGACGAAGCGCGAGTTACTATCTGAGGCGTCTAAAATTTTTGACCCGCTGGGATGGTTGTCACCATCCATAATTATGGTTAAAATTTTATTTCAATCTTTGTGGCTACTAGATTTACATTGGGACGATCCATTGCCAACCAGTATTTCGAAGAAATGGCACGAGCTTCGGCAAGAGTTAAACCATATAGATGCAATTTCAATTCCACGATGGTTAAGTACTGCGAGTGAACCGTTCGAATTACACGGATTTTCTGATTCCTCCGAGTTCGCTTATGCAGCTGTAATATATAGTAGAACCAAAGCCGAAGATGGGACCTTCCGGACCAATATCGTTTGTGCAAAAACTCGAGTAGCACCAATTAAGCACCTTTCGATTCCACGTTTGGAACTGTGCGCTGCCTTACTGCTAACCAGGCTGATGAAAACAGTGATCGAGTCATTGCAAGTCGAAAATATTGAGGTCTTCTACTGGACCGATTCAACAAATGTATTGTGGTGGTTATCCTCTCTTCCAAGATGTTGGAAAAGCTATGTAGCAAATCGAACGGCAGAAATCCTAGAATCCACATCACGAGTCAATCGGCGCTATGTACCGACCACCGAAAACCCGGCTGATTGCGCCTCGCGCGGCATTATACCATCTAAGCTACAAAACTTCGGCCTGTGGTGGAAAGGACCCGAGTGGTTGCAGCGAGATCAAGAATTTTGGCCGAATCAGGAAAAGTTATGTCAACCAAATCACCGCACCAACGAAGAACGGCCAATAACGACGCAGGGCCTAAGTACCATTACAACCAACAACCTCCTGGAAAACTTAGCACCGAGATATTCAACATTCACCAAGCTCGTACGAATCATTGCGCGATTGTATCAGTTTCTCAATAATATTCGAAAGGCTAGAGAAAAGGAACCCAAATCGACGATATTATCGGTCAACGAATATGAGCGATCGACCAATGTTATTCTCAAATGGGTACAGCAGAATGGTTTGGCTACGGAATGGTCCTGCATTAAAAACCAGAAATCGTTACCAAAGAATAGTAAATTACTGGCCTTGAATCCATTTATTGATGAGCATGGAATTTTACGAGTTGGTAGTCGCATTAAACATGCAAACATCGAGTATAGCGCACGGTTTCCGACCATATTACCCGCGAACCACATTATTACCGATCTGATCATCAGTGACACCCATACCAAATATCTGCACGCAGCACAATCATTGATGGTGGCCACATTAAGGCAACGATATTGGATCCTCAATTGTAAAAATTTGGTTCGACAACACATTCATCGTTGTGTCCAATGTACGCGATACAAGCCTGAAAGACTGAATCAACTGATGGGAGATTTGCCACCTGCACGAGTGAATCTAAAATATGTCTTTAACCAAACGGGGGTTGATTACGCTGGGCCTATTACACTTCGGTCGATGGTAGGCCGGCGGTCCAAATTGCATAAAGGATACGTTGCCATTTTCGTATGTATGAGCAGCAAGGCCGTCCATATCGAGCTGGTCAGTGATTTATCCACCAGCGCCTTTTTGGCGGCGCTGAAACGATTCATGTCCAGGAGAGGACTATGCTCAGATATGTATAGTGACAATGGCACCAATTTTGTCGGTGCTAGAAACCAATTGCATGAAATCCATAACCTTAACCGATCAAAACAACATAATAATCTTATTTCAAACTTTTTATTAGATTACCAAACAAGATGGCACTTCTCACCACCATCTGGGCCCAATTTCGGCGGGCTATATGAATCAGCGGTGAAGTCAATGAAGTACCATTTACGACGAGTCGTGGGCAATACCGTATTGAACTTTGAGGAAATGACGACACTATTGACGCAAATCGAAGGCATTTTAAATTCTCGTCCGCTCTGTTCGTTACCAGCGAGTGCAGACGATATCGATATGCTCACACCAGCTCATTTTATAATCGGGCACTCCATGGCGTTACCACCCGATCAAGATCATACCACGACGAAACAAAATGTATTGACACGCTGGCAGCACATCCAATATATGATGCAGCATTTCTGGAAGCGTTTTCGACACGAATATTTAACCACTTTGCACAATCGTTCCAAGTGGCAACACAAACATACGAATTTAAAACCAGGTGACATAGTGTTGCTGCGTGATGATAATACACCGCCAGCCCAGTGGCCATTAGGCAAAATCCAACAAATACATCCGGGACAAGATGGACTAGTACGAGTAGCTTCCATCCAGGCAAAGGCTGGAATATTCAAACGGCCCATAACCAAATTGGTGCTGCTACCAGTTTCTTGAACTTTCGGTTCAACGTCGGCGGTATGTTTGGAGCATACTAAAACTTTATACTCCAAAATTTGATTGACATTTGTGCTTGCTCGAAATGGTCTTGCCTCTGCAGAAGTTTAATGTCAAATTTGGGTGTATACGGTTTGCGCACAAGCAATACTATTTCGAGCGGAATTGTCGATTAGTACTTTTTTTGTTTTATAAAAAAGTCAGATCTTTTTTATTTTACTTGTATCGTAACCACCAGCGTAAATTCAATTAAATCAACCAAAAATAAAAATTATAAAAAAAAATATAAAATTAATAAATTGAAGTTTTGGTGTAAAGTGGAAAACCGATTTTAAACAGTTCTAAGTGGTGATTGACGAACCAGCCAGTTCACAACCGTGCCTTATCCGGTACAACTTCCTAAGAATGGTCTCCGCTGCATTTATAAGCTCTTGCGAGAGGTGGTGGGAAATAATATTTGCTTCGGAGGTAAAGTTTTTGTCCTTGGCGGTGATTTTCGTCAGATGCTACCAGTCGTACAAAGAGGAACGTGCACTGAAATCATCGAATGCTGCATTAAATCAAGCCCTCTATGGAACCAGCTTGAACAACTTTCTTTGTCCACCAACATGCGCAGCGAAGGACAACACGAGCACAATGAATGGCACCTGACATTTATGAGGAGAACACAATCCTAATTTCGACCGAAATGTTCACAAATACAGATCAAGTCAGTGTTAATTTTATTAATATTGAACAAATGTCAACAGATGAGCTCTCAAAAAGAGTTATCGTTGCTCCAACGAATGCTGAGATGCTTGAGATGAATCGAAGAATAATCGACTTGATTCATGGTGATATGCAGAAATTTGCTACAGAGCAGATTCGTTAGTAGACAAGGATCCTGACGATGCACTCAAATTTCTCCTTGAATTCCTCAATGAACAGAATCCATCCGGCCCACTCACGTATTGCTTTTGAAAAATGGGGTTATCATAATGCTTCTACGAAATCTAAATCCTAAGAAAAGTATGCGCAATGTATTTTTTGAATAAAAGCGCAACCACGGTATGTAGAAATAATATTCGTGAAGAAGGGAAGTATTGAACAATATGTTACTCTTGAAACTGACTGGAGAACATAAAGAGATTAATTCAGTTCACTAAGAGTAATGCAACATGTTAGGAACCTCAAAAAAGTAAGAGATAGTATTCCATTGTTGTTCCGTAACCATCGAATGGTAGAGTACACCAGAAATACATGCACATACATACACGCTGAGTATTTTGGAAATCATGTTTCGGAATTCTTCGATACAAATTCGGAAAATATAATGTACAACAAAAAATGGTCTTTAGGATTTCTTTTACCACGAATGTATACATAATCTCGAATATACCAATTAAACTTTCCGAACTTTTGGTAAAACTGTCTTGTAAAACTAACAACGTCTACCCTTGTTGGTTGAAAATGGAAATTTAATGTATGTAAAACTTTTCAGGGAAGAGAGAAGGGAACTTCTGGTCGCTTTTTGTAAATGCTAAGCTTTTTCAATATCATTACAACGATTTAAAAAGCTCCCACTGAAGCCCCCACTTGCGGTTCACAGATGTTAATACAAATTTGGCAGGGATATCCCAAACCATGGAAAAGTTTAAGAATGAAGTTTTATTCCGTAAAGTCAATCCACCTGGACTGTAAATATACCAAATTTTGAAATACAGACTGCACAAAATTTCAACAAAGTATCGCTTTAGAGAATCTAAATTCATTGCTTAGCATCAGCTTTCCAAAATGCGATTCAAGGACAAACTCCTATTCGATATGATGTTTAGTATGTAACGGAGGGCACACCACGTTGCTGCCTTCCAATAATCAGCCTCAACGCACGATGCTTACCACAAGAATTGGAAATACTCCAAAGATAGAGGGACCACAAAGGTATAACATAAAAACGAATTTTGTGAAACTACTTAAACAACCAACCAGTACACTATTCGTCTCAGCGATACAGAATGGAAACATCAATTAACTCTGCTACGAATATTAATAGAACCCAGTTGTATTAGACGAGAAACCAACGGCTGATATACGGCTGCTACGTAACGTTGGTCAGTAGTCAGAGAATTTTCCAAGAGATATCTAGAGTGTATCGAAAGGTCCATCAAACAGGGACATCTCATTGAAAGTATGGTACGTATGCAAACCGAATATTACATTCCTCATCACACAGTCGTACTGCAACAAAACTAAGAGTATTATTTGACGAATCACCAAAGATAGACAAAAACATTTGCCTAAATCAAATTCAAGTCGTGGGTCACAAATTATACAAGACGATCGGATCTCAATTCTAGCTCGGTGGTGAAAACCGAAGGAGGCCTTCACAGCGGATATAAGACAAATGTATAGAAAGTTAAAAGTACACCTTGATGTTCAACGATGCCAGACGAAGGTATAAAGGCATACCAGCTAACAACATCTATTGCTATGACGAAATTGTGGCAGCTATAGCAAACGATGAAAAAGTAAAATTCCCGTTCGCCGCCAATATAATAATGAATGACTTATGTTCAAAACATTTAATTTTCGGAAGTAACCTAAAATGTACAATCAATTTAACATTATAATTTTAATTTATATAATATAATTTATAATATCTATACTTGCCTTTGAATGTATTTACAATACTTATTGTTACTCCATAAAACTTTGCTTGTTCACAATTTGTAAATTAAAATTGTTTATAATGAAATTCAAAATGTCAAATAATATAGTGGTACGTTTTTGCCTTGTCACTCAAGGTTCGAATCACTGGATTGTGAATAAATACAACTGCTTCAAATTTCAACTCACACAAATTTATTTCCACAACACAATGATTATACAACACAAAATTAACAATTAATTATTCCAATTATAACACACTATTAATTATCATTTTAATAATCACTCTATTTCCACTTCACTATATCACATTTGAATAACACTCAGCATTCCACAACAATGTACGCCTTTATATACCAAAATATTTGTTTCTAGAATAATCCTGAGTGCTCTCCAAGAATCGAGCAAATATGTCAGTATACAAATGACGCCTAAATGTTGACCCAAATCACAAATATAATTGAACAATTATTGAATAACTTATTCTATTCTAATCTAGGTGTCACCAATACCGTATTTCTGATTTGGTTCAACATTTACGCGTCATTTGTATACTAACATATATATTTGCTCGATTCTTGGAGAGCATTCAGGATCATTCTAGAAACAAATATTTTGGTATATAAAGACGTACATTATTGTGGAATGATGAGTCTTATTTCAAACGCGATATAGTTAAGGTTAAATAGAGTGATTATTAAAGCGATTATTAAATAGTGTGTTATAATTGGAATAATTAATTGTTAATTTTGTGTTGTATAATTATTGTGTTGTGGAAATAAATTTGTGTGAGTTGAAATTTGAAGCAGTTGTATTTATTCACAATCCAGTGATTCGAACCTTGAGTGACAAGGCAAAAACGTAACAATTGGTGACAGCGGTGGGATTGTGAATAATAAGGAAAATGATTCTCTACGAATTAAAGCTTGCCCAATTAAAGGAGCAACTGAAATAGCGAGGTTTGGCCAGTGATGGCACAAAAGCTAGTTTGGTGGAGCGACTACGTGACGCCATGGAGAAGGAAGGTTTAAATCCAGACGTGTATGATTTCGAGGAGGAAAAAACGGATGAGATCAGTGTGGACAAAAAAGAAGAGGACGTACAAACGGTAGTCGGAACAACACAAAACCCATCTGGAAGTTTTGATTTATCGCAGTTAATGGCTGCTATGAATCAAATGATGGGACAAGAGTTGGGTGAAATTAAACAATCGAACCAGGAAATGAAACAGCAGATGGAGCAACAAGGGGCGGACATTAAACACCAAATAAAACTATCGAACCAGGACATGAAACAGCAGATGGAGCAACAAGGGGCGGACATTAAAAACCAAATAGAAGATGGCCAAAATAAAATGGACGAGAGGTTTCTGGAGTTACCTTCTACATTACACGGTAAAGCGGAAAAACTGCAAACAGAAATACACGCAGAAATTCAAAATGTTAAAGGGGAGGTTCAACGTCTTGAGAAGGAGCTCCAAGATGTCAAGGCGAATGGAACGACACATCAAGTGAACCAGACAGTAAACGCTGTTAAGCTAAACCACCAACATCCTTCAGTATTTTTAAGTTACAAACCGAAACGGCGATTAAGCTAAATCAGTGGAATGAAGAACAACATATTGGAGCGCTAATTGTGGCACTTAAAAGCGAAGCGGTGAAAACACTACAAATCATTCCCGAGCAGGAACGGAACGTTTACATGGGAGTTATGAAGGTGTTACATCAAAAATACGGAAGTGACCACAAGCGAGAAATCTATCGCATGGAATTGAAGGGTCGATGCTAAACAGGAGGAGAATCGCTACAGGAATTTTCATCGGCAATTAAGCGGCTCGCGCATTTAGCACATTCAAATATGTCGGCAGATTACATGGAGCGAATTGAAAAAGATGCATTCATTGACAGTATTCGAGATCCTGAGACACGCAGAGTGGTGATGTTGTCACCTAAAGCAACTTTCACGGAAACCATCGCTTGTGCGACAAACGAAACTGCTCAGGCCATCATCAAACCAGCAATGAAAATTCGCCGAGTGGAGATTGATTCCAGAATAGACATCGCGCAGGCTCCACCAAGGTTCAGAGAGGTGTGTGGCAGGATCAAATGCTGGGTATGTGATAGAATGGGTCACATCTCACGGGACTGTTGGGAGATTAAGAAGAAACGAGAAAGGTGGCCATCTCCTATGAAGCGTAGACCAAACGAGGAGCAGATAGAATCCAGAAAGGAGGGTCAGGCGACAACGGAGTCGTTAAACTAAAAAGAGCCAGCTTGAAGGGGCAGAAGCTGACTCCCACAACCGATTGCCCCATAACCTCCATCCATGTTTCGAGAATAGCAAGGAGCGGTGACAGCTTGACAATTGAAGCCGATATTGATGGGAAGAAATGCATGATCACGCTGGATACGGGAGTAACTCATACGGTTATTCGTGAGGATATTATCGATGGAATAATAGAACCAGCTAATGAAATGAAATTACGAACAGCGACTAGAGAAAATTCAGCAATAAAAAGGAAAAAGGTCGTAAAAAAACGATTGGGCGGAATCACTTTCAACACGAGGTGCTGGTTGCAGATATTGTAGACGAAGTCATCTTTGGGATGGACTTCATGAGAACGAATGGCTTCGTGGTGGATGTTGGACGGAATGTATTAACCTACGATAATATCGAGTTGCCACTTCACGTTAGCGCTATAGGAGAAACGACCAGGCAAATTATAATGGATCATCGGGAGAAGCTGCCACCGAACTCGGAAACAATAGTATGGGCAAGATTGGAGGAAGATTCTGGGTCACCCAGGTTGTGGGTTGTGGAAGCCAATGAAACGGAGAGCGGAGCCAGAGAAATTATGATCGGGAAAGTTCTGGTGAAACCAGACAGCGATAATAGAGTACCAATTAGGATTCTAAATCTCTCGGATAAGACGAAAACCATCAAGAAAGGGACAATAATCGGAAAATGTGAAGAAATATCTGCGATAGTGAAGTGCGAGCAGTAAAATCCGATTAAGACGGCTAACTCAAAAGGACAGAAAAAGGTTGTAGAACAACTCATGGAGATATGGACCGAAGATCTTACCAGTGAACAGAAAAATTTGACAAAACAATTGCTTGAGCGTTACATGCCAATATTCTGCAGTACATCGTCAATGATGGGATAACCACAATGGTAAAACATCGAATAGATACAGGAGCAGAAACGCCGATTCGCCAACCACCCAGAAGATTACCATTGGCAAAGCAAGGAGACGTGGATCGAATGGTAAGAGAAATGCAAGCAGCGGGGGTAATCGAAACATCAAGCAGTCCATGGAGTTCACATGACTATGGCCAAAAATTTCTTCTACGGACGGATCATGGAGCTTTGCGCTGGTTGTTGCAATTCAAAAATCCAGAGGGACAAGTAGCACGTTGGATCGAACGTTTGCAAAGCTACGATTTCCAAATTGAACATCGGAAGGAAAGCGCACATGGAAATGCCCACGCATTATCAAGAAGACCATGTCTCGTGGAATGCAAGCATTGTGGGCATGTGGAGGGTAAGGAAAACATCATCGATATTCGGCTTATGCAGGTGCTACCTGACGAGGAATGGACTGATGAAATGATCAAGAAGGTGCAATTACGGGATGCTGACCTGACATTCATCATGAAACATAAGGAAAAGGAACACCGGCCCACATGGAGTGAGATAGTCGACAAAACTCCCATTGTAAAAGCTTATTTCGCACAATGGGATAGCCTCCACAAAGAAAATGGATGTTTAAAAAGAAAGTGGGAAAGCACGGATGGTAGAGTAAAACAATTGTTGGTAGTGGCACCAAAAGGTCGGATAGCGGAAATCCTCAAGGAGTATCATGGAGGAGCAAGTGGCGGTCACCTAGGGGTTAATAAAATATACTAGCCAAAATTCGCCAACGTTTCTACTGGTCCGGATGTAGACAGTCAGTAGTAGAATGGTGTCGAAGATGTGACCAATGTGCGGCAGTAAAGGGACCAGGACGAAAAAGCCGTGGAACCATGAAATAATATAATATCGGGGCACCATTTGAGAGAATTGCATTGGATGTGGCGGGGCCATTTCCGACCACCGAGAGCGGAAATAAATATGTGCTAGTAATAATGGATTATTTCGGCAAATGGCCAGAAGTGTATCCCATACCCAATCAGGAGACAACAACAATAGCTGATGCCGTGTTCAACAATTGGCCAATTAGCAGATTTGGTGTACTGAAGAAAATTCACACGGATCAAGGAAGGTATCAATAAAACAAGAACGACGCCTTTACACCCGCAGTCGGATGCGGTATGGTGAAAAAATTCAATGGCACATTGGAGGAATATCTAGCAAAGGTTGTAGAAAGAAACCAACGCAACTGGAATCGACATATACCGATGTTCGTAATGGCCTACCGATCAGCGGTACATGACACAACAGGAGTGACACCAGCTAAGACCATATTTTCGAACAATCTGCGATTACCGGGAGATTTAAAGTTTGGAGCTGTTCCATCAGCAGCTCTATGCGGACAGGATTACGTCAACCGGATGAAAGAGGAACTCAATGAAATACATCAATTTGTACGGGAGAAAATTCGGATATCAAGTAATCGAATGAAAGCTCGATATGACATACGAGCAAATAATCAAGGCTTCGAGGAAGGGCAATTGGTATGGCTTCACAACCCGCAACGGCAGATTTTTGGAGAGCATTCAGGATTATTTTAGAAACAAATATTTTGGTATATAAAGGCTGATACACAAAACTGTCAAATAGACGTCTTATAAATTTTGAATACAGATTGGCAGGTATGATTTCGTAAGTACATATATAACAAGTTTGAAGTTTATAATTTGAAAACAAATGAGGTTTCTTCAATTCAGATATTTGTCGGAAGGTGTTCAAGGAAATTCAAGGAAACACCTTTATCAAAGCTGATGGACCCTGTTAATGTTGGACATTATATTCAACATTACGAGTGGTGTCGCTTTTATAGTAGCTCGGTTATATATATACAGGATCGTTCTTTAACAAAATTTTGTGGTATTGCGTGTACCACCGGCTACGAACCCCTGAACTACACATAATTGGACTACATTTTGTATACATAACTCGTGTACATACTTTTATAAATATACAATATATATAAATTCTATATACTGCATAAAAATTTTATTATTTTGTGAAATTGGAATGATTAAGATTTATTGTTAGACTAAACAAAAAAAAAAAAATCTCGATTTATAACCCCCAATTTATTATTATCTTGTCATCTATGAAATATATGGGAGCAAGTTTATCTTTAGGGAGTTCTGTAAGATAATTTCGTTTTCGTGAAATGAAAGATTAATTTTTCCTTTTGTTCCGTTCTGTATATACACATATAGTTGTTTTGGGAATCTATGTGATCTCTCTTGTGGGGCGTTTTTGTGTACTCATATACTATGTAGCGAGAAATAGTTTTGAGTACACACCGTAACCAGAAGTACGAAAAAAAAAATCTGTCATCCCCTGTATACATTATTTTTAATAATATAGCGATGAATTGTGGCCTGCGCGCTTTTATATCCAATATCAGATTTTTGTGTGTTGAAAATAATTTGAAATGGGGAGTCATAAGTCAAAATGTTTGTGTGTGTGTGTGTGATAATTATTTGTCGTAAACTTTTAATAGACACGGCTACAAGATAAATGTCTTGCGATAACTCTTATCCTATGTACAGTGTATCACAAGGCATTGCTACCCAAGGATAATAATGAAATCAGTTTTCGATACCTTTTTCTGCGATGTACATGCGAGGTAAATAAATTATTGTAGGTGGATTATTTTATAAATATATAATTTCAAATATGAAGAGCACTGATTTTTCAGAATTTTTAGTTTTAAACATTTTAAGCCGATTGCTCAATTCTCGTAAAAACATATTAACTTCGGGGATTTTGGGTTATTGATAGAACGGTATTATACAGAAAATTGATTTACAAAAATTACCAAAGAGGATTTGGGATTTCTAGATTGATTCATTCCGAGAATTTCGAATTAATTACGGATTCGTTTCATTATATACGTAATTAGGATTACAATTTTTTAAGTTCAAAATATTATTATAAATGTGGTTACGTAAGATTAATTTTAGAAAACTATCAAGAAAAATTTTATACTTTAAAATGCTGTGATTGTTGACTATACTCATATCGCATTGGGACGCTGCTCAGATTTTCATAAGGTCGGTGGATCATACCTTTCTAAAAAATTTTAAGTTATCTGTTCGTCCGGCGGGTTCCGGCTAACGTAAACTTACACATCAACAAGATTTTGATAGGGAATAACTCGAAAAATTCTTATTTTCTAAAATAGTTTCAATTTTTACCTCCGTGAAGCTAGCCCGAATTTTCATCCTGAAATTTTAATTTTTTACTTATGGCAATACAACTTCTGTCATGACACAAAATATAAGCAAATTATAACTATAAAGCAAATTTGTGTCACACGCAAATAATACTATTAATTATAGTTGTGTATTAAATAAATATCGAACTAATCGTGGCTTCTAAATTTTGATAAAAATAATAAAAACAAATTTATTACTGCTGAAACATCAAAATAAACAAATTTATAGGTCAAATTTTCAAAAAAAAATTCTAAAATCTAAAAATTGCAGTTTTTATAGTCAAAACATGACAAGTGCTCTTAAATCACTTGTGAGACGAGATTCGAACGACTATATTTAGATAATTTCAGATAGAAATTTTTTACAAATCTGTCAGTTGGTAGTCAAAACATCAACGAATCCGGTAATATATGCCAAGTGATCGTGAATCGCCTATGAGCAAGTGTGTGAAGTTATCCCAGTTTTTCATCCCAGGAAAAATTAAAATGTTCATCAGGTAACACTAATTTCATCCCATCCCAGGATTTTTAAAAGCATCCCAACCCAGGATTTTAAATCATACAATTATTTAGAAATGTTATATTTGTTAAGTTTAGCGAAAATTTTAGATTACCACTATGCTCATTTGCATATGGCTCGCTCCGTATGAAATTTGAAGAAAATGCTCAATAAATAATTCTCTCAAACCTATAGAGTGCTTAAAGATTTGACTTTTGATTTTGACTCGTCATGATGTCCACTAACTCTGATAAAAATTTGGATATCAGCCGTATGTTAGGATTTTCGCTATATGCTCATTTGCATATGACCCTCCATATGAAATTTGAAGAAAATACTCAATAAATTTTCAACGATTTTGCCTGACCCCATTTACTATGGTAAAATTGACTTTTTGTCCAGTTTTTCCGATCAAACGCCCATATCTCCGTTTCTAGTCGTCAGCAGGCAAAAAAAATCACACCGTTATAAAGATGAAATTTCGACGGTCATAAAGGCACAAGGTTCTTTTAAAAATCCCTTTTTCGGGCCGATTCCCGGTCCATTTTTGACTTTGACCACCTCGTACGGCTAAACTATATTAAAAAGAGTGCAACATGCTTCTAAGTAATGATAGAACAGACATTTTTCTATCATTTAGCTACGTTTTAGGCAAATCGAACGACCTTGAAATTTTTATTGATTTTTCTTCTAAAATTTCGAAAATCTGAACCAAGGCTCAAAAAATTGCAAGTTCTTTCGACGGTCATAAGAAAAGACGAAAGAACTTGCAACTACCATGAGTTATTGATACAAATCTCATCTTTATAACGGTTTTGCCTGCTGACGACTAGAAGCGGAGATATGGGCGTTTGATCGGAAAAACTGGACAAAAAGTCAATTTTCCCATAGTAAATGGGGTCAGGCAAAATCGTTGAAAATTTATTGAGTATTTTTTTCAAATTTTTTATGGAGGACCATATGCAAATGAGCATATAGCGAAAATCCTAATATACGGCTGATATCCAAATTTTTATCAGAGTTAGTAGACATCATGACAAGTCAAAATCAAAAGTCAAATCTTTAGGCACTCTGTAGGTTTCAGAGAATTATTAATTTATTTATTGAGTATTTTCTTCAAACTGCATATGGAGGGCTATATGCAAATGAGCATGTAGCGAAAATCCTAACATACGGCTGATATCCAAATTTTTATCAGAGTTAGTGGACATCATGACGAGTAAATCAAAAGTCAAATCTTTAGGCACTCTATAGGTTTGAGTGAATTATTAATTTATTTATTGAGTATTTTCTTCAAATTTCATACGGAGCGAGCCATATGCAAATGAGCATAGTGGTAATCTAAAATTTTCGCTAAACTTAACAAATATAACATTTCTAAATAATTGTATGATTTAAAATCCTGGGTTGGGATGCTTTTAAAAATCCTGGGATGGGATGAAATTAGTGTTACCTGATGAACATTTTAATTTTTCCTGGGATGAAAAACTAGGATAACTTCACACACTTCTATGAGCCGAGATTCAAAAAACTATATCTAGATAATTCCAGATAGAATTTTCAGCAAATTTCTTAGTTTGTAGTGAGAATTTCATCGAATCCGGCGGTATATTCTAGGTGCTCGTGAATCGCCTCTGAGACGAGATTCAAACGTCTTTATCCCGATAGAGTTTTTGTTGAAATCTCTCAGTTTGTAGGCAAAACTTCAAACGACTATATCCATAAACAACAAATTAAAATTTCGGGATGAAAGTTCTTGCTAGATTCATAGTGTCCAATCACGGAATGCTAATCAATTTTCCACATTGTCGTTTTCAGGTTAGGCTTGGGCTGTCTTGGTTTCCAAACAATTGAAAAGATAATTAAAATTTCGGACTGAATGCTCTAAATGTCATAACAGTTACGTCATAACGTAACATACAACTTTCTCGATAGTTATAGTTTAGTATTGCTAACGAGCTTTTTGAACTGACTATCGGGCTGGCTTTAAGTAAATGAGGAGTTTAGGTCTGAATAGGCTATCAAGCAATAGTTATGTATCTTGAAAATACATAAAAATACTTTTAAAATTTCATGCTGAATGTTATAAATGTCATGACATTGTTTACTGTCGCGATAGTGACATTCTTTCGGGCTGGGATAGTAAACTCTCACGATAGTGGTAGTTTAGTGTTGCCATCGCGTTTTTTCCGGCTAATTATCGGGCTAGGTCCATATACATAGAATTTTCAAATTCTAAATGTTGTCATCATAGGCTGATATTTATAGTCGTCCGTCACTACACCTATAGCAGTAGTCACTGGACTACTGGACTTTTGGATTGTTTTTTTTTGGTATTTATAGTCATCACTAAAAGAGTTGTTTTAACAAAGATTATTTGGTATTTATAAACGTTATTAAAACAACTGTTTTCGAACACTTAAAACAAGAAAATTTTGTAGTTTTGTTTAATTGTCATATTATTTTTTTGTATAGGTACTGCAATTAATCATACATACATTTTTTCATAATGAATCGGGTAGAGGATGATAATCGAACTATCCTTATTAAACTAATAAAAAAATATAAACACATTTTGGAGAATAAAAAACCCGATTCCGTTACCAATGTGGAAAAAATCAAATGCAGGGAAACTGTCGCCAGTGAATTTAATACCCAAATGATTGGCGCAACGAAAACTGCTAAACAATTGAAGGCAGCTTACACCAATTGGAAGGAGAAATTAAGAAGGGAAGTAAACTGTCAGAAGTTGATGGGGGGTTGTATGATTTAATTCAGCCAACAATAAATCCTTGTGAAAACATCTATGATAATGATGAGGAATTTAGGAATGAAATGGAAATTTTAATTTTTTATCGAATAACATTAATTGATATTTTAACTTTCTTTAAAATGTACAGTTTATGATGTTGAAGATGAATACAAAGTTGAGTATTTATTGGAAAACGAAAGCAGCGACAGTTTGATGAACCAAATCCACACAGATCAACAGATTCCAGAAACACTAGCATCATCCGCAACCGACCCTTCGACATCACGTGCTGTCGTTGAGCGAACGGCGGCAGTCACAAATTTAACACGAAGCAGGAATCGTCACAAAATTACGAAACACAACGTTAAGGAGGATATTTGGGAATTTCAAAAGAACGCGTTGCTTTCCAAAATAAAATGTAACGAGGTAAAGGAGAGGGCACATAACGCACAGCTCATATATTATGAAACTTTAACTGCTCAATATAGGCAACGGGGATATGTTAAATGAAAAATAAATTATTATTATTATAAATTATTATTATTAATTATCAATTAAATTTTTATTGAAGAAATTTTTCTCAATTAGTATTTTATTTAATTTAAATTATTTTCATTTTTTTTAAATGTATTACAAATTAAATCGCGGATGCTTGTGTTTACAGTGTACTTGAAACGATTGGGTATTAATTAAATGTATTACCACCATCACCAATTAACAGACTATCCCCAAATTCTCTATTTTCAAACCGGTTTTTAATTGACGAGAAATTAAAAATAGTTTGATCATGTGTTGATCCATGCCACCTGTAATGACATAATAAATTGAAATTTCAATGATCTAATAAAATATTTGTATATGTAAAGCTTACCTGACAACTAAATCTTGAAATTTACAGTCCGTATCACATATTGCCTGCAGACCTAATTAGGATATGGCACCCATCTATACAACCAACACATCTAGGAATTTTTTTTTTATTATAACATTTGTTTACAATTAATTGTCTTTCCTCTGGTGTAGCAGGCATTTGCTGTTATGCAAACTGTTGACAGACTTATGCCTATCAAATCACCAGAAACAATTTGGAAACATCCAGTAGTATAAAAACGTATTGCCATCATGATTTTTTGTTTCACTATCAAAGGCAAACCTCTGTTATCCGTGTGTTGCAGATCTTGTTGCAATAAGGATTCCAAATAACTTAAAGATATCTTGGTAAATCGAAATCTTTGCTTGAATTCTGAATCTGAATAATATGCTTCTGAAATTCTTTCCTGATAGCTCTTATCATTTCTTGTAAAGTTGGCTTGTAACAAGTAATGAGATTCGTTTGAACTGGTAGATGATGCGCTTGATGGAAACGAAACGTCCATTTTTAAATGAACCAAACTAATTTTATTTATTTTCAAGGTATGTATCACTTTGAAAACTAGAATGAAATATGTATGGCGCTTATTTTTTGGCGACTAATTTCAAAATTCGAATGTAATTTACAACAAAAAGAATTTATTTTCGATAATCTGTAACAACTGTTTTAGTCGCCAATATCCACGACTATAGTTGCAGCAACTGTTTGAAACAGTTGCTATAGTGTGGTTTATAATACCAAAAGAGTTACTATAGTGGTAACAGTGATTGTAGTGGCGACTATAAATATAGGCCATACAGTCTAAGCAAATTACGAATGCGTTACGAATTCACTACTCTACACAAGCATGACACTTGGTGGGATATAGAGGCCGTCATAAAGCACTATGTTGCGTCTTGTTGCTATAAGTTGCTTCATGTTGCACCCTGTTACGAATGAAATTATCAAGTATTGTAAATTATTGCGATTTCTGGAAAATTCGTTCAGGAACACGCACATAGTGGGCTCCGGGTCCCTTTATTTATTTTTTTTTTCGACTCGCATGATATTTCTAAAAATTCGTTCAGAAGGGTTTTCGAGTGTTTTTATTCGAATGTGATAGATGCTAATTTCAGGAATACGCACTCAGAGAGTCATCCGGTGGGACCCGAACTCTTTCTTTAAATTGTTTTTTCAGCTCACGTGATTTTATCTAAAAGTGCAGAGAGGGTGTTTTGGAGTACTAGAAACCGATTGCAGTCCTGATGTGTGTGAGTCCTGATTTCAGGAAAATTCATTTAGTGGGTCATCCGGTGAGGACCGGGCTCATATATTGTTAGGGTTGGATAACGAAGAATCATAATTTCTAAAAAAAATCCGTTTAGGAGGTCTTCCAACAATTTTGATTAAAATTGGTGAGGGGGTTTTCTAGCAGCTTGATACGATTCTGATGGGTCCTCGTGGGTCTGATGGGATTCATATGTTAAATTTTTATTTGGTTTCAACTAGTTTGCTAAAAATTGGTGAGGACGATTACAATGAAACGATTACAATTAGTTCTGATTTCTGGAAAATCCATTTAGGAGTTCTCCGATGAGTTCTCCTTTTTTGAGTAATCAATTGCTGTTTGTCGTTATTTATTTGTTAGGAAAGCTCGTGAGAAGATCATACGATGGACCCTGGAAGAGGGAATTTTCGGATACAAGGCCGATTATTGAGTGATATTTTGGGGAAAATCTGTTCATAGGGTTGTCCGGTGGTGGCCGGAGTATTAACTTCTTTAAATTTCGTTTAATGGCTTAACCGGTGGGGGTCGGCTACCGTTTTAATGTTTTTCGGGTAAAATGAATTTAATAAAAACTGCAGTGAAAAGAGATCATCAATGCCAGGAATGGTATGCGATTGATTAGTTCTAATTTTTGAAAAATCCATTTAATAGGTCAGCTGGTGAGTCTATTTTAACAAATAAATTTATTTAGAATGAGTTATTATCAAAAAAAAATTGGTGAGTGTTGGTTTTCAAGTTCCAGGAATTGACTACGATAAGCCTTGTTGGTGGGAGTTCCTGGTGAGGCTTCGGGCTTCTTTTAATATTTCATTCGATCTGAACTATTTTGATAAAATTAATGAGGATTTCCTGAAAATTCATTTAGGTGTCCTGTGAAGAGATTGTCTTGTCGCTGATAAAAGTTGGTATTTAGTATCAAAAATCGATTTCGTTCTCGGAAAAATTCGTTTACGAAGTTTTCTCGCTCGGTCATCCCGTTTTAAATTTTTTCTCTATTTGGACAACTTTGATAAACATTGCTGAAAAATAATTTTTAAATACCAGGAATCGATTATTGTGTGACCGTATTTCGCGTAATTCGTTTATAAAGTCTTCCGGTGCAGGCCTAGTTTAATTTTTAAATTTTTACGGTTTGATTCTTTTTTCTCAGCTCAAACGACTTTGATGAAACGACTTTGATGAAAACTATTAAGTGGGTTTTTCAAGTTACAGGAATCGAATGGAATGAGTTCTGACCAAAAATCCGTTTAGAAGGTCGTGCGCTTGGACGCGGGTCCCGTTTTAAATAAAACTAAAATAAAATATAAAAAAATAGTGAACGAAGTTTTCAACTGACATGTTCTTTCAATATTTTATTTTGCTTGAACTATTTTAATAAAATTTGGTGAGACAGGGATTTTGACTACAAGGAAACGATTACAAGAGTGGTTATTTGTGGATATTCACTAATGAGACCTCCAGATATTTGCCAAGTTGCACTATGTTGCGCAATAATTCACCATATTGCATCATGTTGAAGGATATTAATGTTGTATAATTTTTGAGTTATGCGGCACCATGTTGCGTAATGTTGCACGATTTTGTTCTTTGTTGCGTCATATTAAATCATGTTGCATAATTTTGCTAGCAATTTTGCGTCGTCTGGTGGGACCCGGGCTTCCTTTAATTTTTTTTCGCTCACATGGCTTTAATAAAAAATTACAGTGCTTTAGAGTACCAGAAACCGATTGCGATGGGTCGAGATTGTAGGAAAATTCATTTATGGTGTCATCGGGTGGAGGATGGATTTGCATCACTAATTTTCTTCAGTGTGCACGATTTTGCACATTTTCTTTACTTTCACGATTTTGATATAAATTGGTGAAAGGGCGGTTTCAATTGTGCAGGAATTGATTCCGACTGGGTCTTCTTTTAAACTGGTATTTGACTTGAACGATTTCGATAAAAGTTGTCGGGACACGGTTTTCGTATTCAGGGAAACCATTACAAGAAGTTACCGATTTCTGCATAATTCTATTGGTAGCCCTGTGGATGCTGCAATATGTTCGGCAATGTTGCACAATGTTGCGTTATGTTGCACCATGTTGGGGGATGTTGCACTATGCTATCATATGTTGCATCACATTCTGCTTGGGTGTGGGTCATGTTTTCTGGAAAATCTTTTATGGGGTCCTACGATGGGGCCGGTTGCCTTCAATAAAATTTATCGGCTCGCGCGAGGGCAGGATTCCAGTGCCAGGATATCATTGCAATGAGTGGTAATTTCGAGAAAATCTCCGATGGAGCTCAGACAATTTTTTTTTATTTTTTTCCGTTGGGGGACGAATTCCATTTGATACGCACAATTTTGATATAAATTGGTAAAGGGTTGATTTTAAATGCCAGGAATCATTTTCGATGTGTTGTAGTTTTGGGAATAGTCTTTTAGGCTCGAGGCCTATTCTTAAATATTTTTCCGACTCTATAGATTATGATAAGAATCACGGTGATAAGGGTTTTCTTAAAACAGAAATGGATTGCGATGAGTCCTATTTACGGAATAATTTATTTAGGAGGTCGTTTGGTGGAACTCGGGTCCAAAAAAAAATTTTGGCTCCAGCGATGTTTATGAAAATTTTTGAGAGGGGTTTTTGTGTGTCAATAATATATTTCGACGGGTTCTTATTCGTTATAGTTCTCGGTGAGAGAGGATGGGGGGGGGTCTTTTTTTTAAATTTTATTTGGCTTGAACGATTTTAATGAATTTTGTTGATACAGGGTTTTCTAACGCAATGAAACGATTACAAGATGTTCTGATTTTTGGATAATTCATTTATTAATCATCCGCTTGCGCTGACATATTTCAAAATGTTGCATGATGTTGCAGCATGCTGCTTGATGTTGCACAATGTTGTAATGTTGTGTGTTATTGCTAGATATTGGGCAAAAATGTGGCATGTTTTCCATGTTTTGGGTCGGACTATTTTTATAAAAATGATTGAGGAGGGTTTTCGAGAGATAAGAATCGACTGTGATAAGTTCATGATAGTAGATGATATATTCAAGTGTCAGAAAAGGACTGCAATGGATCATGATATTGGGATTTTTTTAGGCGTCCTCGATTTGCGTTTTGTTTTACAATAGAACAATGTCATTTATCAATCAAAGGGGATAGAACTCAGATTAAACATGAAAATGGAATTCTAATATAAAATTTTGACGTGTCTTTGGAAAATTGTCAATTTAAACTAACTATTTCTTGATAGGTTCTAATGTAAGGTGAGTCTATTTTGAAATTCAATCAGTTGAAAATAATTACAAATATCCATTATTTGTATCACGTTTGTCTCCTCACTGTAAAGCAACATATATATTCTATAGTCACCTAAGACAAAATGAGTTACCATCGATAGTCCTCTTCTTCGCTCACAATTTCTTGTTCACTTGCTATATGATAAGTATCACAAACCACATTCAGAATTTAACACCATAACAAGGTTTATATTTTGGGACATCAGAATTTAATTAAATTTAGGATATTCAAATCTGATAATACTAAAATTACATTACAGACGAATCTCATTGGCATAATCAATTATACAGATGATTTATTTACCAATCTCCTTCTCCTTAGGAAACGTGCTTTTCTCTTTAAAAATACAAGTATAATTAAAAATGCATAGTAGTTAATTTGTATACATACAATCTATATCTACATCCTCTCGTATATAAAACCAATTTTCTAAGCATAAAATAACTAAAAAATTTCCCTAATTTACATAATAAATTACAGATCAAAAGAAAGCAGCAACAACATTAAATCAACTTCCATCTTGATTCATTAAACAACATTAACTCAATAAGAAAATTTCGACAAAAATTGTAATTATTTTAATGAAACCGATATTATGTTTTGGTCTATGGTTTACACGAGTGTACCCCGAACCCCACACACTAAATACAAGAGACCCCTTCCCTCAATGTTCATACCGCCACCTAATTTCTAATCTATATTACATTTTTCGTAATTTTCATTATTATCAAATTATTAAAACTCATCAAATCAAAATCGGTAACATTTTCCGAAATGGTTTCGAAGGTCAAACTCGATAAAAACAAAAAAAAAAAAATAACGGAAAAATTAATTTCTCCTCGGCTAAACTCCTCTGTACATAATATACTCTGTGTAGCAAAAAAACACCAGCCAGTCAGCCAAGCAGCCAAAAATAACGAAAAGTTAATTCCAAATAAATTAATTTTAAGAATAGAACGAATAAACCAACAACAATAAAGCGCGCACAAAAAATCGGGAAAATCTATCAAATCTGTGAATGGAAAGAGATAAATTTTCATTTGTTACTTTGTTTTTTTTTTTGCTATTTTCCAGATTCGCTAGATATTTTCCTTATGTCTTTGTTTTATTTTTATTAATTTTTTTTTTATTTCGTTGGTTTGGTACATACTGTGCGCTGTTTTCCTCGTCTTTATACAGTGTAAGGATGAAAAAACAAATAAGAAATGCAAGAAGATGAAGAAATATTTTATTTCAAATTTAATCTTAATTATAATTTAATTAGAGTAAAATTATTTTCGTATCTTTGTAAATCGAAAAAATAAAATAAAACAGAGTGTGGATTACAGCAACGTATTGTTCTGAATCCGTGAGGATATGGGTGGTGTTTCTCTATAATGAAATGCAACACATTTGATCTTAGCGTATATGGGCTATAAATTTTCTCATTATGATTAAATTATAGAAAATTGTTCCGGCTTACCAATCCAAGCATCGGTGGGTTTTTTTTTAAATAGTCGGTGACCAAATTATCAATGTGATCGAATTTTTGATATGCCAACCTGTTGTTTACTCATTATATGATTGTTTGAGGTAAACCACAATCAGCTGATTCGTTTATTGGTTTTTCAGAAACCCTAACACCACTTTAAACTACAAAAAATTGAAGTCAGTTGTTAACAATAACTTGCGTTTGAAGAAATGACTGCTGTATGTATATATCCGAGCGAGCAATTTAACAATAGTTTTGATAGTTTTAAACACTATTCCAGGCCGAAAAAAATATAAAATTGAAAATGGGTTTTAATTAGTTTTCCGTGGCCACAGACCAGATAGAGTCAGTTTATCCAAATCTGCAAAATTATCAACCAACATGTAAACGCGAATATTACGATCAGAACGTACCAAGCAAAAACTAGGAGATTTACTACTTAGAAACCGAAGAAGAAGAAAAACTATATAATCATAGCGTAACCATATAATCATTAACGAGAATTCGGACGTGGACATGTGCGATCAGGAGGATGAACAAGAGGGTAAAAAACCTAGTTAAATTTTATGATGGTATCTCTCTGGTAGAGTGCCATACTTAGAATAAAAACTATAGACAATAACTTGCTCAAATTCTTCATCGACAAATCGGCAAACAAAAATTTCCTTAAATCCGAATTAGCTAAAAACGCAATACTTACAACCAAATCAATATAAAATCGGCTGGTGGAAGCGGAAATTCATAAGTAATTGGAATCTTTCATATTACCTGGACTTCAGTCATTCGTTGGAATATTCGGGGACGATACTCTATAAGAACTAGGAGTCATAATCGATAGTAAACAACACACCAATTGCGTAACAACAAACATAAAGGTACCACTGAAGGAAAAGCAGTCGACACAAGTCAACAGTCTAGAAATCCGGAAAAACCATCTATCGCAATGATCTAAGCAAAAACTCCAGAGTATGCTGTCAAAATTCGAAAAACTATTCGGACTAGTCAGACGATTAACCGATCCTGAAACTCACTGGTGAATCTTGGCAATTTGAAATTCTTTACTAGAATCGAGTAATCGACCTCACTTCCGGCTTTCATCAAATTAAAATGAAAGGACATTGAAAAACATCTTGTTCAACTATGAACGGGAAGTATAAATTCGTAAGGCTTCCTTTTGGATTAAAGAACGCACCAGCAATCTTTCATAGAATGATAGACACCGTGCTGAAAGAGATCATCGGGAAAATATGGTATGTCTACGTAGTCGTCGTAAAAATATTTGGCGAAAATACAGAGGAAGAGCATTTGGACAACGTCAGAAAAATATTTTCAAAAGTGGAGAAAGCAAATCATTGGTTACATTATAACAAATAAAGGAATCAAACCCGATGAAAGGAAAGTTTGTGAAGTTAAAAAAATAAAGACTCCGTAGAGAACTTTAAAGACCTGAAATCCTTTCTCGGGCTCACGTCTTACTACTACTAAAGGCGTTTCATAAAAAACTTTCCAGAGGAGCAAATACGCAAATCAAAACGAACTCATCAATTAAAGTCAAAGTCAACCTTTCGGCATCGGACACTGTAATTGGAGCAGTATTGTAACGGAGAAAACTGGGTAAGGATAAACTTGTTACATTCATCTCCAGGTCATTAAACGCAACAGAAGAAAATTATGCGGTCAATGAAAAGGAGATGTTAGCCATAATCTGGTCGATAGATTAAAAATTAGAATTGTCACGGATCATCAACCCCTAACATTCTAGTTACAAACCCGGTTGCCCCAACAAAATAGCAAATGGCTTATCATGACTGGAATTAGAAACCAATATATTATCAACAAATTTGGCAATTCAATTCGCAGATCTAGACAACACTAACTTAATGCCATACAGTGATGCAACCATAAACGAATTCAAAAATCAACCCATCATCACAGAAATCAATGTCGTTTATGCTTATAGAGAACCATAATCAAATAACCAGAGGCATTTCATCCGCCTAAGTCAGATAAAGTAAGAAACAGTGACGAACGTTCTAAAAGAAGGGCGTAGCCCAACTACAATCAAAGGAATACAAATTTCGGAGGAATGCATCCAGATGTTACAAGAAATATTCGCGGAACATCTTAGCGAATATAAAATTCGATTAACACAAAGGCTCGTACAAGACCTAAAATGCCATTCATGCAAAGCATAAAAAGCCGATACAAATTTGCAGGAAGGTAAGGAGCAATATTATTTCTTGTAAATGGCAGGCACGCCTGATAAAGGAATAAACACACAACCATCATCCCGACAAAGTAAAATTACAACAAACATCAATCCCAACCTATTCATCAGAAATTATCTACATGGATATAATCAACATTAACAAGGAAAAATTTATCAGGTGTATAGACAAATTCACTAAATTCACGAATTTTTTTCATACTAAGGACAGATCAGCTGTAAATCTAAGAAGCAAAGTTGTTACGGGTGGCACGAAGTCAACCCGCAGATTTTATCTAAACATGCAGAGGCCTCTCTCACCGTGATTTTGGCGAGTAGATCTCAATTTTTTGTGTTGTGGGGAAGTTTAGGCTTACATGTTCCTAGCCTACACCGTGTAACAGAATAAACAAAAATAAAAGCAAACTAAAAAAATGAAATTACGTTAATTTACACTAGAATCCGTCGATCGGAATTTGAGGAACGTGGATAAAATTAATATTAACCGAGTGTGTCCACCCAGGAATGACCAGATCTTCCCAAATTCACACTCCGACAGCTTGAAACTGCCGGAGTTCCACGGGGTGACCATGTACATTTTACACTCGTCCCTGAATTGATGACACATATACTGGACCTGCCACTCCGACACTGTGAATATCCTGCCAAGGGGATGAAGGGGAGTGACAAGTCCAACCTGCAACTATGGAACCATCACGAAATGAGAATCCCCTTCCTATCATACAGGGCCGAAAATAAAATTAATACTTCATCTTGGAAGAAGGAGGAAAGAAATAAACAGAAATTCGCCGTGCTGTTTTTATTCAAATACAAAATTTTGTCCAACGGAAAACAAGCCCGAAGCGGGAGAAGAGGTAAAAACGAACAGAAATATATCATACTAAATATGGTGATAAATTTGATTGGCAGAAAAAAATTGAATAACATAAATCGTTACTGAACGTGATTAATTTTGAGGGCGAAACCAATGTTCATCGATTTAAACTGTACTAAAAAGTAGGGTAAAGCGAAGACACAAAAGGTAAAGAGTAGTGATTTTTGTTTTTGTATGATTTGAAAAGTAATTTGTACCACAATTTCAATTTACTGTACTAATCGATTTACCTAAGAATTGGCCCATAGCCTTTATAGTAATAACTTTAAAATTATTTATATAGGACATTAACAATGTAAATTCATGTTTCCACTTTCATGCAGCAATCTACTAATTTTACTTCGTAGTAACGTTCGCAATTTTAAGATAACGGGCCGTAGATTTACCTGTCGCAGTAAAATTAATATTTTTAAAAGTAGTGTTGTGTTGTTGTGCGTCGCATTATTTTGATTTAATTTAATTTGTTTAGTGATTTGTGAATTGTTACATATTGTGTAATTTTTATGTGGTGTTTGTGTTAGTAGAGCAGTTACAATTTTCATAGTGTAGTGAAAGTGTAAGTGTAGTGTTTTAGTGTAGTGGCAATTTTCAAAATATATAGTGAAACTGTAAGTGTAGTTAAAGTTCTCAATGTTTTGACACAACTCAGCTTATTAAGGTAAGCCTAATTTTTATTATGCTGTATAAAACAGCACAAGCACAATTACAGAAAGGAAGTTTTGTAACTGCGACTTTTAGAAAACCTAACAATACATAACATTATTTGAATTTAAATCGCTAATACTTGATCGTTGCAAAATAGATCAAAAATTTAAATAAATATATATTAAATTGACTATTAACTATTTTGCGATGTACTCTTCCGTACCATGTACTTTAGGGTACCATGTACTGTTTTGTGATATCCTGTTTTGTGACATCCATGGAACCGTTCAATCTGAAGGCTGCATGAATTATTTGAATTAATTTACGCAAACCTTGCTCGGGAATGGCTTTCAAAATCCATCGTTTCGTCATCGTTTTAGATAGGTGGCACATGCATTTTGGTTCTTTTTAGCCCAGTCGTTGCTTTCCAAAGCGAGTAATCGTCATCTTTTAGTTCAGAAAGACTTCGAAGTCGCTTCGAAGTCATCTTCGTTCTAATTGGTTCACCGAGATTTGTTCGATCTTTCAGTAATTTCTTGAATAGATCCCAATTGGCTTTATTGTTTGTTAACTTAGGTGAATTATCTTTTTTTATTATCATTGTACTCAGAGTCATGATCACAGGTGAGTAGTCAAATGATAGTCCCTCTAAAGCTCCTTTTGTTAGAAAGAAGTCAAAAAGAGCTGGAATTTTATGTATGTCAGCAGGCCAATATGTTGGTTTATCGCCAGAGAGAAACTCACAGTTGTTTTCGCGAGCTGTATTAAATAACTCTTTCCCATTAGAGGTTGTAACTCTAGATCCCCTAAACTTCATTATTTGCATTCAAATCACCGGCTATAATAAAATTTGGTCCTAATGATTTAAAAAGTCGACTTTAATCTTCTTTTATTAATTGATGGCATGGGGACAGTAAATAGAGGAGATTCTGAGTTTCCTATTATTGATTGATTCAACTTTTATAGTTTTAGCTTGCATAATTTCTTCTTCAATGATGGGCACTTCATAATGTTTAATATTAGTTTTAATAATTACGGTAGACCCATGTAAAGTTATTATTTATATAAATTAAACTCACTTTTAACTTTTTATTAATAAAGATTTATTTAGACTTTTTCTATTTTTTTACATGTTTATCTTTTTATAAGTTTTATTGTTTGACCATCAATCGACGGCTCCTCAAACAATAATAATCTTTCAACTCGATCGATTTCATCGATATCCAAAGCTTAATATTAATTATTACAATATTTCGTAATGCCTAATAAACATATTTTATTTTTGTTATTAAATCATGATAAAGCAAAAATAAATTTTGAAATATAAAATATGTTTATTTTACAAAATACAATTTCATGCAATTTCTCAAATCATTAAATATTTTTCGCGTGTACTTATTTCGAAATGCAAAGTTTATTGCAACGCGAATGATGTCGAAATTTCATGATAAGTGTGTGGCATTACAACCTTCCCTTTTTAGAAAAATTTACCAATTGAAGATTTGTAAATTTTTTTTTTTTTTTTTTTATAATTAACTTCTATAAACATTATCTTGTTATTTTAATTTAGTAATCTTAATTTTACTCAAATGAGTTTATCTTAAATTTGTATTTATATTCATATAAAAAAATTACATTCTTGTTTTTATTTTTTAAGACGATTATTGTGTATTTCTTTAATTTCATTATCTATCTTAATCTTTGAATTCACATCATTTCTTTCTACTATTTCAAAAGGTCCAGTGTAGCTACTTTGAAGCTTTCTTCTCTTACCCCTTTTCAGATAAACGAGATCACCTACGTTAAAATTTCCTGGATTTTTTTTTTATCTAATTCCTTTTTCCTATTTTCTTTTGTTCTTTGTAATAATTCATTAGCTTTTTTGTGCGCTTCTTGTAATCTTCTTCTTCTGCATAATTGTCATAATTATAAATCGGGTTCGTTTTTTCAGTATCTATGAATGATGGTATGGTAGCTAACTTTCCAAACACTAATTCATATGGAGTGTATTGTGTATCAGTATGTGGAGTTGTATTATTATAAGGAAACACAAAGTATGGTAACCATTCATCCCAGTTGCCATTGGTAGTGAAATTATTTAAGTATTCATTTAAAACTCTATGATTTCGTTCTATTGAACCCAAGGTTTCATGATGATATCTTGTCGAGGTGACTTGATTGATTTTTAGTAATTCACAAATGTTTTTCATTACTTCATTTAAAAATTCAGTTCCCATATCTGTTTTTAAAACCTGGAAAATACCATATTTTAACACAAACTTTTCTACTATTGATTTCGCAATGGATATGGCTTCTTTATTTATTAATGGAATTGCTTCTATGTATTTTGTTAATTTGCATTGTAAAGTTAATATGTATCTAAATCCATTCGAAATCTTTAGTAGTCCTACAGTATCTACTGCTAGTATTTCAAAACTACTCCCTGGTGTTTCTGTAATTTTCATTTTCTCTTTCGTATGCCTGATTATCTTATTCTTTTTGCAAGATATACACTTATTTATAAAGTCTTTGACCATTCTACTCATATTTTTCCACACATATCTCTGTTTTATTCTACATATTGTTCTTTTAACACCTGAGTGACCTCCAATTGGATTCGTGTGATTTTCTACAATTATTCCTAACATTTCTTTGGTATCTATTATTCTTTTCGGCGGTTTATAAATTATTATTTTTAAATTATGTTCTTCGTTTTTATCTTTTTTGAGTTCTGCAGAACATTAAATTTATTTTTGAATTCGTTAATATCTATGTGACTAAAAATTAAATCGTTACTTTTCAGCGCTAGTTTATCTATTTTCAGTTTTTGCATGCAGTTAATTAACTTCACCAATTTTGAATTCATTTCCATAATTGGATTATTGCTAATCAAAATAGTCACAGTTTTTGTCATTGCCGAATTTATTTATGACCTCTAAACCTTTTGTTACATTTATAAATTTATTATTTTTAGTTTCTCGCGAGTTTTCTGTTCTTTCATACACAAACCTTAATTCTTTTAATTTGTTAACTTCAGTTATAGATGTACATTCCCAAGCGTAGAGTTGATCAGGCTTTTTTCTTGGCACCTCTACACTAAAATCTTTAGAATTTTCATCAAGTTTGTTTTTCATACTTCTAGTGATTACTTTAATTTTTTCTTTTGGTATTTATACAAAAATAAAAAATAAATAAATAAAATAAATAAATAAATTATTATTTAATGCTTCAGTATCCCAAACTAATCTAGATAAAGCATCTGCATTGGTATTTAGTTTACCTTGTTTGAAAATTATTTTAAAATTGTAGTCAATTAGATCTAATCGTATTCTGGTCATTTTAGACGATGGGTTCTTCTTTGTAAACAGACTTACAAGTGGTCTGTGGTCAGTTACCACAGTAAATTGTCTACCGTAAAGGTAAGGTTTAAAATAATTTATAGCCCAATGTATAGCTAATAATTCTTTTTCAATAACTGGTTTGTTTAGTTCGTGTTTATCCATAGATCTACTTGCGTAGGCAATTGGTAGATCTTTCCCAATATCACCTTGTGATAAGACAGCACCTAACGTGAAATTTGATGCATCCGTTGTTAGAACACACTCTTTATCAAAATTTGGATACTGTAAGATTGGTGGATCGATTAATTTTGTTTTTAGTAAATTAAATGCTTTTTCACAATCGTCAGACCAAACAAATGCTGTTCCCTTTTTTAATAGGTTATTTAGAGGTTTCGCTATCAAGGCAAAGTTGTTGATGAACCTTCTATAATAGTTACAGAATGCAACGAATCGGCGTGTACTATCCGAATCGGTTGGGCGTGGATAATTTTTAATCACTTCATATTTCGCAGGGTCAGGCTTAACCCCTTCACTTGTGATGTAGTGACCTAAATACGTGACTTCCATTTTTAAGAAATTACATTTAGATGGATTGATTTTTAAATTATAGTCTCTTAATCTTTTAAATATTGTATTTTAATTAAATTATTATTATGGTGTTTCATTCCACAACCAAAAACAATTATATCATCCACATATAAAAACGCAAGTTCCTCAAGTCCAGCTAATGCTATTGATAGCATTCTTTGGAAGCTATTGGTGGATATTTTAAGTCCAAACGGTAACCTTTTAAATTGAAAGTGTCCTTTATTTGTCGAAAAGGCTGTCATAGGGCGAGATTCCTTCACTAGTTCTATTTGATGAAATGAACTAGCTAGGTCTAGCGTTGAAAAATATTTCGCTCGGCCTAAATTATCTAATATGTCCTCTAGACGAGTTAATGGAAATTTATCGTTTATAATTTTTTTATTTAGTTGCCTATAATCTACAACTAATCTCCATTTCTTATCGCCCTCAGACGATTTTTTTGGCACAATTAACAATGGAGAATTTTACGGACTGATTGAAGGTTCTATTATATCATTATTTAAAAGGTTTTCGATTTCTTTATCTATTTCATTATAATTAGCTTTTGGTAACCTATAGTTTTTTATATAGACAGGAGTACTGTTTTCTTTTAGAATTTCTTGTTTGTAAAAATTGTTTGTTGTTAATGTATCACCTGAAACGTAGAAAACATCTATAAATTCCCTACAAATTTTAAAAATTTCTTTTTTTTCATAATCATTATTATTTTCCATGTTTAATTCTTTAATTATTTTTGTGTACCGTTCTTCATTTGAAATGTTAGTATTTTTAGTGTTCCATATTATATGATAATTACTTAAATTCTTTAATTTTGGTTCATATTTATCTATTTGCACTGCTTGTTCATTAGTGTTTATTATTCTTATATGTGCAATACCATTCTTAGGAATTATGCAAATAAATACTCCTTTACTTATTTCTTCATTTAAAATTATGCTATCTTCACTTCTTTTAATATTTAGAGCTTTTAAAATTTCTGTTCTCGCTGGTATTGTAAAAGTGTTTTGTGTTGGGAGATTGGTCTCCAAGGGTAGAATAATTTCTTCATCTACTGAGTTAATTGTGATTGCGTAAAGTTCGTAATCAATCTTATATCCATTTTTGCTCAAAAAATCCCTACCTATTATTACATTAGTGTTTATGGGGAAATCTTTATTTACTATATGTATATTTTGTTTTATAATTTGATTATGGAATTTAAAGTTTGTATATACAGTTCCTAATGAATATGTTTCGGAGTCTGTCACTCCCGTTATTCTACATTTATTTTTACTATCTATAGCTACATTTTCTTTTAATTTATCCATTTTGCAAACAGTGATATCCGATCCTGTATCAACCAGAAATGTCAAGACGTCTCCGGACAAATCTGATTGTAACATTACCAGACTTCCTGAATTTGCATTTATATGGAAAATTAGTGAATTGCTAACTCGTTTAATTGTTTTGTTATATCCTCCTGTGATGTTATCGGAGGAATAACCCCGTTTCCCGAGCTTTGTAATACGTGTATATTTCGGTTGTTGCGATTTTCATTGTTATAAATTTGATTTCTATGATTTTGATTATTATAATTTTGTTTTCTGTAATCAAAATATGCTTTGTTATAACTATTATTTCGGTTTGAGAAACGATTCGAATTTCGTTGCCCATAGTTTGTATTAGCATGATATGAATTATTTTTGTTCAGATAACTATTACTATTTCTGTAGTTATTGTAGTGTTCACTATTATAACTGTTATTGCTCCGACCGGCAATTCTACTGTTCCTATTAAATTTGTTTCTCGTAGATTGAAATATTTAATGTTTAAGTGGTGACACATTTTGTGTGCCTGTTTGAAAATTTTTTGAGGCCTCTCTTGCAACTTCTATAGCCTCAGATAAAGCTTTTGATATGGTTTTTGATATTGGTTTTAATATATCTGTTAATCCCTCTTTGAATGCATTTAAACCCAATTAATCCGATATCAAATGTACGGTTTTTTTATCTGCATCAGTTAGGATTTTTACTTGTACACTATTTAGTTCATTAACTAACTTTTCAATCTTTTCTATATAATGTTCTATTTTACCCGTTTGCCTAAGTCTATGTATTTCTGATAGTATCTCTAGTGGAGAACACCTTAAGCCAAAAGCTTTGTTAAATAGTTCTTTTAATTTCTTAAAAGTCTCTGGTTTTTCTTCTAACGTAATTTTTGATTTTACACTATCACTAATTTTAGCTGCTAACACTATCGCGATCAATTTTGGTTGATCAGCTATTTTTAATTCGTCATGTAGCAATTTGACTAAACTTAAAAAATTTTCTAATTCTTTGTGTTCACCTGTGAAGGTCAGTAACACTTTAATCACTTCACTAATTTTTAGATCCATTTTCTTCTTAAATGGCATCTACGCATAGTTTAAATTAATTTCATATCTAATATTATAAATTTGATCACACACACCGAAATTATATGTATGTCTTAAAAATTATTTAAATCATCTGTTTTAAATTGTAATTTAATAGTAATCACAACAACAACACTCGTTTAAAAATATAATAAAAAAATTTCTTTTATACAAATATGTTTTGAAATTAGATATTTCTGACATAATTTTTTCTTATGTAATATATTATTGCTATGTATGATTTTTGTTATGTTATCGTGTTATTATAGTTTATGAGTTTATTACTCTTGTTAAATTTGCAACAATACTACTATTATAACTTTAGTTACCTTAAGATATCCTGACAGGTCCATATTATTTGATAGTTGTAGTTGATGGTTGTTGCTCATGGTTTTTTTTTCTCTCCTTATTCTGTGTAGTTTCGATGTCCCTCACACCATTGAAGAAATCCATTTTGTATTATTTATAATTATACCCAAATTTTAAGTGGGGGTTTCCACTCTCGACTATCAATTTTTTTTTTAATATATGTATATATATATATATATATATAAATATATAGTGTGGTGCGACGGACACCCAACACTTTAGATTAACTTTTTATTCATTAACAATTTTTTTTTTTTTATAATAATATTAATTATTATAATTTATGACCATTGTTTTAGATTAACAAGGTATTGTCACTTTATTAAACTAGCTATTATTATTATTAACTATTATTATTATTACTTTATCATCAAATATTTTTTTTAGACATTTATTTCACTAGTTTAAACATTTTTATTGTAAACTCACTGTAGCTTCAAGTTCGTATTGGCAAGATCGCCATGTAAAGTTATTATTTATATAAATTAAACTCACTTTTAACTTTTTTTAATAAAGATTTATTTAGACTTTTTCTATTTTTTTTTACATGTTTATCTTTTTATAAGCTTTATTGTTTGACCATCAATCGACGGCTCCTCAAACAATAATAATCTTTCAACTCGATCGATTTCATCGATATCCAAAACTTAATATTAATTATTACAATATTTCGTAATGCCTAATAAACATATTTTATTTTTGTTATTAAATCATGATAAAGCAAAAATAAATTTTGAAATATAAAATATGTTTATTTTACAAAATACAATTTCATGCAATTTCTCAAATCATTAAATATTTTTCGCGTGTACTTATTTCGAAATGCAAAGTTTATTGCAACGCGAATGATGTCGAAATTTCATGATAAGTGTGTGGCATTACACCCGCCTTTAGCGTTTCCTCCTGGATGAATGGCACGGTTGCATTCATAGTCACGTATTTTAATAAATGAAATTTCTGTTAAATGAGTGTCCGAAATAAGACATATATCTATTTTTTCTAAGTTTAGAAAAATATCTAGTTCTGGAACATGCTGTGTTAATCCATTCGCGTTCCAAATCACAATTCTAAGTGATATATTCATTTGATTAGTATAGCATTGATGTAAGCTCATTCGTAGCTTCTTGTCTATTCAGCCGCTTATATATAGCTTGCAGACCACGTTCTTGTTTTGCTAGGCGTGCATTTATCGTTTCTTTACTTCGAAATATTCTTTCTAGTGGATTTCTTTAACAGTATTGGGCTGTCGCCCCCAACCCCCGCTTGTCTAGAAGAAATTATAACAACTGCTTTTATATTAAAACAACAAATACTAGGATTGCAAAATATTTTCCAAAATGTATGTTTTTATGCAGGTATGTCATATTCTAAGATTAGGAACCCGAAAGCCGCTTAGCATTCATCTTCTCCGCACAAGGATAACCCCTAAGTAAAAGGAAAGAAAAGAAGAAAATGTTGCAATTTTATCATAAATTTACAATTTTAACATCAAAATTTATTAAAAAACTTATCATTATTTATTATTTTTTAACTTGTCACAAAAAAATGAATATGTCAAAATTTTCGCAGAAAATGTGATAATTTTTTCGAAATTTTTGGATAGCACCCTCCTAAAAACGATAGATACACAATCATACAAAGAAATTTTTTTCGAACTGTGAAATTTGCTGACAGCAATTTTTTTACTAAAACAACGCAAAACAAAAAAAATTTTAAATTCCATAAGAGTGATAAAGAAAAGCAGTTTTTTTTATTTCATTTTTATAGTAAAATTTTATGGTTTTACATTTTGGCATAACCTAAAAAATTCATAAAAGATTTGTACATTTTCGTACATTTCCATTTTTTTTTAATATATTTTAATTTTTATATGCACTGTACCACAAAAAACCATAACCTTAACAAATTTAAACTCGAGAAAAAAAAAACAAATCGACATTTGACTATGAAATAATGACCTACCTAATTTTCTTTTTACAAGATAGATACGTTCCAAGAAAATTGGTGTAAAAAAAATCGTGTAAAAAAGATATTGGCTTAATGAAAAAATAATACATTGGTTGCAGACGTAAAAAAGCAACGAAAAAGTACAATAAACAATATATCAAAAAATTCCTGTTAGAGCTTACTTAAAAATTTATTTTTCGTTTTTGCACATTTTAATTCATTAAATATATTATATTTTTTTTTAATCCAAGCCATCTGTTTTGGGGCCGAAGCACTCCCAACTCTTTCGCGGTTTATTTTTCCGTCTTACTTTACGCATCATCATCATAGGGCCGATTTAAGTTACCATCCGCGCATTGCATAGCTCCATGCCAGCGTATACTGGACATAGAAGATGGGTCGGGGTCTTAGTTGTGTTCCTTTTACTCACAGATCTGTAATCTGTTAATGAAAACTTCCTTTTGCCTCCAACCTTTATCGGGATTCGAACCCGGTACCTCCCGCTCCAAACATCAAAACTTTAACCACTGTGCCATTTGGTCGGTAAAAAAAGAAAGAAAAAATATGACTTGTAATAAAGAAAATAGTATCAGAATTTCATTAAAGAGTAAAAATAGTATAAACCATAATAAAATTTTATTCACTGTCCTTTTCTGACAATAAACGCATACGTTTGCGAAAGAGTGCAATATCAATGCTATTATTAGAAATATTATTTTCATCTTCTTGCGAAAATATTTCTATATTACTATCACTAGACTTTGGTGTTGATTATTCTGTAGTTTTTAGAACGGAATCGTTTATTAAAGATTGTGTTTGCTTTCGGGATAAACCATTATAAAGTTCTCTGTAAGATGCCATTATAGTGATTTCAGTTCACGTTGAAATTTTCCAGATCCTGCCTCATCAGCATCATATTGTTCAAAATGATTACCCAATTTCCTGGCAAGATCAAGACCTTCCTTAATTAAAGCTGCATTAAAAGCGAGAGAATAAACTTCGTCATTATCGCTACTGTCTCTGCCATGATGAGTCTCAAGGGTGAGGTCTACAATTTCATTTTCACTAAAGCTTTTATGAACTAACAACTCCCGTATATCTGCAAATGATACCATCTCCACCAATTGTATGTCCTAGTGTTATGATGTCAGTAAATTCGGCGGTTTCATGGATGACAGGATCTTTGCTTTGCACACATTCTGGCCAAACTTTTTTCCAATATGCGTTCAAGGTTGATGGCCTTAATTCTGCTAGCGCAAATCCAACTTGATTAACGCAGTCCATAATTGAATTATTCTTCCATACATCAATGACTGTATTGGAATAAACGTTTTATGTAATACGTTTTAAACGTAGCAATTATACGTTGGTCTAGCGGTTGTATTAAGAATGGCAGAAAACAAAATTGCACATTTGGGTGCACCAAGACCAGGTGGCCAGGTGCATTGTCTAGAACTAAAACAAGTTTAAATTCTAGACATTCTACATTCAAGTAGTGTCTAACTTCTGGGATGAAGTATTTCGTAAACCACTCTGTAAAGATTGCAGTGGTCACCCAAGCATTTTTGTTTGCCATCCAGTGAATTGGCAATTTATTGAAACCTACGCCTTTCATCGAACGTGGTCTTAAGGCACGATTTACTAGCCGTGTTTTAACATTCGATCTCCTGAAGCATTGGAACAAAACAACAATATAACATGGTCCTTTGCTACTTTAAAACCACTAGCAGATGTCTACGATTTTGCTACATAAGTCCTATTAGGCATTCTTTTCCAAAAAAACGCCATTTTCATCGGAATTCCAAACTTGATCTGCAGTGTATCCCGTATCTTCAATAGTTTTACGGAGTTTTGGAGGAAATTATTTAGCAGCCAATTCATCTGCAGGTGCAGTTTCTCCCTTAATTTTTTTATTGTGGAGGGCATGCCTTTTAAGAAAACCGGTCATGCACCTTGTGCTTGCAGAGAAGTCAAACACTTTGTTTGACTGAGATGAAGTGCCTGGTTCAACTTCTTTAATACGTTTATAGATTCTTAATTCTGTTTAATGATAGTTATTTGGTTTACTGGTATTCATTTTTGTGGTTTATCTTCAATCCATATTACCAAAGCTTTTCCCATTTTCTCTTTCACAATATCTCTTATATATGATGATAATTTAGCACTTATTACTGTTCCAAAACATACAGATTTTCTAATCGCAGTTTGATTCTTCTTAATCGTTCTTATGGTAGCTTCATGAAAATTAAAATTCTTTCCTACATCCGTTGAACCTTGTCCTGTTGCAATTTGATCTAAACTTTAATTTTAGTATCTAAACTGATCGCTTTCCTCTTCGTTTTTGTTACAGGTGCATAATGTTACATGTTGTTAAGGCTATCAAAATATATTTTATCTATGTGTTATTATAATTAATAATGCAAAGATTTGAAAATTATTTGAAACTTACCAGTTATTGGATTTTGGCAGAATTAATAAATTTATACGAGCACTAATCTTATTTTACTTATAACCTTTTAAACAACCACAACATCTTAACTTTTTACGAAACAAAAAGAAAATACACATATGTATAATAGACATAATCAGCCGTTCCACACGGGTTGTCAAATGAAATCGACTTCACGCTTCAAAATAAGTCGTAATAGATTTTTTATTGCTAATTCAACACTTTATTTTATATTTAAACACAACATTTTTTTGTATTGTTTTATTTTGCTCTCTCTAAAATAAAATTAAAACTAAAATCTACATCTCAAAAATGGCCTTAATTTTTTTTATGTCATTTCTTTTTTTGTTGAAGCTTCTTCACAGAAAATTATTTTGTTGAAAAATGAGTCGCAATTAAAACCGGTATCATAGATAAACGGGGAAAGAAACGAAGATGAAGCCGCTTCTTGACAACCCGTGTGGAATGGCTCAATGAGTTGTGAAAAATATAATGCGAAGTTTAAAATGTATAATTTGTGAGCAGTGCAAATAAAAAAATAATATGTGTGTACAAAAAAAAAATTCAGAAAACAAATATTCATAGAATTTTGAAAATCGTGTTAAAACAAAACAGTTCGTGTAAAAAGAGATTTTTTTTTAATTCGTGTTAAATCAAATTCGTGTAAAAAAAGCACACTAACACCATCACAATTATTTTCACAGTAAAATTTTACTGACAACATTTTTTGTTTCGTACACAACCAGTAAAATCTATATTTTTTCTCGCTTTTGTTTTTGCTGACAGCAAATTTTTTTCCATGGAATAATGCCATAATGTTTATTTTTAAACATTGATGTACATAAAGAAATAGTTCATTTTTTCTTTCAAATAAAACAAAATTTTTTTGCCGAATTTTGGTAAATAGAATTCCACGTAAAACAGAAGAACAAATTTTAAACGTTTAATAAAATAACTGATTCAGTTTTTAATCTCATGTTTTTTGAGATCGCTTTCAAGTTTAGACGAGAAGTTTTCAATAATATTAATATCCGGTGATTGGGCAGGTCTTTTCATGACATGGGGAGTATTCCAAATGAGCGAAGTTTGAACAATTTAGGATTTGCGTATCGGATCATTGTCACATCCAAGTAGAACATCTATTTGCTTTAGTTGATACAACTCGGAATCGGTCAGCGGATTGATAGATCTAAAGTGTGAATTGCTGATAACAATCAATTGAGTTGGAAGTTTAAAGCAATATCCAGGTACGAGTATACTATATGCTTGGGCCAAAATTTTATAATCATGGTCAACACAAGACCTTACTTTGAGATCAGATACTCCCTAGGCCAGTCCAGCCCGTGACCTATTCAAAGTATAAATGCTAGCCTTGGCTCTATGGATTCCCAGATAACTAACGCAATCCCAGATAGTTTTCCGCTCTCGGAAGCATTGATATTATTGGCCGGTTCGGACTATGATAATTTTCGATGATTTCAGTTTTGGTTGGATCATTGTGGTTCGCAGGTATCAAATAAGTTGTTGCTTGTTGAGGTTGATGCGCTCGCTTCTGTGATACACATTTTTTTCTTATCGGTATAAAGAATGGCGGATTAGTAACTTCTTCAATGTGTAGCAAGGTATTAAGTATATCTTTTGTTGCATTTAAAACAGCTTTACGAGTTTTTACATTGGCTTACAACATGCTCATCTAATAAAAAATTGTAGCAACGATTTAGAGTTTTCATTAATTCTCGTCGACCATCAACCCCCATATTACGAAATTAGTTACACGTAAACAGTTTGTGATGTTCATCGGTGCATAATGGGCAAGAAGGTTCCTGTGTTACGTAAACCGACTTACTGGACGAAGATAATTTAGGTGCATTATGAACTCGTTTAGACCCGGAATTTCCTAAAGCATCCATTCTTTTAGATACAAATGCTAAAAACTGGTCTATGGTAGAAAATTCCGTTACTGAGGTTTCGAATCTCGACAATTATTGGAACTCCTTATCCACCTTCTCCGTTTCTAAATAAATAATCCAAAATTTCGCTCGGAAGCTCCGGCTGGACCTAACAACTTCAAACCTCGTAATGTCTCATCAACGCTATCATAAATCGTCATCAACCCACAGGCGGAGGGGGTTGAAATAAGTTTGGGTTGAGATTAAAAGTCAATGTGGTAACAATGTGGTATTCTCATGAATGGTTGAAGTAAGCACGTCATGGAAGGCCTGCCATTGCCAGTAGCTTTCATCGAAAACAAGCAATGTCAGTCACTATAATTCTTCTATTAATCAATCTGATGACTTAATGGCTGTAATGAATATTTGGGAGGCTTTCCGGGAAGGGAACACATTGTTCAAATAATTTTCAAGCATTTGATAAAAAAATAATTGTAATTGGTATATATCCTTCCTTCTTCAAATATTTCTCGTTTTTTTTGTTATTAATTAATAAAGTTTGTTCATTCGAATCAAATTTTTTGTATATATAGGTTAGGTCAAATACTTCTGTTTGATCCCAAAACTCCCACTGTTCAACATTTTATTCTTCGAATGTACCCAACGTGACTTTCTACGTTCCATATATACGAGTATACCCACTATTAGTATGCTAAAGTTATCCAATTTATTTTGTGTTAGTTTACGATACAATTCAATCACAAAGGAATATAGAAAACGAGCTGAACATTTTATTTTGCCTTCCATGTTTTCCTATTTTGAAACTTTTTTTGCTAAAATAAATTTTTGTCTATGCTATGGTTTTGTCGTCGATGTTGTTGCTTTTAACATTTCTTCTGTTGCTGTTGGATGTTAACATTTAAAAAAAAATGGAAAATTGAAATAAAAAGAAACATAATTAAATTTCTTTGTGAAAAATGATCAGAATATTAAAAAAAAGAAAATTTCTTGAACAAACAAAGAAATAGCGCAAATAGAATTCTATAATTTTCCTTTAATTTCGAGAAAATTGCTTTAGGTTTTCACGTTATGTAGCTCGAGCTGTATATAAATATATTTTTCGGAATTTCCATTCGAATATTAATTCTATTTTCACATTGCGGTATCAATTCATCATTTCCAAATTTTTTGTGTGTTCGCCGTTTTGTATACTTACCAAGAAAAAAAACTCCTAATGTTAAATTTTTCCGACTGCAAAGGAAATATTATGAATATGTACGTGTATATCGCGTTGGATTTAAATTTAAGCCGAAAAAGGCACGTGGTATGAAAAATATCATAAAATGGGGGTAGATGTGCCTTCTGAATATACGCGGATGTATTATAATATATGAACGCGAAAACAACCAAAAAAAAATGTATATCACTAATTGAATTTCCTTACATCAATAAATAATTTAAGGTTGATTTAAAAGAAAAACAAACGAGAAAAAACAAAATTTCCAAGAAGAAAAATAATAAAATAACGGAAAGTATCGTAAATTTTCATTTGTATACACACGATAAATTCTTAAGCAGTCGAGCATCATCATCAGCAGAAGCAGCATCGCTATCACAGTATATATAGTAGCAGCACAAGCTAAAATCTTTATTTATAGTCAAACTACGCTTGTAATAATAGCTTGAACGTCATGAATATATATCTGAGTACCCTTTCCTCCTATATTCATTTTACTCGTATATTTTACCGACGACCCCGTATCGCACACCAAAAATATATACGGATACTTAAAGTATCATAATTTTTCTTCATTTTCTTTTTAGAACATATGCATTTTCGTCGACGGTTTACGATCTCCATTCAATCTTTTACTTTTATGTATATTTACCTACATACGTATTTACAAGGATCAGTGATTTTTAAACAGCGTACCGTGGAACATCGTGAAATTTGTAGCGTTCCGCAACCATACTCAGCTACCCAAGTAACATTGTTCGAGCTGGTAGTTCCGACGATGCTCCAGAACAGCTCTAAAATAGCAAATTAGTAGCTAGTTGCAAAATATAAGCAATAATAAACACTTCTAGCTGTATTAAAAATTTGAGAAGCTCTTTAAAATATGTTTTCGATACTACAAGCTTTTTAATTTTTTAAAGCAAATAGCACTATTTTGTAACTTTAAAAGGTGCTTTAGAGCTATAAAAATCACAACATTAGAGCTTGTTTAATAATAAAGCTATCAACTTTAATTAAGTGATATATTTGCATTAATAGCTAAAATAAAAATAATTTAAAGTTGTTAGCTTCAATACTTATTAGTAATAATCTTGCAAAATATTTGACTTATTAAAAGCAGTTTTATTTACTGCTGGAATAAAAAAAGCTTTTATAATACTTCTGGATTAATTCTATGTTGATATGAAGCTTTAAATTACTGTTGCAACTGTTTAGAAACTTGTCGCTTTAATAATATAATGAAAACTGTAACTACTACAAATTACCGGTCTATTTGACAAATTCAACAATACATTATATTTTTTGGTAATATAAAACCCGTCAAAAATGTATAGTTCAAAAACATGGAAAAAATATAAACTGAGTAGTACATACAGATATCAAATTAAGAGAAATCGTATACTACTAGCTGACCTGCGACTGAATAATCAGTCACGTGAATACATTTTGTTGAATTTTTGGTTAAGAAATGATTAAGAAGATTTTTTAAGATGTAAATTTGATGCACTTTTATCAAAAATAAAATAAATTCATATACGTGGTTAATTTTTAAATCTTAAACGGCAAGCACGCGCTCAAATGAAAACAGTATGACTTACGTGTCAAGTCAATTAGTCATATCTCAAACAGGAAGCGCGCGCTCGGGATCACATTATCACTTACGCACCCAAACTAAATATTAAAATCTCAAAAGGGAAAAGCACACAATTGCTGAGGCAAACTTTAATCTAAATATTTCATAAGAAATGTACAAAAGGATAATAAAATAGTAGTAGAAGGTAGATAATAAAATAGTAAAATACAGTACAATTTACATGCACAGAATCTCTTCAAAAAATACATTCTTTGTTGTGATTCGCCCATCCCGATCAGCTGATTGATCGCTTGTCTCAACGATAAACACCTTGAGTCCGTCAAATGAGCGGCATCGTGAAAAGGTCACATACATCTGATCATGCGTAAATACGGGGGCCGGCAAGTACACTCCTACCTTCTTCAAGCTTTAACCCTGACTCTTGTCGATGGTTATGGCGAACGCGAGCTGAACCGGAAATTGAACGCGAGACATTTTAAATGAGAAGATGCCTTCCGAAGGTGAGAGCTTAATGCGTGGGATGAGAACGCGCTCGCCTTTTGAGAAGCCAGTCAGCACCTCACATTCCAGAATGTAGCGGTTTATTTTTGCGACGCGCATGCGTGTTTCATTGATTTGACCCTTGCTATTATTTAGATTCCTCATCAAACGAACGATCGCGTTTACCTATAGCGGGATGGCATGGCGCGGCAATCCGGACCCTTCAATCTTGTTGAGAAACTTGACGGGTAGGCAGAGTTCCTCATGCATGTCGTCAGTCTCAAGTTTATCAGCACTATGTTTGACTTCTTGTTCGCTGGGCAGGAGGTCAAGCACCTGCTGATTTATTAGCGCGCAATCATCATTCTTGGGTGCAAGGATGGTGCGCTCCTCGATGGTTCCTTCGGCTGGTGTTGTGTTGATGTCACGGAAGTGTGATCGAGTCGGTTCGAGCATTGCCGCTTCCAACAGAAAGCAAATATTGCGCAAACTCGTCCTCACCTTCATCGACGCGCACGTCTTTGGTGAGTGTAAACTTATTTACCAATTTCCAAAGCGGGTTCAACTTTATGGTCGATTCACAAGTTCGCGCGCGTCCTGCCTTCAGGTAGTCACCACACATGAGGATGATTTTCCCAGCTAATGGAACACCCACTACCCGTCTATGATTGTGAGCTCTGCTCCTGGCATAATTAACTTTGAATTTAAATCGCGCGTCAACCATTAAGCTGTTTTACTAACTGTTTTACAACTTTGAATTTGAATCGCGCGCCACTAATTTGAACAAAATATTTGCTTTTTGGTCGTCGCATAAAATTCTCAAATATAGCAGCATTTCACCCGCACAAAAACTTGAAATTTTTTTGAAACCATCTGAGGTAACAGCCCCCCCCCTCCCCCGCCCCTTTAGCCCACGCACAGCGCAATATTTATGTCGACCTACCCTGAAAAAATGTAACAGATCGGATTATGTTTAGGGGTCATTTTAGGGTTGTGTATGAAAAAATTAAGAATATTAATATAATAGATAGATAGATAGAAGCTGACCTTCGACTGAATAATCACTCATGTGAATACATTTTATTGAATTTTTGGTTAAGAAATAATTAAGAAGATTTGATGTAAATTTGATGCTGATTTGATTATCAAAAATAAAGTAAATTCATATACGCGGCTAATTTTTAAATCTTAAATAGATAGAGTGTCATGACAAAATTGTATTTTTACACTCGCAACTATTAACACCAAAATGTATGTAAAATCATTTTATGTTCCCTGTTTTGTTTAATTGAGATTCAATTACAAATTTTCTACTCATTTTGTCATCACAGTGTGTCATCACAGAAACATCGGCAATTTTAATAAATTTTGCCATTGTCACGGTGTAATGCGCATGATCATAAATTCAATATAAACATATTTTGTCATGGCATTCTGGCGTCGTGACAAAATTTTGCTGAAAACACCTGTGGTACCCGTTTCAGGTACTTCCCGGTGGAATTTTCCCGATTTTTCTAGCAAAGGCACACCGCTATATTTATGTCGACCTACCCTGAAAAATTTAAACGGATCGGATCATGTTTAGGGTTCATTTTAGCGTTGAGTTTGAAAAAATTAAGCGTATTAATATAATAGATTTAAAAAAAAACAAATTTTCCAAAACTAATTCTGAGGAAGCAATATCATATAATTTTGAAATTCTAAACCAGATTTCTACAGAAAATGTTGACAGTTGTTCCTTCGGTGATACGAATGAGATATCCAGAGATACCACGGTCCCGGATAACAACAACGACTCTTCTAGCAAACAAGAAAGTAATAATTTTATTACTAATTTTAAAGAAGAACTACGTAAGTGGGCATTGAAAATTAATATTAGACATCAAGCTCTTAACAGTTTATTAATTTTGTTGCGGAAATCTGAATTAATCGACGAAAGTCTACCGAAAGACTCACGGACGCTGCTAGAAACCCCCAACTTAGTTTCATTGCATTCTATAGGTACAGGTAAATTCTGGTATCAGGGTTTAGAATGCTGTCTGCAACAATACTTTAGTGATTTCCTAGACAAATCAATGGACATTTCTCTTAATTTTAATATCGACGGGCTACCTCTTTACAAAAGTTCAAAATGGCAATTTTGGCCAATTCTTTTTAACATTTTTGAAATTCGCACTTTTAAACCAATGGTTGTTGGTATTTATTGTGGTAAAGGGAAGCCATCCGATTTAACGGACTACCTAAGCCAATTCGTGGATGAGTGTAAACACCTTGTAGAAAATGGGATTTTGATTAACGGACACAAATTGTCTATAAAACTAAGATGTTTTATTTGTGATTCACCAGCAAGAGCTTATATTAAAGGTACATACATACATAATATAGATTACTTTTAGCTGATTTAAAAAAATATTAATATTTTTAAATAGGTGTTACTTATTTTAACGGAAAACACGGTTGCATGAAATGTACTGTCGTTGGCGAGTACATATCTTATTGCACAGTTTTTCTGAATACACAATGTGACAAAAGAACTAATGAAGGATTTCGACGCCGAATTTATGGATCTCATCATAAAAGCAATTCAATATTAGAGAACTTACCTATAGATATGGTTGAAGATTTTCCAGTAGAAGATTCACTGCATTTAATAGACCTAGGTAAATATTATCCGTTTACATTTGGTTAAAAATAAATTCTACTTAATGTCGATTGCAGGTATAGTTAAAAAATGTTTAACTGGTTGGACCCATGGGGAGTTTAAAGGCACTGAAATAAAGTTTTCAGCAACAGATATTATAAATATTACCGATAAGCTAATTAAAATAAAAATGCCCATCGAAATACATCGCGCGGTTCGGGGCTTGGATTGCCTCTCGTATTGGAAAGGTACGGAGTATCGAACCTTTTTATATTATTTGGGTGTAGTGGTTTTAAAAGATCATTTACGTTATGATGTTTATGAGCATTTCTTATCACTCTTCTGTGCAATAAACATATGTTCAAGTGATGCGTTTAAACACTTGCTTCCGTTAGCAAGAGTCCTTTTAGATCATTACATTGAAAAGTATATTGAGCTCTACAGAAAGAAAAGTATAACAAGCAATGTTCATAATTTAAGTCATCTTGTTGATGAAGTCGAACGTTTTGGAATTCTCAATTCATTTAATGCATATCCGTTTGAAAACCTTCTTTCTACTTTAAAACGTATGTTGAGAACAGGGTCAAATCCACTAGCACAAGCTGCTAATCGAATTACGGAACTTAACAAAATAAACAAACATGAAATAAAACAAAATACATTCCCGATTCTTAAAAATGCTAACGATGATGGGTCCTATTACTCGATTATTTTAGAGAACTTTTTAATAAATAATTCAATGAGTAATAAATTAATTCTAACTGGAAATAATCAAATAGTCGGATTCGAAAGTGCAATACAAAACAAGAATCAAATTCTCATAAAAGGAATTCCCCTGAAAACGGCGACTAATTTTTTTATTACACCCATAAAATCATCGCATTTAAATATATATTTTTCTACAACCGAAGAAGACTTGAAAAGCAATTACCAGATAAGTGATATAAAATGCAAATTAGTGGCTGTTCCCTACAAAAATGAAGGTATAGTTTTCATCCCGCTTATTCACAGTCTCTAATATTGAACTGGAAGAGTAATAAAAACAAATTTAATATTAAAAAATTTATCACATGTATTTCAAAGATAAAATAATTTTTATTAACAAAATAAATATAAATTTAATTAACAATTTTAACAACGTAAACAAACTAAACATACAACTTAGTTTTTATTAAATAATTCAGTTTTAATAATAAAATATATAAGATAGAAGTTGATTGTTTATTCCTAAGATGTTTTCAATACTTCGGAGCTCTCGAGGAATTTATCACTTAAATTTTCCCTATAAAATAAAAACATGTTATTTCAAAAACATCCATTATAAGTTTAATTGTTTGAAGAAATTACTTACTGTCCATTAATTTGTATTTCGCCCACACTTGCTACGTTTATTTCAAAGCTGGCTGAATCCCTACAATCATCTATTTCTAACTTCTTAGATTTATTTACTTCAATATGCTTTGGTCTATTACGTGCAGTCGACTTCCTTTTCTGACCTTTCTCTTGAATTAGGAATCTAGTGGCATTTCTTAGCAAAGTTTTAAAAAAGTTTTGAGTTTTGCTAAGCGAGAAACCCGAATCTGCATTTATTATTATGTTTGCGAAGGACTGAATAATATTCTTAAACGATAAGAAAGCAATGTTTCCATCTTCCTGTGATGTTGAGGCTCCTGTCCACGAGCACTGAACTAAAAATGATCTGCAGAAAATTGTATCGATAAGCTCGTAGCAACATGTCCACCCTTCGCCATATCGACTGCCATTTTTTTCAACAATGAATCCCATTTGAGCAACCTAAAAGTATTTAATATTTGATAATTAAATTATTTTTAATATGACGCAATTATTTTCATACCATTGAATTCATAGCCATTTCTGATTGAACAAACGAATTGAATGATTTTGCTTCCTCAAGCGAAGATATTTTTTTAAATCTATTTAACGTAAAAATGTTGTCATCAATGGCTGCAGTCACAACATTATTTCTTACTAAGTTCTCAATTTGCGTAAATATTTTTAAGAAACCAGTGTTCATATCATTCCGAATTTCGGCTTGCTGATTTAAAATTAGTCGTTGGTTCTCCAACAGCTGGAACATTATATCCGTAACATCGGTCGAGTGTGCAGTCGTGTCACTTGTTGGTGGCTCAATGTTCGGATGAATCTCTTCGTACATCGGTGATTGTGGTGCTTCACCATGTTCGTGGCCTTGATTTATTGGATATACATAATTTTCCTCCGAAATATTTGTATTTATTGGTACACCTGTTTGTACATTCATTTTTTCCGCGAGCTCTTCAAAATTGGGTTGTGGAGAGCGTGTGGCACCGAATTTTCTTTTCCTGTTGCCCATTTCGGTAGTGATTGTAATGGCACTATCGTCACTTTCATTGTCATCCTCCGTTGTTATATTTTTAGATAACAATTCCTCCTCTACTTGTTCAGCTATGCCAAACGTTTTGATTTTGGCACGTTTGACAATACATGGTCTGGCGACCCATGTTGTTTTATCTGGTTGCGCAAAAGCGTTCTTGATTATAATATTCCGCTTGCGGGAACTCCAATTCGAAGGAGGGTACCAAAACACACCATTATTTTCAAGCGCTTCGGGGATTATCGCAAGAACATAACCTTTCTTAGAGGTTTCCTGAATTACTTTAAACGACATGCTTATAGACGTTTGAATAACATTTTAAAATAACATTTTATACTTTACCAGTTTTTTTTATTTACAACCACACTAGACAATATCTAAAATGTAACTAAAAATTGCTATTCTAGAACATAAAATTTAAAAAAAATATCCCGTTACATAGTAAAAGACAAAAAATGCTCTAATAAGTATAATATGCAACCGTTACGCAGCATATAGCTCTAAATAAATGTTATATTAATATCCTCTAAAGCAAGATGAGAAATGAATAAGTTAATTAGAGCTAGTTACTCTTTAAATAAGTTTTTGCTCTACAACGTGTTTAAATTAGCGGCGAACTCATGTTTGTTAGTGCTACTAGCTTTTTTAAAGTTTTGTATGAGTGATGCAACTCTAAATCATTATACTTAGCAATCATCACTTTTTTAATGAAGATGGCTGATAATAATGACGCCATCCTACCATAATTTTAGGATTTTAAGAAAGTGATTGTTAAGTAGAAATATCAAAACGACTCATGCGATTCTAAACTTTGGATTTCGTAGAAGAGAAAATTTTCTGTATCCAATTCTACAATGAGAAAAGGATGCAATGGCATTTCTTACAAAATAAATATATAAATTAAATTCCCTAAATATTATGTATTTAAATGGCGCGTTAAAATTTAGCCATCTATCATCCACTTATTAGCTATAAATAACAAATTGCACCGATATTTACGTTTTCTGAACAATAATATCTTAATACGAGTATTACCTACATAATGAAATTAAAATAACGAGAAACATATGTACATATATAAATTCAATTTATCAACTAGAGGTAAAAATAATCATGTCGTCATCCAAAACATAGTTTTAAATTGTCAAAATTTTATTTTTATCATTTTATAACTTGGTAGATATATTTAGAATCAATAGCTCTAATAAATTAATAAGAAATGCCTCACAAGAACGATTGGCTCTATATTACAGGCTCTATAGCACTTTATTATTTTACAATTATATAACAGTTAGCTTTGATAGGAAGAAACAAATAATTCCAATCGAGTAGAAAAATTTCTCTAAAAGTAGCAAAAACAGTTCGATGTCTGCTCTAAATGAGTTTTATGGACGCTTCAAGAGCAAAATAAAACACCATTAGCTCTAAAACGAAGCTCTAAAAGCGCTGTTAAAGTTTAATTACGGCCAAAAATGTTACTTGGGTAGGCATTGGAGTAGGCAGACAAAACGTCGACAGAGACACAAGACACTGAGAAGTTTCAAAATGGAACGTGGCAAATAGAAATAATGCGGCAACAACTACATATAGAACAGCATATAAAAGTTTAAGCAACCGAAATCACTTCCCATACTCCCTCGACGTTGTAATTGTAGCGATGGGAAGTAGTGCCAGCGAAATAAAATAAATTCTACAATCAAATGGCATATCATTTGAAAGGTCTTGGAAATCTTTTAATCATCGCTTAAGTCACAGCAAATTATTCTGAATGAATGTAAATCTCAGCTGATCTGAACAAAATGGATATTGCTTACATTAAAAGACCCTAAACTGTATACACTTCGAGAAAAGAGTTCAAGAAAAGAGTAATCACAGCTATTAGACAATTTTATTTCGAACAACCACACAAAACAATCGGTTCTGGAGAAACTGCCGATGTGACCGTCATATCTGTACGCAGCATTTTTTTTTTTGTTTAATTTGGATAGAAACACAATCAGTAAAAACAGTAAAATTAATACAAACAAATATTTTATTGAAAAAGTTTTGAAGTAACCAAAATTATGTTGCACAAGGCCTCCACGGCATTGCTGGCACATATACAAACTATTATGTCGAAATTTTCTATAAGAATTTTGCATAAATATACTAAGCGTCGGTGATGCAGCTCTCAATTTCCAAAAAGTCCAATGGTGTTAAATCGCATGATCTAGGTAGCCATTTCTTAGCACTAAATCAGGGGAAAACACGGCCAGGAAGTGGCTTATGCAGTAATTAAATTGTTTATCGAGCTGTATGGCATGTGCCACTATCTTGTTGAAACCACACCACAACCCTCGTTTCTAGACTCTCAGTAATACTATCACAAACTGCTTCGATGTTTTGTGTTAAACGACTTGTTGAAGGCTGGCCAGACTGATCTAGTCTCCCTGAATGTTTTATTTAAGCTTTTCACAGTTCATGAAGTTAAATCAATATAGCTCTTTTTTTAATATCCTTGCACTAACAACTGACACATTTACTTTTTCCGTTGGTAACACTTTACCGCATAAATGGAGCAAAATTCAAATAATTCGTAAATTTTGGGACACCATTTATATTACATCTCGACTTTTTATTTGATATCGATTTGGATGTAGCTCGATTTCAGCCAGATGATAATTACTAATTTCTGAAAGCACGCTTGATATAGCAAAAAATTTTTAGATTTTCTCATTTTCTAGTTGCCTTGTCGAAGGACTGCCTGAACGCCTTATGTACCATCAGGCGCGTAAGCAGGATGAAGCCATGGGGGGGGAGGGGGGGGGGGGGTTGCAGAAAACATTTTATAAAAAAAAAAAAATTTCACGTAATAGAACTAGCTAATATATATTATATTTTATTTTATTTCACTATAAAAACATAAACTATACAAGAAAGAACTTAACTGTTAAAGAAAAATTAATATATTAAAAATTATATAACAAAAATTAATAAAAAATTCATCAAGAAAAGTTGATAAATATATTAAAAATTATATATGTTTTCTTATAAAATAGAATAAAAATGGCAGATTCAGTAAAAGACAATTTTCTGAAACAATTAAAGAGTGATAGAAGTTAAGACTGAAGTTCAAAGATTTTTTCTTTTCATAATTACCTACTACAAGCGAATTTCTAATTTACGTGAACTTTTTGCCAGTTCAGCTAGAACTGCATATAAAAAACAGAAACCGCGACATTACGATGAATATTACATAAGTAACGCTAATCCATTAGGCCTATCTTCATTCGTTGTGTTGCGTAAATACGTTTTGAGTCGTCTCAATGTTGAAAAAAATCGTCATCATAGCTTCAGTTCACCAATGCCCTCAACTATGCTGCAGTTCGTAATACTTTTATATTTTTCAAAAAGGATTTTTTGCAGATTTTTCGTGCTCCAATGAAAATTTTTGTTCATTTGGCAAAAGACACATAAAACTTTGCAATATATTTTTATGTTTCAGAAACCGATCGTGAACATGCATCTTTGTAGAATCTAGAAAAGGTATAAAGATGGCAATACGATAATACTCTTCAGGATTTTCAACTGCAATGTTGCAGCGATGAATTTGTCTTCCGGCTAGACGAGGAATTCGTATTTCTACATTAGGCTGGTCACATATTTTCTTGACGTCACTGAAAATTGCATTAAATTGCATTTCTGTTTCGCATCGTATTCAGCGTGGTGCGTCAACGCGTATTTTACAGTTTTCGACGTCATGGCGTCGATATTGCGTCGACAATTGCTTCTGGTGTCGACAATGTAGACAATTGGTGTAGAATATGTCAAGAATGTAGATAATTGTAGAATATTATATTGGTTGATGTTTGTATTTGTATTTTATAATAATACATTAGCATTATCGTACTAGGTTTGTTCTGAGGCGCATCGCGCCCGTTTATTCCCAGCAAAGTTTAGTTAAATATTTATTAAAAATACGGGTGCTTTGCACCCGTATCCTAATTAAACAACCAAATTTCCCGAGCTTTTCGCAATTACACCATCATCAGGGTTAGTTGTGTGATTTTATTAATTTAAAAATACATTAATTGAATGTTAAAAAATTCCATTTCCAAATCAACTACTGTGCGTTCTCGAGTGAGTCAGTCAGTGATATAGACGTTTATAATATTTCCATTTTATTTTAGTTTAAGTAGTTCTTGAATAAATTTGATTATTTCGAAAAATAGCTAAATCTCAGTTACCTTTGTTTTATACATAACTAAATTGACAGAACTAAATTGTTTTATTATTAAAATGTTTACATACCTATTTCGGATTTTACTGGCATGAATATAATGGCCACGCTATTTAAACTCCTAAATCTGCCGATTCTGCCAAAATTATTTCTGCTCGGAAAGCATTTCAATTGTACCGGGTTAATGCTCATTAGATTGGCCAATTGAATTAATGTTTGAATTTATCGAAAGGGCAGCGTAGGAGCATTCAATTCACAGCTGTGATTAACCAAAGTTAATGGAACTAGTTTACACCCTTATTCCGCAAGTCGAGTCGTGACAATAAAAATCTGCTATTTGTATGAAAAATTATAGCCAGTTGCCATGCCAATAAGTGAAATTTTGAAATGACTAGAAAAGGCATAAAATAAGTCGTTTTTCATTTGAAGTGACTACAATAATATACATACTAGACATTTTGGCAAGACAGCCGCCTTTGGTTTCATACTAAATGAGTCACTTGGAACGACAAACGACTCCTCTAGCGGAATAAGGGTGTTAAAAACGAACAATAATGTGTAGTATTTGAATGTGTTTCTGAATTTGGATCTGAATGGGGGATTTGATGATTGTTTCGTTGTTACTTTTCTCGAGTGAGTCAGTGACATAGACGTTTATAATATATAATATTAAAATAAGGAGAGGCGTTTGTTATAAGTTGGCCGTATGACAATGACAATGTACTATAGCATTGCTTGTATTAATGTTAATACTTAAGACCAAGTTAAATGGTTGATGAATTCAGAATAAATTAAATGATTGTTTGGCTATTAAGAATTAGGGTCCACTATATACATTACAAGTTCAACATGAGTTTCTTGTATGCCTCAATCACAATCGAATTACGATACAATGCCCTAGGCCTACAAATCTATATGCTGTTGCTTTGTGCCTAAAACTAGGAAGCTTAACACAAAAAGTAGGTTGTGCAATAAATAAATAGACATGGCATGAACATTTTTACTTCAGCTTCAGCCACCCATGTTGATAGTGCGATAGTTCACATTTCAAGCGGTCTACCTTCTTGAAGATAAGGTACATCGCTACCACTTTCAATTCATCAAACTTAACTTCGCTTCGCCATGACGAATGAAAAATATGGTCAAAAGTACGGTTCTACTATTCGAATAACAAGAGTATATCATATAATGTTCAGATTTAATGTAGTCTAACAAATTACGCAAATTGTGTAATTTCTGAACTTAGGTCTTCCCTCATTTGCACTTTTTCGATCTAGCTAAGCTAATTTAGCTACTCTAGCAAGTACAGCATTTTTAGCTTTACTTTACCTGCGATTGTAAACCGGCTTGCAACGTCAATGTGGGCTATTTTCTCTTGCTCAACAGCAAGAGGCTTCTCTCTCCCCTAATCGCCACTCCGTATTAGTACAATTTTGTCGGTTGCAGATGCAGCGCATGTGTGAATTACATTCGATACACTTACTAAATGCTTTTAGAATTGTAATTCATCGACGTTAAGGCGTTGTAATTACGAGAGTATTTAACGTAACCAAATAGATATCAGTGTATCTTGTAAGGCACCCACAGAAGCAGGCAAACCTCCAAATACAGTAAGAATGAAGGTCTACGAAAGAAGGTCTCATTTTTCCAGAATTGTTGTCGCAGTCTCTGGAGGTATTACCATCGTAATCATTGGTCAATTTAAGATGAATGGTGCCAGGTCATGTAAGGTGTGCTCAATAAAGAATGTGCTGGCTTCAATGGTTTGAGGTGGTCGTCTGAATTAACAGTCTGGGCATTATTTATTTTTAAAGATTTTAAAATAAACAAGAACACCAAAGAATAATTAATAAAAATTGTTGTTGTTTTGTTAATATCTAATGAGTATGATTAATTTTCGACATATTCGACGTTTCTGACATTGTCGACGTGAGTTATTTAATTTTCGACATACATTGTCTACACGTGTAGATAATGTATTAATTACACCATGTAGACAATACGGCACAACGTCATACGGCATCTTTTGCCAGTTCGATTGCAGCGGCCAGATCCAGATTTATTGTTTGTAGTGAACGACTTAGTGGCAGGGTTATACCAAAAACCTTGGCAAGCACATGAAGAGATACTTGAAATTCAGTACTCCTAATAACAGATAGAAGCTGAATCGCAGAATAAGAAGTTGTTTTGTCATCCCAATCAGAAATAATTTCCATCGCAAAGATTGCAGCTTTTTGAAGCTCCAGAACTACTAGGACAGACTCGGGTCGTTGAATCCATCGTATCGTGTAGGACATATTTGTTTGAGTCGCGTTGCTGTTGATTCAGGTGCCGTTTCGTCTATACAATTTTTTAGCACGGCTTGGCGCTTTGGGGTGTTAAAGAAATTGTGTACTCTTCCGAGTGATCCTATACAATTTCGTATGAAATTTCACAAGCATCACAAATAGCGAGGTTGAGATGCACAGTGTACATATAAAGCTAGCACATATTTTTGTGCACCATGAAATCGTCCACGCATTGCTGAAGCTCCATTATAAACTTGTCCAATCATGAATTATGAATTTATTTCCAGATTACACATAGCTTGCATTAACACATTTGCTAGACCCTTGTTGATACATTTATTAATTATTTTTTTTCTATTGTTGAATCATGGGGGGTTAAACCCCTAGTAAACCCCCCTGCGTTCGCGCCTGTATACCATCCAACTTACCAAACAATAAACGAGGCCCCACCAACGGATGAATAGAAAAACTTTTTATTAGTATGAAACCAAACTGGTGATTGCGTAATGAAAGGACGCGAGAAGCAAACTGCGAAAGAGTTGGGAGTTTTGTCACTGTTTTTGAAACGTTTTAGTTTTGACACCACAGTTACGAACAAGCATTGAAACAGTATTGAAACCAAAAATTGTTGCTTTGGAAACGTGCCTTGAAACACTTCGGTGTAACATCAAGTTTCAAGGTTAAGTAGGCTTTGAATTTATTACAGTAACCCAAACCAGGTCCGAACATGCTCGAGAATGTTCTACACAGATCATCGACTTTAGTCTCCTTCCGCTTCAATGCGCTGGAGTTGAAGACCAAATACAATGAACAAACTTTTCTCCCAAAACAATTGCTCCGTCGGCTGCAGTCACAAGTAGTAGTAATTACTTCTGAACTCGCAAAGGTACCCGAATATTATCAAGCTTGTATCCACGATATTGTGGCTTTCGGCTGGTTTAATTCACGCCACCATAACTACGAATTATAACAACTATTGTGTCAATTAAAAATTATAGAGGGTTTTCATTAATTTTTATAGTCTTGGCTGCTGAGCAAATTCTTGTTTAGGTTTGAATTCCAAAGATGGAACTTGACAACCATTAAAACATTTCCAACATTCGGCATTCAAAATCGACATGTTTTTAAAGCATTTTTATTTGACACACTCCAATTACGCTTTTTTAACACGAGCACGATTTTGTCTACCTCAGGTGACCACTCATCACGGTCAAATATTTTTCTTGTTTGTATTCTAAAATTCATGACATTGGACAACTGCAAGAACTTGACCCGGTATGACAATAAATATGAACAGATTTGATTAAATATTCTGGCAAGCTTTTCTCAATTTCATCTAACGGTTTATTATCGGAAATTTCCTCGCCGAACACAACCGAGGAGGTATGCCAAAGATTTCACCCACCAATGCATGCTCAGAAATTATCTCGGTAATAGCTCAGAACCAAACAATTTAATGTAATCGTAATTTGAATACTAACTTTGAATCTTTAGTTATTAAAACAGTAGGGGTTGTAGAGATCAGAACACTTTAATTTACGTCTCACTATATAGTTTGTCATAACAAAATTGAATTCTTTTACTGAGTTTATAAGTTGAAAGGTTTTTCAGGGTGTCATCGCATAATGTAAATATATCGCTAAAGGATATTTTATACCATACAGCACCACACACACATTTAGCCAAAAATCCACAAAATAAACATTTTGATAAAATAAAAGCGTGAAAATATTTCGCCTTTCCCGTGTTTGATTTATGCTGTTGTTTGTTATGTTCCCCACTTAAGAAAAGTGTATGAACCACAGATGTTATTTATCCATACGACTACACATCATCAAATCCAGTTTTATTGATTTTAAAAATAAATAAATAAAAATTTGTCATAAAAGCAAAATATTTATATGGGAGAGCGCAGAAGATGAACCAAAATAAAAAAAAAAAAAATTTCGTGATAGCGATATTAAATTTTCACCTACCCCTGATATAGCAACAACATTTTGTGTACCTGGGCTTGTTTGTATCCCGTCACATCAAAATCGCATATGTTATACATGTAGGTAGGTAGGTGAAGGTATGTTGTGCACACACCAAACGACAATCATCACACTTGCCTCTTATCTCACGTTAGTTTATGTTGTTGTTGTTGTTACACTAAAAACATATACAACATCATTTCGTTTTATATTTTTGCTCAAATTTTTATGATTTTTGTCTTATCTCGCTGTAATATACAAAAACAGTAACTACAACAAAAAAGTATTAAGTTTAAGCAAAATGATTTTCTTAAAAAATCATAAAACACAAAACTACGAGTAACCCCCCGTACTCGTAAACGTCGCGTTCGAACAATATAATTTGAAATTAAGCATATGCTGTGCTTGTGCTGCGCTGGTACTGGCTGCACTCGTCTCTCCCAGATAGTTTCCCCCATTAAGTTTTTTGATTACAGTAAATTTATGTTTGTTGGCTGCTTGTTGGGTATATAGCACTGTGCTGTTTAAGAATAAACAGAAATTAATTTTTCTTTGTTCGTGTCTTTAGTTTTATATCAAGCGATAATATTCTTGGGGATGAACAGCAAAAAATTTGCATTACAATTTATCATAAATGTATCTCTTTGTATGTACAGCACAATAACTGGCTTAATTTTACGTGCTAAAGTTTTTATTGTCAGTTAGTTTTTAGTGATTCTGTTAAATAGCATTTTAAATGGTTGGTAAATGGTGTTAATTTTAGATAGTGGTACTATATTTAGAGGAGTATAGTGACTCAATACATACAGTTTAAAGAAATTATCAAACGTAATAGAAATTTCTAGAGAATTTGATAGTTTCACATTCTACAATGTGTTTTTCTAATATTACGATAACCAATTGATACTATCGGTAGAGATCTTTATCTAATATTTCAAAAGATTGTCATATACAAATAAATTGTAAGCAATATTAACAACATCTATATATGAACGAAAGATAACTGAATATAATGATTACGGGTCATGCAGGCACTGCATTTTAATCATATAATACACCCTTAAATTGGGAGAGAATCTCAAAATGCGTAACATTACATTATGTGGATAAACGTGATATGGGCACACTCTAATATCAATTGACCACTCTCAAACAGAGGCGCCAATCCATTCTGGAATTCTACCAATACTAAACAAACTATCCTCTGATACAATCTTATATAGAGATAAAGCATTAGATACCTTTGAAACAGATCTCAAATGGGATTTGCTGAAAATATTGAGCATTAGAGAACCGGTAGACCTACCAGGAGCTTTACATTTGTGTCTCAAGTTAGAGAACGTGCAATATCGTATTCACCATAGCCATGGATAATACCATTATGCGAATACCTCAATTCGTTCAACCCCCACCAGTTCCATCTAGGAAAATTACCCCATATACTGCGCATAACACGTAAATGGATGGAATAGGTACAAAGGGCCGAATGTCGAAGGGCCGAATGTCGAAAGGCCGAATGTGTCGAAGGGCCGAATGTGTAAAGGGCCGAACGTCAAAGGACCGAATGTCAAAATCCGAATGTCGAAGGGCCGAATGTCGAACGGCCGAATGTTGAAAGGCCAAATGTGTCGAAAGGCCGAATGCATCAAAAGGCCGAATATCAAAGGGCTGAATGGGTCGAAGGACCAATTTTTTTGTTGTTTTTAGAAACATAATTTTTTAAATTGGTTGTGTTATGGAATATTTTGTAAATTAAACATAAATGAATTTCTTATGAATTTATGTATTTTAATATTTTTCATCTTTGGATATTCATGAAATTTCACGTATCCAGTCAGCGATACATTTTGGTGAATGAAAATTTTGTCACGCGCCACCAGAGACATTCGGCCCTATATGGCAATCTTTTGATAATAGGTATATGGTACAAAAAATAAAAAAAATAATTAAATTAAGTAAAAAAAATATAGTTCTAAAAAAAATCAAAGAAAAAATCGGCCCTTTGACCCATTCGGCTCTTTAAGCCATTCGGCCCTACGACACTTTCGGCCCTTCGACATTCGGCCCTTCGAAACATTCTTCTCTTTGAAATTCATATCTAAATAATTATACAGTCTCCTAACACCAGCAACAGCCGTATCGATATTTAAATCTCAACTACTACTCAGAAACCTTTAATGGCAATTACCTCCTATACCACAACAACAATGGCTCAATCACGCCAGGTTGTTACGACACCTTGAGGGGTGATAACATTGTTTCATATGGGGTTTTATTTTTAATTTCATTATAGTCGTTTGATTATTGCATTTGATTGATGGCATTGCCATCTGTACTATGACATTAATCTTAAAGTTTTTGTGAAATGTGAATTGGCCTTTATACTTTAGTACAAGTTTTATCCACTTCTGCAGTGTTGCGTAAAAGTCGAATGATTTTGAGAGCGAGACCATGTAGCGGAGTATTTTTTGTTTTTTCTGTTTTTGGTATGTGCGATTGATGCGAGAAGTTTTTGAGTTCAGTTTGGAGTTCCATAAAAATAAGTCTAGTTTTGTTTTGTATTATAAGGAGGCTAGTTTTCGAAGCTTGATAGGTCAAATTTATGTTTTGTATTGCGTCAAATTTTTGAAGCGTGGATTTTTGAGTATACATTTTTGTAGTTAAAAATTAATAAGATTATCAGCTAAAGTTTTAGTTTTATTATATAATACAATATTTGATGTTATAGTGGATACTGAAATTCTTTTATATATCGGTAGTGATGTAATTTAAATTTTGTTAACCAAAAAAGAAAAACTAGAAGAAATAAAAAATATCTTTCGATATTCAGAGAATTTAAAAAATTAATTTGCTGATTTGAAATAGTGTGGATAAAACGGAAAAGCGTAGTGTCAATCGAGTTAAGTTTACCACGAAAAAACGTCGAATTTATTCTTGTGATATTTGTTGGAAGGTATTGGTAGTGTTCCTGAATAACCATACCACAGCGGTATAAGGAGGTCCACCACTGGGCTTGTCACTTACATTTCGCGATCAGCCAACTGAGGCTGGCCACATTCCGCGGGTGCCACGAATTATTTACTTTTAATTACGGTTTGGCAAGACCACGCCTAATATTTCTACGGTTTTATTTGCATTTTACGGCGGGAAGACGCCCAACATTTTTCGCAGCCTATCAGGGCCGAATTTTTGATTAACGGTGGGAAGACGCCCAACGTGATACTTTCGGTGAAAGGCGGATAAACGCCATACATTTAACAATAATTTGTTCGGATTTTGGCGAGGCAACGCCCATGTTTTGGGTGGACTACCGAGGTCAAACTTATTTGCGGTTAAGGCGAGCCAACGCCCAATGGGATATATTTTTGTTATTACCAAAGGCGGGAAGACGCCCGACGGCGTTTGGTTATTTCCAAAGGTAGGGAAACGCCCAACCTCACCTACAGGTGGCCAACTGGCCATTTATAATTTTTGTGTTGGTATCGGTGAAATGCACCGCAACCCAAGATCGATCTCCAGGAGGTCCAAAGGTACGACTTTTTTTATTATTTTTGGGTTAATTTTTTTGTTAATTTTTTTTTGTTCGATTTTCTTTTGCTTCCCTTCTTTCTTTCCTTCTGCCTCTGGTTCCATATAGAAATTCGTTAAATATATACAGCACGGTAACTTATTTCTTGCATTTGGTATATTTTATCCATTTATTGTTTTGGTCATTTCATCTAAAAAACTATTATTTTTTCGTTTTGTGTAATAAGGTGAAGTACTAAATTTTTTTGGGTCGGTGTGATGGAAGAGGGATTCTCATTTGATGTTGGTTCCATAGTTGTTTCCTGGGCTTGTCTCTCCCCATCATCCCCTTGGTAGGATATCTACTACGTTGGAGTGGCGAGCCCAGCATATATGTCGTCTAATCTCCCCGTGGCACTCCGGTAGTCCCAGCTATCGGAATGTGAATTGTGGGAGATTGCCTATATGTCTCTCCAGAGATGAGAGGCCTTGTCAGTTGGGGAAATATCCCTACCCTTTAATGCTGCTTCATTGTAGATTGGCATCGGTCTCTAGGGGTCGATGGATCATTCAGGGAGTTCCATGGAGGGACACCCGGTTATTTTTAAATTTATTCATGTTCCTCAAATTTCGGTCGACGGATTCTGTTGGCTTTTGATTTAATTTCAGCTTTTAGTTTGCTTTTGTTTTTATTCTGTTCCACGGTGTCGGGAGAGGCCAGGAGCACGCAAGCTTAAACTTCCCTACGTCCCAAAACCCTGATATCTAGTCGGAAAAATCACTATAAGAGAGGCTTCTGAATGTTTAGTTAAATCTGCGGAATGGTGTTGAACGTAATAAGGTAATCTACTAAGCAAGATCTAATTTGAATGAGTTCGCGAACAAATAATCTCATTCAAACCACTTTCATGAACCAACGAGATTACAAAGAATTTATCACTCTGAACAGCAAGATGCGCAAGGTATCAGGACCAGCTAAATGAGTACAACTTACAATAGGATCAAAATTACATATAAAATATGTACTTAATTGTTTATCTACCGCACTCTTCACTCCCCTATACAGAGCACACAGCGAGGAGTGGAATTTTTTTGAAACTCCTAATAGACACCGGGTCTAGTAAAAATAATATTCAAAAGTAGTTTTTTCGTAATACCATTCCAAATGAGAAGCCGTTTACGGCCAACTCAATAGCTGGCAGCTTGGGGTCATGCATCACGCGTTAATTCAAACAACATATTTATAACTTAGTGAATAATATAATTATTAGGAACTCCCTAATAACTCCCTCCCCCTCCCGCGGCCACATCTTTTTTCCGAACCGGAAGAGTAGCTAACTTTCACAATAACGCTGAAAGTGGAAATAAGTACTTCTTACAGTGAATAGATTAAATAAATGTTGGAGACGGGGTGATTAGACCATCTATATCCCCGTATAGTTCTCCTGTGTAAGAAAGAGGATGCGTTGGGAAAAATTGCAGAATATAGTTATTGATCACCCAAGTTGAATTCGGTCATCATCTCGAATAGATACCAGACACGTGAGAATGATATACTGATACTCAGAATATCATTGTTCTGGCGAATCTGGGTGAGAATAAATTCATTACTTAGGGAATCACCTATCGAAAAACTCTCTCGCTCTGTAAAGCTCCCTTTCATTTGGCCTAAAAACGCCCCGTTCATCTTTCAATGCCCTCTCGAGATATAGTCATTCAGTAATACAGAAGAAGAATTCTTAGGATTACTCATCTCCAAGGATGGGATAAAACCAAATCATAAAAAGATGAAAGCTTCAACAGATTTTTCGGTACCCCAAACTGTTGAAAAACTAAGATCCTTCTTGGGAATGGCCGGATTCTATCATCGATTCATACAAGACTATGCAAAACTCGCAAAATCTCCGACTTCACTTTTAAAAGGGGAAGACGGACATTTGTTCAAAAACCTATTGAAAAATAAGAATGTAAATCTCACTGACGAAGAAATAATTTCATTTAACAAAATTAAAACACTCTCGTTTGATGATTTATGAACAATGGGACAGTTTTGGGCCAAAAAGGAGGTGATTGACCACCTTTATGTCAAGAACATTAGATACAATTAATTTACGGATCAAATAAAGTAAGGATCTTCACCGATCATCAACCTTTGACGTATGCTCACAATCACAAAAACCATAACTCTAATATCACTTGAAAGTTATTTTAGAAGAACACAATTACGAAGTAAAATACCACCCGAGTATAGAAAAAATCGGGTGGCGGATGCGCTATCAAAAATACCATGAGCAGGAAAATTAGGCAAATAGTGAAACGATGCACTACATGCCAGGAGAATAAATACGATCCTGGACACTCAAGACACACAAGATATCCTGGACACTCTCTACCTGCAAATTTACCCGAAAGAATACAAATGAGACCTAACAGCCATCAATAAACTTAGTAAACTCGCCTTCTGTAAACCACTAAAATTTAGAGCTATAGAAGAAATTAAATATAAACTGTAGTTCTTAAGCTCTATCACGTCAATGATGGAGGATGAATTAAAAATCTTCAGAACATAGCCATTACAGGAGCGAAAATGAACGGTAAAGTGGAAAGATTCCTCTTCACGCTCTCAGAAATAATGGGCATCACGTTATACACCGATGGAATGGAATGGACTTTTGAGGAATTACTTGAACGATCCGTAAACGAATATAATTCCATCCATTCGAAAAATAAGACTTACTAATATACAAAAACTAAAACAGAAACAGATAAAGGACATAGGGCATCATAACCAAAAACGACGTAACCCAGTTAAGGTTTATCAGTCGGGTCAATTTATTTTGAAAAAACCGAGCAAAATGCTAGGATTGAAACTAACGATACGTTACAAACCCGAAACGGTAATAGAAAACAGGAATACAACAGTATTAACGAAATTCGGAGAACTAGTCCATATTTTTTTTAATTACAGTTGCGCCTTAGGCAGCCTTCAAGATAAAATCAACGCTACTACTGTTCCAAGATTGTGAAATATCCGGACCACCTGATTTATATGGTGTGGCGGATAAAAAACTCCAACACAAAATCTGGCGGAATAACAGTACTGAATGCACGAAAGCAACAAAATTAGAATTAATAATGTCGCAACCGGGAAAATACTCAAACAGCAATTGGATAATTTTTTTTGGAAGAGGTATAACTCTGCCATTTGGAAGTTGAGCTTGGCAATTCCAGAACGACTGCTAATCTCTTCGCAGAAGTTAATCCAAAATAGCCTGCGACCGGTTAAGCATTTTTTTATGTTTTTTTTAGGATGCTAAAAAATTGTCCCAATCAACCTAATGGTTAGATCTTTTGGCGTTATTTTTGAGTCTCCTAGCAGTTTTCCTAATTTTTTTTAAGATCAGAACACAAAAAAGCTTGTTTTGAGTCTTTTGTTTGGTAATAAGAAGATAGGATTTTTACAAATCTAGTGTGATTGAACGATACTCGCCCAAATATACCAGCAGGAGCGGAAACTCAAAAGAAAATAACTACCAGTGGCCCTATTCTGGCTTTCCCTGGGAATAGGGAATTGGGAAAAACATTTTCATAGCATTTTTGTCATAATTATATTTTTCTGGCCTACTACGGGAATAAGTTTAGTGTAAACATTTTTAAAACAAAGTGAATTGGGAAACTTTTGTTCCACAAAATTTTTATAGGGAAAAATATTTTCCCATTTAACTTTGTTTCGAAAATATTAACACCAAACATGTTCCCTTAGTAGGCCAGAAAAATACAATTTAGATAAAAATGCTATGAAAATATTTTTCCCAATTTCCTATTCCCAGGGAAAGCCAGAATAGGGCCACAGATTGTCGGTGTCATCTTTATATATATAATTCTTTGTACGTGTGTATGTAATTGAACTCCTCCTAAACGGCTGGACCGATTTTAGTGAAATTTTGTGTGTGTGTATTTGAGTTTGTTTCTGGATGGTTTAGATTCACAATTGAACCCGGTAGGTGTCACTGCGATCGCGATCTAAGAATTTTTTTATGATTTTTGATGATTTTTTTCTTTATATTCTTTTTTGATTTTTTGCATATCAGTGGCTCTATTCTGGCTTTCCCTGGGAATAGGGAATTGAGAAAAATATTTTCATAGTATTTTTGTCTAAATTGTATTTTTTTGGCCTACTGAGGGAACGTGTTTGGTGCTAATATTTTCGAAACAAAGTTAAATGGGAAAATATTTTTCCCTATAAAAATTTTGTGGAACAAAAAGTTTCCCAATTCACTTGGTTTTGAAAATTTTTGCACTAAACTTATTTTTCCAGTAGGCCAGAAAAATACAATTTAGACAAAAATGCTATGAAAGTATTTTTCCCAATTCCCTATTCCCACGGAAAGCCAGAATAGGGCCACAGTTGGTAATGTTTTTACTATGGTAAAATTTAAGAGTAGGTCTTTTAATGTTTATGTTAAAAAATGCACCTTCAGAGACAGGAACATCACTCAACTTCTAATTGAGAATTAAATCGCCATGACTAACTTTGATTAAAAAAGCAAATTGTGAAGCTTGACTAAAATACAATTTTATTCTTTTACTTCACGAAAGAGATTTAATTTTTTTTTTATCAATTTATAGATTAGAAAAAAATTAATGAGTTTAATCAACCCCGACAAAGATTTTTTTCGGCGAATAGGATTTATGCATTTTCGTTAATGTATTGAATTAAATAACCAAACATTAATAAATTATAGTAAAATAAAATAGAAATTGATAAATGGTCCAGAATCTCACATCATCCATTAGACTACTACTTAATTTGCAGTATCTGCCAAAGTCAATATCAGTTCATTTTGGTTGTCCTATTTACTTTAAAATCTGATTCATCATACTCGAAATATTAAAAAAAAATATCGCGTTCAATTTATCAAAGCTTTCAGATTTAATAAGTTCCTTTTTTAAATGTCTTCTTTTCATTCTGCTAGAAATATACGTTATTTTTTTATTTTTTTGTTCACCCCAATATATCATATCTCTTGTATCGTATCCGTACATTGTTATGTTATCCGTGTTACGTCATTTAATCTTTAGTTTATTTTCACTTTAGTTGGTTTTGACATAATTTACAAAATACAGCAAAAAAAAAACTTCTTTTGTTGAAAAAAAAAAACAAAAAAATTTTAAAGCACCAGAGAAACGTTAAAAAAACCAGAGCAAATTAAAAATTTTGAAAGCTTTCAAACGTAATACGTAAGACATAATCATAATAAAAACGAAACGGAAAAGCTTATCGCATTGTTGTTTTTGTTTTTAATCAATAATTTTGTCGTATTAAAATTTATTTGCACTGTAAAGAGTAAAACGGTATACATACAGCAATAATAATAATGATATTGCTCTTTGATTGGAACCAGAAAATGAAAAGTTTCAATTTCTATATAATAAAATAAAAAAAAATTTTGTATGCTCGTCAGAGTTTGTGAATTTTGGGGTTAAAGTTTCTTCCCCACAAAAAAATATTTTGCTTTTGCTTTTTTTTTTTAGAAGAAACAAATTTTTTTTAAACTTCTCTTTTCGGATAATTCAATCAATTTTTATAACTAAAAGTTTTCGTTATTTTTTTTTTTATTGGGAAAGTGGAAAAGCAATACGAAGTAGGATGTGGAACTTAAATAAAAAAAAAAAAAAAATGAAAAACTGAAAGTTACGGATGTGTGCAGAAATGAAAAGTACCTAGAAATAATTTTTTTATAATTTGCTTTCTAGAGGGAATCCCAGAATAGTTTGTTAGCAGCTTATTTTTAAATTTCGATTTTTTTTTTTTTGCTTACTTCGTTTAATATTCAATTTATATTGATCGAAATGCTGTTTATTGTAGGATATTTCGAGTTATCTGTAATCTGTGTAATAAATAAGGTTTCGGTGTATTATGGGTAGTGGAATCTAGCAACAATTTTATAAAGATCTATCTTGATTTTTTATATTAAATAGTTTTATAATATTTTACTTTACTTAAAGTGAAAACACAATTTATTTCCGAAATAATTCCTTTTTGCTTAGTGGGATATATTTAATTAAATTTTTTGTCATCCCATAAATAAGCGCATAAGCGTTGAGTTACAAGAATTTCGATGTGCGTTAAAGTTCTCCCATTGGAACTATTCTGGTAATTCCCCGGGAATAGGGAATTGGGGAAGGAATTTATATGTAATTTCTGTTCAAACAATTTTTTTCCCGGTCTACTGAGGAGAAAAGTTTAATGCAAATATTTATAAATTGGGAAAAAATTTTCCATTTCTAAATTTGCATAGAAAATTTTTCCCAATTAAGTTTTTTTCCAAAAAAATTAACACTACTTAGCTGTTTACCTGGAAATCTAATATATAAAAATCTCGTGTCACGGTGTTTGTGCTCGCACTACTTCGAAACCGCTCGACCGATTATTATGATTCTTTTTTATATATATTTGGTAGATGTATGAAAATAGGTCGTAAAGTATATTTCATACCGCTATGTGATTCGGGTGTCCCTATCCAGAAAAAAATGTTCATCCTACCTCCACCCTCAAATTTTTTAATCGCAATTTTAGTATTTTACAACGCAGTGCTTGCAAAATTTTGTACGATTTATTGTAATTTATAAGAAATATATATACGTGTTTTTTGAGGGTGTGTAACGAAATCTCGGTTTTCAAAAAATTAAATTTTTTAACCAGAAACGCCAGAAGATCAAAATCTCGCAACAATAGTTACTCAAGTTTCAACTCCGTTCAGTAGACCACTGACACATCATCATTTAAAAATTCAATCGCAGACCATAACACCATCAGCTAACAGTTCCAAACGGTTCTCCAATAAAATAATACGGTTCTAAGCTGCTAATATTAAAGTTGGAACTTCGCCGAGAATTTCAACACTCATTCATTGTAGCTTCAGTCAAGAGGTGCTGATTTCTTAGTGAAATTTGATTTAACGGCCGATTTGAAAATCGCTTGACCGGTCGTGCAACAACCATAATAAAATAATTACTAAAATAATTATTTTATTATGGTTGTTGACCTCGCTCCGGAGCCATGATATGCTTTATCCGTGAAACATAACGTAGGTTACATGAATTGTGACAGAAGGCCAACAAGTTCCATTCTGCAAACCACATTGACTTGCACGTTGTCTTGACCCCGAAAAATTTGAATTAGCTAAATACGCTTTCAACACATGCAAAATTGTATCACTATTGTTGTCAGATATCCATTGACTCACAGTAATGATTTCTGACGTCCATTAAATTCCTGTGGCACAATAGGATCAATTTAAAACAGCAATAACAATACTTTTTGGAATGTTAGATTTCTGTCGTTTGATTTTTGGCCTACGAAACGCAGATGATCACAAACCGTTAGTGACATCCATTAATTTCAAGACAGAAAGAAGTCCGAGAGACTTGTCAATTGAAATTTATTGCTCAATTCACTACAGACATTCGTCAAGTTAGCGGTTCAGCTAACGTTGTGGCTGACATTCCCTCTCGGCACGGCGATTTTGCTGCTCTGACTTTCATTGGTTGTGGTATCGATAAACTAAATCAATCACAAAAACAGGATGTAGAACCTACGGGTTATTTATATAACACAATTCTAGTAAATAAAATATTAAAACTCGAAAAAGTCTCACCGGATAACGACTGAAGGTCAATTTGATGTGAAATGTCAACACCGACTCCTCGACCTTTATATCCCGGAACCGATGAGACGCGGAATTTTTGATAACATCCACAAATTTACTCATCCTTTAGTTAGAGCATCAAGGAAAAAGGTAGCTTCAAAATACTTTTGGTCATCAATGAACAAGGATATATAGTTAAAATTGACTGCCCAAAATTTAAAATAACAAGGCACACTCGTACTGAATTCCAAAGATTCGAACTACCATCGGAACGATTCGAAAAAATCCATTTAGATCTGGTAGGTTCATTAGCACTATCGCCTGCAAATATTTATATACTTACTATAATCGGTCGTTTCACCCGATGGGCCGAAACTATCCTAATTCAGGATTCTACACCTCAAACTGTCGCAAAAGCGTTACTATCCCACTTCATCGCTAGATTCGATATTCCATTAGAACTTACTAGCGATCAAGGTCCTTAATTCGAATTGAGCCTATTTCAGGGAATGACAAAAATGTTAGGAGCCATCCGCAATCGAATGGGCTGATTGAGCGATTTCACCGCAATCTAAAAGAACTCTTAATAGCACGCGGGAAACAGAAAATTGGAGTGAAGAACTTTCACTTGTCTTGTTAAAAGTTCGCACTGCAATTAAGGAAGAATTAAATTGTTTCGCGGCTCAGTTAGTCTCCGGACAAACACTCAGAGTGCCTGGAGAATTTTCATTCCTCCTAACCCAAAACAACTAGAACCTTTGTCCTACATAGAAAAACTTAGGAATTAGATGTAACAACTTGCACCGGCAAAAACACGCTTCCATTATCAAAGCAACATATACATTCCAAACGATCTTCTTACTTGCGACCACGTTTAAGTCCTCATCGATAACGCAAAACCAACCATAACAACAACTTACGACGGACCCTGTAAAGTAATTAAAAGATTACGAAAATACTTTATATAGTTGGCATAAAAGGCAAAAACAAGTTCATTTCCATTGACCGATTAAAATCGGCATATAGCATGAAGATCATATATTGGAAAACAACCTAACCTCAAAAACAACCCACTAATTTCATCAAATATATCTTTATTAGGTTTCTTTCTTTATTTTTCTATAGCCCTTTTGTTTTTGTATTTATTTTTTTTTCTATTCGGACATCTCGAAAAAAAACTCCTCGGAAGGGGAGTGATGTGGTCCAAACATCTTGGGATAGCGGGAATTGGTCATTTAAAAAGTCTGCTTAAAAGATTGTAAACAATTTTTTTTGTCGCTAAGTTGGCACAACTATCCTCCATCTTGACGTGATATTTGAGCGCGATCTAGGTCGATCATAATGACCGTAACGCTTCCGACGACGTTTGATTACGCTTTTTATTTTCTGTTGACATAGGATCTATTCCATAGTACACACAGTAGTAGGTAGCCATTTCATATCTATACTGTTTATAGGTAACAGCCTTTTGTGTTCTGTGTAATTGCCATGCGTTGTGAATGGATGCGTCGTTCAATCGAGTAAACATGCAGCTCGACCACTTCTTCCTCTTTATACCAATACGATACAAGCTGATGTTTTGGTTCATTTTATTCACTCCACACATATTTTTATTATAATAACTGGAGGAACTGATATCTTTTCTGTTTCTGTCACAGAATATCTTTGCACTTGCGACACCGGATTTATTCCATGGACTGCATTATCAACCTATTTTCAAATGAGTATCTGAATCTTTAATTGATTTGCTAATCATGAACTCGTGCTGTTTCCAAGGACAAATTTTCGGAATTCGATTTTCACGAATCTTTCCTGTTGCATCGTAGCCACGGGGATCTTAAGTACGATAATAACAATAAACAGATTATCAAAGTAGAATGAAAATGGGAGCAGCCTTATATCGGAATCAAAATCATCGAGCATGTTGAGCAATGGCCTTACATCGGAATCAAAATCATCGAGCATGTTGAGCAATGGCGAGATCTCAGAAAGAAATACTTGGGTCGTGGGAATTTCAGGCTTGCGATTCTCCTGGTCTACACCGTGTTTACAGATAATTTTAATAAAAGAAAACGCAAATTAAACATAAATAAAAACCCGGATGTTCTGCCGTGATTTGTCGGACGAAACTTAGGGAACGTTTTGAAATGATTATACCCGGGTGTAAACGACACCTTGTGTGGCCATCATGCTACAGGTGCCACGCCCGGACCATTGGACATCTTCCGCCGTAAACTGAACAACCGAATAAACTGAATAACCGACAGAATGTGTTGCAGCCGTGTTGCCGTCCTGAAACCAAAATAGAATAGAAAATAAAAAAAAATTCTATCAATTTTAAGGAGGGAGTTAACAAAAACCCTACATATCACCGAACTAAACACAGAAATGTCCAAATCAATAGGACTCTATCCCATGAATTGCTTTTTAGTGAAAAATTAAGTTGATATCTCCATCCGTTCTCAAGTTACCGAGGACACAGACAGACAGACGGCAAACTGAAACCATAAAGCTTTTTTTTAACAAAAATGCTTTAAAAGAAAACGACCCAAAAAACACTCTATACCGTCTTGCTATTGCACACACATACCCGGTGCACATCGGTCTCGCTCCCACATTTATACGACGCTCACGGCCTCACGCGACATCTTCGTATTGTGAAAATCGGGAACCAACATATAAAGAGGCATTCACAATATGACAGCAAAAAAAAATATTAGTACTAAAAGTACCAAATGCTAGAGAACAGGTGGCACTGTAGTCAAACAAAATACTTTATTACCATAGAACGGAATATAAAAGAACAAACAGAGGGGAGGGAAATAATTGTTATGACCACTGATCCGTAACAAGATATTGTAATTATGTACTTATTGTAATTGTGTAATTATTGCACTTGAACTAGTAAATTAAAAAACCAAAATTTAAATTTGTTTAATAATAACTCGGTCTTTATTTTATTCGTACATAAAATAAAAAGAACATTTATATAATTAATTAAAAGGTATACTTCCTTATAGGTATTACTTATATACATAAGTATTTATTATGTGCTGTGTATAATACGCATACATATAATACATTACAGTACATAATATCTAAATATCACAAAATGCTAACTATAAAAATTAGTTTATTTATAGTTGAGTTACCCTATCCATCCCAATCTATCCATTATCCATTAAATTTGACCACTTTTTTTTATTTTCGCCAATCATCAACCTCTAACTGGGTTTCTAATCCAACTTTTCTGTAATCAAATTTGTATACATTTTTTTTAAATAAATGCTTCATATTTATACACTATACAATTTACTTACTTCCAACTTGATTTTATATCAAAAAATCCGCCTTTATATAAATACTCCAGCGCATAATAACGTTGTAATAAATTTTTCGGTTTCATCTTATGTCCCTAAATCGAAAAAGCAATTAAATTAAAATGTTTCAAAATAAATAAGATACAACTTACATCGAATTGAATAATGACGTTTCTCCATTTTTTTGGTTACTTTGCTGTTTACCTCGCAGTATAGTGAAAAATCATCGAAAAGTAACCTCGTAAATTGACTTTTCAACTGCCACCAAGTGGTCAATAGCAGAATCTTCGTATTTTCGTTAAGTTTGTGTAGTTTAGTCGATTAAGGCACACGCAGCATTAATCTTACAATAAATGTTAAGAATGCAGCAAGACGAATTCTTGTTTATAACGTAATGTTAAAATAAATGTCAATTAGTATATTTTAGGTAATTAGAAATAATTGGATGATTTATTAATTTTAATTTATTTAGCAAATTTAACTGAAAACGCAGGGAGAGGTATGCTCTGTGTAATCTATAAACAGCTGATATGAGCTAACCATCAATTTAGTAAGTCGAAAATTTCAGACTAAATAAATTTTTATTAAACATGGCCGCATAACATATAAAAATGGTCGTTTTAATACCATAATTAAGATTTCAAAGTGTCATCTCAATGGTAAAAAAATTCGAACCATATATATTTTATTCACCTCTACTGACATTTGGCCGCACTAAAAAAAATATGGAGTTGAATTGAACAAAAATGTTTTGTTCACTGAACTGACAAATATTTTTTCATGCATAAATTAGCTGATGTATTTCTTCCTTAAATATAGTAAGCCAATTAAATATGAAACAGGTACATTAGGGGTGAGACCAAATTGGATGAGGGAATGGATAGGAGCTAAATTAAAATTTTTATTTCTTGTGGAATTTTAAGTGTGTTACATCATAGTGATGTTTGTCATGAGGATGGGTTCCAGTAGTGACCATGTACTCACTTTAATGATAAACGTTCATTTATAGTAAATATAAACGGCGATAAACGGCGACTGTTTTCAAATGCCACTAACGTATTATTTTATTTTACTCTCTAATAATTTGCGTGTTTCAGTATCAGAATATAAACTTATTACGTCCATTAGATAATAAGACAGGCAATCGTCTTATTAGCTAGCAACCTTGTCAGACTAAAATTTAAATTTTAATATCATTTCTTAGGTTGTCTAAATTGTCGACAACTGCGTAGATTACATCGCGTAATCTACCTCGCCCAACCCTGACAGGAAGAAAATTCAATGCGTTATCATCGATTTCCGTGGATGAGTTCTATTGTAATACATTCAGCAGCACAGGAAAGCAACTTGATGCTTTTTGATCGATTTTAGTGCGTGTGGGTTTTTGCACCTATTTCTTGTATATAGTAGCCTATTTCTTGTACGTTAAGGTAATTCTTTGCAATTTGATCGATATTTGTATGTGAAGGCTGTTGTAATAAATTCGAGGGTAAAATTTCTTGTACAATAATGTTTCAATAAATTCAGGGGTACCTTATTCTTGTACAAGAAGGTAATTCTATGCGTTTTGATCGGTTTTTGTGGGTGTGGGCTATCGTAATAAATTCAAAGCTACCATTTGCTTGTACAGGTAGGTAATCCGATGCAATATAATTAGTTTCTGTGGATGTGCGTTTTTTGTAAGAATGGAATATATGATCGATTTTTGTAGGTGTTGGTTGCCGATTTAAATTTGAAGGTACCTAGTTCTTGCAGAGCAAGGTAATTTAATGCATTGTCATCGATAGTTTTGGTTATGGCTGTCGTTATAAATTCGGGACTTCTCATATTTTTTACAGGAAGCTAATTCGATACTTTTTGATCGAATTTAATGGTTGTGGACTGTTGTAATAAATTCAGGAGTACCTCTTTTCTTTTATGGGCTGTTTTAACTAATTCAGGAGTGCCAACATCTTGAAAAAGAAGGAAATTTGATGCCTTATGTCAAATTTTTTTATCGGCCCCAGTGCTCCTAATTTGGAGTAGTTTCCTGATGCTTAAACAGTGCTAATATATTGTAACTAATTTGTAAAAAACTCCAGTACCACCCCCAATTTCAAAAGGTGGTGCAGCATCAGGGTTTTGCTTTATTGTAAATTTTAAGGTAGTTGTGCTTCAGATATATTGAAATAAATTTTCCTTTCGAAATTGTGAAACACTTTTCTCAAAGAGAAAGCTGAAGTTATTTCTGATCAGAGAAATAAAATTTTTTTGTTCAGCTTTAGAATTCTTAAATTTTATTTTGGTTACATTTGTTGATGTGACGTCATGTACCTTTAACGATTTAAAAAGTATTGAGAACAAACCCAATCCCTTCGGTAGGTACATAGGAACATGTATAGTATACCTTCATACGTATTGTTACACACCAAATAAAAATATGTACCACCGAGTACAAAAAAAGGAAAATTTTGTGGTTTGAATTTTAAAATAAGAAAAATTCTTTGATTGAAATCAGAAAAGCAACAAAAAAGTGAATTATATAAATAGGCTTTCTCACTTTTTATTTTTTTTTTATACATAAAATGTTGTTTGAATATGTAATAACAAAAAGAAGAAAAGTGGGAAATTTTGATTTAAAAAAAAATGAACAAAAAATTTCATGCGTGAGGGTGAAAATATGTACCGCACATACATCCATATAAATATTATGGTGAGTACGATGAATTTCCACCGTTGAACGAACGAAACGAAAATAAAAATCAAGACTGGTGCGGTTTTGGTTTTATAAAAAACGGATAACAGAAAAAAAAGAAATCTTTAAAAAAGAAAAATTCTGTATTAAACTTTTCTTTGGTGCTAGGGTTTATAAAATATAAATGTGTGTGTGTGTGTGTATTTATATAATATAAAAATTGGTTTATAATAGAAAGTGTTATGATCGTGATTTTCTTTTTTGCAAACTTCAAAAAGCTAACGAGATTATATCAAGCAAAAAATATTCACATAAATATATATTTATGTGTATCTGGTACTCGTATGTACCATATATAAGATAATCATGATATATGTTCATCCAATTTTCCTTTTGTTTTTCTTTTATACATTTATGAGTGTGTGTGTGTGTGTGTTTATAGACTATATATAGCGTATGGGAAATAGACCGAAATTTTTATTTGATATTTTTGAGAAGAAAATACTTAACACCAACTTGAGGCACAATAAAATATAAAATAGGTTCAAAGATTTCGTGTCACATGGTGATCATCTTAAATTTTATTTTATTTGATGGAAACATCAAACCGACGCCATCGACGGTATGTACAACAGTTTATATTAAACATTATGGCTCTAATTTTCGACAGGAATTGTAGTTTATGTTTGATCATAGTTATATCTATGTGATAATGCGCACGGTGCTTTATACGAAGTAATACATTCAAGAATAACAAATGTTGTACAAAATTTAGCTCCTGATAAAAGAAATTACGTAACAATACACAGGAAAATACTTTATACACGTTGAAATAGATATGCTAGATTTGCAAAACATTTTATTTTTACAATTATCGGATTTATTTTTCTTCGATCAGTATCAATAACGATGTTTAATAAATGAATTAAATATATATTAAATATATTAAATGTATTTAATCTATAAAAATATTAAATGTAATAAACTTATAAAATGTATAAAATCTATAAAATGTATAAAATCTATAAAATGTATAAAATCTATAAAATGTATATAATGTAAAAAATGTTTTAAATGTATAAATTGTTTAAAATGAATAAAATGTTTAAGATGTTTAAAATGTATAAAAAGTGTAAAACGTCCAAAATGCAAAAAATGTATAAAATGTACAAAATGTATAAATTGTATAAATTGTATAAATTGTATAAAATGCATAAAATTGTATAAAATATATTAAATGTAGTAACTATTCTAAATGTGTTAAATGTATTGGAACTACAAATTAATCCGGTCCGTTTTCAAAAAGTGGCTCTGACTATAATAATTTTTTTATATTGACAGCTGATTTCCATTATTTCAGATAGATTAGACATCTACCGTTAACATTCAGTTTGTATTGCTTTGAGTTTCATAAAAAAGGTATTTTTTTACGGTTTTGAATGTGTCGGATTTTGTGATAACTCTAAACAGCCTTTGCGCGAAATGTCAATTTTTTGTTTTAATTGGCAGCTGAAGCACATCGAATGCTTGTGGAAGTTTACGGTGACAATTCTCCAAAGGCAAGAGGATCTTGTCGGTACATTGGGGATGACCCAACAAACAGTTTCCGTACGATTGAAATCTATGAGCATGATTAAAAAGCAAGAAAACTGGACCCCTTATGAATTGAAACCAAGAGACGTGGAAAAGCAATTTTTTTGTGAGCAGGTGCTTCAAAGGTAAGCAAGAAAGGGGTTTTTACATCGTATAGTGACTGGTGACGAGAAGTGGATCTTTTCCGATTATTTCAAGAAAAAAAAAATACTACGCTTTGCCCAGCCAATGGTGGGCACAAAAAGGCGTTGTGTACTACGAGCTGCTAGAACCTGACGATTATATTACGGGCGAGCGGTACAGACTACAATTAATTCGTTTGAGCCATGCATTACGAGAAAACTGACCGAAATATGAGGATAGGCATGATAAAGTTATTCTTCTGCCTGACAATCCTCGGTCTCGCGTTGCAAAACTCGTAAAAAAATATTTGAAAACGCTCAAGTGAGATATTTTACCGTACTCGCCGTGTTCTCCGGACATTGTTCCTTTTGATTGTTGGTTATTTTGATGGATGCAACACGATTTGGCAGGTCACTAGTTCACTTCTTTCGAAGAAATTGAAAATTGGCTGCAAACTTGGAACGTCTCAAAAGACGAAACATTTTTCTGAGATGAGATTCGAAAATTGCTTGAGAGACGGGAAAATCTCATAAGCAGCGATAAATAAAGTTTTAATTAATCTGTCCATTCATTTTATTTTAAAATAAATGCATTTTTAAAATTAAAAACACGGACCGAATTAATTTGTACTACCAATATAAAATGTAAAAAAATTATAAAATTTATTAAATGTATTAAATGAATAAAATGTATAAAATGTATAAAATGTATAAAATGTATAAAATGTATAAAATGTATAAAATGTATAAAATGTATAAAATGTATAAAATGTATAAAATGTATAAAATGTATAAAATGTATAAAATGTATAAAATGTATAAAATGTATAAAATGTATAAAATGTATAAAATGAATAAAATGCATAAAATGTATAAAATGTATAAAATATATTAACTATACTAAATGTATATAAATGTAAAAAACTTTATAAATGTATTAAATGTGTAAAATGTATTAAATGTGTAAAATGTATTAAATGTATAAAATGTTTAAAATGTATAAAATGTTTAAAATGTATAAAATGTTTAAAATGTATAAAATGAATAAAATATATAAAATTTATAAAATGTACAAAATGTATAAAACGTATAAATTGGATTATATGCATAAAATGTATTAAATATATTAAATCTGTTAACTATACTATATGTGTTAAATGTAAAAAATGTAAAAAATTTATAAAATGTATTAAATGTATGAAAGGAATTAAATGTTTAAAATGTATACAATGTACAAAATGTATAAAATTTATAAAATGTAAAAAATGTATAAATCGTCTAAATTGTATAAAATGCATAAAGTGTATAAAATATATTAACTATACTAAATGTATAAAACGTAAAACAATTATAAAATGTATTAAATGTGTAAAATTTGTTAAATGTGTAAAATGTATTAAATGCATAAAATGTATAAAATGTTTAAAATGTATAAAATGTATTAAATGAATAAAATGTATAAAATGAACAAAATGTATAAAACGTGTAAAATGTATAAAATATATTAAATGTATTAACTATACTGTTTGTATACTGTTTGTATAATGTGGTGAGGATGTGATGAGAGTTTTGAGATGTTGTACTTGGATGATGTTACTATTCCAAATATGCAGAAGATTGAGAGCATGTAAAGCGATAGGTTAGATTTCGTGCCTTTTCTTGTTACTCGTGTTTGTTGTGAGTTACCTGTGCTGTTTGGCGTTGTTTCTTCTGCGATTGTTTCTTGTGGTTCGTTTACTGGTAGAACGGATACTTTTGTAATTGCTCTTTTATATAAAGCATTTCCCGGGCCGCGTATTGAGACTACGCGCACTAATCCGTCTGTTCTCGGATGTGTTTCTGTAATTCTACCTCTTACCCACTTTGTGGGAGGTAAGTTGTCTTCAATTAATAGTACTAGATCACCTATTTTAAGTTGTGTACTTGTTTGTAGCCACTTCGGTCTTTGCTGTAATCTTCGGAGATATTCATTGCTCCACTTTTTCCAGAAGTCCTGTTTTAGCTTTTCTAACATCTGCCATCTTGTCAAGCGATGAATATTTGATTCGGTTAGATTCTCTTCTGATGGTGCAGTTAGAGATGAACCGATCATGAAGTGGCCCGGTGTTAGAGCTTCAAGATCTGTTATATCGTTTGAAATTGGACACAGGGGTCTTGAATTTAGGATGGCTTCGATTTGATTTAGAAGTGTTTTGTTAGCTCTTCATAAGTCAGAGTTGCATTTCCTACGATTTTTTTTAAGTGGGTTTAGACTGATTTAACTCCAGCTTAAAATTAATAAAATTGATAAATATAAAATTGATATAAGTGGAGATTTTTTGGGCTGAGAGTAGAAAATGTCACGATAGCAATACTTAGTCATGCCATCGCATTTTTCGGGGATGGAATTTGAGCTATCTTCACATACATAAATTGCTCGATAATTAGTCTCTTGGTGTTTTTACGCTGTGAACCCACGAGAGGTATACATAGGTTACAGGTGCTAAGTTAGTTGTCTCCTCCCGTGGTGCCTGTCGTGCATTTTCAAGGTTTAAAAGCATTCGTTCGATTAATTTGGATTGTTCAATTTGAGCACCTAATTCCCCCCGTCAGTTGTTTCACAGCTTTGTTTAATTGTTCAATTTCTCTTTTCATTGTTAATTATTATTTATTTATTACTACCTTTTATTGTTAAATTTATTTCGATAAAATCTATTACCAATTTTAGTTAGTTTATTAGATATTATTTTCAGTTGATTCATTATTATTAGATATAATATTTATTAGGGTTCGACTTATTAAATGTCCGTTAGTTCGAAAAGTTGGCCAAGATTCTGGATATTTAATCATACTATGTTCACCTTCGACTTGAAGGATACTATAAATTTAGTTGAAGCGTCTTAGTACTCAAAACGAATGTTTCACTGTTGAATAGTGTTGTTATAATTGGAATAAAAAATAATTGTTATACGTTTATGCCTGTATGTTACGGCACAAGTTGTAATTAATGTAAATAATATAATAAACATGGAAATGTAATGCCGTCTACAGTAAATGATATTTTTATTTCAATAATTACCAATTATTAAATTAGCTTTTTATTCATTAAATGGTAATGTTAATAGACCAATACATTTCTATTTTTCAGACGCTTTTGAAATTGTGAAAACCATTTTAATTAATTTGGAAACATTAAAGTATTAAAATTACATTAAAGTGTTAAAATATAACATTTAATGTACTCCTACTAATAGTTCTTACCTATCCTGTTGTTAAATTATACGAACACATTCAACACGCCAGAGAATTATAGCTACTTAAAATTATTCAAAGTAACCCAACCGTACGGTATATGATCCGCTTAAAATATCAACATGTAAATAATTTTAAACAAATTATTCATTACAAAAAACAGTTGTAAACTTAAAACTAAAAGGGAAAAGATACGGAGCTCCATCCACACAGCCACACGCCATACTAAAAATAAAGCAACAAAAAAAGATGGAAATCACTTCAGTTCATTGGTTGTATACCTGGCATCACCCTTATCTCCGTTCTTACGTTTTTTTTCTCGTATTTTATGTTTATAAGTATATCAGCATATTTATGCAAATTTACCTTATGCTGTATTTCCATTAACATTAACTTTATTTTTATATTTTTCAAAAACTATTTTTTTATATTTTTTCGTTTAACCGCACCAGTATCGCAATAACTTTGGGAGCAACATGACAACGAAGACGTGGCGTAGAAGAAGAACAGCTTATGAATTCCTTTTAACTATTATACGAGTAACAGCAGCAGAATGAAATAAAAAAACATAAACGTAGCACACACCATAGCACAGGTTACGTATAATATGATTTCATTATATAGGTAGGATAGATCATGGTTTCTTAACCTTTGGCTAACTGTGGAATACTAATAAATAGTGAAAATGGAGTTTTTTTGATTTTAGCTTAAATGATTTTCTTTATCCTTGAGAATAGTCTTTTTAAAGCTTGAACTCTTTCTTCTAAAAACAGCTTTAAAATAGAAAATTTAGTAGTCGAGCATATATTTTTAGTAACGGTTTATAAAATCATATAAAAATAAATCATATTTCGCTACTATATTGAAGAAAGTTTAATCATTTTCAATTAAATTCTTCTAACCTAATAATTATTAAGAAGTAATTTTGCATTGTCCAATGGGCCAGGAACATATATAACCTGAATCTAGATACTCTCTGCAGATAATAAACTTTACTTTGGCGGATCAGCAGAAGTTTCTCGAAATTCATGGACATTTTTGAAAATGAAAACCTTCCAAATTCTGCAAATCATTAAGCCTCGTTAAGTGTTGGAAAGCCGTACAACTCATTAACGTTGGTTACGATTCCAGTTGCGATGAAGGTGTTAATAATCATAGTGTACCGCAGTGTCTAATGTTACATTTTCGAAAAAACACCACAATTTGCATAAAAGTGGTTTACTTAATAAACACTACCGGCAGCTAAAAATAAATGCTAGCTTTAAGGCGAAGACGATAAGTACCAGAATTGACTGAGTAAACGGACTGAAACTGCATTATCGATTTCAAGCTTTTCTTTGGATAACGAGACACACGATTGCCCTGATTTGTGATTGCTCGACCAGATTCAAGTTTTTCCACAAGTTTCCTACACCAACTCTCTGTAGAAAAAAGGAATGAACTACAAAGCCTTAAACTGTATAATTTAATTACCCGTAAAAAACTTGAGTATAACCCTCAACCACCAACAAATAATTTTCTAGAGACTTTTAGCAGTGCTATGACTGTCATAACAATCCCAGTTGTAAAAATTACATTATACAATTCAAATTTTATATGGAAAACCTGATCCAAATTTTGTTTTAGATCACAAATTATGATTTGTAATCTAGTAAGCGCCTTTGCGGTGTTTCATGAAACATGAACTGAACCGGATCCGATCTAGCATCAAGAAACACGGCTAATATTTCCATTATCAACAGTTGAACGTTGACGTTACATTATAACGTATGCGTGTGAAACACGTCCCAAAAAAAATCCCAAACTTGTTGTATGCAACAAATGTTGCTTAAATGTTACACGTATGCAATACGTCCCAAAAAAAATCCCAAATTTGTTGCATGCAGCAAACTTTGCCCAGAAATTTCATAAAATATAAAGATTAATTTGAAATAAAAATAAACTGTAGATTTTCATATTAACGAATCAAATACACAAAATTCTAATAAAAAAAGTCATCTTCTACGAGACACATACACAGGGTTTATTTCTATAAGATTCAAATTTAGTATTATTTATCTATTTTACAAAATTCAGAAGATTGAGATGTGAATAGGTATGCTAGAACGCTCATGATACGTTCTCGTAAAGGGACAAACGAATCGAACGATTTCTGAGGTCAGTCGGGTACGTAGCACGAGCGTATCAGAAAACCCACACACCCACATCTCAATCATTTGAAATTTGTTGAACAAATTTGTTATTAGAAATTTATTGCAACAACCCTTTTATACAGACCCGTTATTTATATCGTCGACCCCAGGAATTGTTCCAGGAAACCCACTCACATGTGAATCTTTTGAAATTTGTTAAACACATTTGTTAATTGAAACTTGTTGCAAAAACCTATTGATTGTGCAACTTTTATTGCATGCAACAAATTTGTGATTTTTTTGGGACATATTTCACTTGGGTTATTACGTTCATCTTTGACTTTCAAGAAAATTTACAATTTTAATTTATTGTTTGATAACTTTTAATTACTCTGTAAGCGGATCCTGAACGAAAAATTTGGCGTCTTTCAAATCAGCACTTGGCAGCTGTTGTGGGAGAACCGATCAAAAAATGTACTGGCATTTGAGGTATTCACTTAATAATACTCCAATTGGTCATGAGTTCAGGAAAGCAGCCTCCATATCAGACAGCAACGTGGTCACTACTTCTACTCTAAGATGATATTTTACTTTTATTACGGCAGATAGCCACAGACCACCGAAGCGATGTGCACTTAGACGGACAAACTAAAGATTATCTTGGGTGTTAATATAATTAAGATGAGGTGTTATTGCTTTGAATTAAGAATCTGGGTAGGCAATTCTGAGCCCCGATGAAGTTGGTTCTATTATTGGTAGGGATTTCCTTGCAAATGCCTTTGAAAGCTATGAATCTTTGGAGTGCTGCTACATAGGATTCAGTGGAAAGTTCCGAAACTAATGAGATTTGTAAATTTTAAATTCTGTTTTATTGGGTTCGGAAAAGACCTAAATAATCCACTGCTACCACGTCTTACTAACTCTGCTCTGGAATTTGTTTATAAAAGTTGTATAGTTTACTATTAGAATTAGAATTATTTGAATTATTTATAATTAATTAATTTAAATTATTTACAAATTTATTTTAGTTTATTAATTTTATTAAATTAAATTTTAATTTAATTTATTATTATCCGCCATTATATAGGCGTAGTTGACTGATGGAGACGAAATGTAAAATTTTGCTTAAATGTAAAATTTATTTTTGTTGGAATACATTGGTTCTGTGTTTTGCTGTGATTTTCGTTTTGGAATACTCGTCATATTGTCCCCGTTTACTAATTGTGGTAACCCACCTGGGTGGCGATTTGAAAGCGAGCTACGTTTTATGTTGTTTACCACTTATATGTGGTAAAACAACCAGGTGACGATTGAGAGTTGGGTAACTGTTGGCCTAAGTTGAGTCTAACAGTGAAGAAGATGGCTTTATATAAATTGATTTCGTGGAACTATCTTGCTTGTTCATGTTAGGCAGTAAGTTTTAAACCAAATTTGTGCAGATAATTGTTTTAAATATTTCCGGAAATGGCAGCTGTTTAAAAAAATAACTTTATACCAACCGACCAAATGGCACAGTGGTTAAAGCTTGGCGTTTGGATCGGGAGGTACCGGGTTCGAATCTCGATAGGGGCAGGATGCAAAAGGGATTTCTTATTATTTGATTACGATCGATGATGGAAATGAACATAACTATGACCCCCTGTCGGAGTGCACAACTCATGGGCCGACCCATCTTCCATGTCAGTACTATAGGCTGGCATGGAGCAATGCAATGTGCAGATGGTTCTACGTAAATCGGACCTATAGTCGTACGTCCTCGATTTGGCAAGCAATGCGTAAAGTAGGACGGTAAAAGTAAACTGCGAAAGAGTTGGGAGTGCTTCGCCCCCAAAAACTTTATACAACCAAAATTCGGTACCTATATATTCCTTTTAATTGAATTATTTGTAAATGTTATACTTTTTGACATATTGGCAAGTAAGAATGCAACGTTCCTATGAAAGATACCACTTCCGGTACACCGATTTCAGCCAAATTTCTCTGGAATTGGCGATCTGTCCATTTATCAGAGAACCTTAAGTAAAGGGTTTTCCAATATTTGGGCAACTTATGACATTTGACAAGTAAAACGCCATTACTAAAAATGCTACTATAATTGTTGAAAAGCCTCTCCATCCTCAACATATCACTGCTTAGTGCGATCTTTGGGCTTAATTATTGGGATTAATTTTTTTTTATGCCCAGACTTGGAAGATGTGGACGACGCTTATTTTCAGCAAGACGGCGCTACGTGCCACACAAGAAACGAAACAATCTTAATTTTGCAAGAAAAGTTTTCTGACCGTGTTATTTCTCGAAGAGGTGATCCCAATTGGCCACTGAGGTCTTATGTTTAAACACCTTTAGACTTCTTTCTTTGAGGCCACGTGAGAGATAAGGTCTATGGCAATACTCCATAATCGATTCAAGACCTTAAAGATGGAATTCGTGAAGTTATTGAGGACATACAACCGCAAATGTGCAAATTGAGAATGTAAAATTTCATGAAAAGGATATGGTGCTGCAAGCGTAGCCGTGGCGGCCATTTTCCTGATACCGTTTTCAAATGTTTATGGCATACCTTTCCCTTTACAATGAAATAAACAAAAAAAAATACTAGTTTTTTTATATCAAAATGAAACCTCTTATTGGAAAGCCCTTTATGAATTTCTCATACAACTGGTTTGGGCTGTACCGTTGCGGAATTCTGGTAAAATAACAGTTGAATATCAAAAAATGTTATTTCTGCTTCGCATATGCTATACTTTTTCAGAAATTAGTAAAGAATGGAAAAGCTACTTTGAAAGATGCCATTTCTGGAAAGCCGATTTCCGCCAAGTTGCACTGAGATCTCCCAATTTATGAAAAAAGTTTTAATATGAAGTTTCATTCAAATCAGTCAATCCATCGGGCTGAGATGTATACATAGAGAGAACACAGACAAACAGAAAAACCACTTTTTCGGACTTTAGCAGTATAAGAAACAGTAAATCTGCAAAAATCTCGAGATCGAAAATATTTATGATTTATAAACTATAAGTACTTTTACTTTGTAAAATAAAGTAATAGTTACGGCACACATAGTTAAGCAACAAATTGGATATTTTTATACTATTCGTTTGGGAAAAGTTTTCGTTCCATCCAATTTACTCATTTTTCAAAATCACATATGGAACTCATTTTGGAATACTATCCTGATGTCCAAAATTTATATTAGATTCCCTTTTAAAAATGTATGTGAGGTCCATACCCCTCGATTGAGAAATAATCTAGTTGTATTGTAGAACAAGACACAACATGATGGCTAAACCGGAACACCTCTAAACAAATTTAGCAAAATCCATTGTAGTAATTTCCTCAAAAGCATTCAAACCCTTCATCCTTCTCTCTTCTTAAGACCCAGCTCGAAACAATATGATGCAAGGTGGTATAAAATCGCGTAAACTGGTACAAATGGCGCAACATGTTGCAATACTTACCAACATTCCACAATAAGAAGCAATATTCTGAAAAATGAAGTAACATAGTCGAACAGCTCTCAACATCACGCGCAACATGGTGCAACAAAACGTAATATTTTGCTACATTACGAAAACTCTGTCACGACAAATTTTATAAAAATCGTAATCAAATGGAAGTGACAGTTCCATAGGAGCTCTTTCAATTTTGAAAAGTTTAGCATTTACAAAAAACGAAAAAGAATTAAAAGATTCAAATGAATATAAAGATTAAATTTTCAACAAGGATTGACCTAGTTACAAGACAGTTTTAACAAAATTCCGGCAAGTTTAATTTTTCGCTTTATAAAGCAAGAGTGGTGTATTCGAGATCTATGTATACATCCGTGGTAAAAAGAATTTGGGTGGTGGCCACAACATCAAAGTGATTGTTCTTTATACGACATTTTTTGAAACTAAGAATCTAATTGAGAGATACTTGAATCACCTTGGTTAACTTTGATAATTGTATGCTACTTTTATTTTTTCAAAAATAGCAACTCTCATTTGTGGTAGCTTCATCAACATATCATAAATTAAGCGAAAAATGTACCAGAGACGGGATTTGAAACGCTATTCTCATGAGAATTCTACAATACAATTTCTTATGAGAATTTCCATGAGAATAGCGCACAAAATCCCAGGCCAGATGTCAATAGTATACTTGACTAAAGAAAGTGATTTGGCATTGCAAATTTTATAAAATTAAGGCTAAAAAAGTTTGTCCACAAAAACACAAAATTCGTTGAGGTAAAAGGTAAGAAATGTAAAGGAATATTTGTTGTTAAATGATTTTTTGTTTTTTATATAACTGCCTTTGGCTTTATTCCTGAATCTTTCCTCAGTCAGAAAAAGAATATGCACTATTTAATAATCAAATTTTTTTCTTTTATTCGAAAGATCAATACATGGCATTAATATTTGAAAATGATTTCGAGCATATGGGCACCGCAGTTATTCTTGACGAAACGCATTCTGGACGTCCAATTTCGGGCCACGATTTCCAGTATGAACGAACATGAACAAAGCTGGCCTCCAAGGCGTCAATTGTTGCTGGTTTATCAGCTGGATCTTGTATGGGTGTAGGCCAAGATCTTTGCGCAAAATTTTCCATGTAGTGGACGGACAGAGCCCCAATTCCTGCGAACGACGGTGAATCGATAAATTTGGATCTACTTCCTCACGTTCCTATACAGCGGCGATATTCCCTTCAGTACTCACATTCCTTCGACGTTTTGATAGCTAATGTGTTGGAATGGTGTTCTAACTTAGTTTGATGTTTTCTACTGTACTGTTGTAATGTATCTGCCACTGCTTCGATGTTGAGATCACGGTGTATGCTTGTGTTACGTACGTACCAAGGTGCGTTTACCATTCTTCGTAGTATTTTTGATTCTACACGTTCCAATTTTATTATATTTGAGGCACAGGCTGAGCTCCACATTTGTATTCCGTAAGTCCAGATTGGTTTTAGTGTCATTTTATACAATAACACTTTGCAGGCCAGAATTAGGATGTTTTTCAATTAACCAATTTATTTTACCACTTTGATGTTGATTTGTTATCGATTTGTTTCGATATGTTTCTTCCATGTCCATCTTCTATCTATATGTAGACCATGATATTTAATGGTTTTGCATTGGGTTAGATTGATGTTATTTAACTTCACCGGACGGCCAATATGTTGGTGTGCTTCCAGAAACATGTTCTAGTTTTCCTTCCAGCATACATTCTTACAGCTGCTTGCCTATTTGTAATGTTAACGAGAGCCCCATTGGATGTGTTTGGAGTTAAAATCTCCTCCTGTAAGGAATTTATTTCCCAAGGTTTTGAATCAATTTGAAAATTGTTGCTTTTTAATAGAATGTTTAGGTTTACAGTAAGCTGCGGATATGGTGCATGTACCAGACCATTCTTCTAAGCAGATGCTAGTAGTCTGTATATGTTTCTCGCGATATTTTTCCAGTTCATGGTGTCTTATTCTGTCTCTAATAATAATTGCTGATGTAGAAGTATTTATTAGCTGTTTCTTAGATTACAACAATTTTGCGATATGCTTCGATGATCAAGGCTTGAATTTTGGTTTCACAGACACCTTGTTTAATTGGAGCAATGAAAACTTTTCACCTGTTTCCTTTTTAAGATCGACTACTAATTGATGAGCAGCGCTTCTCGAATATATATTGATGGTGGTCGTTCTTTAGGTGCTCTCGCCTTGTTTCGAGTTTCCTCTTCGTTAAAACTTTTATTTCCACGCAGAGGTTGGAAACGGTTACCAGTTATTATTCCTGCTCCTAGTTTTAGGGTTTTTGAGTTTGTCGCAAATTGCACTGGAGACTTGGGATTGCGATTTCGTTTGGATGTTACGGTAATGTAACGTTCCATACCTGTTTGCATTAATGAATGCCACACAGTTTCCGTTTCATTGCCATTGCTTTTATCCATTATGCGATGTCGCTTGATACAATATTAGCTGCATGTGATGACACCACCATGATCCAGATCATGACATCATTTACATGTGAAGCAACAACAACACGTGATCGTGTTGTTGTTGTTTCACATGTAAATGATGTCATGATCTGGATCATGGTGGTGTCATAAAATACAGCTATTGTTACCTACCACAATATTTGATGTTGTAGCACTTTTTAATGTTTGTGAACGCTTACACTTTTTTGAATTTCCACTGCATTTTTATTTATGTCAGAGGTCGATGGCACTAGAGAATTTGCGCGATTTATTGCACTTAAATTTGTGAATGCTGAAATTCTGAGATGTTCAAGGAAGCTGTATCTTTAAAATATTTGCTTCACAGAATCCATGTTCCGTAGGCTCAATATTATAAACGACTGATACCACTACCCTTATATTGTAAAACTTTCAGTTAAGGTTCTTTTTTGTTTAAACTTTATTATTATATGATTTTAAATTATAATGTGTAATAATGCTAATAGTAATAATAAATAACTATACTGTTAAAACTACCTTAGTGATAATTTTTCCACTCTACTCGGTCTCTCAATACGTATGTAGTTATGCTTGGTAATATGTATATAGACTCGTTTAATAATAATATTTCGATTTTCATAGATTTTAAACCTTAAATGATATGAGATAAAAGGGGGTGCGTTGGCTTACTATATGCGGTACATACATACATACTCATTTATATTTATTAATATGACTGTGTGTGTGTCGAAAATGAGGGTGCCATGGTACAAATATTTTTATATCCTTCCACAAATTTTAATGCTTTCAAATTTAGTGTTCTCTTATTTTACGAAGCTCTGTATATTTTAATAGCATAACCACACATCGTATACTCGATTGTTGTTATTGTATTTTTGTACCTACAGTTGATCAATTTAATTATGTTTTCTATTATGGAGATGTAATTAACCTATATATGTGTATAGTTTTGCATAATTAGTATTATACACATACGTGTTTTTGATTTAATTTTTATCTCTACTGGAAATATGCGGAAAATTAAATTTCAGAATTTTTTTTTGGGGTGAAAACTATTGACCCAATTTTAAATAATTTTTACGTATATTACAATTAAATATGTGTCAAAGGAAAATATTATGGTCGAATGAATACTTGATGCCCGCATGATTAATTTTTGTTGAAATTGTAATGCAGTTGCCGATGCATGAACAAAAAGTTCATTCCTCCCTACAAATTTAAATGAAAATTATTAAGTCGAAATGAACTACATTATAATGATTATTAATCCATTCTCTATTGTCGTTCCAACGGTATTACTTGATATACCTCAACGTGTTATAATAAATCTTCAATTCTTCTCAGAAGGTAATAATATTTGCAGGAATATATTTTCGAAACCTGGCGTATTGAGGTACTTCACATATGAAACCCATTTATCATTAATTGCTTTCAATTTGGAACCATTGGGAAATTAAGGGACACGCATCAGTAGGAATTTCGATATAGTCAAAAATTGTTACAATTAAATAGCCAAAAATAGCCCTGTAACCCCGTATAGCCAACAAGTTTATATCTATCGACACATAATCACTGATACTCATATAGTCGACACTCGCAACAACGAAATCCATATCTGTACCTCGGAGGCATACAACACTATCTCCAATTTTTTCATAGAATGAACTGTCCACATTGTGGGTTCATTATGTTTAATTCTCTTTCTAAAGGAATATGAAACTATGTGATCCTTAAAGTCCTTACGGTTCACATGTTTGAAATATCAACATGTGCGGTTTCCGTTAAAGGCAGAAGGATATACCTGCACCTAAATTCATATACCTCTGAAATTTTTTTTTTTCACATGGTGTTGTATGTCTCCGAGGTACAGATATAGCCAGCACTTAATATCATCGGAAACACCATCATCACCGAAAATTATTATTGATCGTTCAGCAATAGTATAGCCGAGAATCACGCAAGACGACCGGCAGTCCGAAACCAGTTATGGGTTATGAAGAAGTCAGACTCTTCTCTTAACATTTCCCGATGTCATATCATAATACATAGCGTAACGCTACATCCTACTTGCACGAGGCTAGATCAGCTTCCGGCTATGACAGTTCATAGCTATTTTAATAAAATAAAAGAGATAGAACAGAACATTGATGATAAATATGATAGAAAACCTTACACTATAAAAATTTCTCCTAGACCTAACACAAAAAGGCCTCTAGAGAGAATACTATGAACATATTTACCATCAATAAAGCCAGTTTTCTATCCATAATAGATGCATTCTCAAAACCTCTACAAATGATTCCAAAGACTGTTAAAATCTAGTAGATACATCGAAAACACTAACCTCTTATTTCTCGACGTTCGGAATTCCACACACTATTGTCTCGGATAATGAGACCACTTTTCAATCTTTACAGCTTAAAACCTATTTGAGCAATCTCAACGTTCAATTAGACCATGACTCATCTTCATAGTCTAATGGCCAAATAGAAAAACACGTAAAAAGAGATACCGCTGACTTGTAACTAATTTTAGCATAACCTTGATTTTTGGAAAAAGTCAATTATGCCACTTTCAAAATAAACGGCTTATATAATACTTCAGTACATTCATCCACTGGCTTCACGCCAAACGAGGTAATATTTAACCAGAACAATGTTACTAACCGGGAGGAAATTCAAAATCAAGCCAACCGAATATTTCAAGAAGTAAACACTAGATTAGAAAAAGCAACAAATCGAATGGTAAAACAAAATATCACGAAGGAAGAACCCCCAAATTTGAGAGACAACCAATCGGTATCCCTTAAACCAAATATACGGACAAAGACTCAGGAAAGAGGGGTCAAAACTCAAATAAACGACATTACATTCAAAACATTTAGAACGATAAGAAACATCAAGAGAAACAAAAACAAAACTAAAAGACTAAAATTAAAATACTAGTTAAAATTCTTCTTATTCTTCTTATTTCAAGAAAATTCATTACAAATTTTGGTTAAATAAAAATAAAAAGAAGTAATGTTCTTAATATTAAGATTAGTAATTCTAATGATTGTAATAAATTTTTGTAAAAATCAAAGAATGGCATTAAAAAATTTGGATAATGATCCAATTTTATTGATAAAATCAAATCGCCCCTCCCCCATGTCTCAAAAAAATCTCAAAAAGAAGTCTCAAAAGTAGTCTCAATTAGTCTCAAAAAGAAGTCCCAAAAGTAGACTCAAAAATAAGTCTCAAAAAGAGTCTCAAAAAGAGGCTTCAAGGTGTTTCACGGGCTTCAAGGGGCTTTAAGGGGTTTCACAAGCTTCAAGGTGCTTTAAGGGCTTAAAGATGCTTCAAGTGGCTTCACGTGCTTCAAGGAGCTTTTGTGGCAAGAGTCTCAAATAGGTAAAAAAAATCTCAAAAATTGTCTCAAAAATAAGTCTCGAATAGAGGCTTCACGGGCTTCAAGGGCTTCACAGGCTTCGAGGAGCTTCACTGGCAAACGTCTCGAAAAGGGGGCAAGTATTCTCAAAAATAAGTCTCAAAAGGAAGTCTCAAAAATTGGCTTCAAGGTGCTTCACGGGCTTCAAGGGGCTTTAAGGCGTTTCACTAGCTTCAAGGTGCTTCAAGGGCTTAAAGATGCTTCAAGTGGCTTCACGTGCTTCAAGGAGCTTCACTGGCAAGAGTCTCAAAAAGGTAAAAAAAAACTCAAAAAGTGTTTCAAAAATAAGTTTCGAATAGAGGCTTCACGGGCTTCAAGGGCTTCAAGGGCCTCACAGGTTTCAAGGGGCTTCACTGGCAAACTTCTCAAAAAGGGGACAAATAGTCTCAAAAATAAGTCTCACAAAGAAGTCTCAAAAGGAGTTTCAAAAAGGATCTTCATGTGCTTCAAGGAGAACACTGGCAAGAGTCTCAAAAAGGGGCTTCACGGGCTTTTATTTGCTTCAAAGGGATTCGAGGGGTTTCACATACTTCAAGGTGTTTCACGAGCTTCAAGGGGCTTTACGTGCTTCAAGGGGCGTCACTGGTAATAGCCTTAAAAAGGCTTCACGAGCTTCAAGGGGATTCAAGGGACTTCACGGGGGGGGGGGGGGGGGGTTCTAACTTCTCAAAAGTCTCAAAAAGAAGTCTCAAAAAGAAGTCTCGAAAAGAAGTCTCAAAAGTAGTCTCAAAAATAAGTCTCAAATAGAGTGTTGAAAGTCAAGGGGCTTCACGGGCTTCAAGGGACTAGTATTAAGATTGTAATAAATTGTATATGATTGACGATACAGCATATCCATTTTCTCGAACAACTCGAAATGTCGCCTTAATCTTTCCTTTCGTACCCCTAAATAAGATCCTGACAATAGCTCAAAGGTTCCACTATTTGAGATTTCCAAAAATGTTCAAATGACTCAATATGTTGATCCTGAATGATATACAATCGTTCTTGATTCAATTGCCCATCCCTGAGCCTATATCTTATGCAATCATTTCATTATCCTTCGGTTGGAGGTTTGATTCATCGTCGAAGTTCAACGGATTCTCTGAAAAATTACAACTCAGACAAAAAATGAGAGCAATTAATGATCTGTTTCAAATAAATTTTAACTCCTTCATCCTCTATCCATTATCTCATAGTTAAAGGAACACAGATTTCTAAACGCAATTCTCAAATTTCTTAAACACACAACAATTTTATTTATTTCATTCAAAATTCACTTTATTTATCTACGATTTATCTAATGCTAATCTTCAATCTCTACTAATCCCCTAAACCTATATCACGTCGTTTGAGTCCAAATATAAGGTGGCTTCTTTCATCTTTACAAATTTGCAGGGGTACAATTGGCAATAAATATGGCATTTATTAAACTGCTCAGTAGATACTAAGTTTCATGGTAATTTCGTATTCAATCCATGTTGGCTTGATTGTTTTGAACACAATAAACTATTGTGTCTGGCTATATTCCATTCAACCGTTACAGTGTGGTTCGATCCACCACCAATAAACGGTGTACAACTGTACCCAACTTACAGTGCGCCTCTTTCCGTCACCAATAAACGAAATACACCCACCTCACCGTGTTCTCGCCACAACAAGACGCAATCAATTCAGGAGGAATGACCCAACAATCAAGTGGCCACACTGTTTCTTAAATACGCAAAAACTAAAAAAAAAAAAAAAAAATAAAGTAAAATCAATCAATTAATTACTCTTCGCATGATCACTTAATTTTCATAGAACCCCCCCATTTTATATGTTGTCCATGTTGTTACGATTACATGATCGTAACAAGCGCTGTTTGTATTTTTTATTCCCCTCGGTTTGTGTCCTCACTTTCGGAGTTGTTTAATGTTTGTACACGTCGTGGTGATGGCGCGAGGGTGAGAAAGATGATGGGAGAGAGAACAATGTGCATCGGGTGTGTGCAAAGTAAAACGTTTTGGAAAAAATGTTTTTCTTATATGTCTCTCTTTTTTATCAACGAAAATTTGATATCAAGGAGAGACAGAGAAGAGAGATTAATTTCTTCTAGAACGTTTTGCTAGCTGTGCGGCGCAAGAATTTTTTTTCTGGTTGTCTTTTCGAGTTGTGATTTGGCAGTCAAGTTTTTGATTTTGGATAGAAAAGTCTGGTTTAGAATATTAAACAAAAAAGTCTTGGCAATTTAAAAAATAGAGCCTTGTTTGAAAGTTTTTTTAGTTGAGTTTTGTATTATAAAATAAATAATGTAATATCTTTAATGCATATATTGGAAATAAAGTTTGTAATTATTTTGAACGAAAAAAAAAGAAAATTAGTTTCATGTATGTACTTTTATTCATTGTTTAAAAAAGAAAAGAAAAATTGAGTGAAGTAAACAAAAGATAAAACAAAAAAAAAAATATAAAAAGGAAATAACGTGAATTTTCGATAGCATAGAGAAAAAAAAACACACAAAACCAAACACCATTGATGATCTAGTTTGCGCGGCTGAATTTATATAAAAGCGCAACGTACAGGGTGGCCCACCCTGCCGAGGGCATTAGTGTTTTGTTTGGTATAACGACGAAAGTGCCGCAACAAGTGCGAAGGCACCGCAATTTTGTATACGGGTGGCCAGTCGAGGCCACTTCATTTATCAACGTGGATTTACGGTTAAGGCGAAAGGACGCACAACGGCGTATTTTCGGTTAAGGCGTGCCAACGCCCAACGGATTTTGGCGGCCAGTTGGGGCTACGTCATTTGTATCGTTGGTATTTAAACCTCGAACGGTTATTGTTATAAACGAGAAGTTCAATCAACGGGTGGCCAGTTGAGGCTACTCCTTTTGTGGTGGATCCGGCGGCTAGTCTAGGCCAGCCGTATTATTTGATAGCAGTTTACCGGCGGTTGGGCCGCATCGATGGAACACGCAGGAAACGGCACCAAGGCCGCAACGGTGATTTTTTTTATATATCGTATATAGTATTAAGGTACGATTTTTTGTTTCTAATTTTCTTTACATTACTTTTTTTATTTTTTTTTAATTTTTTGATTTTATTTATATATATGTATATATATTTAAATTTTATTTTAAAATTTCAAATTTAAATTTTGTAATCGAGCGCCGCACAGCGGGTGCACGCTCGGTACATATTGCTGTTTCTCTCTCTCGTTCTCTCCTGATGCGGGTGAAGGGGGAAGCTGGTTTTCTTCGTTTTTTTTGTTGTTTTTTGTCCTAATAAAATGAATTACTAAGTTTTTTCGGTCGGTATGATGGGAGCGGAGACTCCCTCTGTGTCGGTGTAGTGTTGATTGCGGTCCCTTGGTGCCCGCATCCAATTTCGTAACCAGGGCTCGACCTTGTTTGAGTTCGAATGGATGCGCGCACCAAGGCACCTCTCTCCCATTTATAATTTTTGAGTTGTTCGTTCCTCAGGTTCCGGCCGACGAATTTCGGCGGAACATCCGGGTATATTTTATTATTATTATTTGCGTTTTATTTTTATTTAAATTTCTGTTTTATTCACGGTGTAAGCCAGGAGCACATGCAAGGCTCAAACCCCACGACCCTTCGCACTTCTCCCTGAGAACGTAGCCGGCAAAAATCACAGTGGAGGCCTCTGCATGCGCTTAGTGATATCTGCAGGATGGCAGTAGCCAGCCTGTAACAATGTATTATCCATAAACACTTGTAAAATAAACATCATACCATGCACAATGAATATTTTACACAACAACTCACACCTCAAATGAAATGTGCAGACAGACTGATAAAAATAAAATAAAAGAATTTCTAAATGAAATTGATAAACAAGGAATTAAGAGGGTGGGGGTAGAAGGGGGGGGGGTGTAAATATGCAGTGTATATAGTAAGAGAAACCGAAGTAAATTTATTTGTTTTCTCACTTCGCCGTATGCAAATGCTTCAATCTGTTTCATTCGGCTATCAACGTTTGTATTGCAGGAAACTTTTCTCGATTTCTTTTTGTTCTGCTTGCTACGACACTCGCTCACACACTCCTTTTTAGTACAATTAAGAACTATTCTTTGTTTTTTCTTTCGACACAACTACGCTCTATATCTTTATTTTACTGAACTAGGCTGAATTTTCGCTAAAGGTCCGAAATCTTGTGGTTTTCTGGCAACTTGTTTGTTCTCAACCGAATTAAAAACTCCTTTTCTTCAAAGATAATATTTTATATTTTCCTTCCGGTCAGTACACGATTTTCTTCTAACTCAAACAAAAACTCCATTCTTCTTTTTTTTTCTTTCGTTCGCTCGCTTGCTTATTGTAAATTATTAATTAAATAATTTACAAGAAGAAACAAATCATATAAAATTTGACACGTTCCGTTGACATTCATTACGGTGGTCGTAACTCCAACATCCTTAACAGTGTTTGGTTTGAAAAGTATTTACAACTTTACATTTACAACAGACTCGTCGACACATGGACATGGTCGACAAACTTTACATATACGCATTGCGGTGCGTTGTGAACTTAGGTTTAAGCCGAAGCACCTGCTTCGTGAAGCACAAAGCTGGACAATCAAAGTAGGATGTTGAAGGTCTCTAGAAGCCATAGTGATGATATTTTGGAGACATAAATTGTGAATGCGCAAGAAAAAAATTCGTTAGTAGGTCTTGTTCGATCATAAAATTCATATAGCTACAATTGTCTATCATTCCCTCTTCAAAATGTGATTTATTTAAGAGGCAGTCGATATTTTATTGCGGGCTCAGAATCACCCATTGTATAGATAAAAATAAATCTCGATACAAAATCAAGTTAGATAGGAGATATGCTTCAGACACATATACACTATTATGTTCTATAGCTAAAATTATCTATATTTAGTTTTAATATAACTTCAACAAAAATATAAAATGCTATTAAACTATTCTTGCTCTCTGTATGCCATATGATTGCTATATTAAAACAAAAGAATAAAAGTAAAGAAAACTATAATTTTCTTCATTTCCTCCAGCGCCTTTAGCTGCTGATGTATAATATAAACTTTTGCTTTATATACCACACCAGACTAGATCTAAAAGCATATACGAGTCGTATTATGTTCTTGTATTAATACATCGCAGCATAGAACATATTATTTTAATATACAGACAGATATACGAACAAATAAAATTAATCAGAAAATTAAATTTTCAACATCTTTCTAGAAATAGAAAATGGTAAAAGTTAAAATGATATAAAAAAATTTCTTCCTCCACAGTTTTTTTCTTTTGTCATACAAGTCGTCGTCTTGTTTTCTATATAAGCATTCGAAACGAGTAGAATATGGTATAAAATTCGAATGTCCTTAAAAATAATTTAATTATCGGTAAGGCAATAAAAATCTATCTCGTATACGATGGGAAAGATTTTGCTGCTGTTGCGGTTTCAAACACATATCAGACTATTATATTCTAAAACATGCATTCATGATGGCAGTCATTATCGGTAATCACTTTAATCGATGTACGTTCAAAAATTCATGACTTTTTGGAAATGTTTGGTTTGTTCTTGTGAACATATTGCGATTATCTGTTCTGACCGATAATTGATTTAATTTTTACCTGTATCCCATCCTTTTGGAAATGGGCTGTTGACTCATTTAATTGTGTCAACCTAAGGCTAACAATTCCCTATAGTGGAATTTTCCGACAAACTCTATACGATATTCAGATTTTATCTAAACTTAAAACTACTCAAACCAATCATAAAAAATCTTTGTTATATAGTCCGGAGGAATTCGTCCAGTTTAATTTTAATGCGCAAAACTTGGATCAATTCATTGTTTCCTGGAATTTCCTCGATGATGTGATGTGCGATCCATTAGTCATATTATTAGTATAAGTGGAACATCTTTCTCGATTACTACAACAAGAGCCTTCAACATTTAAAGTGTATTTGAAGAAAAAGTTTTCCATTTCTGGCGTTGTGTAGTGAAGTGACAGTAAATACTCGTGATATTACCTTTACGCTCTTTGCGCACTCTTTGTGGATCCCATCTATTTTATACATTTTATGGATGCCATTGGGTGGAATAGAATGCCATTCGTTTGTTTAAAAATGGTAGAGTGGCCAGGAATGCATCTGTTGTCATGTTTGAAACTAGCTCAAAATGCACAGCTTTGGTTGCCATACACGAAAAGCGTCAAATACTCCTCTAGGCTTTTCGCACTACGCAATTTCCTGCTCTTAATTAAAAATGACCCTGCTAACTCAGCCCCTGTTGTGAAGAAAGGGCGTTGATCACTTGTGATTTTGACAATTGCCGCATAAGTGGAACTATAATATTGGATGCTTCATATCGAAGGGGACATTTGCCTTATTCAATCAGGCACCAACTCGTAATAAACCCAATTTTCTAAACGTTCACGTATTTTTGTTGAAGAATATTCGCAAAATTAATATTACAAAAAAACTTCTTTAAAAGTTCGGCCGACTTATCATTTTTAATAGATTTATCATTTTCTGTGATGAATAGATTTATGTTTTCTTCCCTGTTGGCCAAATTATGACGAAACATGCAGTTACAAATAAATGTGATGAAGGAAACGTTTCTGTTATGCTAAAAAATAGAAAAATACTTCTGCCTAAGGGTTTAAAAGATCTGCAGATGTAAATTTGAATGAGCCTTCCCCGATATTGTACTTTATAAATATTGGGAAATACAAATCGGTAAAATCTTTAGTAAAAGTTCACATACCATACTAGTTTTTGTTGCTCATATTCGAAGAATGTCGTATAACGCTGACTCAAATTTACGTAGCTGGAATTCTTATGATTAGTGGGTTCTTATTCTTGAACGGTACATCGCCATCGAACACTATAAGTTATCTTAATCAACAAATCAGCAGACCTTTAAAACTCTTAGGTAGCAGAGTTTTTCAATTATCCAAAATCACAAAAATGTTTCTCGTGTCACGCGTATCCTAGTTGCATGAATTCCCACGAACTACGGAGTTTTTCACGTGGGCTCGAGACAAACAAAAAGGAGTAAAATTCAATTTTGTTCAGAAACAAGCCGTTCTCCTTTAGATTTTAAAAGTACAATTTATGGTTCCAAAGGATTCAATAAATGAAAATTTTACGTTCAAATAAAAAATGTTATGGCCAACACCTGACATTCTTTTATACCCCGAATGTATGCTTGATTTCTAGAGCAAAAAAAAACTTACCAGACTTGGTAAAACCAGCTACGTTTTTAAAGCAACATCGGTCAAATTTATTGTCAATTGTTCAGTAGTGTGTTCGAGAAACGTTCCGCGCATTACGTGATTTTTATCCTTGCTAAACCGTCCTGTCGGGTAGACTATTCGATGTTTGATAGCCAAACCGGTTCGATAAATAATTAGCCAACTCCCGACACGCAACGTCAGCTAGCATAGCTGCTATGCGTGAGAGTGCATGGGACCCAAAGCAGTCCATTTCTTTTCGTTCGCATGAATTTGGCCATTCTGCGACTTCAACTTGGCGAATCTGTGTCGGGACAGAATTATCTGCAACTGCATACAATCCAACTGGCCTAGGAAACGGAAGTATATGGTTAGACACAAGGTCGTGTGCTCTATTGGGCTATGGAGCAGTTGGAAGTTGACCAAAAAAATTGCCAAATTTCGCCAAAAAATCATCTTTTGCGATGTGGCTCATTTTTGGATAAATGAATATTTGAACAAGCAAAATTGTCGGATTTTACTATCAAAGCACGCGAGGTACCGAGCACCACATACATCCCGAGAAAGTCACTTGTTGGTGCGGATTTTGGTCTGGCAGAATCGTCGACCCGTACTTCTTCCAAAACGAAACTGGAATTGCCATGTCAACGACGAGCGCTACCGATCAATAATAAACCAGTTCTTGGCGGCGCTATGAACATTCTGCATGAGCGATTTGAGAGCATGGTTATCTCACGCGGCGGTGGCATGAATTGGCCACCGAGATCTTGCGATTTAACTCCTTTAGACTTCTTTTTTATCTTCCTTAGACTATCCTTAATCGCACATAATGAACGCCATCCAGCCAATTCAGCGAGATTTATGCGGACAGCCATCTCAAACATGACGTTATATTCCCTACATGCTTTATTTACATTTGAAACACTACTTTTAATCAAAAATCATTATCCCTTCTAAAATTTTAAGAAACCGACAAGGCCAATCATTGTTATTGAAAATTTAATTTTTAAATTTATTTAAGAATTCGAATTCTTTGAGGTTTTTGTAAATGCTATATTTTTCAACATTATTGCAAGGATCTCCTAATTAACTGAAAAGATTATCTATGAAATTTCATTCTGAATTGTCAATCCGCGTTAACTGCAGAGATGCTCGTTGGTAGTTTTGATTAAATAATTTTTTTAACAAAACTAGTATTTCCGGTAAAATTTAAATGATGATCTGAACCAATTTTGAACCAATTCAGTTTGAAATACCAACTTTTATTCTTTTCTATCTCATTTAAATGCTAGATTGTAATATTTTTCCATCGATAATTTTTTTAACGGAAAAATGAATTAGTGATGAATCGATTGATAACTATGATACTGATGGTTATAGTTTAATTGCAAACTGTAAAAAAACCAAAGATCTGCTGATGTCGCTGTATGTATCTCGGATTTACTTGCTTCAAATTATGAAGTTACATGTCCATAATTTCGTTCCGCTGATGCTATTCGTCTGAATTTCTATAGCACCAACAACAATATTACTCGATTATCTGTTTATATCAACTTCACTCGTATACTGTTGTCTATTTTATCAATGAATTCAGTTCATTTTTTGGATAATGTTACTGTCAAAAATTTAATTATAATTGGTAAATTAAATCTCACCATATTGTATGATTCAACTATTTTATTTTACCACGATGTCCTCTTTTGGGTTAGCATCATTGTTCGATGAGATAACACGGGGTATTTCTTCTAGTTGCAGCAATCATAAGATTAACTCCATTGTTTCTGATTTTTGGGTTACTGATCATGGTTCTATTATTTTCTCTATATAAATAATAATCTATAAAATCAATATAATTGTGGAGAGAAGTGGTTATGTCTCCATTGATTATAATCGACTACCGGGTTCTCTGTCAAATGAAAGATGATTCGGGTTGTGTTGAGAAAGCTTATTACAATTTCCTCTCATTACTCAATTCCCACATTCAAAATTGTCAATATACGATTTCAAAACCCAGAACCAAGAATCTAAAACCTTCGAACCAATAAACTAAGCAATGAAATTAAGAAAAAATTGATTTATATAAAAACACAAAACCCATCTTCAAAATAAAAAATTGGAGACAGCTTATAAATCTAAAAAAAAATATATTGGAAATAATATTAAGGGGCAATAATTTACGAGGCAACTGATAAATACATGAAAAAGAAATATGATCTAGTAATTAAAGATAATGAATTAACTACTCAAGATGACCCTATCATAGTTGCTTCTGTATTTAATATTTTTTTGTTTTTACATTTTTTAAATTGTGTGCAGAAAACATTGAACAGGGTTATATAAGTAATTATGATAGAAATCAGCTTCTATTCTCTCTAATTATTATGAGGCTAAAAACTGTTATCTATCTCCTGCAACAGTAAATGAAATTTATTTATTATTAAATCATTTGAAAAATACAAATGCGTGCGCACATGATGGCATTAGTGATGTTCTTGTAAAACATATAGCTCGATTCATCTCCGTCCCGCTGTGTTTCATTTGTAATTTAAATATGTGTAGTGGGGCTTTTCCAACCGATTTAAAGAAAGCTATAGTAATTCTTTTAAAAAAAAAGGAGGAGAAGTTTTAATTTTTAAATATATCTAATTATAGACCTATTTCACTCCCTCCAGCTTTCTCAAAAATTCTGGAAAAAGTTATTAAAAATACCATTTTAGATTACTTTTTTTTTTAGATAAAACTGGATTTTTTAATAACGCGCCGCAATATGGATTTCGAGAACAGCTAAATACTGAAGGTGCTTTGATTAGGACAAAGTATACGGCGGTTTAAATGATAACAAAAAAGTTGCAGGACTGTTTATAGATATTACGAAAGCTTCAATTTTATTTGAAAAATTATGGAATCCTGGAATTAAGGGAATTATTTTAGATCTGTTGAAATCTTATCTATCATGTAGGTCACAATCGATAAAATTAAATAAGACTTATTGTAATCCTCTGCCTGTTACTGGTGGCGTACCGCAGGGTTCGATACTTGGACCAATTTTATTTTTAATTTAGATAAATTCTATTTTTAATATCAATATTCGTGAGTACCTTGATGGCATTTGCTGATGACACCGCCTGTGTTTATTGTAAAAATGACTGGTCTGATATTGCATATGCCATACAGAGTGAACCAGTACGGTTCAGAAGATGGTTTAATTTGCATTATATGAAATCGAGCCCAAAAACAAGGTTCATGATATTTCATTTAAAAAATGTAGATGATTTACCAAATATAATTAATAGTCATGGTTTGAGTTGTTCACTTTCTGACTGTAATTTTAAATGTTTTCAAATAGAAATGGTTTCCAGTTTTAAATACTTAGGTATTATTTTGGACAGCAAGTTGAAACTCTCTGAGTATATTAGCAACATTTGTAAGAAAGTCCGGGTTTCACTTCGCAAATTTTATCTTCTAAGGTCAATATGTCCTCCTTACTGCTGCTTGGCGTGGCATTTATTGTGTGTCATTTTACAATGTGCCGAGTAATGTTTTTTAGAAAGTCAAAGGTTACATCATTTCCATTATTCAAGTCAACTCAAATTTTACCGTTACGTTATCAGTAAGATCTATGGATCAGTATGATCTTAGAGTTAAAAAATCAATATGTTAGGAATATTACTTGGAAGGAATACTGTCGTAGATTTTATAGTGTTATGGCCTCCTATCTATTTAAGTAAAGACAAGTAATGTCAGAAAGTATAATAGCAAATTTTTTAAAAGAATGAAGTGTTGGCTTTTCGGTTTTCAACACATCAATGATTTTCAATGAGAAAAGTATTTTTAAATTTTAAAAGTTATTAATTTTCATACTGCTTACATTTTATTTTAATTTTACGTTTTTTTGTAAGGGATGTTATATTTTTATTCTTTTATGATTTATTGATTTTCATAGTTATTTCTGTTTTTGAGTTCCCAAACACATATGTGCATCTATTTCATCAATTCACTTTTTGAGTTTTTCCACATAATTTCTTTCTTTTTTTCCACATAATCTGAGCTACTCACGTTTAATATTTTATAAATTCATTTTTTGCTGGTACAGTCGAAACAACTTTAACTAGCTTCTGACTGTTCCAATCATTTTTTATTTTGACTTTAACTTAAAATGTTGTATTCTTAAGCTTAAATTAAGTGGTTACTTTGAAAACTAATTTAAATATCTGTAACTTTTCAAATAAAAAATAAAATAAATAATAATTAAATTTTTTTTTTTTTTTTTTTTTTTTTTTTTTTTTTTGTATTCATAGTTTTATTTAAGGAAAGTATATACATGTAAGTTAAACTAATCAATTGTTTAAAATAGTGAAAATAAAACTAGCTAGTGAACTCCTGATTTAAAAAAATGTCACGGAGTCACGATTCATAACTAATAAAAACAAAGTTTAATACAAATTATTAATTTATGAATTTTTGTTTTTAATTTTTTTCTTTCTTTTCTTCAGCCACTTCTGGTAACCCGATTTTGGCTAAAAGCCACTATTACCTCGCCCAATTTATAAAAAAGAGTAAGTACATTGTTTTTAGAATTTTTTTTAAAAATCGGAATTTGGCTAAGATCGTCATTACCGCTTAAATTTTGGACAACTGAGCTGGAACGGTACTTTTTTTTTATTTCGCTGGTGCTACATCCCATATAGAGTTCCTTCCTTCTTGATGTCCTACTTGAAGGGGCATATTGTTCCTTGATGAGGCATTATGGTATGCCAACTTTTTGCTATTATAGAATAATTCTATTCTACATGTAGTTTTAATGTTCACCACCAGGGTAGTTTTAGTAAATACATTTATTTTAATTGTTGGCAATAGAAATATAAAAGAGATTTTTGTTATTTTGACATCACCTTTACGGTTTGTAATAATATTCAATTATGTTCTAGCACATTACTATTTAATTGAATTTATTTAGTTGCATTTTTACGTTGTCTTGAAATTCAAAATGTAATTGTTATCAACTAACAAAAGTAAATTAAAAAAAATCTTTGGTTGTTACTTTGAGCACAATGGGTATTTCTATTCAGAATGGGAATTTCTTGCACCAAAGAAAGACCACCTAAGTCCACCAATGAATTTAATCAATTGTAGAATTTTTTAATGAAAAACCAACTAACATGCCATTCTCACGGGAAGATACTCCATCCACATAATTATTTAGTTCGCACGGTACTTGATCGAGATGCGTTGTGTGAGAGCAGCTTCGGAGGGCATGCTGATTACTCCTTTACTATACCACTTTCACTGTTATGTATGTAAGTTATCTTTTCTAACTTGAATTAAAAAAGGGAGTTAAATTTTATTGACACCTATAGCACACAGTCACAGTTCCAAATCGTTTAAGTTTTCGGATTCATATCCCAGGTATATATTTGATTTGCAAATGTTAGTATTAAAATATTGTCAGATTTTATTATTTATTCAAACACGACCTCGATTAAAAGCAAATATTTGTAGATTTTAGCTTTCAAACCTTTCTAATCCTTTTTGTATATCTAAACCGAATTTTATAGCTGGCATATTTTGTATTCCATGGTATACTACTGTATATGTAGGTAGATGTTTAGGAATTTCAAAAATATTATTCTCATCACACCTACCTATATACAGAGTCAATATGTTAAGCAAAGGTGAAAACTATTATTTCGGGTATTCTACGTAAAATGAAAAATTATGAATTTTTTAACTGTGTTTGAAAGGTGGAAATACATTATAACGACCTTAAATACCGGCATCATATGCTACCAATTTTATCGTAAACGTGCAAATTGAAAAACACCCAACAATCCAATAAAGAAAAATTGGCAAAATTGATTTTTTTTTCATATAAAATATTCCAATTATACTATCATACGTTCAAAAAATCGTTAACTAATTACTACTGGAGACTGTTGATTATATAATTAAAGCTTGCGCACTTCACCCGTATTTATATTACGAAAAGAGTCATCTTCATAAAAAAACGAAATTGTAGTTGGTCATCTTTTTACATAATATACCACTTGTTACAAACACAGTGTATATGTCTCCGTAGCACACAAAAAAAGGTTCAAAAACTTTTTATCGGTTTGGACAATAAACATAAAATTGAATTACGTAACACACACATACCCCCTAGCATACAGTACACCACTTTGTCCTTTTTTAAATGCCTACAACTAAAGGTACATACATTATATAATTTAGTTATAGGGCGCCCGTCCTCCCCGGCTACTTATATATTCAAATTATGTATCTTGTTCACTATTAAATTAGAGGATAAACGCCTGTATGGATATGCGACATAAATATAGTGGTGGATTATACCAGGATGTGGGGTGTGGGTAGATTTAGCTTGAAAGTTTTTATTTAGTTTTTAAATTTGTTACTAGATTTCGTATCCTATACCTGCAGCTATTTTTTATTGTATTTTTTAATTGACCAAGGAGGTATACGTGTGGCGTTCGATATCAAGAGGTTTCAATTTCAGATTGCCGCACCAAACGTAATGAGTTAAGGACTATAAAGCTATATTTATACCTAAAGCTGGCCCGACAAACTGTTCTGGCTCTTAAAGTTCCATTCCATCAAGTTTATTAAGATTTGGATTCGTTAGAAGCAATTCTTGTTTATTCCTCCTCTTATATAGCGTGCTTACCTAGCTGATAGGATTTTTCATGTGTACCTCCTTGGATATACTTCATACTGCTTACAGACTGCTGATATGCTAGATGAAAATGGAATTCTAGAGCGAATTTTACTTGAAATTCTGAATTTTACTGAACTGAGTGTGACCAACTTGAACAAAACTAGGCGATTTCTTCGCATATCGATACATTGAATGTAAATTGGATAAGTATATGGAGAAAATGAAAAGGGTTTTCAAATCACTTTTAGATTAAGGAGCAAGGAGGAAGGTGGTTTGCAAAGTCAAGGTTGACTCCACGCAGCTTCTATCTTTAACAATTCTTTTATACTCAACCACAGCAAATGATTTCTTAGTTCAAGAGGACTTAACCCCCTCTGGTCACACAATTCGCCAGATTAAATTCAGTACAAATAATTCGTCATTTCCCTCTCTATAACGCTTCTAAAATTTCACTGGTGCTGTCCGCTATACATATTTTTTCCATCTTCGTGGAAGTTATGATAACCAGATTCCGCCGTTTAACGCCAATCGTGGCAGTAAAATATTTTTTATGGGAATTTTTGTTTGTGATGCTACCAACCTGGTAACATACTTATTCACTCACGATTATGAAATACTCGTACATGCAAACGGTGTCTGCAAAGGCTACTGCGCTTGAATCTCAAAACCAGTGCAATTCTTTTGGATTTTCAGTAATAAACAGCCAACGGTATATTTTAAGGGTTTATGGGGTACTATTATGGGGTAGTGCGTGGTTGTGAATTAGATGATCAATGAGTTGCAATCCAATTTGCACAGCTATCACCATCAGCACATATGACACACTTGAGCAACAATACTCAATCAGATGAACTGCTCGATTCACTTCCATAAACCACAATCCGGAACTCGAACAACCACAACTACGAGGTGAAATATTTAGTGGACTGACGGAGCCTCCACAAATAAATAAATCAATACACAAAACTGATTTTTTTTTTTTTTTTTTTTTTTTTTATTGGTAACTATACGATCTGTTTTGGGGCTCAAGGCTCACCCTGCTCTTCCGCGGTTATGCTTTTAACGTTCTTACTTTACGCCTTGCGGCCAACTCGAGGACGTACGGCTATAGGAACGATTTTAAGATCATCTGCACATTGCAAGCTCCATGCCAGCCTATACCAGCATGGAAGATGGGTCGGCCCATGGGTTTTGCACACCGACAGGGGGTCATAGATGTGTTACATTTCACCACAGATCGAAATCTGTTGATGAAATTTCACTTTGCATCCTGCCCCTATCGGGATTCGAACCCGGTACCTCCCGATCCAAACGCCAAAGCTTTAACCACTGTGCCATTTGGTCGGTCAAAACTGATTTAATTTGATTAATTTTTTTTTTTGTTTAATTTTATTTATTTTTGTATATTATATTTATTTAATTTATATATTTTATATTATATTTTAGGCTTTATCGCCATTTTTATAAGAAAAATGTTTTACAATTAATATATGACATTGTATGTCAATAGATTTTCACGAGACTATTATTATTTTACTGTCAAACAATCGGCCTTTTATAGATTTAATTCCTTTATTTAAAACGGTCGCTGCGATCGAGAAAATTCTAATTCCCCTTAATCGGTTTCTATGCTAAAAATCTATTTGTCAATAGATGACGCGACGAATAGTAAAAGGTCAACCAAAAATAAATATGAGGTTGGAAAAACCTGCCGAATTATTTGTCAATAAACACGAAATGTCAGAAATCAAAAATGGACATTTCGTTTTTGGAATTTAGGATTAAAAGAAATGTAAGTATTATTTCAGACATTATTTATTAAACAATGAACAGAAATAATAATTATAATAATGTGATACATAGTGATGTGATACTATCGCCACAATTACCCCCTCCTTAGTGCTTTGATTGAAAAGAAATGCACGATACCTTGTAACGTGTGGGAGTATTAATTATTCTCCCAGTACGTGTTTTTTGCGATTATCGCACACATTATTGTTGTTCGTATTTTTATCTTCGATATGCATACGAACATGTTTAGTTGGTACGATCCTGTTCGTTAAAGATGGATTTGTTGAAATTTGTGACGAATCGTGTGTTGTATTTGTACTTGGTTGATTCGCCAGTGATGTTTCCGCGTTTTGGTTTTCTTCAATGAAACATGGTTTGAGGCGATCGATTAAAACATTACATTGTTTCCCTTTCATCATAATCAAGAATGTTTTCTCACTGCGTGAGATGACCGGAAAAGGTCCTTCGTAAGGAGGTTGTAATGACTTTCTCAAAGCGTCAGTTCTGACGAAGACATGAGAACAGTGATTTAACTCCTTAAATACGAATGTTTTGTTCGTACAATGACGTGTTGGTGGTGTTGGTCGAATCGATTTGAAATGATTCTGTAGTTCTTTCTCGAATTCATTTTGATTTGTTGTTGGATTGATATCGGACAAAAATTGGCTAGGTAGCTTAATTTGGGTACCAAATACTAATCCTCGCGGTAAGTAGATCTTAGGCCCAGTAAGATTGTAGGTAAGATACGTGTCCATCGCAAATTTTGATAACACATAATAGCGGCCTTCAATGTGCGGTGTGATCTCTCGATGAATCCATTTGACTTGGGATTATACGCGGTAGTTCGTCTATGATGGAATCCGATCAATTTGGAAAATTCGGCAAATAATTCGGATTCAAATTGGGATCCTTGGTCTGTTACAATGAAATCCGGTACTCCAAATCGAGCTATCTAATTTTCGTAAACCGAGAAAGCGACGGTTTCTGCGGTGATATCGGGGATCGGAATTACTTCAGTCCATCGAGTAAAGCGATCTATTAGAGTTACGCAGTAACGTTGACTGTCTGAGACAGGTAATGGGCCTATTAAATCGAGGTGAATTTCAGCGAACCTTTGTGAAACAGGCGGATAATGACCTAAAGGACTATTTGTGTGACGACTAACTTTCGATTTCTGACAAGCTATACACTGTTGGACCATTTCTTTGATTTCTCTCTTCATGTCTGGCCAAACAAACTGTAACGAGATGTTGTGGATTGAAGCTTGGACTCCCGGGTGAGATAGATTATGAACGGATTGGAACACTATTCGTCTGAATTCGGCAGGTATATATGGTCGAATTTTGCCGGTCGATGAATCGCATGTGATTGTTTCCTCAGAACCAAAAGCTACAGGAAGCTCTTCAAATTTGAGACTTGTGTCCGCCTCTCTAAATGCAGCGAATGAATTATCGTTTCGCTGGGCATTGGCAATTGTATGATAATCAACGGTCGGAGGGATATTTATTGCATCGATGCGTGATAGTGTGTCAACGACAACGTTATTAGCACCGGAAATGTGACGAATGTCCGTAGTAAACTGCGCGATGAAGTCCAAATATCGAAACTGTCGTGGCGATGCTTTTGCGGGATTCTGATTGAAGGCATAAATCAATGGTTTATGGTCTGTGAAAAGTATAAATTTTCGACCTTCAACCAGATATCGAAATCTTTTAACGGCTGCATACGCAGCAAGCAACTCCCTATCATAAGCGCTGTAACGCTGTTGAGCTGCATTTAATTTTGAGGAAAAGAATTGTAAAGATTCCCACTTTGTATCATTCGTATCGAGCGCAGTAGATTGTTGGATAACAGCACCAATGGCTGTATCGGAGGCGTCCACCATCAATGCTAAATGAGATGTTAATGACGGATAGCTAAGCATTGTGGCATCACAAAGCTGCTTTTGTGAATCGAAAAATGCTTGTTCAGAAGCTGTAGTCCATTCGATGGGTCGCTTGTCGTTTTTCTTACTGCCTTTGAGATAATCGCTCAGCAACGATTGGTTACGGGCTGCTTGAGGTATAAAATTCCGGTAAAAATTGATCATCCCCAAATATCTTCTGAGCTGATTAATATTTTGTGGTAATGGAATTTTTGCGATAGTTTCGATACGTTCCTGTAATGGCTTAATTCCTGCGGCGGTTATTTCGTGTCCCAAAAATTTTATTTGTTCCTTTGCGAACATACATTTATTGGAATTAATGACTAGTCCACATTCGCTTAATTTGGCAAAAACTATCTGTAGATGATCTAAATGTTCGGTCATGGATTTTGAAGCAATTAAAATATCGTCCAGATAAACGAAACAGAACGGAAAACTTTGGAAAATTGAATGCACGAACCGTTGGAAACTGTTACCAGCGTTTCTCAATCCGAACGTCATTTTACAAAATTCGAATAATCCGAAAGGAGTTGAAATAGCCGTTTTTGGTGTATCAGCTTCTTCAATTGGTATCTGGTGGTATGCGCGAACTAGATCAATCGTAGAAAAATGGGTTGTACCGTGTAATTGATGAACAAAATCATGCAGAAATGGTATCGGATACCGGTCTGGTACGGTAATTTTGTTTAAAGCTAGATAATCACCACATGGCCTCCAATCACCATTTTTTTGGGGGACCAAATGCAGAGGGCTAGCCCACGTACTATCTGAGCGTCGACAGATTCCCTGGTCGATCATAAACTGAAATTCGCGTTTGGCGATTTCTAACTTTTCAGAGCTCAGTCTGCGAGGTTTTGCAAATACGGGTGGACCTCGGGTAATGATGTGGTGTGTGACGTTGTGCTTTGTTGATTTTGCCGTTAAGGAATCAACTGTAATTTCCTTAAATTTGACTAATAACGGTAGAACTGAAGGATGTATTGTTTCGTGATCAATAGTTTTGATTGAGGGAAAATTGCCACGTGTTAAAGAGGCCGGAGACGATAAGAGGTAAGAGGATCGATCAAACGCTGTCGATTAACATCGACGAATAACCCGGTGTGGTTTAAGAAATCTGATCCAATTATTGGTTTCGTAACATCGGTTATTATAAAAGTCCAGGGTAATTTTCTGCGAAGGCCTAGATCGACGAAATCAAGTTTTTTACCATAGGTTTTAATTATAGAACAGTTGGCGGCGTGCAACTCAAATTCTGGATCTAAATTTTTACGATCACTAGCAAACGGAGGCAGAACGGACACATCTGCTCCAGTGTCAATTAGGTAATCTCGTTTCGACAATACATCATATATCTGGAGGCGACAAATACTAACGGTTCCGGAGCTTGTCGCCGGTGGCGCCGGATGATTTAATTTTTTGCTTTGAACTCTGACCATCTGGAACAGCCAGGTTTGCAATTCTTTGCGGCATCTTTAAAGCGTGAATGATAATAACAGGGCTTTGATGCATCGGACGACTCGTCCTCCGGTTTTCGCGAGGCAGAACGAGGGCGTCTTGAGAATCGTTGAGAATTAGGTGATGATGATCGATTTGGGGAAAAGTTCCTGCTCCTATCTTGACTGTTTTGATCTATTTTGTCCAACCGTTTGATAATTTCTAAAATTTGATTCGACAAAAGAGAGATTCTGATTTGTTTGAGCTCTCTGGTGGAATGGAAGATCGTGACAAAGCCATTAAATTATTTTGTGAGCTAGTTTCTACTATTCGATCTGCCAATTCCGACAATTTTTCTGTAGTTAGCGTTTCGGCGGCTGGTGCAAGAATTTCTTACGTGTGAACCGGTAAGCGTTTTAACCAAATCGTTTGCAGCAGATCATCGGTTACATCAGAACCGGCGTGTACTTTCAATTTACGAAATAGCTGAGAAGGTTTCATATCGCCGATTTCTATATTCTGTAGAAGTTGATGCAATCGCTTATTCTTGGAATCACCTAAACGAACGAGGATACCCTTTTTAATATCTGAGTACGGCGTTCTAGACAACGGTGCTAGAATAATGTCACTTAAATCATTTGTGACGTGATCGCTAAGGGTGCTTAACAGATGATAATAACGTGTTTTTTCATCTGTAATTGTTACCAACGCGAACTGAGCCTCCAAAATCTGGAGCCACAGACGCGGATTCTATGTGTTAAGCGGCGCTATCTTGACTGCCACGCGAGAAATGCCTGAATTTCTAGGGTATTCAACTCTATCATTTGAAGTTGTAATCACTGCTGGATTTTGCCAGATGTTAGGTTCAATATTTATACATAACGATGGATTGACTGGAGGTATAACATCTCCGTACAGATCCTCGTCAAATGACGAAGTGCTTGGCGTAGTCATAGCGATTTACACTGAATATTGAATAATCTCAAAAGAAAGCAATAAAAATTTTTGCCTGATAGAACAAATGCAAATAACCAATTTGAATTTAATGGGACAATTGATGACGAGCGAAAAAAAAAATCGAGGAATTAGAATTTGCTATTATTTGTTAATTGATAATTAAATGTAAATAGTGAATTTTTAATCATTAAAAGGCCAATTATTTTGAGTTTACATATTTAAAAAAAAAAAAAGCTTACGTTTTTTTATGTTGAAATCCGGATAGATCGGACCGATCGGATCGAAGATGCTCCAGTTAACGGCGATTAAAGATGATCAGCTTATCTTTATTTTAGACCCGAGCGCTTGACGCTGGTGGCGGCTTTGACCTCGGATCTGATATACGATTGTTCAATTGGGCGTAGCAAAAAACAAAAATATATATCTGGTGGATTCCATGCCTTCTTATGTTCTTAAATTTTTCTTATGTTCTAGAACTTCTTATGTTCTGAAAAATTTCCTTATGTTCTAGCTTTTTCTTTCTTGAATTTTCTTGATGCAGCCGAAAATTTATGTACGGCTGGAATTTTAACGTACAGCCGGGAATTAAACGTACGGCCGGGAATTTAACGTGCGGCCGGGAATTAGACTGGTGATCCGTGTTCGGATCGTCGGTGGTCACCAATTATGGGATACTATTATGGGGTAGTGCGTGGTTGTGAATTAGATGATCAATGGGTTGCAATCCAATTTGCACAGCTATCACCATCAGCACATATGACACACTTGAGCAACAATACTCAGATGAACTGCTCGATTCACTTCCACAAACCACAATCCGGAACTCGAACAACCACAACTTCGAGGTGAAATATTTAGTGGACTGACGGAGCCCCCACAAATAAATAAATCAATACACAAAACTGATTTAATTTGATTAATTTATTTTTTTTGTTTAATTTTATTTATTTTTATATATTAAATTTATTTAATTTTTATATTTTATACTAATTTTAGGCTTTATCTCCATTTTTATAAGAAAAATGTTTTACAATTAATATATGACATTGTATGTCAATAGATTTTCACCAGACTATTATTATTTTACTGCCAAGCAATCGGCCTTTTATAGATTTAATTCCTTTATTTAAAACGGTCGCTGCGATCGAGAAAATTCTAATTCCCCTTAATCGGTTTCTATGCTAAAAATCTATTTGTCAATAGATGATGCGACGAATAGTAAAAGGTCAACCAAAAATAAATATGAGGTTGGAAAAACCTGCCGAATTATTTGTCAATAAACACGAAATGTCAGAAATCAAAAATGGACATTTCGTTTTTGGAATTTAGGATTAAAAGAAATGTAAGTATTATTTCAGACATTATTTATTAAACAATGAACAGAAATAATAATTATAATAATGTGATACATAGTGATGTGATACAATCGCCACAGGTTGCTATGTCCGCTATTTCTCCTCGAATGTTTACTCGTCGACTTTGAACTTCCGTGGCACTATTCTGGCTCTCCCTGGCAATACGGAATTAGGAAAAATATTGTTATAGCAGTTTTGTCAAAATTGCATTTGTTTGGCCTACTTATGAAATTAGTTATAAATATTTCCGAAATAGGAAATTATTTTTCCCTATAAAAATTTTGCTGCACAAAAGTTTCCCAATCAACTCTGTTTCGTAAATATTTACACTAAAGTAAATCCATTAAATTTATTCCCCAACTCATTATTCCCAGGAAAAGCTAGAATAGTACCACTGCTGGTAGTTTATCGTCCCATCCCAATTATAAAAGCCACTGCTCTCGGAAAAAATCTTTATTTTAAATATTATTGTTGCTTAAGCCCTCGATGGATCAATGATTTGACTGGCTTCTAACGGTATTGTTCTCTATAGGTTGTAGGTATTGGATCATTGATATATATATTAAATGTCTGTAAATAATAAAATTTTTATATTAATATTTCAGTCGCAGACTATCATTGAAAGCTTAACATTGATTAACATCTTTATTAGTTCATAAGAATTGGAAGTCAACTTTCGAAGATTAAACCCGGATTGGGACATCATACTGTTCCTCTAACTTGTCAGATGCTCTAACAGTGTATCCCGCGATTTGGTGGTTTTCGTTGGGAATATTTTTTCACAGAACTATACTAATGATGGACTATCGCATATTTCTTCGCACTCCTAAACAGTTTCACTTCTCCAAATGACTGTCGTCGATCATGTTTCATTGATTAATTCGCCAAAGATATAGTGTAGGGAACTGGTGTATTTTCATCCCAAATAATAATCGTGATCATAAATATGTCTATTGTAATTGTAACCTTTGTTGAGAATTTCGAAAATTTAATTAGCGCTTGTCTCCATTTCGGACTGGATTTAAAATTATAAAAACGTACAATCTTAATTTTTGAAAAGAACGGAAGATAATAATGGGAGCCTTAAGTAATAAGGACAAAAGAATCACCTGGTACGCTTTTATCCGGAGTGTTATTAAATGACGGGCAATAATAAATTCTGGCGATGTATGCAACTATAAGACAACAATTATCGGTTTTCGTAAATTATGTTCTTTGCTCAATCATGATGGTTATCACTAAGGCATACATGACATAACACAACAGAATTGTAAAATATTTTTGGAGGCAGCTCTTTATTAAAGATAACTTTTTGCGGAATCCACAGCATCAGCTTGCTTCATTAAGACCTTAATTACATTTATTAATTTGAAAATTTGATCTCGACATGTTTTACACGTTTTTAATCTTTAGTCTCTGCCTCCAATTTTTAAACCATCAAAAATACAAGCCAGGGATCCTGAGTTTTTCTTCAGGACCGATTGCTCTATTTAGCGAGTTATATCATTAGCAGAGTGTCGATTAATTTTTGAATGGGTTATGGCATTGGCTTGTGATGAATAGTTGGCATTTCTACAAAGCTTTTAATGAAGGATTGAATAGTATACATTGCTTTCACTTTGTTTAGAGCTTCAATGTAATTAGCATAGCTTCACTTTGACATTTGTATCTCGAACTTGATCTCTAGCAGATCGTTTAAACCTACGGACAAATTTCAGACTCCAGGTTGGTTCTTCGAATTAATTAATTAAGTTATCGTCAGCGGTTTAACATTTTTCTTTGAATGCATCCTGTTTTTCTTTTTATTCAGGTCTACTTCAGGAAATTTTGTCAGTAAAGCGTCTAGTTGCTGTCAGTAAAGCGTCTACCGTTTCTAGTTGTCGGTGAGAATGAATATAATATAAAATGTTTGCCAACGATCCCTTGATATTAGTACGGTGTTTCGCTAAGGCGTCTTCTACGTTTCTGTTAGATTTCTCAACATTTTGGACTCCAACAAGATAGTTCCTCAAAATTCAACAACATCGATGTGACGTGATTGTAAACTTGTAATTGGATTTTGGAACGTTGTAATTTCACGAATAGTTCTCACGTTTAAATTACAGCTTTCCTTCTTTTATGTATCGAGTACTGCAGTATACTTCACGTAATACAACTCCACTCGTTACTGCTAATTGATTCCAGCATATAGTTGAATCCTCTTTGTTTAATCGTAAAACCATATTTCTCACAAATGGAATGGATTGTATTTAAGACACTGGTTGTTCGCAATTATCGGTCTTTTATTAATTTAAACAGGACACACACCCAACCATATCGAGTTTTCTCTCAACCATCGGACAATTAAATGTAATTGCAATTGACTGGAATTTAATACCCATCCCCCGATTTACACGGTAAGATTGTTCCGCAGAATACCGTGTACACATAATTAGAATTATTAAGAATAAATTAAATTAGAAATAATAAATAAAAACTTAAAATATATTTTTTTTTTCAAACGGTCCAAAATCGAAATCGTGTAAAAATAGTACTGTGCAAATTCGGGGATGGGTGTAATCTGTTATAAATGGCGAACATTTGGGAAGAAATCTATCAAATAAATGGAATTTATACGAAACTGGCCAAAAAAACACCACCATACGAATTATGTTCGAAAAACGCAATTTGAGAGTTGAGAGTTTTTCTATTATTTGATCAGCACACTAGATGTAAATATAAAACTTAATTATTATTTAAATCAATCAACAATAATATTAATTTTGAGCATCTAGTATGTTAGTGAAACAGCAGTAAAAAATCCTAACTCTCAAGGGTCGGTTTTCGAACAAAATCTGTACTATACAAATTTTGTTCGAAAACTTACACTTGAGAGTTCGGAATTTTGCTGCTATTCACTAACCTACTAGATGTACAAAATTAAATTGTATTTTACATCTAGTGTGCTGATGACACAATAGAAAAACTCTCAACTCTCATAACGGTTTTCGAACCAAATATGTTTACAAGTATTAATTGTGCTTTGACACGGCTATTGCGGTGAAACAAAGAGTTTTTACAATGTTATATACATATGACAATTTACGGTATTGTCTGTGATGATTTACTGATATAATATTTCGCCGATATAATGTACCACCAATTGACGAGTGGTAAAGTGATTATAGTGTCATCATTCATCAAATTTTTGAAGCCTCATTTTGATACAAAATATGTGATAACATATGTGAAATGAATTAAATATGTGAAATTTAATTTTATTAAAATGTTTGTTTATTTTTATTTAAATCATATTTTGACAGAAATTGTTGTCTTTTAAAATTGGTGTACTTAGGTTAGAAATAGCACACACAATTGTTTTATTATACACAAGAGGAAGTATAGATATTGCGACCTTGTTAGACAACATTTTAAACTGTTTAATCCGAGATATGCGCCTTGCTACGTGAACGTGAGCTGCTGCTATTAGTCGATCACCTTCAACGTCAGATTTATTTCACTCGTTATGCAGAAACTGCATCATAAACCCCTAGTGGCATCTCCGGGTGTTACCTTATGTAACACTGTGCTTGTAAAATTATTAAGGCCGGAGGAAGAAATTCCTATATCAATAATGTATTTGTATGGGTGCTTTTATAGTAGGAATACGTGCAGATTCTTCAGGTAAGGCATCGGAATTGAATGGTCTTTATTTCCATACAATCTAAAACGATTATTGTATTTGGAAATTTTTCAAAGCAAACTGGCAAACTTTTCAAATTCACCTCTTTAGTTTTCCAATAAATGCAACATTCTATAGGGCATTCGTTAACAGTTGAACACAATCATTAAAATATTTTTTACGTGTTTTAGGATTCAGCTTGAATAAATTAGCAGTTTGCACGTTAGATAAATTGGTTTGAATTCTAAAGGTTGTAAGAACAATTCAGTGCCTTAACACGTTCGCAGACACTTTCAAAATGTGTTTAACACAAATTTGATAACTATTGTAATTGCAATGATATTTCATCCCGGAAAGTTATGTATTGTTGAGAATTGTTCGTCTTATTTATTAAAAAACGAAAAAATTGTAACACTGATTTGTGCGAAAGTGTTGTAATACGAAAAAGTATTAGCATTCACGTCCGCGAACGTGTTAACAAAAAATCGATGCGAGCACTTTCAGAAGGCCGTATTGTAGTACAACAATCGACTATAGTGTTTAATAGTTCTAAGGTTGCTAGTCCCGTCATTGAATTCAATTTTTGGTTTGTTTTAATTTGAAATGGTAAGTAGTTACATTGTGTTCAACAGAACACGGCACCTGTGTATAGTTTGTATAATTCAAGGGCATAAAGGGTTGTGACCTAAACATGTGCGATAATATGTAAATTCGCACATAATTCATTTTTTTGCATGTTAATGCAAAAATACATTTTTTATCTATATTTTTAGTAATTCAATATTCATCTAAAACACATTTTTTATATATTCGACACCTAGTTAAATATTGCCTCATACTCGCTGAGTTAGCATTTAAGTCAATAGTTTAAGCTATAATGTAAAATGTATAAATACCGTGAATATTGTTCGAATAAAACAGAATTAATTAAACCATTCATCACGTTAGTTCTCACTCTATAGTTATTTGGACCTCACCCGCGGTAATCCAAATAATCAAATCCCACCAACATTAAGAAATCTGGATTGAGGGTAGACTTACGACATTAACGCTGTCCAGATTGACACACTGAATATCGTCAGTTAATTGTATGCATTTATGGGATGTCTTAAGGTCATGATGCACTCCAATAGATCTTTGTTGTATAAGGCTCTGTATAAACGGTGGAACCTAAGTCCATATGTTCATTTTCTATGTTCATTTCAGTCTTCTTTATCTAGAATCCAATGACCACCAAAAAAGAAGGAAGTATAGGAACGATATAATTACAAATTTGACTTAATGTTATAATAAATCTATACATATTACAGTTTAGCAATATTTCTTTATCTTAGTCGATTATATATAGCTCAAATTGTTTTGGTCTACTTTTTTGCTACTGTCTATGTTGACCGCGGAAGATTCCTTGTTGAAAAAGCAAAGCTTAATAATCTAGGCTTGACACGTTTTCTTTGCAAAATAGGTACAATTATTTGTTTTTTCTTCAAGTGACGAGTGGAAATTGAAAAATATTTGGGGAAGGTTTGTCCATTTTTGGAAAAACTCCTTCCGGCTCCTTCCGGTTGTTTTGAACATTAGATGGGATTTGCTGCAACGAAATAGATGGTTTTCTGTATATTTGTCATTGTGAAACTGTATATTTGTCAATGTGAATAGTAGTTGTCAACCCATCATAAAAACTAATCAAAACGGTTGAATATTCAAACAATTTTAATACTAATGAAAGTGTAAACTAACGTTTTATTCTAGATTAAAATATTTTCACCAGTTATTGTAATATATGAATTCAACACATTATGTAAAATACTTGTTTTCAAAATACTTATTAGAATTTTAATATGGCTATCAAAGCTTTTGAATGAACTTGTATCTAAAAAAGGCTTTACGCAGAATCCGCTAGACGTCATGTTACCCATCGTCAATATAACGTTCGGATACTATTTATAAGTAGTTTGCGATATTAAAATTCCAATTTTCTTGACATATTTTGTTTGTTTGTAAGCTAGGCATTTCAAATGTCATGTATGTTATCGCTTGCATATGCGCACGGCCATCGATTATTATGAGCGCAGTCATTTCAATTTGATTAGGCAATATATTATACTTTTCTTCTTTATATATACATAGATACATAGATAAATAAATAAATGCAACCTATCACTTCTTAAAGTTGTCTGGAATAAATCAAAGGTTATTAATCGACGTTGAAGAGACACATGGATTCAATTTTATCTCATCTATTATACTCGTTTTTATTTGGTTGCTGCTGATAAATTTATTACTGAGATAAAATTGCGGATCAACACACCGTACATAAACACATCATAGTAAGCCTTCACAATTTGGGCAACCTAATATCAAGCCCAAATTGTCGCACGACAAGTAGCAACTTTAGCCATGTGAAAGCCGAATATTATGTTAACTTAGCTATCGATGCGACCAAGTAAGACCACGCTGTAGACATCCTCAAAGAAAATCAATGTATTTACGAAATGAATAATCATGTTCAGTAATACGTATAAATTTAAGTTCTCTTTTCCATCTGCTTAGAATCGTTTAAATTTTACCTCGTGACAATCTCGTAACTTCTCTTTTGAAAATAGCGCAAAGTCGTTCAATTTTTTAACCAGCAATAAATCTCAACTAGTTCAGCGTCAAGGTACAAGTTACTCTGGTGCCTAAAAATATTTTATAAACCTACAGTCAGAAGCCAGAACTTCGAATTATCACATGGTTACATTCAATTGCCTACTTTTATTGAAAAGCCAATAAGTATCCAGTCTTTATTCCATCGCTTACATTCACCCATTTCTATCTTAATCGTCTTAATCTTCTAGAAACTCTGCGTGTAAGGACAGGTAAATGACAATAACAATTATACATATACTGTGGGAGTCCGTAACCAATAGTGACAATGAAATAAGGTTTAGTATATTTTCGGGTTTAAGACCAACTTGTCCCATTATCAAATAAGACTACAAAATTTGATTATTTTTAGGTACTAAACACGTACCTGATTTGATAGAATTTTTATTTTGTTTTGTTTTGTGAAAACGTAATCTTCCATATCAAGACTTTGCAACAGCATATTAGATCTAAACCCAAATTATGAAATCAGATAACATTGATTTCTTGACCATAATTTGTCAACATAGAGCCAACCCTCATAACTTTCATATCCCAATGTACGTAACAATGGAATACATAAAATAAGGATAAAATACCATAGGGACTTTAGAGGGTACAACAGTTCCGTTTTTTGGTATTTTGCTTGCTTGGCTCTTCCAGAGAGTGGTGTAAGAAGAATATTTAATTTACCGAAATTTTTTTTCTCATTTATGTGTTTGTGTACCGGGCTATATATGTATTTGTTTGTGTGCGGTTGGCAGCAATGGCAGTGGTGAATTTTTTTTATGAAGAGGATACAGTGTGCGATTCAATGTGAATACCATAAATCAACATTATTTTTTATTATTATTTGTTGTTGCTTTTGTTGTTGTTGTTGTTGTTGTTGTTATCTCTTCTTGATTATTTTGATTGATATTAAAAGAAGGAATAGTTTTGCCCAAGGGACATTAGAGACGTTTCTTTAATATTATATACGATATGATGATGGAACGAATTGTGTATCTATATACAGCACACAACAAGAGCAACCCAATTTTTTTTTCTACATTTTTGATTGAAATCATAATAATAATAATAACAGCAGTAGTAAGAGTAATACTCGTAATGATAACAATAATAATAATAATAATAATTTTTTGTGTAAAAATTCAAATTATGGAAAATGTAATTAAAAAGTCAATTATAAAAATATGTGTGAATTATGACATTGAACGCCAAAAAAGGATACGTAACGTTAATTTTAAAGGGTAACTCTCCCAGTGCTTCTCGTTCTCTCAATATTTCTCCGAACAAATAAAATAAGGGTTTGGATAAGTACCATATAGATGGCAAGTACATAATTATGGTATGGGTAATATTTTTTTTTCATTGTTTAAAATTCTGTATGCCGACTTGAACGTACATATAGATGGGATGAATATTTATAACCTTTTAATAGGGTGGGCAGACATAACTTTAAAATTTTAAATTCCACTTTCCAATATACTGGTATATAAAAATGCCATAACACTATACATTGTTATTTATAGGTATTCCAGCATCAGATGGTTGTGTCATTACTAAAATATTTTAGTTTCTATACACTAACATCATTGTGTTGATTATAATTAAAAAGAAAATTTTTAAACACGATGTAGTGTTTTGAAAACCTATCATCATACTGATTATCGTAAACATATACTATATTAAAAATTCGTAACATAACAGTGATGATGTGTGAACCCAAGGTTACAAGTTTATGTACTTGCAAACATTGCAGCAATTATTGGTATTTTTATGAAAATTTCCGACCTCAGGATTTTATCCACGGTCATTAGGACTAAAGGAACAACCGAGTTTTGTTCCACAGCAACCTCATTCTAAATCACGATAGCACCTTGAGAGTATCATGATAGAATTGTATGATTGTGTATTAAACTAACGTCGAAATCGGTTACTGGTACTCGAAATCAAGATCCATCGCCATCAGTTACTGGTACTCGAAAACGTCCTTTCAGCGATTTTCGTTAAAATCGTTTGACCTGAGCCAAATATTACAAAATAAAACCGGGGCCCACCAAATTAAGCCCTTACACGATGTTTCCCGAAATCAGGATTCATCGCGATTGGTTCATAGTACTCGAAAACCTCCTTCCAGCAATTTTCAATAAAATCGTTTGAGCTAGGAAAAAAATTAAAAATAAATCCGGTGCTTTCCAGAAAACCTCTTACAAGTTTTTTTCCGAAATCGGGATCCATCGCCATCGGTTCCTGGTACTCAAAAACCTCCTTCCAGCAATTTTCATTAAAATCGTTTGAACCGAGCAAAAAAATTAAAAATAAACCTGCGGATCACCAGAAAACCTCTTACAAGTTTTTTTCCGAAATCAGGATCCATCGCCATCGGTTCCTGGTACTCAAAAACCTCCTTCCAGCAATTTTCATTAAAATCGTTTGAATCGAGCAAAAAAATTAAAAATAAACCTGCGGTTCACCAGAAAACCTCTTACACATATTTTTCCGAAATCAGGATCCATCGCCATCGATTACTGGTACTAGAAAACCTCATTCCAGTAATTTTCATTAAAATCGTTTGAACCGAAGAAAAAAATTAAAAATAAACCCGGTGCTAACCAGAAAACCTCTTACAAGCTTTTTCCAAAATCAGGATCCACCGCCACCGGTTCCTGGTACTCAAAAACCTCGTTCCAGCAATTTTCATTAAAATCGTTTGAACCGAGCAAAAAAATTAAAAATAAACACGGGGCTCACCAGGAAACCTCTTACACATTTTTTTTCTCCGAAATCAGGATCCAACGCCATCGGTTACTGGTACTAGAAAACCTCCTTCCGGCAATTTTCATTAAAATCGTTTGAACCGAGCAAAAAAATTAAAAATAAGCCCGGGGCTCACCAGAAAATCTCTCACGCGTTTTTTCGCTGAAATTAGGATCCATCGTAATCGGTTACTGGAACTCGAAATCACGATCCATCGCCATCGGTTCCTATGGTACTTGAAAACCTCGTTCCATCAGTTTTCATTAAAACCGTTTGAACTGAGCAAAATGTTAAAAATTAACCCGTGGCTCACCAGGAAACCTTTACTCGTTTTTCCCGAAATTAAGATTCATCGTAATCGGTTACTGGTATCCAAAAACCTGCTTCAAGCAATTTTTATTAAAATCGTTTGAGCTGAGCAAATAAATTAAAAATAAACCCGGGGCTCACCAGGAAACCTCGTATAAGTTTTTTTCCGAAATCAGGATCCATCGCCATCGGTTCCTGGTACTCGAAAACTTCCTTCCAGCATTTTTCATTAAAATAGTTTGAGCCGAGGAAAAAAAATAAAAATAAGCCCGGGGGTCGCCAGAAAATCTCTCGCAAGTTTTACCCCGAAAATAGGATCCATCGTAATCGCTAACTGGTACTCGAAATCAGGATCCATCGTAATCAGTTCCTGGTACTTGAAAACCTCCTTCCAGCAATTTTCATTAAAATCGTTTGAATCGAGCAAAAAATTAAAAATAAACCTGCGGCTCACCAGAAAACCTCTTACACACTTTTTTTTCCGAAATCAGGATCCATCGCCATCGATTACTGGTACTAGAAAACCTCATTCCAGTAATTTTCATTAAAATCGTTTGAACCGAGGAAAAAAATTAAAAATAAACCCGGTGCTAAGCAGAAAACCTCTTACAAGTTTTTTCCAAAATCAGGATCCACCGCCATCGGTTCCTGGTACCCAAAAACCTCGTTCCAGCAATTTTCATTAAAATCGTTTGAACCGAGCAAACAAATTAAAAATAAACACGGGGCTCACCACGAAACCTCTTACACATTTTTCTCCTCCGAAATCAGGATCCAACGCCATCGGCTACTGGTACTAGAAAACCTCCTTCCGGCAATTTTCATTAAAATCGTTTGAACCGAGCAAAAAAATTAAAAATAAGCCCGGGGCTCACCAGAAAACCTCTTACACGATTTTTTCTTGAAATCAGGATCCATCGTAATCAGTTACTGGTACTCGAAAACCTTCTTCCAGCAATTTTCATTAAAATCGTTTGAACCGAGCAAAAAAATTAAAAATAAGCCCGGGGCTCACCAGAAAATCTCTCACGTGTTTTTTCCGTGAAATTAGGATCCATCGTAATCGGTTACTGGAACTCGAAATCACGATCCATCGCCATCGGTTCCTATGGTACTTGAAAACCTCGTTCCATCAGTTTTCATTAAAATTGTTTGAACTGAGCAAAATGTTAAAAATTAACCCGTGGCTCACCAGGAAACCTTTACTCGTTTTTCCCGAAATTAAGATTCATCGTAATCGGTTACTGGTATCCAAAAACCTGCTTCAAGCAATTTTTATTAAAATCGTTTGAGCTGAGCAAACAAATTAAATATAAACCCGGGGCTCACCAGAAAACCTCGTACAAGTTTTTTTCCGAAAACAGGATCCATCGCCATCGGTTCCTGGTACTCGAAAACTTCCTTCCAGCATTTTTCATTAAAATAGTTTGAGCCGAGGAAAAAAAATAAAAATAAGCCCGGGGGTCGCCAGAAAATCTCTCGCAAGTTTTACCCCGAAAATAGGATCCATCGTAATCGCTAACTGGTACTCGAAATCAGGATCCATCGTAATCAGTTCCTGGTACTTGAAAACCTCCTTCCATCAATTTTCATTAAAATCGTTTGAGCTGAGCAAAATATTAAAAATAAACCCAGGGCTCACCAGAAAACATTTTACACGTTTTTTTCCGTACTCAGGACCCATCGCCAACGGTTCCTGGTACTCGAAAATCTCCTTCCAGCAATAATCAGTATAATCGTTTAAGCTAAGAAAAAATTATAAATAAACCTGGAGCCCAAACAAGCCGTTACACGTTGTTTCCTGAAATCAGGATCCATCGGCATTGGTTCCTGGTACTCGAAAACCTCCTTCAAGCAATTTTCATTAAAATCCGTTGAGCTGAACAAAAAAATATACCGGGGTCCACTAGACAAGATACTAGTCACTTCTCGGTAGTATCTCTGTGATCTGGCCAGTAATTAATACACTGAACCCAAAAACCACCAAAAAATTCAATGCGATTCAATTTTCCAATGCAGTAACAAATGGGAAAATCTCGTAGTTTTTTGATGGGGCCAATTTTATCTCATAAAGAGCACCTCTCAATTAAATTACTTGTTAATTAAAAGAAATTTGTCTGTGGTCAGGTTTCCATTGTTAACATTTCTTTTACCGACTGTTTATTTTTGTTAATTTTTCATTTTGTTAAAAACTTCACATCCGACAAAAAATCAATTATTCTGCGTATGTACACAACATTAAAATAAAAAATTAAAATGTATAACGTTCCCGCGGATTCCGATTTAGGATGAAGATACAGTCCACTCTTCTTAAACGTGGAAATGTTTGCCTAGTCCCTGGATGCAAAATTTGTGGTATTAACTTTACTACGAGCGAGGTCTATGTTACTTTGTGTTAATTGATAATTTTACGTTTTGAAATTCTCTGTGGTACAAAAAACTGTGGAGTGTGCAAAACCAGTTTGCTCAAATAATCGGTAAGGAACTGGCAGGTCTTAAGAAACAGAGTTCTTTCAATAAGTGAAAAATTACGTAAATCGTAAACTTTTTGGATCAATACAATAATCAAGCGAAAATTGGGGAGTTGAAAACACATTTGAAGCGCACCGAAAATTGATGTCAGAGTTTACCGGTATTGAATCCGGTCAAATTCCACTACCTTAGGCTGGTGTTGAAGGCTATATGCTTCGCCATATATACCGACATTTTCCAAAGAGTACACCGAAAGGTCATCATTTTACGATCTGTACTGTTCAACAATACACAAGTCAATCTCACTGAATCCCGTCCAAAAGTTCCAGTACTATATAGACCAATCATCTATACATTTATACGGAAATTATCGAACAACTCGTGATTCAAACGGCAAATGTAATAAAGTGCCAGAACCCGACACCCATGGCTTATTTATTTATTTTTGATTAAATTAGACGAGAAATCGAAATTACAATGGGCAAAAACAACGATAGACGTGGACATTCGTGGATTTTCTGAAGTTACTCATTGGAGTCATTCCTTGTTTCATCGAACCGATCTAACTCCAAACCCACAGTATATCTTGTCACATTGCAACCAACAATCCAAACTTCAATTGTGCATTGTGTAAAAAGACCATTCATTACTTCAGAGTCCAGAGTTGAACACTAGAACACCATGAATAATATCTAAAGAAAAGAGAGAACCAAAACGAAGCATCTTTGTTTTAATTGTTTGATTCTGAAACATCCAGCGTTTAAATGTACATCTCAACGATGCTGTCAACATTGCAAACGGAAGCATCATAATTTGCTACACAGCGATGAACGAGACGGTGGCTCAACCCACAAATTCAAGATAAATACCGAATGAGAGGCGAAATGCTGTTATGGTTTGCCACAAGCGGACCAAACCATCAATTCAACAGATATGCCTAGAATCAATATCGATGGCAACAAAACCACGTATTCTGCTGTTTGCTCATTATGTTCACCATTGATTCACATGGTTATACGCTAGCTTATCCGTTTGTGGACTAGGCGCATCTAAAGAAGGATTAACAAAAGGATTTGTAACTGTTAGAGTAAGAGTTTACAGGGCCACATAATTTTCCCTCGATGCGTTTTTCCTGACAAAGATCACCACGAAGCTGCCAATTCAGAGTATTAGCGAAATTCACGATGATACTCACCGACAAACCAAATTCGCGGATCCTAATTGGTGTGGATTATTTCTTTGGGCTTCTAGAAGAAGGTCAAATCAAGCTGAATAATCAACGGCTCATAGAGCAGATTCATTTTTGGTGTCTTTAAACAGAAATTAACTTCTTGATATTGACCATGCATTACTAATATCTCCCGAGGAACAGTTCTGTGAAGATAATGCTCAAGAGGTGGAAAATCATTTAGGTTTTTATGTACCACATCATGGTGTTCTCGGTAGATCCAGTATCACGAATAAATTACCACTCGTTTTTCATGGTGCTGTAAAGAGCTCTTGCGGGATTTCTCTGAACGACTGTTTAGCACAATATCAAAAAATTGTTTTGCGAACTTCCCTCCGAACCGAACCAATACGGGTTCACTGACTCTTGACTTCTATGAAATTTCTCAAGAAAACTAAAGTATGTTACCGCTTGCATCAAAAAGCATCCAACGAGAAATTTATGTGGGCGACTTGCTATGTCAGGCTCAGATATCGAGCAAGACGCAGTTCAGCTACGACACAAGATTATCGATCTCCTAAATCGAAAAATCCCTTTACGCCATTGAAATCCCTTTACGCCATGACGCGTGCTAATCAAAAGGACAGTGTTGTCTCAAACAAGCTCGCTTTGTTGGTTAGCCCCGGCAGTCGTATCAGTTAAAATCATTATCCAACATTTGTAGACAGCTAATTTGAAGTTAGATGAATCATGCCTAAATCCTATATCATAGGATTTATGAACAGACAAAATTGTATTTAAATATGAAGTAGAGTCCATTAACAACAATCAAGTCTGTTGCAAAAACTAGCAGTGTTAGATCTCTCCATTCATCAATGAGTAGGATTATTCCAGTAGCAGGGAGGTTGGATAATAAAATGGTTCATTTTTCCATAAAACATCAGGTCATTTTACATGCGAAGTCAGGAATCACAGCATTACTCGTTGGACAAATACACATAGACAACAAGCACGCAGGGGTTATACACATATTGTCAATTGTAAAACAACTAGTATGAATTCCAGGAGGCAAAAACAAAGTATTAACAAATGCGTAACTTGAACGAGGTTTAAAGCGCAAATGCACACTCAGCTGATGGGGTGTTTGCTACTATGCAGAGTAGAGCTTAATCGTCCATTTCTGAAGATCAGCGTTGGCTATGCCTGACCAATTCTGGTCAACTTAATTAAAGTTCTTGGACATAAAACGTATAAATCTTACTTACACTGAAGTTCACTTGAACAGGAATGACCGTTTTTTTTTGGAATATTTTAAAATGGGACTAACTTTTCCAAGATTTTTTTTACAGGATAAGCACCGGTTCAAAATGACAAAATATTGAAATAAAAATAGTTTAGTAGGCTAGAAGAATTTTATTTTATTTTGTTTTTCTTAAAAAGTAATTCTTTTGTTTCTTTCACTTGAATAGGTTAGCATAGTTATCAATAAGTTGGAAGTGTTAGCAAATTTAAATTAAATTAATTTTTTTGAAACAAGTTACCGTTTCAACACAAAAAAATAAAAAATGGGTCGAGAAAAAAACTTAGGGTCGTATTTGATGGCTCTGCGAAAACCAGTAGTGGAAAATCTTTAAATGATTGTTTAGTGGTTTGACCGACGGTTCAATCAAGTCTATACAATATATTATCCCGGTTTAGGAAATTTATGGTCCTTCGAGCCGGATGGCAAACTCAACCAGAAAAAACAGCTAAATTCAGTTACAGCAGCACACTGAGAAACCGCAAGTATCAAGCTCATTTTATTATAATTAAATAAATCGAAGCAAGGGTTGCTATTTTCATAGTGAATTCGCAATTTGGTTTGATACGGTCGGATAAACCTGTTGTCGAAAAATTTACCTCTCGAAATTATTACCGAAAAATATAAAAATTAAAACGTGTTTTGTGTGCTAGTGATTAACCAATAAGTACAATTCTAAAATGGTGGACTAAATTTCACTAAAGAAGAGACGAGCATATATCAAAGGAAGCATGACGAAGCTAATTAATTTCCTTAACTCAATAAGCATTTCTACCAATCCTGAGGACATAAAAATCAGGTTAATAAACGTCGAGCGATATCGTACCGAATTTATTGAAGTTTAGGACAAAATAGTCGCACTAAGAAACGATGAGGAATTGGATGCGGAATTTGAATACAAATACTATAAGATAGTGGCAGGATTGAACTTCGCATTAAGAACGAAAATTGTGCCAAACACATCATCGAACATTGTATCGCTCGAAACTTCAATGACAACGTTCCCCATCGATGTGAAACTTCCCAAAATATCACTTCCGTCATTCACAGCTAATTACACTGAATGGCAATGCTTTCACGACTTATTTTGAGCTATAATTCACGTTAACCCTAGGCTAACACCGTCCCAAAAGTTGCAATATTTGAAAGGAACGCTTAAGGGAGAGGCTGCCGGACTGTTGAAGAATTTTAGCATTACCGGCGCAAATTACATAGAAACGTTGCAAAAATTACGAGATAGATATGATATGACAGGAAAAAGTATAAGGTCTACTCATTTATAAAAAAAATTTTAAATCAACCTTCAGTGATAACACCAAATGCTGCAAACGTAAGGCAGTTGCTAGACACATCCGATGAAATTCTATGCGGATTAAAAGCTTTAGGCTAAGACGCTGATGCACGTGATCACTGGTTGATCCATATCATAATCAATAAATTAGATAATGAAACCAACAGTCAATTGGCTCAAATTCCGGCAGAGTATGATCTTACAAGTATCAAACAATTTTTCGATTTCCTTACCCAAAGAATTGATGCACTCGAATCAATAAAGTGTTCAAACAAACGGTCTCAGCCTCGTTGTAACCAATCCAAAACCCATGTGACTTTGATCACGGTGTATCATCCACACCGAGTGCTCATGAGAATCAATTCAGCTCGTTATGTTCCGAAGATCATCACCGATTATTTGAGTGTAAAAGGTTTAAGGATATGTCGACTAATGATTAAACTTAGTAAAGCAACAAAAATTATGTTTTAATTGTTTCAATGACAATCACAGTGTTTACTTGTGTAAATCAAAGTTTCGATGTTGCCAATGTAATAGAAAACATCACACACTACTGCATGAAGATGTATCAAGCGAGAATAAATCAACCGTTCCTATATCCAGTATCCAACCAAATGAAGAACATCAATCCAAATCCAATCAGCATATCTGCACCACAACAATCAATCATTCGAGAAGTGCACTACTACCTACGGCATTAGTGCAAGTTCTAGACGTGAACAACCAATATTAACTATGTCGAATTTTATTGGATTCAGGATCACAAGGAACGATTAATTTCAGAGAAATGTGCTCAAAAACTGAAATTGAAGAGAAGCAGCGCAAAACTAGCCATATTAGGCATAGCAGCAACTACCGACGGTTACACAAAGGATACAGTATTATTAGTTATGATACCGTGGAACAAATCAAAACCAACGCTCGATATAGAAGCCTTTGTATTCCCTAAGCTGACCATCAATAGCCGAACATATCAACATAGACCAATTCGAACTCTACGACCTAGCCGATCCGCACTTTTACAAGTCGCTCGAGACTGACATCATAGTTGGTGCCGACAGTTTCTTTGAAATGCTATCCAACGGAAAGATCATAACACAAAGCGAACTAATTCTTCAAAACACCAAATTAGGTTAGGTAATCGCAGGAAGAACAAGTGGCACGGCACCATCGCAATTCATCTCAATCAAAGTGGATAACACCGAGTGCAATCTGGACAATCTATTACGGAGATTTTGGGAGATAGAAAACCCGTTTAGGAAATTTAAAGTAGCGGTTACGGCAGACATTGAAAAAATGTATCGTCAAGTTCGTGTAGCTGCAACTATCATGATAATGAAACCACATATCAGAAGATAATGTGGCGAGAGGATGCACCAAAACCCTTTAGGACCTATGAATTGCTAACCGTAACTTATGGGGCCAGCTAGTGAAAGCTATTTAGCTACATAAGCATAAATCAGAATTTCTTCAATCTGTAGCACGCATAAAAACTGACATGTATGTCGACGACCTGATGACTGGTGCCGATACCCTACACGAAACCGAGCAGCTATGTATAAGTAAAAATAATAATGCCATGCTATAATGGCTATAATGCCATGCTATAAGTAAAAATAATAATGCCGCGCCTAATCATACGAAAGTATTAGGACTTCATTGGGACCCAATCAGTGACTGTTTTCAATTTCAAGTCAATTTGTACAAACAACTAACCACAACCAAACGAGGGATTCTATCTGAAGCCAGCCGTTTGTTCGACTGCTTAGGATGGCTCGTTCCCCTAACATTCTCGACAAATGCATTCATGCAATCGTTGTGGGCCGAAAATTTAAAATAGGATGGCCAATTACCAACAAATCTGCTAGATGAATGGTTAAAATTTAGAGGTAACCTGTGCAAAACAGAAAATATTAGATTATCGAGATTTATCATTCCCTGCTGCAGACCAACACTAATGATGGCTTAATGAAGATATTGGATATTGGGCGGAAGAAACCTCATTCGAAAGGTAGTACATGGTTGTGTCAAGTGCGTTGAAAGCTCAGGTAGAACTATGAGTCAAGTGATGGGGCAACTACCTAATCCCAGGGTGTAACTAGTTTTACCGTTTTATAAGGTCGGTGTTGATTATGCCGTTCCATTCAAAATGTATTCAACGAGTCGAAGAGGGCAAAAACCCGGCAAAAGCCATATTTATTTATTTGTATATATGCCTTTCCACAAAGGCTCATATTGAAATGGTTTCCGATTTAACATCAGACGCATACTTAGCTGCATTGAGAAGATTCATTGCTCATCGAGGTTTTTGCAGAGAAATCCATAGGGATAATGGAACCAATTTACTAAGTTTATTGTCACCTTTATGAACTGAATGTATAATTAGTACGAAGCACACACATCTAGTTCAGAACAGAATAAATAGCCCAAATGCATCTGCTACACAGCGAAAAATAATCTCTACAAGCAATTGCAGATAAAATAGGAAGAAGTAACACTGTAATCATCAATTTTATAAAACATCCAAATGAATTTGGTCTAAACAACAAAGGCCGAACTGTTGAGGCTACATCTACAGCCGATAAGCGGGCCATACTAAGGACAGCATCCAATTGCGTACTATTTTGTGCAAAAATTAAAGCGAGAGCTGATGTGAAGGCTAGTCGAAGAACAGTGTGCAGAGTCATTAAAAAATCAGATCACCTTATTCGAAGAAAGCTTCAAAAGAAAGCGCCTCTAAATCAGGAGAGGAAGAAGATATTATTACATTTATCGAGGCTACATTACATATGACATGGGCTGAAAAATGGAAATGTGTCGTTTTCTCTGATGAAAAGAAATTTAACCTCGATGGTCCTGATGGATTTAACTATTATTTTCACGACCTTCGAAACGAGGAAACGTTTTTAGTAAAAAAGAGGTAGATTTGTTGTTTGCAACCGGAAAAATGGTCGCATCAACTTACAAATACATCCTCGAAAAATCATTTCCCCGTTTCATTGATACTTTTGGGCCATTACCATGGGATATATCAGCAAGATAATGCTCCTAACCATTCAGCTAGTTTATAGTCAAACCATGAATATCGCAGCAAAACGTAGAGCTTTTGCCATGGCCACCGTATTCTCCCTATTTCAATTTCGTGGAAAACGTGTGGGGTTTGCTATCGATAGTTTACGATGGTGGTCGACGATTCGACAGCAAGCATAGCCTTGGTAGGGTGATAAATGTAGGCTAGAGGGAGATTTCACTAGATTATTTAAAATCTTTGTATGACTCCAACTCCAGCAGATTGTATAAGGGAAGTAGTACGCATTACTAAAACCATGTAAATCCAATTAATTATTAAAAATAAATCGAATTTAATTATATTTTTAATCAAACAAATACCTTTTTATTAAAATGTATTCTTCATTTTTTAGAAAAAACACAAAGCCCAATTAATTATGTAAACATACATTTTTTCTTCTTTAATATTTACTGCGCTTTTTGCAAAATTTATAATTGTTGAAAATGTTAGACCGATTTTAAAATATTCCATAAAAAACAGTTGTCCTATTTAAGTGAACTGCAGTGTATTGTAATTCGTATGGCTCATAATCAAGCCGATTCAGCTAGAGCTTGTTTCCGATATTGTCGTTAGTCTCAAAAAATATATCGCTCGTCAAGCAGTTTGTCAAGAAATTAATAACTATAATGAGACGAACTTCGTTGGAGCGGACAATCCAAAACAATTTTCTGATTACTCTTTCAGATAACGAATTTCCTGGAACTTTATTCCACCCGCTGGAATTCTAGTAAATTTCGTTTTTGGTGTTTGATACTGTACATCAGGCGATGTCCGGAACAGATGGTTCCTCAAAAGTTTATTTTATGACAGCCATACATTCAGAACAGAAGCTGCATATTTAAAGTTCTGACATTAATGGTGGTACCAAAATCCCTGGTGAGATGGCCTATAGCTATGCAAACTAAATTTTACTAAATATCTGTCTTAAAAAAAATATGTGTTACCATAACCTTAGTTAATTATGGAAAAAAATTTATTAAAAAAAAAATGTTGTGTCGAACGTATGAAGCACACAGATCCCCCCAAAAAGGATAGTCATTTTGTTTCCCGAAATTTAAACCTAGCACAATTGATTCCAGGTACTTAAAACCCACTTTCAGTATTTTTAACCAAAAATGTTCATATTTAAAAAAAAAATTAAAAACTAAACCTGGTCCCCAACGGAGGGCCCTCTAAACAAAATTTCCTTATTCTGAGACCCAATCCAACCGATTCCTGGTACTCGAAACATCATTTAGGCAATTATCATCGAAAACGTTTGAACCTAAATAAAAGAAAGTGAAACCTGGGTCCTGATGAAGGACCCTGTACATTTTGTTTCCCGAAATTTAGACCTAGCACAAGAGTCGAGTTTCCTCATGGGTTGAACCAATTGAATCCGGCTGCATATTGATACTAAAGGATGGCTGAAGCTATAGCGGTACCGATTTCCCGACATCAGTTGCAAAAATGAATACTCATGCCAAGAAAGTGTTACTGTGTGTCTGGTGGGATTGGAAAGTAGTCAATGACTACGAATTTCTTGAACCTGGTGAAACTGTTACAGCTGAACTAGGCGCAATTGATCGAATTATGTGATGCTCTTGAGGAAAAAAGATAATTTAAGGGTCAAATGGAGGACGATGATATTGTTGCATGATAACGGTCGCCCATATACAGCAAAATCGACCCAGGAACTCAACGTCTCTGGTTGGGTAGTTTTATAGCATGCGGTCATTCTCCAGACTTGCCTCCTTCTGATGATTAGTTGTTCAGATCAATGTCGTCATATTTCAAAGCCCAGCGGTTCACGAAAGTAGAAGATGTTCAAAAATGGCTCGATGACTGTTTTGCTTCGAAACCATCAAGTTTCTATCGCGAAGGCATTCGTTATCTACCTGATAAATGGCAAAAGATCAAATATATAGTAATAGCGAATAATTCGATACTTGATTTTTGTAACAATTATATTTTCAATAAAGGTGAATTTGACTAAAAAAAAAGCACAGTTTCTACGTGCACACCTAATACATAAAAATAAATATAAGGATGGGGAAAAGTTATCTATTATTTTTTTTTTATTTCGGGGATTTATTAAACATGGCTACAATCACTCATTTTGGCTCAAATATGGGCCGTTTTTTGATAACTCGTTGCCATTTAGAAGGCAATTTCATTATTCCGCTTTTCCAAATGACTTGCCCCTATTAGCGAAAAACTGAGATAGCCAGATTTTACAAGCCTCTCTTGAGGCCATTTTTCTTTTGAGGCCACCAAGAGCGCTTGCCATGGACAAAAAAACGTGATAATCGCTTGGTGCCAGGTCCGGGGGATGTATAATAACTTCCCAACTTAGCTTCCTGAGCTTCTGGTCTATTGCTGCCTTCAATCGGTGCAGTTCATTCCTTGTTTGGCCAACGTTTGGGCCGCTTCGCTGGCCTTAGAACATGATCGTTTCCGCTTGATATTGTCGTACATGACCCATTTCTCGTCGCCAGTTACCATCAACTTTAGATATGGCTCGATTTCCTTCCGTTTGGCCAAGTATTCGCAGATGGAATCACGACCCATGAAGTTTTTTGCGCCAACTCGTCGACACCCAAACATCGAGGTACCTTTTGAAGGACGACCTTCAGCTCCTGAGCAATGCTACGACAGCTGGCATGCCGGTCTACTTCGATTTCCAGGATTTTATCGACATTTTCGACGATAGGCATTCTAGTGCGTGGTACATTTTTAATACGCAAAATCCCGGAACGGAATCAACGAAGCCAAAATTGCGCATAATTGGCTGTGATCAGTATCGAGACCACAGACACCATTCACAATTTCAGCCGCCTAACTTGCGTTTTCGTCTATATCGAAGCAAAACTGTAAAATATAGCGAATTTTCTTTTTGTTTACCTCCATCCTTGACACGCTATAACTCACAACTGAAACCATCAAACAAAACCATAACAAAAGAAATTTTTAGTGCATGAATCTCCCCTTTCTAACGAGTAAAAGTATGGTATAAAGCGACAAATACATGACGAGATATATGTCACTAAAGCCATCTAGCGAAAAAATAATGGATTTTACCACAACTCATTATTTGTTCCAATAAACGAAAAGAGTCTATATGGAAAACGTAGAAATCACATTGAAGCGGCCACTTCAAGAGAACACAGCTCAGTCAATCCTTACGACAGACTCATAGAGAACTTTTTCAAGAGCAAATTTTCAACCATCACCGATAAAACGAATGGTACATTTACAAAAATCACAAGGTCCTCGATCGCAGTCTTGTTAATCACTCGAAAAATTGAGGCTGAAGGAAATTTTGATTATTCGCTTTTTTGTAGTTAGAGGAGCCAAATTACTTTCGCTGAAGATTTTTTTTTTTTTGAGGTTTGCAAACAAGTAATAATCGCTGGGTCCAAATATCGCGAGTATGGCGGATGCGGAAGCAATTCAATGTGAAATTCGTGCAATTTTATTATCGTTGCTATCGAATTGTGACGTATAGTGCCTTATTTTGGTGAAAGAGCAATTTTTCTTCTTCATTTGTGGTCGTTTTTCAGCGATTTCTTCCTTCCAATAACCCAAATATAATATTCTCTGTTGATTTTTTTCCTTTCTCAAGGTAGTCAACAAATATACCATGTGTATCTTAAAATATAGAAGCCATAACCTTTCTAGCCGACAGCTGTGTTTTTGGTCGCTTCGGACGATCCATGTATCATCCATTGTCATATACCGCATAAAAAATCCTTTTTATTGCGCTCAAACAGCTTCAAACAGCGCAAGGAATCATGACGCGTTATCGTTGTTGATCCATTGTGAGCAAACGCGGTACTCACTTCCAACACAGCTTTCTCATGGACAAATGCTCGTGCAAAATACGACCAACACGTTCCATTGATTTCTTACAATGTCAGCTATCTCACGTAACTTCACTTTACGGTCAACAAAAATATTTTCGTGGATTTTTTTTTATGTTTTCTGGAGTCACAGTCTCATTTGGGTGTCCAGATCGTGGTGCATCATCGGTGGTTGTACGACCACGCTTAAATTTAATATACGTACATATTCTTGATAAAGGAAGTTTGAAATAAGCCACAATATATACACCCTTTCATATTTTTAAAATTGCTGCTTGGTCAATAAATAAGTCACTGAATTGAAAATGATAATTAATGATTTTTTCACTATACCTTTATTTCAAATTTGATTATATACGTATGTTCAAATATTACAAATATGATAATTCATTATAACGAGAGATTAACTAATACATACTCATAATAAAATAGCTAGGACAATTTTAGGACAAACTTCACGCTCGTGGACACACGCGTGAAGTTTGTCCTAAATTTGTCCTAAATTTTGTTCTTGGAATTTTAGGACAAAGTTAGGACAAACTTCACGGATATGTTTAAAAATACAATAAGGAATATCCAAAAACGTGCTGTTACACGAGCTTAAATTTTGTTGTAATCCAATTGCACGTCATATTATAATATATCTTCGAGATGAATCATATCACGAGCCCAATCAATATGAAATTTATCGACATTTTGTCAAAATCAATTGGTATTGTAATGGTTTTTGAGAAGGATACATACGCAACGTATCAAGATAAAAAAATCTATCCCTTAAATTTTGTTTCTTGTCTATATGGTTGATTTAAGGAAACGAGTCCCTTGAGTTCGACAAATTCATTTTAAAATAATTCACACAAGTGAATAAAAGTATTATCCGAATAAAAAAAAAAAAATGTCAGATATAAGAAAGTTATTATATCACAGATGTGATTCATATTCGGTTCGAATTCTTCCCTCATACTTGTTACGTATCTAAGGACTTTTATCGAGTATTATATTATGTAACGATCAAAACGAAGAATGGGTGGTGGACAATGATGTGTTGATTTTTGAAATGATTCGGAATAATCAGCTATCAAGTTTAGTAATTGCCTTTATATACTATAAATTATATAATGTATATTGAGAGAGGATTACATGAGTTATGAATCGACCAGACATTATAAATAATCCAATCATCGTAATAAACCACTGCGTGTGCATCCCAAACATAACTGAAATTTATCTGTATTCCTCGTACGCGCAACTAATACTCGTTTTGCTTTTATTTTTTTAAATTATCAAACGAACCATTTTCTATTCCCATATTTTCAGAAGGATAAAATAAGAAAATAAAAAGATAAAAAGAAAATTTCTATTTTCATCTGATTAATACTCGAAACCCGATATAATTTCTCGTAAAATTTATCTAACCGAAATAAATTATTCGTATACCATCTCCGTTAACTCGTACGTTCATACATCTTGCATAATAGAAAACCTCACATATCGGGAGATACACTCGCATACGGATATATACCCGTAACTGATTGCACGATAACAGAATATCAATACAAATAAATGTATGTATGTGTGTGTGAAGCTACGAAAAAAAATGAAATTAGAATTTGCTATTTCCAATAAAAATTTATCACGACTTAATGACATTTCAAAAAAATTTTTTTTTTTTACTAAACAACAATTTACCTGAATTTGTTCATGTTGATAAGCCCACATACGCGTATACGCAATTTTGTTTGGGAATGACAATTTTAAAGTTTGTGCACTTAAAAATTTATATTTTACTATTTCGTATGCCTAAACCACCTGATTTTTGTACTGGGAGTAAATAAATAGTTTTGAATAGGTTTGCTTTCTGCGCACTATATGATTCGCACAGTTGAAATGGAACTTCTTAAGCGTCGTATTGTAATCCTGCTTAGCAGACAAACCGTAGTACATCAGAAAGTAATTCACGGCCATAATTCTGTGAGAAACAACATATGCAAACAACACCCAAATTACAAAATAGCAGCAATACTTCCAAAGAAACCGTTTTCGGTAGTAATAATTTATACAGAACAGCACAATTTTAGTTGTTATATGTAATCCCGCTAGAACATACCACCGCCTCTGAATTTGTAATTTGCATACGTTATTGATTGGCCGTTGAATTATTCTACCATCAACGACATTATAGCTCCTATGAACCTTTCTCTCTCTTTCTCTCTCCCTATCTCTCTCTCCACCCCCCCTTGTCTCTCTCGTTCTATCTTTCTCTTTTTCTCTCCCTCTTGTCGCTCTCGCTTTATCTCTCTCTCTCTCTCTGTCTCACGTTTTTTTGCAGTTTTACTACTGGAGATTTTCTTCAATATTTAAAAGCTTGCTAATTTCTTCCAATGAATTCCCAATCGCCAATCACTTCTTCCGATTACTTTTGCTGCTCTGGTAGTTATAACTGCTTTAGTTGGTCTCCTCCAAAACTTTTCAATGTCCTAACTATCCGCAATTCGGTTCAAACATGACAGCTCCAATAATCCCAGATCGATTTGGCAAGCATATATTCGTTCAGGCCATATCTCCCAATCCCGTTCAAACGTAGCTGAGCCAACTGCCCTTCGGCGCCATTCGAGAGCAACGCCGTATCTACCACAACTTGCACATTTTTCTGTAGGTCATACTTACTAACATCATCTATGCGTGGCAATCCGTGTTTGATTTTCACAGTAACCTCAACACCTCCAGCACCATCATTACTACTTTCAACAAGTTTGTTGCTCAAGCCTAGGTTACTGTCGTTCTCCGCTAAACCAACTCTAGCTCCAAAATCGGCAAAACCATCTCCTTACCATCAACCCCATTCTCTATGGACCCCAACTCTCCTGATTATTGTTGACTAATAAATGGCTCAATATGAGGCGTCGATTATGTAACCGATTGAGCATCCAAAATCCCGAATTGTTCGTTTGTTTATTTTTCAAATGTGGTAATATCTGGTTGAATTGTTATTTTCGAGCTGGGTCAGTGATTCTCCTTATCTGCCGTGGATGCACACTCAAGGTGGAAGGCGCCATCATACGTTGATGCATTCAACTCAATATTCAAACTATGCAACTTGTGCAACTACAACTGTGCACTTGTCTTCAAAGCCTATGAAAACTCAACCTCTCACAGCGGTTTGTAGTTACGAAAGTCAGGGTTTAGCGGTGCTGCCTACTGTGTCATTACAAGTGGAAAACTGAACGGGTGGCTTCTCAACGTGTCGTGCGCTTCTGGACTTGGGGTCCCAATTAAGTTTAATTACTAATTCATGTGTGCAACGACTAAACTTACTTAAGAAACACTCGAATATGCAGTCAGTGGAGTAGGGCACAATATCGCTGAACGAAGAAATTCATCGTAAAACTGAAGGTGAAGAAAGAAAATGAACACACATTGAACATGGTTGCTTTCGTCCTACCACGCATAACGTGTAGATTACCTACTAAGCCAATTGATATAAACATGAATGAAATTGATTTGATAAAATTGGTTAATTTACATGTTGAAGTTTACATGTTGATTGGTTCGTATGTCTTTTTGAAATATTTCTTTATGATACCAGGCACACAAAACATTCCCAGTTACTGTTGGAAAATACCATTTTTGGCTGAGTGATTGTTTTCGATGCGACGTTGAAGAAATTTTGGGAAGTGGAATCAGTTGGCAACGATGTTCAAGCCCAGTATATTTAATATTTTATTACGTTTCCGAGAAAATAAATTGTGTTTTCTGCGGACATCGAAAAGATGTACCGTCAGAATAGAATTGGTGCATGTGACGCTGATCTGCAAAAAATTATTTGGTGAGATAATCTATCTAGCCCTCTGTATAACATTACCAACTCCAAACAGTAACATACTGTAACATATTGTCTTCAGCACAATTCCTCGCCACAACAGCACTGAAGCAAGTTTCAACCGAAGCAGCAGAGCACCATCCAGACGTTGCAGTTACCATTGATGAATGCACATATATTGACGAAATTATGGCTGAAGCAGATACTTGGAAAGACGCGCAAAAGATCAGAGATGACCTAATTAATGTTCCCTCGCAGTATGGTTTCAAGTTAAAAAAAATTGTAAGCAAATGATAAATCATTATTGATAGAACATTGGGACATTAGCGATAAACTATTTTCGGCAGAATCTCACAAAACTCTGCATACTTTGAAGATGTTAGGTATATATCCTGGAACCCTGCCAACGATACAATTACGTTCAACGTTCACCGATTCGAGCCGATTATTCGATCTTGTTGGTTGGTTGGTTCCAGTAATCATTCAAATGAAAATTTTTGTGCTGTAGTTGTGGATGAAAAACGTTGATTGCGATGATCTACTGCTGGACAATTAACGTACCGAATGGTTAACTTTGCGAGAAGATCTTTTGGACGCAAATTCTATTACCATTCCTAGATATATCTGCACGCCTCGGGTATCAGCCATAGAAATACATGGATTTAGTGATGCCAGCAAACTTGCATATTCAGCGGCCGTGTATTTCAAGGTCGTCAATGGCAGCGAAACCACGATCCAGCAAGTTACATGAAAGACTAAACTGGCTCCCATCAAGCAATTGTCAATCCCGAAGTTTGAGTTGTTAGGTCCTTTCAAAAGACGTTCTGGATTGGTGAGCAGTGATCATCCAAGTAAGTGACCCACATTTATCTGGAATCGAAACGCAGGGATTTTAAACATTATACAGCGTTCATGTTAGAAACATGTGCCATTGAAGTTTAATCCAGCGCAGTGCGCATGTCGTGGGCTCTCACCTAAATCTTTAATTTCTCACTCAATTTGGTGGCATGGTTCTAATTAGCTCCAATGTTCATCAGAAAATTATACATTGCGTAACATAGCGATCGGATTACATACGTCACAATTAATTGGCGCATTATTACATAATCATTGGCGAGCCCAATTGATCAGGAAATATTTATCATTTAACAAATTGCAATTTGTTGTATGCATATCATAAAATTCATCAATAATGCACAGAAACCAAAGGCGCACAGGACAACTGCGTCAATTCCTGACTCAGATGAATTTTGCAACAGCTTTTATCGGATTTGTCGATACGAACAAATGCTATTTTTCGGCAAATATCTCTAAATCCTTTCTTGGATAACAAAAACGTTCTATACGAGTTGAAGGCAGGCTCAAAAGCAGTGAAGGTTCATACGTAACGAAGCATCCGATAACTGTCCATGCACGCTCAAGCACAAACACGCCGGACCTTCGTTACTCTCATACATATCGCTCGGCAGACATTCTGCATACCGACACTAAGGAATAAAGCAAAGAGCCTCGTTCGAGACTGCAAAATTTGTTAACGAAATAAAGCAGCACTCCGTACTCAAATTATGGCAGATTTAAATTCGGTCACGCGTGGTAGCAACCAGACCATTTAAAAACTGCCGCGTGGACTACGTAACTCCACCGAAACACTCAAGTTTACTACAGTAACTTACATTAAATGGAATTTCAACCCACCTCAAGTTCCGCATTTTGGTGGCATCTTGGAGTCGAGACAGTCAAATTAAATAAATTCCATCTCAAACGCGTGTTAAAGAGAGCATGTTAAACAGCCACCCCCTCTGCGCGACAACAAAACCAAACATCGAAATATTAGCACCATCGCACTTTTTTCTTAACCATAGTAATTTAAAAATTCACGAGAATGACCTAACCGAAGCAAAATGTTCACATTTAAGTAGATGGCAAATGGTACAAAATTTGTGTAAAATTGACAGAAAAAATAAAACAAAGCTCTCTCTAAAACTTGCCATCATCGGGTGAAGACTTACTGGAGATTTTTTCACAATTATTGTTCAATCAGAGCCTAGCTTGTGTTCGGTGCACTCGTATTTATATACCAACGGAACATTCTAGTTATATTAAAAACTCCTAATGCTTTTATTTAAACCTAGGTGGCACTAATCTCACAAAATATGATATTAATTTTCTAAACCTTAAATGAGCAATTTTCTCTGAATTCAATTTTCTCTTTCCCATTCTGAATTCACTGCCTGTCAAACCAATGGACAAGATTGTAATGATATATAAATATTGTCACTCTGTATTTATTATACCTATTTATATTGTCGATAGGAGCCGATGTCGTAGTCAATGGTACCATCATCGACACCAAACCCAATAATTTGTTGCTCAGTTATTTCTATCACAATGGATAGACCTTGGGAGAATAACTAGTATATCGCATACACTGTGCTCAAAACAAAAATATTAATAAAATAACTCCTACAAATAAACTTCACTTGAACCGAAGCAAAGATCATATTACGACAATACGCGGAGACGTAACAGCGGCTGAAATTGGTGTTTCAAACTTTTAATAGTCCCAAGTCAACGAAAAAAACATGACTACACGGGAAATATAGGAAATTACTGGGTATAATATTCAAAAGTTGTTTACCTCAAAATCGCATTGACGTGTCTCCTTAATTTTTCCGGAAAAGTCGTCTAATACAAATTGGAAAACCTGATCCGAGCCGTAGCGAGCTTTTAGCAATATCTTAGGATAAAGCGCTTTTAATTGGATATTGAGGTATACCACTTTTGATTACTCTACCCAGTGTTCCCCTAGATTTTCTGAAAGAACCGTGTTTTTAGTTGAATTTCTATTTGTACAAAGTGAAAATACCTATTCTAGCCGTAGTATCTTCTTAAACGTATCTTAGAATAAAACATTTTAACTCGATTTTAAGGAATGCAACTCTTGAATATTTTACCCAGTGTTCCCTAATAATTTCTGGAAATCCCATGTGTTTTAGTTGGATTGGGTCTAGTATAAAATGAAAACACCCATTCCGTTTTTAGTACCTCTTTGAAATATCTTAGGACAAAATACTTTAATTGACTTTGAGGTTGCACTACTTTGAAATATTGTACCCAGTGTTCCTCTAGTTTTGCTGGAAAAGCCATGTTTTTATTTTAATTTGGTGTAATACAAAGCAGCAATTCCAGCCATAGTACTTCTAAGAAATATATTAGGACAAAGCACTTTTTTTTCAATGTTCCCCTAGTTCCCCAGCTTGCCTGAAACGTTTTGTTGTTTGGTGTGAAAAAGACCAATTTTTATAAGGTGTTAAAGATTCAATTCCGTGTGCACTAGTTACATAAGCTACGTCGTATGTACCAAAAACCATCATCATTTTTAGCTAACAATAAATTTCATCAATACTTGTATACCAAGATGAAAATTAATTACGTCTCTTAAGCTAGCAGAACCAATACAGCAAAACATTATAAGGTACTATGGATAATTATAGGCTAATTACATACTCTATTAAAAAATTTTGGGCTCCCCTTCCAATTAAAATGCGGGTTCTACTAGCTTTAGAAAAATTTAGCAGAACCCATATCGAAAAACGATTTAAAAGCAAATGTAAAATTTAAGGTTAATTTTAGGCTAATTAAATGCCCTATTAAAATTTTTTTTATTCAGCTCGTTCTAGGAAATACATAAGGCTTTATCACTTAAAAGCTAGCAGAACCCAAATCGAAAATCGAACAAAATCCGAAATCAGAACGCAAAACAGGTACAATTGACATACAAAAAATTGTTGGCTCATTATGACTTAATCAAATGTGCCATTGAATAATTATGGGCTTCCAAATCCTAAAAAATATTTGGAATTGTGAAGGGCGTCACCATCTTAATTAATTTAATAAGGAGATAATGGTTGTTTTGGGATTGGTTTTGTTTTAAATGATTCTCTAGTTTATGCCCTTTCCAATGATCATTTATTTATGACATGTCATGGAGGACACTCATTTTGTGGTTAGGGTAGGAGACACTATTTTGTCAGAGTTATTTGTGCCAGGGTTGGCAAAATGTTTTTTAAGTTATTGATAGATTTTAAAAATAAGTAAATTGGGTGTTAATAATTGCCTTGTGCTGACCAGTCAATATGTAACTATCTGCTACCGGAAGTGCCCGTGTGATTCACACTCCCAATTAACACTACATCCTAGAGTTTTCGCAATATAGCCACTAGTAGCCAGAAGAGCCCAACCCTTTTTATATGTACGGGCTATATAGGTTTGAATAGGCTCGAATACCAACTATTTGAGAATATATTGCGAAAACTCTAGGATGAAGTGTTAATTGGGAGTGTAGGTACAGCTTCCATATAATTTTTTTTATCAAAATATGAAATTTTGTCAGAGGAGCCCAACCCTTTTTATATGTACGGGCTATACAAATTTGAATAGGCTCGAATCTCTTTTATTCGATAATAGTAATGGCTATATTGCGAAAACTCTAGGATGGAGTGTTAATTGGGAGTGTAGGTACAGCTTTCATATAATTTTTTTATCAAAATATGAAATTTTGTCAGAGGAGCCCAACCCTTTTATATGTACGGGCTATACAAATTTAAATAGGCTCGAATGTCTACTATTCGATAATAGTAGTGGCTATATTGCGAAAACTCTAGGATGGAGTGTTAATTGGGAGTGTAGGTACAGCTTCCATATAATTTTTTTATCAAAATATGAAATTTTGTCAGAGGAGCCCAACTCTTTTTATATATACGGGCTATACAAATTTGAATAGGCTCGAATGTCTACTATTCGATAATAGTAGTGGCTATATTGCGAAAACTCTAGGATGGAGTGTTAATTGGGAGTGTAGGTACAGCTTCCATATAATTTTTTTATCAAAATATGAAATTTTATCAGAGGAGCCCAACCCTTTTTATATGTACGGGCTATACAAATTTGAATAGGCTCGAATGTCTACTATTCGATAATAGTAGTGGCTATATTGCGAAAACTCTAGGATGGAGTGTTAATTGGGAGTGTAGGTACAGCTTCCATATAAATTTTTTATCAAAATATGAAATTTTGTCAGAATAGCCCAACCCTTTTTATATGTACGGGCTATACAAATTTGAATAGGCTCGAATGTGTACTATTCGATAATAGTAATGGCTATATTGCGAAAACTCTAGGATGGAGTGTTAATTGCGGGAGTGTAGGTACAGCTTCCATATAATTTTTTTATCAAAATATGAAATTTTGTCAGAGGAGCCCAACCCTTTTTTATATATACGGGCTATACAAATTTGAATAGGCTCGAATGTCTACTATTCGATAATAGTAATGGCTATATTGCGAAAACTCTAGGATGGAGTGTTAATTGCGGGAGTGTAGGTACAGCTTCCATATAATTTTTTTATCAAAATATGAAATTTTGTCAGAATAGCCCAACCCTTTTTATATGTACGGGCTATACAAATTTGAATAGGCTCGAATGTGTACTATTCGATAATAGTAATGGCTATATTGCGAAAACTCTAGGATGGAGTGTTAATTGGGAGTGTAGGTACAGCTTCCATATAATTTTTTTTATCAAAATATAAAATTTTGTCAGAGGAGCCCAACCCTTTTTATATGTACGGGCTATACAAATTTGAATAGGCTCGAATCTCTTTTATTCGATAATAGTAGTGGCTATATTGCGAAAACTCTAGGATGGAGTGTTAATTGGGAGTGTAGGTACAGCTTCCATATAATTTTTTTATCAAAATATGAAATTTTGTCAGAGGAGCCCAACCCTTTTTATATGTACGGGCTATACAAATTAAATAAGGCTCGAATGTCTACTATTCGATAACAGTAGTGGCTATACTGCGAAAACTCTAGGATGGAGTGTTAATTGGGAGTGTAGGTACAGCTTCCATATAAATTTTTTATCAAAATATGAAATTTTGTCAGAGGAGCCCAACCCTTTTTATATGTACGGGCTATACAAATTTGAATAGGCTCGAATGTCTACTATTCGATAATAGTAGTGGCTATATTGCGAAAACTCTAGGATGGAGTGTTAATTGGGAGTGTAGGTACAGCTTCCATATAAATTTTTTATCAAAATATGAAATTTTGTCAGAATAGCCCAACCCTTTTTATATGTACGGGCTATACAAATTTGAATAGGCTCGAATGTGTACTATTCGATAATAGTAATGGCTATATTGCGAAAACTCTAGGATGGAGTATTAATTGGGAGTGTAGGTACAGCTTCCATATAATTTTTTTATCAAAATATGAAATTTTGTCAGAGGAGCCCAACCCTTTTTTATATATACGGGCTATACAAATTTGAATAGGCTCGAATGTCTACTATTCGATAATAGTAGTGGCTATATTGCGAAAACTCTAGGATGGAGTGTTAATTGGGAGTGTAGGTACAGCTTCCATATAAATTTTTTATCAAAATATGAAATTTTGTCAGAATAGCCCAACCCTTTTTATATGTACGGGCTATACAAATTTGAATAGGCTCGAATGTGTACTATTCGATAATAGTAATGGCTATATTGCGAAAACTCTAGGATGGAGTGTTAATTGGGAGTGTAGGTACAGCTTCCATATAATTTTTTTTATCAAAATATGAAATTTTGTCAGAGGAGCCCAACCCTTTTTATATATACGGCCTATACAAATTTGAATAGGCTCGAATCTCTTTTATTCGATAATAGTAGTGGCTATATTGCGAAAACTCTAGGATGGAGTGTTAATTGGGAGTGTAGGTACAGCTTCCATATAAATTTTTTATCAAAATATGAAATTTTGTCAGAATAGCCCAACCCTTTTTATATGTACGGGCTATACAAATTTGAATAGGCTCGAATGTGTACTATTCGATAATAGTAGTGGCTATATTGCGAAAACTCTAGGATGGAGTGTTAATTGGGAGTGTAGGTACAGCTTCCATATAAATTTTTTATTAAAATATGAAATTTTGTCAGAATAGCCCAACCCTTTTTATATGTACGGGCTATACAAATTTAAATAGGCTCGAATGTGTACTATTCGATAATAGTAATGGCTATATTGCGAAAACTCTAGGATGGAGTGTTAATTGCGGGAGTGTAGGTACAGCTTCCATATAATTTTTTTTATCAAAATATGAAATTTTGTCAGAGGAGCCCAACCCTTTTTTATATATACGGGCTATACAAATTTGAATAGGCTCGAATGTCTACTATTCGATAATAGTAGTGGCTATATTGCGAAAACTCTAGGATGGAGTGTTAATTGGGAGTGTAGGTACAGCTTCCATATAATTTTTTTTATCAAAATATGAAATTTTGTCAGAGGAGTCCAACCCTTTTTATATGTACGGGCTATACAAATTTGAATAGGCTCGAATGTGAACTATTCGATAATAGTAATGGCTATATTGCGAAAACTCTAGGATGGAGTGTTAATTGGGAGTGTAGGTACAGCTTCCATATAATTTTTTTATCAAAATATGAAATTTTGTCAGAGGAGCCCAACCCTTTTTATATGTACGGGCTATACAAATTTGAATAGGCTCGAATGTCTACTATTCGATAATAGTAGTGGCTATATTGCGAAAACTCTAGGATGGAGTGTTAATTGGGAGTGTAGGTACAGCTTCCATATAAATTTTTTATCAAAATATGAAATTTTGTCAGAATAGCCCAACCCTTTTTATATGTACGGGCTATACAAATTTGAATAGGCTCGAATGTGTACTATTCGATAATAGTAATGGCTATATTGCGAAAACTCTAGGATGGAGTGTTAATTGGGAGTGTAGGTACAGCTTCCATATAATTTTTTTATCAAAATATAAAATTTTGTCAGAGGAGCCCAACCCTTTTTATATATACGGCCTATTCAAATTTGAATAGGCTCGAATCTCTTTTATTCGATAATAGTAGTGGCTATATTGCGAAAACTCTAGGATGGAGTGTTAATTGGGAGTGTAGATACAGCTTCCATATAATTTTTTTATCAAAATATAAAATTTTGTCAGAAGAGCCCAACCCTTTTTATATGTACGGCCTATACAAATTTGAATAGGCTCGAATGCCAACTATTTGAGAATACTAGTGGCTATATTGCAAAAACTCTAGGATGGAGTGTTAATTATGTGTATAACCTCAATTGGTAAATATTAGTGTATGATAAAACTTTGAAAACTTTAATACATATTTGTACATATATTTTTCGTTTGTTTTTAATTCGAAATTATTAATTTAATGTTAGTTTTTGTGGTTTTTCTTATAAATTGTTTACATGTTAAATAAGTTGCATACACTGCATAGATAAGTTGCATGCGCTGCAGAATATTTGTTGCGTATGCTACACTTTTAATTAACGTTAGAAACTTCACACCGGTATAAGCTAATCTTTATATTGGTGAGAAAAAATCTAATATGACGTTGTGTTCTATTATGAAACTATACAACTAGCTTTGTCTAATGTGCCATCTATTTAGGATTTTTATTTTTTTTTAATTGAACTATTGATAATTTTAATACTAACCGGGTTTTCAACCACTAAGTTTTAAAACTTTGTTTGGATGATCGAACGACCTTGAACTTGACTAAACAAAACCTGTTTCAACTATCTTTCAAGGTTAACTAAGTGTTTATAACAGTAACGCAAATTTTCATTTTCCCCGTGCACAGAGAGACATGACTTTTGATTCATCGTTCCAATAATTTTAATTTGGTGCCCAAATGCCAAAATAAACAAAAACCAGTCACAAAATGTTAACCAACTCCGGTAAACAGACGTTCGCTTTACTAATCGTGTACAAAAAAGACTAAGGTATTTTCATTTCATATATACACAGAGACGAAAACAAAACAGAATCATTTATAAATGAAAATGGGAAATACTAAAAGAGGAAAAGTAAATAAAAACAAATTAAAATTAACAAAGTGTGAAAAACACATTTAGAAGGTTTTTCTTTTTCTCGTTTTTCAATTTTACTGTTTTGTGTTGTACTGTATATATGTATGTATATTGCTTGGAAATTAAATATAATCCTCCTTCTAAACCAACAAATACATAATGTAATGTAATGTAACGTAATGTATGTATATATATGTCGGAATATACAAACGAGTCGAGTACAAAACAAGTAACATCACGAACATGAGAATAATGCCCGCCCCGGTGCCACCCCCTTATTTCGGCCCTGTTTAGTATTTATTTATATATTATATATACTTTAACAACACATTGAAAAATCATGTTTCAAATTAAAAAAGAAAATTTGAAAAGAGAAAATCTAATTTAGAATAAAAAAAATCGTTGTATATACACAAAGTTTTTTTTCTGTTATATATGATTTTTCGCATTTTCCAAAAAAAAAAAACAGCAAAAAAATGGCAAAGCATAAAAAACTACAACAAAAATGAAAATTCTATGTAGATTTTCCTTCACTTATGATATTATTTCCCATGATGAACGAAAATTTCAGAATATTATCTGCTCTGATGCGAGAAATTCTATTTTAACTAAATAAATATTTTTTAAATTATTTTCAGAATATTTATTTTTATCAAACAACAATGTACTCCGTAATCTCTACTATGTACATATGCACTATACTATAAGTATATAGGAATTTATAGAGGAAGTGGGGTAGCGTATCTTTGTATTTATTCTCGTGTCAGCGATATTCCCATACTGAAAGAATAATAATTAAGGAAAATCGGAACTGCAAATCACAAAAAATATAAAAAGTGGTGTTTGGCGGTAAATAGTTGAAGGCAAAAACGATGTGATGATTCACAAGTTTAAAAGTTCACGACCATATAATGTTTGGTTGTTAGATTTTTACCTTGCGCGGATACGTTGGTACAAGAGTAATAACCAAACATTATAATTTCGTGAACTTTCACACTATTAGGACCAGAAAAAGAGGATCTGCTTCCTCATCCAATTGAGTTTTTTTTTAAAATGTAGGTTATAATAATTTATTTTACAAATTTATGTATTCATGACATAAACGAGTTAACTTAAAGACAAAAGGCCAAGTTTTCAATTTTAGAGTTAAAACTATTTTATTTAAAAATCAAATCAATACTTATATAGGTTCAAGTAAAAATTGAAAAACAATGAAAGTATGTTAAAATTAACTTCTGAAAGAGTCGAGCGTCCAGAACAACCAGCCTTTACCGCTGATACCGGTATTCAAACCGGTTCAAACCGGTTCTTTACCGCTGATACCGGTGCAAAAGTTATTCCACTTTTAGGATGTTTCCCAAACACCGACTTATTTGAATAAGTCGGTGTCCACACCGACTTATTTGTGGACACCGACTTATTCAAATAAGTCACCTCGCGAGGAAACTTATTTGAATAAGTATGTTTACACATAAATGTCTCCAAAAATGTGTCTTGACTAAATGTAATACATGGAGTTTTTTTTTACATCTAGTGGCAACGGCCAACATGTCAAGAAAAAAATTTCTTCCATGTAATAGAAATTTATTTTTGTTTTTTTTGTTATTACGTCACAAATAAGTCGGTACAATGAATTGGAACGACTTGACCGACTTATTCAAGATGGCGTCAAATAAGTCAATAAGTCTGTAATAAGTCGGTTTTTGGGAAAGGGCCTTGTCGTTTTTTAGTGAAATTGCATGCGCACCTACCAAAAAATTAAAAAGAGTTCTTTTATTTCACTTTCTTTTTCAATACGATCTAGAAAAGTGTGCCTTTAAAATCAATAAAATCATTTTTATAATTTATCTTTTTATTTATTTATTTAAAAAGTATAGCGAATTTTGTGTCGAAAATCGGCAGAAGCAAATTCGCGTAATACATACAAAATTCAACATAATCCTCATATTTACAAAATTTCAAAAAAGCTTACAATAATATGATTAAGTATTAATACTGTTACTATACCATTACTATTGCACTACGTATACTCCGAGTCTCAACCAATAGACGCACAATCAGACCTGCAGCTGTGATCAGTCACCCGCGGCAAGATAGACATATTAAAGCTACCAGACAATTTAAACAACGTGAATTTAGTTTTCCGGTTTAAAATCAGGCGATGTTTGTCAAACCATGAGCTGAAGTTCTCCGTTCTGTGCTAAAATAGATATGACTAGTGATGTTTAAGGTTTACGAGTCAGAATCTCGGTTAGCTGAAAAACGATTAGAATAATAGTTTTCCATTTCTTTTTTGATATCTACATTAATTATGGTGCACATTCGACTATAGCTTTCGCGAAGTACTGCATTATCAGGACGCTTATTTAACTTGGATCGCAGTTTATTCCTTTTATTGATACGTCGCGCATGGTCAAAGAAGATCTAAGGCTGTAGGCGTTCGATTTTAGACGAGCAATATGTGGTAACATTCTAAAATAGTCGAAATATTATCAAAAAATACCTCAAGAGTTAGCGATGGGTTGTCGATGTAAAAAATGAACCCAATCTATATATGCTCCAACTTTTCATGTAACAACAACAGGTTGAGCTTCTTTCTTCTTCTCTTGAAACTTTGGTTCAAACTAGACCATGATAACAGCTTCTGAGAAACCTTAAACCATATTTTAATCAAGAGGTGGTCAGAAATTATGAAGTTCAGAGCAGACGCTGTTATACCTGAAAGATCATTAAACCTAAGTCTAGCAAAAAATTGGTTAATGCAATTTGAATAAAAAGCAGTAACCCCCGTGGGAGTACCAATCAATTATTTAAGCCCAAAACAAGACATAAGGTTTATATAATCTGGAAATCCAAGAACATCAATGTTAATGTCTTCAAAACCAAACAGATTTGTAAACCTAATTTTGCCCAAAACCTCGGCCATTTCCCGAACAAAAACATTACACAGTTGTAGATTGAAGCAGATAAATGCATAAAAAGACATATAAATCGGAAGAAAATCTCCATTCAACCTTTATGACATCGGCTGATGGTAAGTTATGGGCACTTACTGAGCAATCTAAATTGGAATAAAAAAAAGACGGGAACACCACCAAACCTGCACAAATCATAGCACGCCCGGAGCCTTGTATTATATGCATTAATATTGGCAACCATTACGTCAAAATTCCTTCCAAAACTTCGAACATTTTGATTAACAATTAAAATATCCAGAAAATCACAATTATCTATAAAAACTTAAAAGATTATTGAACCTCGAAAAATGTACTGAAAAATAAAGTACAAGTACAATCAAAACGTCTAAATGAGCAGATAATTGTAACAAACATAAATATGATAGCCAATTAATTTGCAATGATAACATTATATTCAACTGTTGATATGGTATCGAATTCAAATCTTTTACATCACACGATGGTAATGAAGATATTCCAAAACGTATACACAGAAGTATCACACAAAAAGAACAGCCTGAATTAACGAATATAATACTAGATACGCCTAAAGTCCTAAAAGTGTTGACAGAAAAGGACTTAAAATCCCTTTAATATACCAAAATCATTGTCCATACGCTTCAATAGATCATTGAGTGTAGAACTGAACTGGAGACATGATCCACGCAGGTACTCGAGGTTCCGATGCCTCTTTCGAACAGTTTATAGAGCAAAACCAATTAAACTCGGCTGCTTCTTTATTTTAACTGAACCAATGGTTCCTTTGCACTGAGGATGGTACATCTTGCTACAATGCTTACAAACGCAAATTACTTGTTTATGAGTTATTGGCCTTGTACATGATGCCTCCGGACATGATTTATTAGGCTCGAAAAGTGGATAATCTTCTGCTACCTCAAAATATGACTTGATGTTGACTTGATGTATGCGTTGACGTGCGGTTAACATTTTTCGATAGATTAAGCAAATATAATCAAATTATATGATTGCAAACTATCCACTTGATATGTCAACATTAAATTACTATAATTTTAACAAAATTTAATAATAATTAACACTTTAGTTTGTAGTAGAATTGTTGTCGCTATGACAGTCGACGAACACCAATAAGTTGCACTATCTTCCGTCAAATAAAAATTATTGTTTTGTAAAGTCTTTTTGTTTCCTAAAATTTTTTGTTGATGCTTAAATACTCAATTCCTCCAAGTCGCAGTCACACGAATGCAAATACATACCAACATTGGCGTATTTGTCCAAATAACAAATCGTGTAGCCACAAAACAAATGGCAAATTCAAATCAAAGTTACATTTTTCCAACACTGGCGCACGTTCGCTCAACATTTGGTTTTTGAAAAAAGATCAAAGGAAAAACAAATACTACTAATCGTGTAGACAGTAGAGTTTCGTAATTGTCATATTTTACCAATATTTGCCAAAAATAAAATACATCAACGTTGGTCGATATTAGCATTCGTGTGGCTGCGGCTTTAGACGTATCACTTCATGCGACGTGACTATACATCTTTCTGGGCTGGGATGTTCTAACATCACCATGTTTCGATAATTTATCGAAGTTTATTTCTCATTTCTGTAGAATAAAATTTATCTCTGTTTCAATTTTTTTATGGTTTACCAGCCTGCTAGATTGCAATATTGTGATGTTTCTACTGTGTTTCTATCACCAAATAATTTTTTTTCGATTGTAGAATGAAAATAATTGAAATAGATATTGTTCAAATATATTCTAGTAGGTTGTGATAGCAATAGAGAAGAAATAATTGATAAACGAAACAGAAGTCAAATTAATTCTAGCAGAAATAGTCGTAGACTTCGATAAAATATCGCAAAATGGTGATGTTAGAACATCCCAGCCCTGGATACTAGATTTTAAAATCAAAATTTACTAAATAATTTTGTGCAAAACTCTCTTTGAAATTTTGTTAAATCTTAGTTTCCTGCATTTAGCATTAGTTAGAATTTTTTTTTTATTTATTTGTCACGTCAAAATTTTAAGTAATAGTAATTGTCGTTTGTAGTGATAGCAGTCGCAAAAAAATATTTATAATTTGAAGCATATTAAGATTTAAAAAACAGCCAGAACGACTTTATTGAACAATTATTTTGTATGTTTTGATTTAATGATCTAGTAACCAAGAAGATTTTAAAATGGCATCACACAGCTAGATGCTTTGTCAGAAATAAAACAAAATGAGTAAAATATTTTTTTTTTTATTAATTTTAAATAGTATAATAAGTTTCAAAGGGTCCATCATTTGCCGAAATACAAAATCGGCATCGCCGTATAAAATTTTGCTTAATCCGTCAAAACACACGTTGGTTACTTTTAATAATATTCGACGCTTCGATTATACGTTGCCACATCTCATGATCGGTCTGGTTTACTCTTTCATAAACCAGCTCTTTATAATAACCCTTAAAGGATTAAGGTCAGGAGACCGCGATGGCCTGCAATGTGCCCTTCTCTTCCAATCCAGGGGCTTGGATGATTTACGTTGAGGTGTTGTCCCACTACCAGTGTACAGTGAGAGGGAGTCCCATCATGCTGCAGCTACATATTTCCACGTGTTTGTAAGTCGTTTTATAGAAAACTTGGATAGACTTTCCAAACGTTGCTCCGACGTGGTAGTTCAATGGGAAAATTAATTTTTCGTCTACTATTCCGACCTACACGTTTATCCAGATTCTTTTTATAGTATTTGCCGTAAGCACTTAGCGAAACACGCACTTAAGCACATAATAAACACATTTTATTAAATACTTGTTTTTATTTCGCAAAATTATAATTTTGTTATTAAGCAATAATTTTGCAAAATAAAAAATAAGTGTTTAATAATATGTGTTTATTAAGTTTATCCAAATTGGTGTTGAACCCGACAACACCGCACTACTTTTGGATGTACGCGGGCCCAATAGTACAAACTACGGATATTGAATATCCCCTCCCTTTTAAAACATGTTTCGTCACTCCTTAAAAGGTTGTTAAAATTGCGAATTTTCTTGGCATCGACGCAGCGTTTCTTGATGAAATTGCATCCTTTTTCATAAATTTGATGTATGATGTATGTTTTGAAATACTCTATAATCAGGAAAGCGTTCCCGATTTGGATATAGCCTCTGGTATTCTCTTGCCGCAGCTTGAGCATTGCCATTACATAAACCATAAATGAGTGACATTTCTGCATATTCGCGGTGCGAATAAGACATGATTATTGACATTTTAATTATAAACATTCAAGTATGTATGGAACTAAATATCAATTAAAAAATGTTTTTGCATTTTTAAAAAAACATGGCCAACTTTGACAAAAAAATTGATAAAAACATTCTGTTGTGATAGCCCGGTATGTGATACCATTTTAAAATTTGCATTAGTGTCGCATAATTATCTGATAGTGGGTCAATTTTCTGTAGTACATTGTTTTCCTGCTGGCGTCACTTAGACATCAGCAAAAATCTTTGAGGAACAAAAAATTTACAAAACCATTGTTTTTATTTGACAGAAGATATTGGAAGCAATACTTGTTTTTTTTATTAAATCTTTTGGTGGGTGCGCATGCGATTTCGCTAAAAACACTAAAATTGGAATAATTTTTGCACCATCAACAATTCGAAAAAACTTTACTTGGCTGTTTTTGTTGGAAATAAGCTCCTCTATCACCTTGTTTTGTTTGATCGTCCACTTCTAGGACACCCTGTATATTTATGCTAGGTGGTAGTTAATCCTCCATGTTCACTATCAACTCAATTAGTTTGACTGTCCATTGCTTAATGGGCAGCCCTGCTTGGCGAAAAGTGTGACTTCCCTGGCGTGTGCAGATTACGTTATTGCAGTCGCGGATATTCTGTAATATCCAAATGGTATTCTATATTGCTGAGATTGTAAATGATTTGAAAATATTGTGGAATTTAAATAATGAAAGCGAAAACAAATTTATTGTCATTTCTAAAAATTACACATAGCCCGATCACTGTTATATGGTCACGCTAATTGAATTTTCCATTCCAAAAGACAACCCAAAATTATGAACAACCAGAATTTAAAAAAATGTAAATGGCGCGAAGATTAAAAAAAATTTTGTCGGCCTATTGCACGTTTGTGTATCCAGAACATATTACCTTTTCGCGAACCTGAAATTTAGGTCTTAATCAAGCAGAAAACAAAAGTATAAATTGAAAATTAAAGAAAGCTGTTTACTTTCCTTTAATAAAAAAAAATAAAAAAAATGTTGGCCTCGACATTTTTGCAGATTTACCTTTCGCTATGTCGCTGAAGCAAAAAAAAAAGTACTTTTTAAAAAATCTCTGTGTGTGCGAGCAGACTAAATGTCTGTGTCCTCTCCACAGTTCAGACAGTTTGTCTAATCGGGGTGATACACAGCAGCTGTTTTCATAGATTGAAGACCCCAGTGATTTTTGACTGAAATTTTTAATTATGCAACAATACCGGCCCAGATCAGTTTTCCAAAATTTAACTGGAAATGACGATTTTTGACAAAAATCTGCTTTTGCATTTATTTTCATATCAAAATAACGAATATTAGTTAGATTAGATTAGTGTGGTTGTGATAAAGGACTGGCAACGACACAATCATATCTGTAACCACCATCTGAACCATATTGAACACTCCACGAGACGTAGGATATCGTCGATGTCTATATTTTACTGGGGTCCGTTAAGTTATTAACGAGGGAAGCTCCCAAGAATTTGCTCATAGGAAGCGCTAGACGAGGGCAGGTGCAAAGCAAATGGAAAACAAGTTTCATCTTTCTCTCATCTTAGCAACTATGACAGTAATCGTGTGCAGTGACTCTGAATACCTATGAGAAAGTATCCCAAAACAGCACCCACCAGACATGTCCCCGTTGCAGCAATACCTTCTGTGTGGATCACAATTTCTTCACGCCACTTTTCCAGAACGCATTGTCACAATTAGAAATAAACTGGGATAGGCAGTTTTCACAAGCCTCTCTTGATGAAATTTTTACACCACCAAGGGATCCGAATTGAGCGCTTGGCCATTGGACAGCTGCTTATAGAAGACGATTCCCTTGCTCTCCTACCAAACTCACAGCAAAACCTTTCTGTGGCACTATTCTGGCTTTCCCTGGGAATAGGGAATTGGGAAAAATATTTTCAAAACATTTTTGTCCAAATTGTATTTTTCCAGCCTACTGAAGGAATAAGTTTAGTGCAAAAATTTTCAAAACAAAGTTGATTGGGAGTCTTTTATTCCACAAAATTTTTATAGGGAAAAATATTTTCCCATTTAACTTTGTTTCGAAAATATTTACACTAAACTTATTCCTAAAGAAAAATATAATTTGGACAAAAATGTTATGAAAATATTTTTCCCAATTCCCTATTCCCAGGGAAAGTCAGAATAGTGCCACTGGTCGTCAATCGTGGTGGCTGCCATTCTGGCCGCTTCGCTGCCCTTCGACCATAATCATTTCCACTTGACATTATCACCAGGAACATGATGGTGAAGGTGCAGCAGGCAGCCTGTCTGCTCATTAGTGGGGCGCTGAAAACGACGCCCACTAATGCCTTAGCGAGGTGATGCTATCAGAGAATTTGCAAATGCTAGGCGGATCGCCAGTCCAACTGGTAGAGTAGCGAAACAAATATGACCTGAGCTGAACTTGAATCGCTTCAAAATCTTAACCGTTTGAGTCCCAAGCAGCGCGATCGTGCTGTTGAGATTTTATGTCGTTCGACATTTCGAACATTGTCAACAATTGACGGTGCGTTACCAATTGTCGAGGTGGCGTGCTCAGATTTATTTTACATCATGCAAGTCTTTTTAATGTAAATAGTACATTTTACAATAGGTTTGTCTCATTAGATTGTCTTTTCATCTCAATCATTTCATATTCCTCTCTCATATAGAAAAAACGCGGTTGTGCTGTTTGGGATTCTTCGACAGTGTTTTTTCAATACCCCCTGGGACTCAAATGGTTAATCATACTAAGGAGGCGTGATTTAGGTAGAATTGTAAGGATAATTACCGGGCACTGCCTTTTCGGTGATCATGCGAGAAGGCTGGGTCTGTAGGGACGAGGTGGAGGAGAAGACTCTTGTTGAATTCCTTTGCTCGTGTCCTGCGCTAGCTGGCAGAAGACATTATCACTTGGGTCAATACACTGTGGACAGCCTCTGTGATCTCGAAAGCTTTAATGTGCGAAATCTTTTACGCTATGTGAATAGCCGAATATGGTTTTGAAGGGAGTTTATGATGTCGGATCCTGTGGTATCACAATGGGCTATAAACCGCCTAACTGTGCGATACCAAAGCAACTACTGAATCCTAACCTAACCTAACCTAATCGTATGTGACTCATTTCTCGGCACCAGTCACCATCCGCTTCAAAAATGGCTCAAATTTCTTCCGTCTGGCAAAGGTTTCACAGACCCAAACATCGAGATTCTTTTCGGAATGAAAGTGGTTTAACACTGTTTTGTGATCGATCTGCAGCGCCTGGGTGATGTTCAACATCTTGCATGACAGGCTACTTCTATAATTTCCAGGATTTCATCAACATTTTTGACGATAGGCCTTTCAGAGCGTTGTTTAATATCAAAATTCCGGAACAGAATTGGACCATAGACACCATTCACAATTTTAGACGTCTGACTTTCGCTTTTGTAATTATCGAAACAAAATTGTAAAATATAGCGAATTTTCTCTTACCTCCATCCTTGACATCCATAACACACAATTCACACAATTTTATTAGTATATGAATCCTTCATTCAAACGAGTATAAGTATAGCCTACTGGGCAATCCCAGAGATTTTTGGCTGAGGTCGGTTCACAAACGAGTAAAATAAAAAAATTGACCACCATTACACGAAGAAAATAAAGAGTATCTTTTGCTGCGGAATATGTAGCCTCACTATGAGATGCAGCTAACAAACACAATGATCGAGAATACGGAACAGGTAGAGGAATTATGTCGAAACCATGGGCAAGACCAAACTCTTGAATTAATTTGTGAGGGCGTGTGGAAAAATCGGAATACATTTCATCAATGCCAGGAAGTTTAGGAGATGACAAAAAATATTTTTGTTATTTTCAAATTCAACAAATCAAGGAAGACGGTGTTTCACAAAATGACACAAGTAACCGAACCATATCATGTTGGAAATGTAAGATGGTTGGCTATCATTACTTTAACTATTGCGGAAACCGCGAGACCAGGGTATTGATGGTATTGCGGAAGAGAAGGAGTGGGGGTGACCATTTATTAATGGCGATGGAAATAAGACAAGAATCCGGCCAAATTATTAAATATGACTAAAATTCATAGATAGAGAGGTACAGACCGAGGCTAGTCTGGCTGGCGTGAGTTGATCGTGATTATTTTGCGTATATTGCATTAGATGAATTTAGAGACAGGGCTTTTGCAGAGACCGAAAAGAGTCCGGAAATCCGAAATTTATAATCGAATAACAGAGTAAAGAAATCCAGACATAGGAAGAATAGAAGTGTTTTGAAAACATTAGGAAAACGCTAGGTTTCACTGTAACTGGTTTACTGAATTAACGGAGCGTAAATAAGCGTAAAAGCGTAATCTACCTCACTAACTCGGCAAGTAGATCACCAGAATTTAATGTGGATACTGTCAGTTAGTGTCCTGTGTTTGTAATAATGCGCTAGATTGTCATCATTAAACGTACTACCACAGCCCAGAAACATAGAAGGCATACCAAACTGCAACATATTCGGACCTGTTAACTAAAGCTGGACGACCTTTCTTCACCCCTCAAATTTGTAAATTGCGACGAATTAACAAAAGGCTTATATAACTAGAAGAAACGAATTGTATTTTCTTATTTTCACTAGTTATTAGAAATCGTAGTGGAAAATTGGAAAATAATATATAGTTCCAAGAATATAAATTGAATGGTTCCGAGGAAATCAAGAATTCGACATTTAAACTAATTGAATATATATCTAAAAAAAAAAATCTAACTCAAATCTGTGCAAAAATATATTTTGTGACATTCTGCAACTGACTGACAGAACAAAAGTTAAGTACCACAAATACACACACGCACAATGGAAATCGGGATGGGACAATATTTTACTTGCCCAAAACAAAATTACATCGAAAATCAAATTTGCTTTTTTCGTTCCATGTTAGACGTTTTTCTAAGGCGATATCGGAAAAAGGTTATTCTCATGCTGATTTTGAATAAAGCTTGTGTATCTACGTAGAAGACCACCTACGGTCTTCATGTTTGGTTTTGCGCCCTGACTCTAGGGATTTTACATTTTTACAACTCAACAAATAGTAAAATGAAATAGTTTTCCATTTTCAAATGCTTTCGGTGTATTACGTATAACGTTCTATTTGTATATTAAGGACGGGATGGTATTGGGCAGGGTACACTCAACGGTCGTATACTAAAGCATATATATGTATATACGGGTATGGTAAAAATTCGTTTTTGATTTCTGGAAAAGAGGGAAATTAAATGTCGATTCCTTTTTGTTGATGGATAAAATAAAAAAAAAAAAAAAAAAAAGTTTTGCTGCTGGAGATTAAAGTACAGAATTGAAAGAAAAAAGTTAGAAATTTTTTCAATAAATTGATTTGGATTTCTGTTGAATTTTGAGCTGTATATGAAATTTACTTTTGTACAATATGTGTGTGTGTGTGTATGTGTGTTGTTGCTCTTCAATTCCAACGAAATCAAAAAATTGTATTGAACTGAAATTGTTGTATAATATGTTGCTGTATATGAGTGTATGGTGCTTGTGTGTGATTGGGAATTCTTATCTCAACATTTTTTAGCTTTTTCTTGAAAATTGGATCGTCTATTAATGTGAAAATCGTGCGGTCGAATGAATTTTTAACATAACCGTTATGATTGGCGGAATATTCGATATGCGCTCTACTTAATCGAAACAATAGAGTAAAACTTTTATTGACTAAATTGAAACACGTTTGGATGCAATCATTAAATCGCAAATAAAGATTAAACTGCTCAAAAGTTAACATAAATATTCGGTTTTATATGATTTGCATAAATTTGTATATACTTATTTATTATTTGAAATGTTAGATGTAGAGTTCTTCAGTTCTACTAAAAATTTAAATCATCTGACAGTTTGATATTTAAAATGCAAATAATTCATCTTCCAACTGAATAATATTTCGATTACTATGACATAAGCTATTTATTCACTTTCTTCTTGTTCCAGAAGTCATGATGAACCAGAAATAAAACCATTGTTTGATAACATTTTAGGCTTGAGTATTTCAAAACAAAGAACAGCAATTTAAATATTCATTCTAGATATGTTAAAATCATTTGGGCACATTAACTTGTCGTATGAACAATTGCCCATTAGAATTTCATAAAATTTTAAGAACAATATTGCGCAAGAAAACTAAAATATTGTTGGAGGAATTCAATGCACTCTACCAAACAATATGATGAAAGCACAACACGAGTACTTAATTTACCAGGAAGCGAATTGAATCAATCTCAATATTGTCAAGCGGCACTCAGGTCACTAGAGGCAGTTTCTCCGAAGTCACGGGTGGCGCTGGATTACCGATCATCTCTTAATGAGATGATCGAGTATTTCAGTATCCAGATAATCTGGGTCCCTGGGCACTCGGACGTCACGGAAAACTGCAGGGCTGACGAACTGGCTAGGTACGGTGCGACTCTCCAGATGAAGACGGAAAAGGCAAGTCTGGTGAGGCTGCAACAGCGCTCAAATCGGTGCCCAGTAAAACGGCAATTGCCTTGGCAGATGAGAGATGGACGAACACTCAACGTGCAGAGTAGCAAAATAGGTTTGGCCTAAAACTGGATCTGCGGGGCTCCAAGGCACTAGTATCCTAGGGGAAATGAGAGTCAGCATTGGTCGCAGGGATACTGACAGGACACTGCCTTTACGGGGAACATGCGAGAAGACTGGGTCTAGAGACGAATAACTTTTGTAGAAGTTGTATAGACGAAGAGGAGGAAGAGACGTTAGTTCACTTCCTATGCTCGTGTCCGGCACAGACATACAAAAGACATAAGTACTTGGTTGTGTACGATATATGGTCAGTTTTTCTAAACTCACGGACTGTAGATTGCGAGATTTTTTACGCTACATAAGTGCGTTAGCAGCCGCTCTAACTTAACCTACATAATGAATTATAAATCTCTCTTATGAACGAGCTATGTAGGTGATTAAGTAATATTATAATTGCAATCGAAGTGAATTTTGATTCCATGGGCTGCAGTGTTCACTCAATCACCTTAGCAGCTGAAGCTGAACGAAACGCGAACAAGAGGGGGAATCGGCTGTACATGTACTGGTCCAGAACTATAAATAAATGCGTATATCCATTTTTGGTTCTCGGATAAGGACCCATGAAGTCTATGAAAATTCGTTGGAACGGGCGTAGAACCGAGATTTGCTTACCCATTTCAGGCCTAGTGGAAAAATTTACAGCCTTACTTTCCTTGCAGATGTCACAGTCGTTAATGAATTTTTTTATCTCGGCTAATAATAATATCGTTTTAATAGCTCCGTTGTTTTTGCGATTCCTTGATGTGGAGCAGACGGTGGATTGTGAGCTTTCTCGATAAGCACCGCAGTTATGGATTCGGGAATCACAAGCTTCCATTCTGTTCTATCCGTATCAGAATTTTGCCCTAAATGAATGTACATTTTACCGTTTACCACTTTCAAATTACTCGGTACTGATACATTTTCATTTGGAGTTTTTATTCTGTTTAAGAACTCTGCATCATTAAACGCTTCCGAAATTAAATCCAAATGAAACATTTCATCACCCGATTTATCAATAGCTTCAACATGGACCCGTGATAAGCTGTCAGGAACAACATTTAAAGAACCTTTTCGGTATTTAATTTTGAAATCAAAAGCCTCCAGTTTAATAGACAATCGTGCTAATCGGCCATCCAATTCTTTTTGGTCCATAAGCCACCAAAGACTCGAGTTTTGAGTAATGATCGTGAATGTATATCCCTCAATATAAGGTCTAAATTTGTTTACACTCATCACTACCGCTAGACACTCTAACTCAGTAACGCTGTAATTCCTCTGAGCTTTATTCAGCTTGTATGATTTGAACGCTATTAGGTGTTCTTCGTCATGTTTCGTCTTTTGGAACAGAACGCTCCCAAAACCTGTAGTAGACGCATCGCATTGGATGTAAAAGGGCTTGGTGAAATCTGGATTAACCAAAACTGGGGCAGACACGAGGGACTTTTTAAATTTTTCAAACGCCTCCTGAGCAACAGAATTCCATATCTGATTGGATCATTTCTTTAATAGGTCACTAATCGGTGCTGTAACACTAGAATAATTAGGAATAAATCGCCGGTACCAGCCAGTCATAGGCACCCCTCAACGATTACATAACCGAGGTATTTGGTCTCTTTGAGAACGCATTTACTTTTCTTGACATTTATGGTTAGATTTGCAGCTCGTTATAATCTAGCCACTTCCGACAGTAGTGATGCATGTTTATCAAATGTTTCGGCAACCACTAGAAAATCGTCCAGGTACACAAATACCCAGTCGTGTAAGCAGTGAGAAATAACCTTATACATTAACCGACACATTGTTTGAGCTGCAGCCTGCATTACACAGCCCAAACGACATGACGGCAAACTGGTAGAGTGGACGACCCGGCAATGTAAAGGCCGTCTTATCTCTTGACGATTGATCGAGTGATATTTGCCAGAAGGCATCTTTTAGGTCGACTGTACTAATATAGTGTGTTCTATCTAGTCGACCTAGTAACCCCTCGATAATCGGCAAAGGATAAGCGTCCTTCACAGTAACCGAGTTTACCTGTCTCGCATCGAGACACAGACGAATTTTCCCGTTCGCTTTTGTCACAACTGTAACCAGGGACGACCAAGAGCTCGTACTCTCCTCTATAACTCCTAACAACAGCATCCTATCTAACTCTTTATACATGTGTTCTTGTTTTTTAGGGGAAACAGGATAATACCTCTGTTTAATTCGATTAGTCTGACCATAACATCTATTTTATGGCAAAGTAGTTGTGTTCGTCCGAGTCCTAATTCGTCACTGAAAGGGAACATTCGAATAGTTTGATCAATCTTGGTTTGTTGCTCGGGCCTTGAGATATGTTTATTTTTGTCCACTTTTAAGTTCTGTGTGTTTATTATCTTGTTCGCTAACAATGAAAGGTATTTATCCAAATAAGTCCCAGAAATCTATCCAGATAAAGTGACTGGGTTAAATTAGGGGCAATATGAAATCGCATCTTCCGAGTTTTACCAGCGTACGGAACGTTGGCTATATGTCCTAGAATTTGTTGCTTCTCACCACTAGCCCTGGACAGCAAAGAGGATAAACTAGGTCCGAGCACTGAAATGCTTGCGCCACTATCAAGTAACCCACAATAAGGCAAACCGTTTATTAAAATATTGGCATAGGGTCTAGAATCTTCTGCTTTTGCAATTATTTTTGCTGAAATTACCATTTTATTTGCCTACGAATTTTGAAATATCTAAGCGAACGGTTTAAATGAGAAACTATATTTCTGGTCTGGGTGGAAATGGATTGCGAGGTATTTCTTAATGGTAGAGTTTTGATAACAGGCTCTAAACCTTCTTTAGTACTCGATATATCTGATATACAATTCCTGGTTCGTATTGGTTGCTACTTCTTCCGTAGTGGCTTTGGTAATAGATGTAGGATTCTGATTTTGGGTTCCCAGGCAGTATTCTTTTGTCCACACCCAAAACAGAACTTATGTGATATGGGCACAGCGCAATCTTTAAAGAAGTGACCAATGCGTCCATAATTCCAACAAACGATTTTATTGGAAACAATACTAGTTTGGTTGCACCCAATAGATGTCCTATTCCCAGACTAGGATACAGCAGCTACAGATTCGAAGTTATCATAGAACTCAGATATATTACCTTGATAGGGAGAATCCTCATTCACACTACTATCCATGCTGAGCTCGTTGATTTGGCGTCTACCTTGATACACAAGTTCCGGATTCCAGCCTATCCTTGACCAAGTGTCCTCGACAGCGATAGCACGATTAACAAGCATCGCTATACTCGAAAACTTTTGCCCAGCAAATGTTGCTTTTAGTCCCGCTCGCATATTCCGTATTTAAAGATTAACGTCACTCATTGGATGTTGCAGCGGTAATGCAATAGACAATATATCGTTGTAGAAATCTAAAAAAGGCTCTCTGAATTTTTGTTTCCTTCTCTCCAATGCTTGTTTGATATCTTCGTATCTATTCTGAAATCGATGGAGCATGCTTTGATGTAGTTCATCCCATCCTACTTCTCTTGTTCGTTCGCGGTAAAGCCAATACCATTCTAAGGCTTTTTCTTTCAGTAAAACACTCAAACTACTGATTGGAGATGTTACACTAAGGCCGTTCGAAGCAGCCATACTTTCTACTCTGTATAGAGAAAACGTTCAATTGAAATATCTCCAGGGTTCTCCAGTGAACAAAATATTCCATTTGTGTATGTTCAGATGTTCCTTCTTGAAACCACGGATGATGATGACCTGGTTGTGAAATTCAACATTCGTTTTCATTATAGGTCATCAAATGTTTGAACAGGTTGTTTAATTGGCGGCGGCATTCGTGGGTTGAATTTTGGTACTGTAGATACTGGCGGCGAAACAAACCTTGTAGATGATTGAATTTCTAATTCGTCTCGAGTCATATTACATAGTCTTGCATCAATATCGTTTTGCATAGGTTTTGAAGTTCCCAACTTCTTTAGCAACAACTCAGCCAGACAATTTCATTGCTCTTGAGATATTCCGGGAGTGACGGTGGTATTTGTATATTTATATAATTACCTCTCATCCCTTAGCGAGAAGCCAGATCAGTTCAACATTCACCTGATGTATATGCTAGTACATTTCTATATTACGGGGAATGAAAAGACGATTGAACTCACCCGACAAAGCACAAGCTGCGTTATTTCAAAAAGCATAACGGATATTGATATACCTCTCACTACGTGCAAATCACTACTTCAACAGGAAGCTAGAAGAACAACGAACGATAAATGGTCCAATAGTACCTTATGCGTAATAACTAGGCAGATCACATTCTTGTAGGTAGGCATGCGAGCAGAATTGTAGTATTTTCACGTTCATTCGCTGAGTCAAAATGTCAACACCATCCTTTGGATAACCACCATAACCTAACCTAACCCACACATATAATCAATTTTATGTGATGACAAAGTTTTTATTTTACTATATAATGAACTCCGACAGAGTTTTTCACAATCATTTAAGCAAGACAACGATAAGTAAGACCAGATAATTCAGGCTCAACAGTATGCAGGCTCAACTTCAACGGCAGCTCCATATTGTCGAATGTCGATACAACATTTTTGAATAAAGTCATATTTATCTGCTAATTAATTTTGCAACCTCCCATAACTTCTTTTATAGAGGTTAATAGCTCTGCTATTACACCCAATAATTTTAATTTTTATAAATTAAACAAAACAAAAAAAAAAAAAAATTATTAATTTTCTTCATTTTCCTGAAATTTTCCTGAAATTTTCTTATATCCTTTACATAATTTATACTTCCGAATAGATTAGTAGTAATTTAACGTATTTCCTGGCCCAAATCCCATATAACCTCAATCCCGTTATCATCCCCCGCACCAACCCAACATTTTAAAATCTAATTTCTAATCTATTAGGATGTAAAACAACAGGCAGAACATAAAAAAGGATACAAAATATGTTTTAGTTCATATCATACGCTTTATATATAAAAGGATATCAAATTTGCTCCATTTATATCTGATATAAATTTTCAATTGGGTCAATTTAATAAATTTGTACGGCAGTGCGGCGAGGGATGGGGAATCCGAATTGCTCGTGATACACCAATGATTTTATCAATTAATCGAAATGGAAGCGATTTTTTTTATATGGTTTACCATTCCTATATATCGACGATATTCGTATAGACGTGTCGCAATATTTCGATTCACGCGTGTTTGTACATAATGTTTGTGTGTGGTGCGGTGCGGTGAGACGGAAACTCCAAAATAATATAAATTTGTGATGTTAGTCGTTTCGTATCCGCTTTCAAAATTGAGTGAAATAAAAATTGTTTTTCAACGCGTTTTTTGCTTTATTTTTCTCAGATTAGGATTTTTTCACCGTGTCTATATGTATGTGTGTTCTGTTATCCAGACTAAATTAATTTCCTTTGTGATAATTAAAATTTCCGTTAAATATCACGTTTCTCTTTGCTGGGTATACTCTCGTATATGCTGTATACACAATAAACGGAATTCTACCCACAACTAAATTAAACAATGGTATATACCGTACCATACCATACCACTAACCCCTACAGTTACAGATAAAATGTATTTATGTGTAAAGCCCACGCCAGGCTATTTTGTATTTATGTATATAGCTACTAGAGACGGTATCCCCTATACAAATTACACGATAAGAGTATACAGAAAGCTTTTTGTCACCGGAACTTAATATTTAAAGCAAATAATCGCACAACAGCTTTTTGTATATATGCTACGGTTGATATTTATGAGTAAGGAATGATATTCTTGGCATTATTACATTTTCCTTAAGAATTTCATTAAGTTAATAATTTTCGTAATGGTGTTTTGGCTTGGAAAACTTTTGTGCTCCTGCAATATTCTCGTGTATATATATAGAGGAGTTGGAAAAAATTGTTATGTCTCCTTCAAGTTCGGTAACTTTTCAGGGCAAAATTTATTCATGAATAAAATACCAGATTTGTACCAATCCGTATCTACATGCATAAAAAATGTGCTATTTTCATTTTGTCATATATATTTACAAAAAAGTTGATAAGTTCGAAACTAGAACAAAGTTTACTACAACAAATAAATTTTTGTTGTTGTTGTATATTATTTTGTTAGTGATACATATTATAAAATCTAGGACATACGCTTTCAAGAAATTTGAATTTATAATTAAATCAATATATTTATTGTTGTACTGAAATCACATTGTGGGCCTCTAACGATGTGGACGTCATTGAAATGAATTTAGGCCAACCAGTTTAAAGATGGAAGATTGTGTCGTATAAGTATGCTTTATTTTTGGCGTGGTCGGTAACAACACAAATAATAATATGGCTTTTTACTTGTTGTGCGCCCCATTTTTGCAGTTGACAACATGGAACCTTATACAGTTCTAGCAGTTGAAATTAGTTTATTAACGAACAAATTACGGGGTGAGCAAAATTCATCGACACGTTATTCATGAACATTCTGTAATTTAAATCCATAGTTTAAGGCTGTATGATATTGAGAATATTTACATGCCCCTACATGTATGCTTACTAAAGTGCTAAAATTTGCTTACTAAACTTTACTTATATTGTTTATTTGTGTAAAATTAATAATAAATTTATTATTTTTCATTATGACTGATCTAAACATTGCATATTATAATAAATTAATAGGTTGGGCTTGTTTGCCTGAATTTCAAAATCCCGGTTTTCAAAATCCCGATTAACCCCTATTTTCAAAATTCTGATTTTAAAAAAAAAAATAGGAATTCGGTTTCGGAAATGTAAAGGCAAATATAATTTACAATTGTAGTAGCATTCAACAATACTTTCTCTATTAGATTAATAAAACAAGCAATATTTTTGAGGCTAACGGCTTCGATAACTCTCACGGGTACGTTGGAGGTCGCGCTCCCCCTTCCCCCACCCCCACCATCTTCAAATTTGACAGATTGCCTCACTTCCTGCAATGAGCACAAGCGTGTAGTGGATATGATTACAGCTTACCACAATAAGTATCAAACTATTATTTAACCTTTGAAAAATAGAAATACCATTTTTCTACAAGAAAAATTGAAAAAATTTGAGACTGACGCAGAACACCTTTTTGATATATGTATGTGCTTGCAAATGCAATCAATCTGATATGTCTGTTTGCAGTTGTGTGGAAACGAGCAAAGTTCTAACCGACGAAATACCGTTTTTGATGGTTTTGAGGTTGCGACAAAAATATTGCGAAAGCGAATGGCCCGGAAATCAAAAGAACTCGAAAGATCTGTGTTTGTAAGAGAACCAAAGCCAGTAAACCAAAAGTTATTTATTCGCCTAGATACTCGAAAACTAAAAATATCAGTTGTCGTCGAACCAAGTCGGAAAATGATACAGACACGCCATATATAAGGATATATTAAAAGTAGGCCAGCTTCATTCATATAACAGACTTCCGCCAGTGCAATAAGTCACTTTGATGTCAATTAACTGCTTAACCAAACTAAAACGTTTAAGTGTATTATATTTCTAACTCCAAAGTCTGACTTTAGACAAAGTTAATAGTATACTAACTCCTAACTTCAAAAATAATGAAATGTCCGGCCTTGACGCCACTCGTGAAATAGACGGTTATGTTATAAATATATTCAAGTCGCTCATGTCTGACTTTAGATGAAGTTTAACAATAAACAAAATACCAACGCGAAAAAGTACCAAATGTTTACGGCTTTTCGAGTCATAGAAAACAAAGAGGCCAGTTACTCACATTCATCTACCACAAAAAAAGCACTCCCCCATTTTTAACCCCGGGGTACTTGTGAATACAAAGATGCACAAACCCTTACAAAAATGAGAAATTCCCTAGGTCTCTTCTTGGCGATAGCTTGGTTTCGTACTGAAAAAAGTTGGTCTACTCATCAGGTTGCAACAACCAAACTGCAAAAAAATCAACTCTTGCTTTGCACCTATAGTACAAAACAAGAACTTATCGATTTGGCGAATTATATCAAAAAATCAGTAATTTTTGGAAAATCTCACTAAGTATGTCTATTTTAGGAGTGACATTTAAGCCTACAATTTGATATTTTTTCGACTCTGAAGTCAAAGTTCAGCATATTTTTACAGTATTCTGAATTTGACTTCAATGTTCAATCCAACTACTAACCATTAACCCAATTTTATGACACTAAACTCGGAGTTATTTGAATCATAGGGCGACTATGCCAGTGTCTCGTATTTACTTCGATTTTTGTCATATGACTGTCCCCACAAAAAATGTTTAGAATAGTTTTTATTTTATTTGTATCTGCCTTCAGTAAGCATCCTTAGTATTGAGCAGTAAAGTCCAATTAGATCAACATTGAGTTCACCGAAAAATATGTCGATTATGTCAATATTCTGTAATCCAGTACCAAACATTGACATTTAACGAAAGCCCAAGCCAAAGTTCTGTAACTAGCGTCTTTGAATGGCATATGATAGACATGTAAGCCATCCTAAACATCCTAAAATAATTATTTTATCTTATTGTAAGGTTGACTTCCAAGTAAAAATTTCATAAAATGGCTTCCGTTTTAGTTATATTTCTAACATTAACGATTTAAACATACACTGTACAATTTTGTTTCTTATAGATATACAGTAAAAAGGCACAGAAGACATTTTAATAACTTCAGAAACATTCACAGTCATACGACTAACATTTTGAACATTTTCGACTTACTGGTTTACCGGGAAAACAGTGTCTGATATTGCAGGTACAAGCGGAATCCACGAAGTATCGGGATTCCATTCCTCTGAAAAGTCTATATATCAAGTGATTATGATGACAGTGAAAGTGATGTGGATTAAAAATTTCAAACAGGTAGTACATCAAAATATGTACTACCTGTTTGAAATTTTTGAAAAGAAAAAGAAAATTGAACGAGACAACACAAACACACAAAACTACAAAAGCAGCTGATCTTACAGGCGCTTCAAATAGACTGGTTGCCAAGATTGCAACAGCTGTTCTTGAAGATTCCAAGCTGGTTTCGATACTTGATCCAAAATATATTGTAGACAAAAACAAAATCCGACGAGAATTAAAAAAAGACGGGAAAGGTTCGGAACCGAACTCTATAAGCGTTTTTGTTGCCTAGAAAGATGTGAAGTGTGATTTGCGTATTTCAAATATTACAACCACCCACATCCACCCACACCCACCTAACCCCATATACAACCAGTTCAACCGACCCCAATAAACCTCAAACCACCACACCTTAAAATTATTACCACCCCCACCCACTATCCAACCCTTAAAACTCATTTCAACACCACCTTCATCCCCACTCCCACACACACACCACACAAACCCAAATCCATCAAATCCCAATTCCCACACCAAACCCAAAACACTTCATCCCATCCGCCCCTCTACCCCCCGTAACACCACTCCTACCACCCCCATAACCACACCATCCACACAAACCCACATCCTCACGAGATATATTTTTATTCCACATTCACATGCTCTATGAAATCAAAATAGTATAGAAAATAAAACCAAATTGTATCAATTTTAAGGAGGGGGGTTAACAAAACCGTACGTTTCTCCGAACACCCTGAACACAGAAATTTCCAAATCAATAGGGCATCATGAATTGCTTGAACTTTTAGTGAAAACATTAAGTTGATATCTCTATCCGTTCTCAAGTTATCGTAGACACAGACGGACAAGACGGCAAACCGAAACCATATAGAATTTTTTTAACAAAAATGCTTAAAAAAAACAAAAAAACAAATACAGGCAAACGAACTTGCAGATGTGTTGAATATTTCTTAAGGATACAACTTTAAAACAATATATATTTTATAAACTCACTTTTATAACTTATAGATCGACTTATAGCAGCTCGTTCAATCAAAGGTCACAAGGATCAGACTTTAATTCATTTGGAGGGACGTCCAGAGATAAGATGTGAGGAGCACATTTCACTGTGGAATAGCCGAAAAGCAAGTATTTTGGACATGTGGTAATTGAAGCTTCAGTTAAATCGACGGCCATAACGCGTGAGTTCGTATGTTACTTGCAAAAATATAAAATAGATTTTGCAAACTTAACTGTTCTCGGGTGTGATGGTACTAATGTCAACACTAGGGGGAACGGGGGCATATTCCGTTTAATAGAAACCCATGTCGGTAAGCCTCCTCAATGGAGTATATGTCTTCTTCATGCAAACGAACTGCTACTTCGGCATTTAATGTGAAAATTGGACGGTCACACAAAAGGTTCATATTCTTTTTCTGGACCCACAGAAGCACAGCTGAGTGAATGTGAGAAGGAACCGGTGATAAAATTTCCATCTATTCAAAGTATATTACCGGATATCAACATAAAAGCTTTGAGTTCCGATCAGCAGTATCTTTATAAGATAGGTCGCGCTGTGAGTGAAGGTTATTGTTGCTCAAGCTTAGCAAGTAGTAGTCCAGGATAGTTATCTCAAGCTAGATGGCTAAGAACTGCCAACCGTCTCTTAAGATAATATATAGCGACTACGGAACCATCAAATTCTTTTCAAACTCTTGCGGGCTTCATAGTGAAAGTGTATGTACCCATGTGGTTTCATTTCAAACAAAATCCAATGTGCCAACATGGTGCCAGACATTTGTGGAAGATGATTGAACTTTTTTGTCAGTTTCCAGTTGATGTCAGAGAAATAACTCACAAAGTGATTTCGACCAACGCTTATTTCGCACACCCGGAACATTTGTTACTTGCGATGATTACAGATCCTGAAAATTGTAACATTAGAGAGCTGGGCATTAGAAGAATTGTCAAAGCTAGGCTAGAGAAGCCGCATGGAGTCCGTTTCTTTAAAACGCCTAAAATAAATTTCGAAGCACGAATTTATATGGAAATGGTTAATTGGCAAGAATTTCCTGTAACTGAGCCGCCACTTACCATGAGTATAAAGGATGAAGATTTACAGCTAATGTTGAGCGAAAAGAATGTTCCCGTTTTATATATAGACAATTTTCCTTGTCACACACAAGCGGTTGAAAGATGCGTTAAATTGGTAACGGAATCATCTTCCAAAGTATTTGGCGAGGAGTCGAGAGACGGACATATTCGGGCAAGGCTTGAAGCCAGAAAAAATTACCTTCGTTTGAGAACAAGGGACAGTACTACTCTAGTGCTGAACAATGATTCCGATCAATTGTGAGTTATTAAGATATTATGTGAATTAAATTACTTTCGAAATACGCATATAAATATATTAAATAAAAAACTTTGGTTTTATTTCTTAATTCAACTTAAGTTAAGCAAGCGGGGCTCGGATAAATAATTTGCTACACCATTAGGATTACTTATATATGTTAAGGAACAAATTCCTAGGGCCTAGGGGCCAGGGGGGCATGTCAAAAATGGAAGACAAAAATTTTGTGAAATTATGAATACTTATCACACCTTTCAAACACTACCCATGTTTTGAAATGAGTTTTGATCAGGAAGTCTACCAACAAATCTCTCGTTTCTTCATTATCATCAAATACTTCTTCGCGACATAATTCTCGGCAAATTTGATGATGTTTTTCAATGTATAGTATATTTTGGTTTCCAATTCATTTCTCTTCTGTAATGAACATCAGAATAAATCAAATCAAATACATTTGATTTAGTCAAGAATTTCTGCCTCCTTATGATGACATGGAGTGCGTAAAGTTACCATTTCTCTCTTATATTGAAAGCAGTTGACATATCATAGTTGCGATTTCAGAACTCTCTCTTTATCTCGTTTGACATATTCTCCCGTGTTATTTTTGTAGTACGTAGAAACGAATTGCGCGAGAGAAATATTTTTTAAATCTTCGGGTGTTTTTTTGACTTAGGCTCTCTTAATAAATATCAGACAGTTTCTTCACTTGTTTTTGCGGGTTGTTGTTGAATAATGTTCAATATAAATGGATGAAAAGGATTGTGCCATTTTTCATGGGGTTAACGCTTCAGAAAACGCTTCATGGTCTATTGACTTCTGCCTGCGCGAATGATATTAACATATTCCTGGTCTGAATTTATATTATTATCTTCATAAAATGTTTGAGAAATCATCGTATTCATAATTTTACAATTTTTTCTGAGAACTTTATACGAGTATTTTCAAAATCATTGTTGTCTTAATTGGCATAACAGGAGTTTCAACACTACATTTTTACATAAATTGTAAAAGTATGCTTTTGTGTTTGCATTTTAATATTACCTGAAGCCTTTGCTGCAGATACTGTTATAAGGAAGGCTATAAGATCTTTAGCTTTATGGTAATCTTTACGCAAAGCGTTTTCGGGCCATCCTATTTCGTTAGCACTTATTGTAAAACAACTGTCGGCTCACCATATTATTTGTAATCATTGCAAACAGATCCTTTTTTCTCTCTGACTAATATGCTCTAATATGCTGAATTCGGGATCGTGCGTAGAAAATCCAAATTACTTTTAATACAACCTTGTATGTAATTATTTGATTCTATTTGCTCTTTAGTGTTAGTGGTGCCTTTTCTAAGATGTTTGAACGCAATAGAAAGGGAATCTCCTACTGTTATTTTGATTAGTATCATGGCTAAATATAACAAATGGTTAGGGGTAGATCGTCTTAGTTCACTCGTTGCCTTGACTTTTGTGTCTGACGGTCCTATTTCATCTTTTTAAATTTTTCGTTTAAATTTTAAATTAATGTGCAAATTGTTCATAATATATTTATAATTACATATATAATTACGATTTCGTCGCGTTACAGAATGTCACAACCAAGTAATGCGGGCCTGAACCAAGAGACGGTCGCATAAAAAACGTGTGAATTTTAGGAACACAAATAACGTGGTAGATCAGATTTGTTTCAAGGTGGATTAGAAGATTGAAGAAGAACGCGAGCTCATCGAATAAAAGAGTCGCTGTGAGCCAGATATAATAGTAAATATTTGGGCACTACTTCTAAAATCAATGCAATTCATCCGTTGATATAAATCGGACATACAAAATATAAGATACTTTTTTTTTATTATGTAAATTATACAGTCCACTACAAACCTCTTACTCAGTGGTGGAATGAACAAGTATTGCTCAAAATGGAATAGGTTGGATGGACTGGATTTCTGAAAAAAAAACTTGGTGCCATAATAAAAGATGTGACGGTAAGGCCATCATGAAAAGTTCTAAATTGACCCAAGTATATTTGTGGAAAATATAATTCTTCGGCATGTTGATCTAATATTAGACTAATGAGAACATTACTTTCTCCAGGAGCTATTCTTAAAAACATTTCGACGTTCCACATTGTACGTACCATTGTAGTTCCTTCTCAGAATTCTCGGAGATACAAGTTTTTCTGTTACCAAATTTAATGGAAAGTGTTTAAGATTTTCGGGAAAGGAAGGATATTTAAATCCATTATATACCAAAAGTGGTGAAACACAATTCTTTTTAATTGTTGCTAAGCAAGTTGTGCATATTTTCACCTCTGCTACAATAACATTTCTAAACTGAACTGAGAATTGAACATGAAGTGAAATAATATTTTGATAAGGAAAATTTTGTTGAGAATGTAATTGTTGAACATAATTAATCTGAACTTGTGAATATATATCATTGTGAATTTCGTCATCCTTATCTGAATGTAACTCTGGACTGAACTATCCCGTGTTGATAAGGCAGCAGTATGAGTTGGTGGCACACATGACACATTTCTTGTTGATGGGCCTGCAATTTCTAAATTATGGAAATTCTGACAATTAGAAACATGCTTTACAACTGTTTTTGTGAAGAGTCATTTTGGCATGCTTCACAACTGTTTTTGTTGTAAGGAATCCGTTCCTACCAATTCTTTATCATCTTCTTGACTTTTCTTTTTTACCACCTTCTGAAAACGTCTACAATTTTTTCATCGTAGGATCGAGGATCTAAATAAATATAAAAAATGCATATTTAGAAATACTAATTATATTACAATACTTTTATAAAAGTATAATGGTGAAATTGAAAAATTGTCCTACAGAGCCTTGATAACACAAAATATTTGAATACTATGAAGAAATTGGATCAGTTGCAGGTCGTAGAGCATATGAACACCATCGCCCAGTTCGTACTCGTGAAACAGTAAAAGTAAAGTGTATATCAATGATCCACAAACAATTCGATTGCAGACCTGCAACGCAGTGGTGACCACATGAAGGATGTTAAATTCCATACATAAATGGCATAGAAATAACTTTCATTATAAATAAAAAATATTGAATTTCAGCTTTTTAATACAAAAAAGAACTAACAGATGGGACACCTTTAACCTCTGGGAAGTTAGTGCGAAAAATTATCCCGAAAAACCATAAATATGCCAAGACTATTATATATTTACACAATATTTCAATACTATCCTGATAGTCAAGTAAATATAATTAATATTGCTGCATATACATAAATCAAATATATCACGAGATTAGCTATAATGTATAGTAAATTATTATATAGTTTTGTAATATTAAATTAGTATCACGAAATTTTCAATTACAATTATATGTACAAAATATATTATAACATTTCGTGATAAATTGTTATATCACCTCGAAAAAATTACACTAAAATAATTAACATCAATATAATCAAAATTAATAAAATATAAAAAAAAATTAATTCAAATATTTAATATTAAAAAAACAACAATTCTCTGAACTAAAATAAAACTATTTTATTTTTGTAAAATGGCAAGAAGATATTACAAGTTAAACTTTAGATATAGCTGTGTGAAGTCGTAGTAGATATTAATTAACAGCGCAAGGTTGGTATGGAATTTGTAAAGGAAAGATCCACCTTTCAAATGCCAAAATTGTGAATCGAGTCTATGAGTCAAATTTTAGATATAGCCGTGTGAAGTCGTAGTAGATATCAATTAACAAAGCAAGGTTGGTATGAAATTTGTCGAGCTGGAATTGGTTTTCTGTTATTTTAATAAGACAAACTAAATGAATAGCTAAGCAAAACGATACTTGTGACAAACGTAATGAAAACGGATGTCTAGTCTGCGAAAAATTGTCGTTTTCTGAAACGGTTTTTTCATATATATGTCTTTACCATTAGCATGTCTATACTAACAAATGTTGAAGCTTATGACAATTGTAGTTTTTGAGCTTTTATATAAAATAATAACACAGACAATATACACAGAAAAACTTTAATTATAAAGTTTATGTGAATATTCGAGTGCCGCCATCGAAATTGAAAGAATATTTTAAAATAAAATATAATTCGGTTAGACCTGCGAAATTATTTCGTATTGATTTAATTTTTTAGAACCCTGCACCTTTTTCTCTGTAAGCAATTTCTATAAATTTGCAGCTATAGAATTTTTACAATTTCAGAATCGGGCCATACAACTTTAAAAATTAATATAAAATTACCTTAAAAATATTTATTTGATTTTACGCCGCAATAAAGATTATTTTATGTAAATATACTATCCCTAGATAGCAAATCATAAAATAAAAAGTGCGTCCAAGATAAGTGGTTATTAATTTATTATAATATGCAATGTTTACATCAGAAGAAGAATTATCATTAGAAGCATATGGCCAACCTCTAATTATTGAAAATTCCAAACAACTACGAACAATTTTGGCGACTTCACACGACTATATCTAAAAGTTGACTCATAGACTCGATTCACAATTTTGGGCATTTGAAAGGTGGATCCTTCCTCTACAAATTCCATACCAACCTTGCTTTGTTAATCGATATCTACTACGACTTCACACGACTATATCAAAAATTAGACTAATAAACTCGTTTCACAATTTTGGAGTTTTAAAGGTGGATCCTTCCTCTACGAATTCCATACCAACCTTGCTCTGTTAATTGATATCTACTACGACTTTACACGACTATATCTAAAATTTGACTCATAGACTCGATCCACAAATTTGGCATTTGAAAGGTGGATCCTTCCTCTACAAATTCCATACCAACCTTGCTCTGTTAATTGATATCTACTACGAATTCACGAGACTATATCTAAAATTTGACTCATAGACTTGATTCACAATTTAGGCATTTGAAAGGTGGATCTTTCCTCTGCAAATTCCATACCAACCTTGCTCTGTTAATTAATATCTAACACGACTACATCTAAAATTCGTGTTATAGACTCGATTCACAATTTTGGCATTTGAAAGGTGGATCCTTCCTCTACAAATTCCATACCAACCTTGCTCTGTTAATTAATATCTAACACGACTTCACACGAATATATTTAAAATTTGTCCCATAGACTCGATTCACAATTTTGACAATTGAAAGGTGGATCCTTCCTCTACAAATTCCATACCAACCTTGTTCTGTTAATTGAAATCTACTACGAATTCACACGACTATATCTAGAATTTGACTCATAGACTTGATTCACAATTTTAGCATTTGACAGGTGGATCCTTCCTCTACAAATTCCATACCAACCTTGCTCTGTTAATTGAAATCTACTACGACTTCACACGACTATATCTAGAATTTGACTCATAGACTTGATTTAAAATTTTGGCGTTTGAAAGGTGGACCCTTCCTCTACAAATTCCATACCAACCTTGCTCTGTTAATTGATATCTACTACGACTTCACACGACTATATCTAAAATTTGACTCATAGACTTGATTCACAATTTTAGCATTTGACAGGTGGATTCTTCCTCTACAAATTTCATACCAACCTTGTTCTGTTAATTGAAATCTACTACGACTTCACACGACTATATCTAGAATTTGACTCATAGACTTGATTTTTAATTTTAGCATTTGACAGGTGGATCCTTCCTCTACAAATTCCATACCAACCTTGCTCTGTTAATTGATATCTACTACGACTTCACACGACTATATCTAAAATTTGACTCATAGACTTGATTCACAATTTTAGCATTTGACAGGTGGATTCTTCCTCTACAAATTTCATACCAACCTTGTTCTGTTAATTGAAATCTACTACGACTTCACACGACTATATCTAGAATTTGACTCATAGACTTGATTCACAATTTTAGCATTTGACAGGTGGATCCTTCCTCTACAAATTCCATACCAACCTTGCTCTGTTAATTGAAATCTACTACGACTTCACACGACTATATCTAGAATTTGACTCATAGACTTGATTCACAATTTTGGCGTTTGAAAGGTAGATCCTTCCTCTACAAATTCCATACCAACCTTGCTCTGTTAATTGAAATCTACTACGACTTCACTCGACTATATCTAGAATTTGACTCATAGACTTGATTCACAATTTTCGCGTTTGAAAGGTAGATCCTTCCTCTACAAATTCCATACCAACCTTGCTCTGTTAATTGATATCTAGACTAGATTTACAATTTTAGCATTTGACAGGTGGATCCTTCATCTACAAATTCCACACCAACCTTGCTCTGTTAATTGATATCGACTACGACTTCACACGACTATATCTAAAATTTGACTCATAGACTTGATTCACAATTTTAGCATTTGACAGCTGGATCCTTCCTCTACAAATTCCATACCAACCTTGCTCTGTTAATTGATATCTACTACGACTTCACACGACTACATCTAAAATTCGTGTTATAGACTCGATTCACAATTTTAGCATTTGAAAGGTGGATCCTTCCTCTACAAATTCCATACCAACCTTGCTCTGTTAATTGATATCTACTACGACTTCACACGACTATATCTAAAATTTGACTCATAGACTTGATTCACAATTTTAGCATTAGACAGGTGGATCCTTCCTCTACAAATTTCATACCAACCTTGTTCTGTTAATTGACATCTACTACGACTTCACACGACTATATCTAGAATTCTACTAATAGACTTGATTCACAATTTTGGCATTTGACAGGTGGATCCTTCCTCTACAAATTCCATACCAACCCTTGCTCTGTTAATTGAAATCTACTACGACTTCACACGACTATATCTAAAATTTGACTCATAGACTTGATTCACAATTTAGGCATTTGAAAGGTGGATCCTTCCTCTACAAATTCCATACCAACCTTGCTCTGTTAATTAATATCTAACACGACTTCACACGAATATATTTAAAATTTGTCCCATAGACTCGATTCACAATTTTGACAATTGAAAGGTGGATCCTTCCTCTACAAATTCCATACCAACCTTGTTCTGTTAATTGAAATCTACTACGAATTCACACGACTATATCTAGAATTTGACTCATAGACTTGATTCACAATTTTAGCATTTGACAGGTGGATCCTTCCTCTACAAATTCCATACCAACCTTGCTCTGTTAATTGAAATCTACTACGACTTCACACGACTATATCTAGAATTTGACTCATAGACTTGATTTAAAATTTTGGCGTTTGAAAGGTGGACCCTTCCTCTACAAATTCCATACCAACCTTGCTCTGTTAATTGATATCTACTACGACTTCACACGACTATATCTAAAATTTGACTCATAGACTTGATTCACAATTTTAGCATTTGACAGGTGGATTCTTCCTCTACAAATTTCATACCAACCTTGTTCTGTTAATTGAAATCTACTACGACTTCACACGACTATATCTAGAATTTGACTCATAGACTTGATTTTTAATTTTAGCATTTGACAGGTGGATCCTTCCTCTACAAATTCCATACCAACCTTGCTCTGTTAATTGATATCTACTACGACTTCACACGACTATATCTAAAATTTGACTCATAGACTTGATTCACAATTTTAGCATTTGACAGGTGGATTCTTCCTCTACAAATTTCATACCAACCTTGTTCTGTTAATTGAAATCTACTACGACTTCACACGACTATATCTAGAATTTGACTCATAGACTTGATTCACAATTTTAGCATTTGACAGGTGGATCCTTCCTCTACAAATTCCATACCAACCTTGCTCTGTTAATTGAAATCTACTACGACTTCACACGACTATATCTAGAATTTGACTCATAGACTTGATTCACAATTTTGGCGTTTGAAAGGTAGATCCTTCCTCTACAAATTCCATACCAACCTTGCTCTGTTAATTGAAATCTACTACGACTTCACCCGACTATATCTAGAATTTGACTCATAGACTTGATTCACAATTTTCGCGTTTGAAAGGTAGATCCTTCCTCTACAAATTCCATACCAACCTTGCTCTGTTAATTGATATCTAGACTAGATTTACAATTTTAGCATTTGACAGGTGGATCCTTCATCTACAAATTCCACACCAACCTTGCTCTGTTAATTGATATCGACTACGACTTCACACGACTATATCTAAAATTTGACTCATAGACTTGATTCACAATTTTAGCATTTGACAGCTGGATCCTTCCTCTACAAATTCCATACCAACCTTGCTCTGTTAATTGATATCTACTACGACTTCACACGACTACATCTAAAATTCGTGTTATAGACTCGATTCACAATTTTAGCATTTGAAAGGTGGATCCTTCCTCTACAAATTCCATACCAACCTTGCTCTGTTAATTGATATCTACTACGACTTCACACGACTATATCTAAAATTTGACTCATAGACTTGATTCACAATTTTAGCATTTGACAGGTGGATCCTTCCTCTACAAATTTCATACCAACCTTGTTCTGTTAATTGACATCTACTACGACTTCACACGACTATATCTAGAATTCTACTAATAGACTTGATTCACAATTTTGGCATTTGACAGGTGGATCCTTCCTCTACAAATTCCATACCAACCCTTGCTCTGTTAATTGAAATCTACTACGACTTCACACGACTATATCTAAAATTTGACTCATAGACTTGATTCACAATTTAGGCATTTGAAAGGTGGATCTTTCCTCTACAAATTCCATACCAACCTTGCTCTGTTAATTAATATCTATCACGACTTCACACGACTATATTTAAAATTTGTCCCATAGACTCGATTCACAATTTTGGCATTTGAAAGGTGGAGCCTTTCTCTACAATTCCATACCAACCTATCTCTGTTAATTGATATCTACTACGAATTCACACGACTATATCTAAAATTTGACTCATAGACTTGATTCACAATTTAGGCATTTGAAAGGTGGATCATTCCTCTGCAAATTCCATACCAACCTTGCTCTGTTAATTGAAATCTACTACGACTTCACACGACTATATCTAGAATTTGACTCATAGACTTGATTTAAAATTTTGGCGTTTGAAAGGTGGATCCTTCCTCTACAAATTCCATACCAACCTTGTTCTGTTAATTGAAATCTACTACGAATTCACACGACTATATCTAGAATTTGACTCATAGACTTGATTTTTAATTTTAGCATTTGACAGGTGGATCCTTCCTCTACAAATTCCATACCAACCTTGCTCTGTTAATTGATATCTACTACGACTTCACACGACTATATCTAAAATTTGACTCATAGACTTGATTCACAATTTTAGCATTTGACAGGTGGATCCTTCCTCTACAAATTTCATACCAACCTTGTTCTGTTAATTGACATCTACTACGACTTCACACGACTATATCTAGAATTCTACTAATAGACTTGATTCACAATTTTGGCATTTGACAGGTGGATCCTTCCTCTACAAATTCCATACCAACCCTTGCTCTGTTAATTGAAATCTACTACGACTTCACACGACTATATCTAAAATTTGACTCATAGACTTGATTCACAATTTAGGCATTTGAAAGGTGGATCTTTCCTCTACAAATTCCATACCAACCTTGCTCTGTTAATTAATATCTATCACGACTTCACACGACTATATCTAAAATTTGACTCATAGACTTGATTCACAATTTAGGCATTTGAAAGGTGGATCATTCCTCTGCAAATTCCATACCAACCTTGCTCTGTTAATTGAAATCTACTACGACTTCACACGACTATATCTAGAATTTGACTCATAGACTTGATTTAAAATTTTGGCGTTTGAAAGGTGGATCCTTCCTCTACAAATTCCATACCAACCTTGTTCTGTTAATTGAAATCTACTACGAATTCACACGACTATATCTAGAATTTGACTCATAGACTTGATTTTTAATTTTAGCATTTGACAGGTGGATCCTTCCTCTACAAATTCCATACCAACCTTGCTCTGTTAATTGAAATCTACTACGACTTCACACGACTATATCTAGAATTTGACTCATAGACTTGATTCACAATTTTGGCGTTTGAAAGGTGGATCCTTCCTCTACAAATTCCATACCAACCTTGCTCTGTTAATTTATATCTACTACGACTTCACACGACTATATCTAAAATTTGACTCATAGACTTGATTCACAATTTTAGCATTTGACAGGTGGATTCTTCCTCTACAAATTTCATACCAACCTTGTTCTGTTAATTGAAATCTACTACGACTTCACACGACTATATCTAGAATTTGACTCATAGACTTGATTCACAATTTTAGCATTTGAAAAGTGGATCCTTCCTCTACAAATTCCATACCAACCTTGCTCTGTTAATTGAAATCTACTACGACTTCACACGACTATATCTAGAATTTGACTCATAGACTTGATTCACAGTTTTGGCATTTGAAAGGTAGATCCTTCCTCTACAAATTCCATACCAACCTTGCTCTGTTAATTGATATCTGGACTTGATTCACAATTTTAGCATTTGACAGGTGGATCCTTCATCTACAAATTCCACACCAACCTTGCTCTGTTAATTGATATCTACTACGACTTCACACGACTATATCTAAAATTTGACTCATAGACTTGATTCACAATTTTAGCATTTGACAGGTGTATCCTTCCTCTACAAATTCCATACCAACCTTGCTCTGTTAATTGATATCTACTACGACTTCACACGACTACATCTAAAATTCGTGTTATAGACTCGATTCACAATTTTAGCATTTGACAGGTGAATCCTTCCTCTACAAATTCCATACCAACCTTGCTCTGTTAATTGAAATCTACTACGACTTCACACGACTATATCTAGAATTTGACTCATAGACTTGATTTACAATTTTGGCGTTTGAAAGGTAGATCCTTCCTCTACAAATTCCATACCAACCTTGCTCTGTTAATTGAAATCTATTACGACTTAACACGACTATATCTAGAATTTGACTCATAGACTTGATTTAAAGTTTTGGGCATTTGAAAGGTGGATCTTTCCTCTACAAATTCCATACCAACCTTGCTCTGTTAATTGATATCTACTACGACTTCACCCGACTATATCTAAAATTCGTCTCATAGACTCGATTCACAATTTAGGCATTTGAAAGGTGGATCCTTCCTCTACAAATTCCATACCAACCTTGCTCTGTTAATTGATATCTACTACGACTTCACACGACTATATCTAAAATTTGACTCATAGACTTGATTCACAATTTTGGCATTTGAAAGGTGGATCCTTCCTCTACAAATTCCATACCAACCTTGCTCTATTAATTGATATCTACTACGACTTCACCCGACTATATCTAAAATTCGTCTCATAGACTCGATTCACAGGTTAGGCATTTGAAAGGTGGATCTTTCCTCTACAAATTCCATACCAACCTTGCTCTGTTAATTGATATCTACTACGACTTCACACGACTATATCTAAAATTTGACTCATAGACTTGATTCACAATTTTGGCATTTGAAAGGTGGATCCTTCCTCTACAAATTCCATACCAACCTTGCTCTGTTAATTGATATCTACTACGACTTCACACGACTATATCTAAAATTTGACTCATAGACTCGATCCACAATAGTTGTTTTCTTACTAATATCCAGAGTACTTGATTTTGCGTTTTTGGATTAACCACGCCAGTAAATTGTTTGTTATTAAATTAATTTCTCGTGACATAAATTTCTGCGCTTCAATATTTTTTTGGTTTCGGGTTGGTTCGAACACCTGTCGCTATTTGTTTTCTGAAATTTTCTGTATTGGAATTTTTTTTCGAGATAACAAAAAAAAATATCATGATACTAAAAATGTCATGATAGTAAAAAAAAAAATCGGGATGACATTCAAAACTAACATGATATAGAAAATTTTTCGGGATGATACTGAAAAATGTCGTGATATTCGTTTTATAGTGTTACCGTCGCATTTTTTCGGGATATTTTTCGGGCTAACTTCACAGACATACACCCTTACTAAGCTTTTTGGATAATTTATTTTAAAGCTAAACATATCCAAAATTAAGTGATAGGTAAGAAAAGAAAATAAACTTTGTATTATTCTTGATTTTTACACTTTCATTTTTTTAAAGATAAGTTACTCGTATATTGAACTCTTTATTGCCATATTTGAAATGTTATGCGTGGTGGTTGTAGCGGAATGTAAACATAATGAGTTATTGGTTGTGCTGTTCATAGTTTAGTTGCTAATAACAATACAATACACTGTCATAAAAAGCAAAGAGCATACTATATAATACAGTTATCACTTATCAGGCAACACAGCAGGACATTATCAAACGCCAACAGTAAAATATATTTCACAACATGAGAAATAATTTATATGTTAACTTTCCGTGAAAACTTTCTAAATCATTTCCAAGCGAATGGACTGACTATATCTATATCCTACATAATATGCTTATGTACGTATATGTGAATATAAAATTGTTAACATTCAACAACACAACAAATTAGAAAAATATAAACAACCAATTACTGGTCAACAGAAAATATATTGACCATTAATAATTGATAAAAGATAAATAGATTTATTACCGAGAAACCCATGCGTCAATGATTTTGTATATTGTTATGTGTGCCCCCTCCGTTTCCAGACATCCCTCGTCTCCATATTGATACAGCATATTATGTATATAGTACCATTACCATCACCATCACCATCCCGAAAGGAAATTGTATGAAAAAACCGAGATAAATTAAAAATAGAACAAAAAACAAAGAGCACCCAGAACAACAACAAAACATGTCCAAAGTGGAAATTTATTACATGAAAATGTTGACAATAATTTTCGACTTTTAGTTAGTTTTTCGGGTAAATAGAAAACAATACTCGTATACATATAATGTAGAGTAGCGGCGGCAACGAACACAAAAAGCTTAAAATCTCTATTCACAAATTGATAACACGTGTACGGAATTTCCCTTGTGTTGGCTCTCAACTTTTTGCTCGTATCCATCCGTCCGTATCCATAATTATATAATGGACTGTTAAAATGTAATGGTTATTTCTTTATTTTTTAAGTCTTGATAAAACAGCTGTGCCGATATGATTATGCAACTTTTTTCTTCTTCGATTTTAAAGACAAAATTCTTCCGTGTGTTGTTGTTGTTGTTGTTGGTTTATTTTATTTTTCCTTAATATATAAGACAATAAAAAAAAATGTTTTGAATCAAATTGGATGTCTTACCATACCGAAACATTTTCTACATACTTACACGCTTACATACATATACGAGTATAATAAGAAAAGCCTAATAATAATAAGAAGAAGAAGACGTTGGTAGAAAAAAAATGAAAACAAACAGAATTCACAAAAATACTGAATAAAAACATTATTAACAATAAACTTTGGATAAGCTTCTTATAGTCGTCGGAGAACATATAAGAAGCAAAATAAGAAACCAACAAGAAAAAAATTATTTTTGTTCCATTATACACCAGCAAACGTACATGCGGATGGTACGATGGAAAAAAAAACATAGTTTGGCTGTGCCTTATTAAAATTCTTCCCTATACAATATTAGGCAAACATGGAAATAACATTTTGAGATGCGGGCCTATGTTATATTGCGTTGAGGCATGTGTACCAATAGTGCACGACTGCGTGGTGTACAAATGCAACGGACGGGTTTAAAATGTAGAAAAAAATAAGTATCTCTCAAGCTGTAAAAATATTAATAGGCCTGTCTCGCCAAGCTTTATTTTTTTTTGTAAGCATATAATAAAATAAACTCAAATGTCATAACAAAAGAATTTATGTTATTTTAAGGCTATATAACGCTGATTCTGTTACATTTAATTTAGTCGTGAAAAGAAAATATTTCTTTAGTGAAAGAATTTTTCAAAATACTTAATAATATTTTAAAGTGTTAAAACATCGGTATTTTATTAAAGCTTACAGAATTTCATGGAATGGTCGTAAACTTTACAAATTGGGAAAATTTCGACGAGTTTCTGTATATAGTTTGGCCAGAAATCATTTTCACAAAAATAAAACAAACAATTTGCGATCTACAACACTTTTTTCTAATATAGAACTCCGCTCACAAGCAACTCTAGTATTGATGTACAACGGCACCAGAAAAGTTAAAGTAAAACTTCCGGAACTTGATGAAATCCTAGTTATGTCCAACTTTATTCAAATTCAAACTTAGACTAACTTTATTTTAATTATAATTGTTTTACATATGCCTAGTTGTTTTGTCTACATGTGCTGTTGCTTATTTTGATGATATAGAAATTTGTCCATCTCGCTTGTTTGATGCGTGACCGGAGATTTAAAGATTCTCCCTGAAACACCTTCTTATTTTTCGACATTATTTTTGTTAAGATGTCCTCATAGCTGTTAAAATCGATGTGGTGAATTATTTTAAAGCTCCCACTGATTATATTTTCATTCTCTTCTTTCATAAACACTATTGGGGTGTATTATTGGCATATATTTGACGTTGTTATTACCCAAAGAAATAGTACAAAATAGTTAAGTTTTTAATATGCGTTTTATGTATTCTTGTTCAAGAGGTTGTTATCGCTGTGACTTTATATTCTTTTACCACAATATTCTTCTTAAATTTAGATCTTTTCCATGCGGGCTTTTTTTGTCCTGATGTAAATTGTATCTCCAACGTCATGTTTTATGTTTGCATTTTTAAAATTCTTCCGTTGCAATTTATTTTTTTGAGATCGATTTTTTCCGTCACTTAAGCGATCCGTTCTCATTATGACTCTCTATGAACACCAACACTCCTGCTTCTTGCTAACTAATAAATGGCTCACTATATGAAACGTCAACTCTGCATGCTTTTGAACATAAAAAATCTGGAGTATTTTATTCATTTCTTCTTGAACTGTGGTAATATCCCGGTTTAACCCTCACTCTATGCATAGCTACCAAGAGGTTGTCTGTGCACAGGGGTCAATCTGACCCCATATACGTTATGGTGCATTTTTTATAGAAATAATCAGATATTGTCATTTTTTCTTCCTTTATTTATAATGTTATTGCTAAAATAAAATTAATTCAAACGAACAAATTATAAACTTCTATCAAGATATCACTTAAAGTTTAAAATTCAAAACAATAAATAAAATGACAGTCAGATTCATTAATTATATAAATTCATGAGGCATATATTCTACTCTGATGCATCACCTGATACATTACTTACTTCGGTCGAATCATGTTCATCTTCTTTGAAGCATTCTGTACACACGATCTTTGCTTGACTGGGACATGTTGGCTGATTAGAAAAATGGCATTGAGATTTAGTTTTAACTTTGGCAGATCGAGGGCACAAGTAGCATCGTCAACGTTTACTAGCAGCTGTGACCATTGCTTGTTCAGTTGTTGGAAAGCGTCTAACATCTAAAATTTTGTATCCAATTAAATTAATCGCAACTGCATAGCCAGTTCTTTGAAAAAAACCTAGGATGACTTTTGCTTCACATATAGCTGAGGATTAACACTTGTATGCAAATTGTAGGCCGCTATGCCAGAAAGATCAACCATATTAAAAATAAAACCGTTGGCCATCGATTTATTTTTCGTTTGCAAGCTCCTTACAAGCTCGCTCAACTCCTGTAACGCTGTGTAAAATTGATATAACAATAGAACGTTTGTACAAGCCGAAATTCGATGAACTAAATTTAGTGAGTACGTATACTTCGACATTCAAAAGTTAATAATTTTTGACAACGCATATCCAGAACATTTGTCGATCATATTTCCCTAGTTTGAATGGAACGCTGCATAAACGAACATCTGCCACGAGTTAACATGAGCTGTTCGTCGATTGTTAAGTTGGCTGATGGCTTATAAGGTGGTCGAACATTCGCTAACAACATTTACACACATCTCAGAATGCCGCTAGTTTATTAGTTCTTCGGCATATATTAAAATTCCGAATAGAGCGTAATTTTCTACAGAATTAGTATCATACCACACCCGATGTCCTTTCGCTGTTTTATTGTTCATCGTATAGAACGTCAAATTTAACAAACTTTCAATTGGATTCTATGTAAACGCTTTTAGTTGAGGCTATCTAAATTATTCGCACTGGTTATATTACAAAAAATAGGATTTTTTAGGTTTTAAAAATGGTTGAGATCAAAGTAAGGGTTAATATGCTGTAGCTAACACCCGACTTTCATTTACCACCACCAAATTAAACATATCGGACTGTTAGTAAAACTGCCTGATTGATGGTTTAACACATAAATCTGTTTAACGCGTAAATTTCCGAAAATCGACAACACATGTTGAAAATTTAATCTTTAAATATATTTAAAAGCTTTAATTCTTTCTCGTTTTTGTCAAATCCCATACTTTTCAACATCATTGACAAAACAAAATCTAATTTAAAAAATAACACACTCCCGGTACACAAATTTTCACCAAATTTCGAAAAGACCCCCAATTTATGCAAAAAGCTTAAATATGTAGTTTCATCCCGTTAAATCATGCCGTATGGACTGTACAGGTGCTGATTTTTTGTTTAAATTTACATTTGTGTCAACAATCGTAATTGTTGTTTAAATTTTGGAAAACTGATATGAACCGATATTGTTTTCGAAAGTAAATTCAAATCTTTTATTCCATAATCGTTTTTCTTGTATACATGAGACAATTTACAAAATATTTAAAAAAAATTAAAAACTCGTGTGGAACTGCGACTTTCGATGAGATCTCCCAATTTATGGAAAAAGATGTTTCACTCCAATCAGCCAATCCGTCTGGGATGGAGAGAGGACAGAGACATTTAGTCCAAGTCCTTAGTATAAACACATAGTGAGAACCATTTGAAAACCACTTTTTATTGGACTTCGGTGATATAGCGAATGGTAAATCTGCAAATATCTCAAGGTCAATTTTGTTTTGATTTCTAAAGGGTCTTTCAATAGGGATGCTCAAAATTCGTTATGTTATAGCGACCATCTTGTTAAAGCAACATTTGTCAAACTTTTTGTGAAATGTTCAGTAGGCAAATCACCATGGCAAGTTTTAGCGTTAAACAATATGTGTCAACTATCAAATTTTAATTTCAAAATAAATACTCTGCTCAAGAAACATTCCACACATTATGTGATTTCTATCGTCTATTCTAGTTTGATTTGCAACCTGGCTCTGCATAAGTATAAAAATTTCAAGTTGTTTTGGGCTAGAGTACTTGTATTTATATAGACCTAAAAATAAAAAATAAAAAAGTTTGAGCCTCGGCGCATTAGGATGTTTTGGTTCTCTCGTATTTACTTAAATTTTTTGTTTTTTTATTTCGTTGCATATTTGGGACAAAATTTCGTTGCCTTTTTCTATATAATGATACCTTCTAAATGTTAAAACAAAATGACCCAGGAACATAAGGTAAACGACCAAAGACAACACTGTGTCTCGGCTAGTAGAACTTATTCAGTGCACTCATAAAGTTTGAGTGTTTTACTTTTATTATTAATTTATTTTATTTCCTTTAAATTAATACAAAACACAAATATACTAAATTACAAGTACAGGGCGCGTTCATCGCACCCGTACTTATATACCGCACTGAATGTTCAATATGCTGAATAGAGATTCGCATTTGTTTCGTTCTAGACTAATCTGCTATACAATTAGCAATTCACTTACCGAGAGTATATTTCCGAAAGCAAGCGGCCTTGCAATGAGTTCGTACGATAAGAGATGCAAAGTGACAGTATTTTTAGCTTAGTAGTCAAACTAGCCGTTCGTAGTACGCCATACTGTGGGAAATAATAACCTCTGTATCAGTAATTTTGTTATGAGGGATTTCATCCATATGGTGTAGTTTCCCATAGTTTGACATAAATTCTTTGTATAACCTTGAAAACTCTAAACCATGAGCCATTTGAGTTCATCCAGCTGAAACCTCCTTCATTATTCAATATTTTATTCTTAGACAAATGTTGTTCACGCAATGTTTCTCCCGGAGTTAACATGGTTCATGGCTGGCTAATTGACTTCAATTCCCAAAATCTAAGTGCAAGCTTTTGTCAATACCAACGACTTTGGGTGAGTTGTTTGTGAACGTTGTCATTGCTTGACGACAGTCAGTGTTTAGTTTTCTTACTTTCCCAGCAACACCGTATTGCAAGATAGTTTTTTATGTAATATCGGCCGATTTGGACCAATATTGATCTGATCTGTTTCTAAAATGAAAAAGGTAATCAGCACCTATTAAAATGCCAATATTTTCGGTTAAAAAATTAATAATCAGATCCTGTCGCATTGGTTAAAGTTAGAAAATTAGACGAAAACTACGTTAAAGGTATTTCAGTAATACCACGAGTACAGTCAGGTTCAATTTGGGGAGAAGCAACTCTCTATCAAACCAACGAATGTTAGAGCTGGGTATAAGCAAAAACAAATTTCTCAATTCTACTAAAGAAAGTTTTGCAAAATTTATTTACTGCACCGCCCAAATCGCAGTAATCGAAACATGCCACACAATCAATTTTAAGAAAAAAGGAGTTTAAACATCGAAAATCTCAGTTTTAACTAATCAAACTGTCAAACTGAGTTTTAAGTAATTCTTTATTAAGGAGAAGAGATTTATGATGTTCATCAGATGTTCATCAAGACTTTTAGCTTTCGTTAAAATTAACGTGCGGGATTCAAATAAATTACCGAATACAAAAATATTAAAGTAACAAATGTAAAAAATTTACAAATGACCACGAGAATTAAACAAATTATTGATATGTTTTAGAACAAGAGATGTCATTTTGTCAGTAACATGATTTTCAGTAACTGAATAAACCACTGTTGCGACTAGACAGCTTGCGATTATACTCGCATAAGCTATGTCTGATGTCTTGTGAGAATACTTATTAATAGGTTGCCACTGGTGAGGCCTATTAATGAAAACAAGTGCACTTTTGTTGAATTTTTACTTTATTCTAGCTTTTCATTACATTTAAATTTCTTATATATATATAAAATTTACTGCTGCGTAAGCAGTTTATACGCAGATATAAAGAAATACAAAAATATTATGTAAACACTAAAATTATTTCTAGTATGCAAATTAAAAATAAATTATATCCGGTGGTGTACGGTATCCGGATGTGCAGCAGACTGATTATTTGCATGTTGTGTTTTCCAACAACCACGATTGTACTACCATCAAAAACTTCAGCGCAATTGCAGTGATCATATTACAATGCTCCATGTAGCGGTCCAAGTTGGAATTAAAAGTAATATAATGCACTCTCACAGGAGAAGAACTGAATAATTCAGCATTTAATATATCCGAACGAAGCCATGTCTCGGTTAAAACATCAACATCAAATTGATTCTCCAATACGCTTAGATATAAAAGTTCTGTTTTGGTACGAATCCCTCTAACGTTTAGATAAAAAAAACGAACGGGGTTGAAGCTCCACCTGCACGGCAAATGTTTGGTAAAACATAAGGTAAAAAATTAAAAATCACGTATAATCGCTAATTACAAGAAGTCGATGGCTATACACACACTGCACTAGAGCTTTTGCAATTTGGGAGTATGATTTTGACGGCGATGGAAAAATTAGAAATTATTTTAAGCGATGTACAGTAAACGGATCCCGATTTAACGGATGCTGTTCGATTATTGCTGTAGTGAAGAGTGTAATTGGTTGTTTTATGAAAATAACTCTCAAACCATTTACGCTCTTGTATTGCAAGTACCTCAAAAATATAAACTTCCGCTTGATTCGAAAGGTACTGGAAATCTAAAAACCTTAGAAGACAACATAATTCATGTTTCCGTGAACAGTTTTCGAGGTCGTTGTTAATAATAATACTATAAATTTATCTGAGCCGATTGTGTAGGGTTCAAAGCGTGATTTTTTCTGAGAGTAGGTAGTTGGCCTGCAACTCAACCCACTAATTACATGAGTGGTCCTCGCACTAATATATCATCATGTTAAAACATCTCAAGCCTTATCAGAAACATGTTAACTTTACGAGCCACTTGCTTCAAGAAAGATGCCTGCTTATGACCGAGTTCCGTCCTACTTTAAATTACCAGGTTCCGTTCCACGTGGCCATATTCTAGAACTTCTGCCAAAAGTTACTGAAGAATTTTATTTCCACCCACCTTTTAATTTCACCATAATCGATTAAGAAATTATCCAATTCCATTCTAAATGGTCATATTCCATAACTTTTCCAAAAATCAATTAATAATCGCATTTACATCCAACATACCCAATTCCAACATAATCAGCTAAGATGCCTGAGTTCCGTCTCAGATTAAATTCGATCGAATAGTTTAAATTTAAAAACATTCGGATTTAACGAATATTCGAGAATAAACGAGATTTTTCTGTATAACATTTTACGTTAAAATGTCACGTAATCAACGCAATATTTAACATAACAGTATTTAACGCAGCGTGTGTAACATGAACTCAAAACTAGTCCCCTATGTTTTACAAAACATAAAAATTTAAGGAATTTAAGGAAGTGTTCTTATTATTTTTTAGGTTAGACTAGAGTTACAAATCTAACTTGTTGAAACCCAACGGCCAAAATCAGGTTTCAGCGGCTTCTCAAATATGGCAGGACTGACTCCAATTTTAAAAGAGAAAAAACTGAATTTGTTGATATCCTGGATTTTTTCCGCTAGTAAACGACATGCCAACTCGGTTTTAAGAATCTGTAGTTTATTACTAAGGTGTTTTACTGCAGCATTTGATCGTCCTCGCAGGATTTTGGTTTTACGTTTTCACAAGAGTTTTAATCTCGGTTGAAATTGATTGCAACCCATTTAAAAATCTTCTAAACTACATTTTCTACAATTTGTCTACATTCTCTATCAACTTTTAACAATGTTTACGCACAAACCAACTATTTAACATTGGGCACAGAATCAGCAAATTGTGTTTGAAAAAAGTTATCTAATATCTATGCCACCTAACACAAACAATTTTTAGATTTCATTTTTATTAAGGATTCGCTTAAGCTAAGCATACCAATACAATTCTTCGCATTACTTATCACTTTTTAAATGTTTTAGTTTAGCAATTTGATGTCCTTGTTTATAATCACTGACAGTGAGAAAATCGGAGTTTTTTAAATTTATTGGCTTTTATATTCCCCATTCAAACGAACCTAGCACTACGACATAACTAAACGAGCTTTCATCATCATATCGGGATGGAACCTAACGTGGTTATAAAAGGCCCCCACATTATTTAAATTACAAAAATGTTTGTAATTGTAAAACTACCGAAAATTACACAAAGTGTCAAGTAGCTTCCCGTTACATTAAATTGGTCTACTATCCCAGTCGCTTTATGTTGTAGGCACACATTGCCCATCCACTCATTTTTATGTTATTGTTTTTATCATATTTCTCTCGTTGTACATAACATCCTTTAAGGAAATATTATATTTTTTTTGTTTGCTTTGCGTTTACTGTTTCGTCTTGTGGGTACGTTCGTACGACTAAGATGTTTCTCTTGGTATATACAAAAAATATACACAAAACATGAACGATGTATAGAAGAGTTAGAGGGTAAAGATATTATGTTGGTTTGGTATAAAATTAGAAGTTTTGTTAAAAACAAATTTTTCAACCAAATAACCCCAACAAAACATGAAATCAGTACAAATGTTGTAATTAATATTTTATGTACATTTATTACATAAGAGATGAAATTTTATATTTTATATGCTCGTTCTGTAGATATCTAAGATCTTATACAGTAAAATCTAAATATAGAGCAGAAGAATAAAAATAAAAATTGATAAAATATCAATTTTACATTATTTTCCATATATACACAACATAAAATAATGTGTATACATAAATATTCTTATCAGCATAAAATATATTTAAACATATATATATATGTATATGGTATGCTTAATATACAGAAGAAATCTAGAATTCTTAATTAAAAATCAATAAATCAAGAAAAATATTCCCTATCTATATACAAATATGCGTAGCTATACAGCACGTTCCAATATTCCAACAACAAAAAAATAAATTTTGACAACAACAATTTATTGACAACAACAATTTCGTATTTAACAAAAAAAAAACACTTTACCAAACGAGTGTTTTAATATCACTTTCCGTGTGTTTGTGTGAATGTGTGTGTATGATCTATGACTTTTGATTCATTTCGGTGCTGATGCTGATGTGCACAATGATGGGAAAGCGCGATAAAGAGAAAAAACAGCAACAATACAAAAAAAAGTTCAAAACAATTTTCCAACCCCCCCACCACAATCAACCGCACCACATCGCACCGAAAGTATAACGATTTTAAACGCGCAATGTTACGATTAAAATTGAGTTGATTTTTCATTTTTGTTGTTGTTGTTGCTGCTGTTGGTTTCATTTTTCTTCCACATTTTCCGTTATAGCTGTAATATGGAATTTTCTTTTCGACTGTTTTCATTTATTATAATTATGTTTTGTATAGTTATTTTGCGTTCTGTGTGTGTGTACAGCGGAAAATATTCGTTGCTCGCTCTGCGTATTCATATATATATGTACAGTAGACATTATGTGTATATATATGTGGGATATGATAAGGGTCGGCATGTTGGTATAGTTAACATTTTTTTTTGGAATTTATTAAACGGAAGTTTTCCACATTTGTTGTTGTACATTTTCTCTATATTATATGCTCAGTATATTTTCATTTTGTATATATGAGCTCGTACATAGATATGTATATAATAAAAATTTTAGTGGTTCGTTGGAAAAGAGGTCATATGTTCAAATGATTAAACATTCTGTACATAGCATACCAAATAAGATGCTTCTCTCCAAGACGTAGTGATCAAGACTTCCGGCTATTTCTAAAGATATCCTCTAGGTTGAAATTATAATAAATAAATATTACATTATTGTGTATGCTCAAGAAACAAATTTAAATAAAACCATCCAACCCATCCAAGAGTTTATCCATGATAAAGGCGAATGCAGAGTTGAACACAGACGTATAGCTGATGTTACATCTGATTGTGGTTTTCTCTAGGCTTTACTCTATTCTTTCTACTCTCTCTTTCTAAGCTCTAGAAAACATCGCATACAACGTCCAGCCGGACGTTGAACCAGTCCGAGTCGTCCCGCTCAATGAATATGATATTGGTGATGAAAATTGACGTTGGTGAATGTGCCCCAGCAAATCAACGTTGGCGCTAAACATGATTTTTGGAGCAATGTTGGGTGTATAATATAATCATTTGTACCGGGTCTTTAATATACGGTACATATGTACGTCTTGCAGTTGACAGCAACGAATAGAAAGTCCAGTGTCACGTTTGTGTGGAAAAACAAAAGTGATGTTTATATTGCGCCCGGAAACTTTTTATGAAAGTCATGGCGCTCAAAATATACCTCAAGATGCTGAAATCCTATTTGATATAGTTTATTGTCTATTTCAATATCTATATTCTAATTCTTTTCTCTAAATATGCAAATGAAATTAAAATATTTATTTGGATTATAAAACTTCCAAGCTATTGTTATTTTTGGTCAATACGAGAAGAGCTTAAAGACATTAGATTTCAAAGTGTATGCTACGAGTGCGGTTTGATTGGGTACTTGCCGACATTTTCCTCCAAATGACAACTCTAGTGAACCAAAACGTCATGAACCACAATATGATAAATTATACTAATAACTCCCATTTCACGGTAAACTATCTGAAACATTCTCATTATATTCACGTCGATTATAGGAACCGCGAGAGTGAATCGACTCGAACTAAACAGTTGTTTGTTGAAAACAATTGCTATTAATCAAAGTAGACAAGAAAATAGGTATTGATTTCCATACAAATTGTTTTTTCTTCAAACGTCTTAAAAGCATCTTATTTTAATACTGCTTTTAAGTAATCAAGTTGGCGTTTTTCTTACTATTTTAAAAAATGTGTGTATTGCTTAGCTACACTTTTAATCCTTGGTGTAAAAGTAGGTACTTTTAATACTAGGAGAAAAATATTATAGTGAAGACCCAATGACATGTATAATGTTCATTAATAATAAGTATTTTTATTTTTTTTATTTCGGAAAAACTTTTATTCATTAACTCAATATTTACATACTCTAGCAATGTTTGTTTTATTTGTTGTGGAATCTTCTAAGTGTTCCTTACCTACAGTATTAGATTTCTAACCACCATGTTTTTTAAGACAAGTGAGGTGTCTGCCAGAATCTACAAGGAGTGTCGTTGAAGTCCGACGCAAACAATGGCCGGTATATTAACTTGCATTTTTTAAATTTTAATGCAACTTCTTATGCAACGCTGCGAACTTTGTGAATGTCAGTACTTGGCACCCAATGACATACTCTACCTTGGTATTTTATAGAAAGACGTCGTACCTCGAAATTTTCTGAACGAAGAGCAAAGTATTTTCTGCAAATCCCCAAATAAGTTCCTCCCAAAACAGTAAAGAGTCGCCATTTATTTGTTTTAGAGTTGGACATTATTACCAGCAAAGCTGATTGAACGTCTTCAATATCATCTATCATTAATGGACTAGTTCATCGCACCCACTACTCCCTGTATTAAAATAACCTGCAAGAAAAATACCAAAAAAAAAAAGAGCAGCAAAATTTAAAAACAAGTCGAATTGTGCTTTATCGAGCAAACCCTGGATTTTTTTGCTGTGTAACCAATATTCTGTTTTTTTTAAATGCTCGCAATTTGGAATATTTATCGATATCTACGCCATTTTCATGTGGCCTTAACCATTGAATACGGCTTCCAAAGAGTCGAAGTTTTCATTTTCGTTGACAAATTGGCAAAGTATGTCAATAAAACACTTTCTATGAATATAATCTAGATTATGTTGAAAAAAAAAGAACAAGGTAATAGAAGTAAAAGACTTGCCGAACCCAGCCCAAGATGATTATTATTTAAAATTAGCAGTTTTATTATTTTAATAATTTTCTAGTGTTGATTTAGAATTCTATTTGAAGAAATTCGACCAAGCGAAAAATGTATTATGCCCCTAAAAGACAGAATTTTGATGAGTTTTCATAAGTTGAAATCGAACTGTCCTTTCGCTGAACTAGCAATATTTTAACAAACCTCAACGATTCAATTACTAGCAAAAGCCACAAATAGTCTGAGTTATTGGCAAACGAATGAAAAAAATCTAAAAAGTATACCAAAATGTTTTCAAATTTCAAATTTTCAATTTTTCTAAGACAGACGTAGAAAAGAGCACGAACATTGTTTCAGCTCGAAATGCCCGTTTAAAACAGTTTAGAATTTTAAGAGACAAGATTTGTTTGTCCGTAATTTATTATATTGATGAAATTGTTAGAGTAATATGCGCATTGTCAAATGTAACACCGCCAATATTATCGGGCGAGAGGTTTTAATTATGACGACCTATCAAAAAATGTTGTTGAAATAAAATAGTAGACAAACATTCTTGTAATTTAAATTGTATTTGCATACATTAGGTTATTATATTATAATTAACAAAAATAAAAAATAAATAGTTTCAACAAACTTAATTCAAAATATTATAAAATAAAATTGTTTTATCTATCAATAATATCTATCAATATAGTTGGAATCTCTTCATACTTCTATTTTTTCATATGAATTATTTCTCGATGAAAATATAATCAAATCACAGTAGTCAAGATTTGTTATGGCTAAGCCCAACTGGATTTGACCATAATATTGATGCCGTTGAATTAGTTTTTACTTGTGGTTTTCTAAATTTAAATAAGTCAGCTCTTTGATCAACGAACCTGTATCTTTTTCTCGGCTTCTCACAGGCGATTTTATTTCGATCAACCTGAATTCGATTCCCTTATATGAAATAGCATCGACACTATACGCCAAAAAAGGCAGTTGAGGATTAATCATCAGGCCTGTCTTGAATATTAACGGATATTTGGCTAGCTCCTGTTTTGCTAGTTTATCAGCAAATTTGCCATATTGTGTTGCGGCGTTACCCGTAAATGACCCACCATTTTATTAGCACCGTATGTGTAAAGGGCATACGAAATGCTTCCAGTTATGCATAACTTGTGCTTTAGCAGTCAGGATGCGCTTGTCTGGGAAATTGTATTAATGCATATTTCAATTGACTCATCAACCGATTTATTAATTTTGTTAAAATGTTTTAAATTATTTGGCGTAATAAGTTTTTTGCATTTTTGCAGTTTTTTCTAAAAAAGCCACGCCTAGGCTATGGTATTCGACTGGAGCGAAACTACTTCTAAAGCCAAAAATTAATGTGTAACCACCAGCAACTAAAAAAGCAATTAAAAATTTTAATTTGAAAATACATAAAATTAAATATAATATGTAAATACCTTTAAGAATTTTGAACATATATCATTTTGTTTGATTTTCGGAACTGCATCATTTTTCATTAAGACTTCGTGGTATGTGATTCACTGTACAGCATTATATTTTTTTGTTTAAGAGGAGCAAATATTTTATATTGGAAAGCTTCACCTCACGTGGCATTGCCACCATGGAAGATGCTCGGATTACAAATCCAATTGTTTCATAATTGGATGGTGGAGGTGGAATACCAAAAACATATACCCAGCCTGGGTTTGACTATTTCTTCTCCTTCACGTATCGATTTTTTGCAACCGCCAAAATATTCGACAATTTTTAAAAACGATATAGTCATATTATTTAATTCGGGCATTCCAGACACAGAGCTAAAAGTTTGAAACACAAAATAAAATGTTCGACATCAAAAATAAAGTGTGGTTATGTTGAAAACAAGCTATATATTCTTGCAATTAATGCATATATGTACGTACACATTAATATTTAATTGTCACTGAAACTTTTCAACTTTAATAAAGATAATAATTTAAATTAAAAACATATTTACCTCACGTTTGCTGTTACGGAAATCTATGTGTGTGAAATGCCATGTATTCGATTATTCGATTATATTCTATGTGTGTGAAATGCCATGGTATCGAAATTTATTGGCTGAGCTCAAAAATTTTCGTCGTATGTTTCGTTGGTGTTTATTTTCGTCTCTCATCCAGTATATTTCAAATTTGTTTCGTTAGATTAAATCTAAATAATTTGTACGATTAAACAAATTTAATTAAAATGTAAGTATTAGATAAAATTGCATATTTGCAATTTTTGGAAATTTATATAATATTAAAACTTAAAGCTAAAATGATTGATTTTGATAAATGAAAATTTGCGTTCCTGCAGCTCAAACAGGAAGAACACAAATGTGCAACAATTCAAGCTACTTAATTTTTAGAGAAATATCCTCACTTAGCCACGGCAACGCCGTTATCAGCAAAAGGAGTAACTGATGTTTTTTTTTCTTTATTTTTATTCCACAAAGCTCACCTGATAGTCAAGTGAATGATTGTAGTAGGTGAATATAAAAGTATGTAGGATTTAAAAATACAATGTAATATATAAAAATACAAATATGTTGATGTTTGTTTTAAATTAATTAATCTTACTCATAGTTATTAATGTTTGAAATAAGTAATCTATTATTAAAAATCATTTATCTATCCACTATGAACACAAGAAGAACTTTAATTTAAATTAGAATATTCTATCCCGCTTGTGTGTTTAATATCAGTGGGTAAGCTGTTAAACTGATGAAGTCCATTAATAAAAATATTTTTTACAGGATCTGTTCTGTCTTCGGGTATAATGGATATGAATTTGGCCGACTTGCACTAAATGTAAATTACATTTAACTAGGTTCAACTTAACTTTTTTGATAAAAAGTATACTTTCATAAGAACATATAAGTGGTGGAGGAATAATTTTGGGTGAATAGAGACATTTCGAAGGAGTGAGCCAAAATACCTGCAGAATGATTTTTAATGATTTATTTTGTAGAATCCTTAAAAGTTCTATTACATATTTTGCCGCTGTTGACCAAACAATACTCATATAACATAAGTGTGAATGAATTTATATTCACTTTGCTTATGCAAAGTACAGCATGAACGCACATTTTAGATCAATGAGTGGTCGGATTCGTTTAATTGCAAAGACCATAGGTGATATTTTTTAATATATGTAGGGGTACATGTTCGATACGTTCTAGCAAGCAAATTAGCAAGTTGCGAGCTGAAAATTACATTTTGGCATGCTGGATCGATTTTGCGATTTACTAGCAAGCAAAAAATCTAAAAAAGGTTGCGACCAATATTTTGAGGTCGCAATATAAAAAACAACAACAATTCTGCATGAAATATTAAAGTGACGTTTGCCATTTTGTGATGCGCGTGATTAATATAATTTGTATTTTAATAACTAAATTAAAAGTAATAAATAATTTAAAAAGAAAGAATTTAAATATTTTAGTTTCTCTTAAAATTCTAACATTATGGAATTAATTATTGTACATGTTTGGCACCTCGAAAAGTATTCAAAGGCTGGGGAAATCCATTTGAATGTAGAAACGATATATTTTTTAATAGATAAAGGTTCACGAAATCAGCAGCGGAGTTTATAACTGATAAATTGGCAATCCAACTTCAACGAACTACTGGGAGGAGTAAATCGATTCCCCCACACCTATCAGTAAGATATTCCATTTTTATATTTGGTAACGAAATAAATAATGTACTCATTAATTTTAGGTGCTTACTGCTTTAAACATATTAGGGTCAGGAAGTTTCCAATTTGTAACTGGTGAAATGAACTATCGCCAATTAAGTCAACCAACTATCAGCAAACTATTGAAAAAGTTTTTAGAAGCGATGCTAATCCAGATAAAAGAATTTATAAAATTTCCAACCACAGAGTAGGATATTACCACCTCAAAATTGATATTGCATTGATGGAACCCATATCCCAATAAATAAACCGCATCTTCCGGATGCATATTCTTTCTACAATCGGAAAGGATTTTTTTCAATAAATGTTTCATGCAGTAAGTTTATTAAAATTGAAACGAAAAGTGGCATAAACTAATTTGGTTTAATTTATCTTTTAGGTGTGCAATGCAGCTTATGAGTTTACTGGTGTCATCGCTCGTTGGCTAGGTTCAACACACGACACACATATATTTAAAAATTGCTCACTATATACCAGTTTTTGAATTCCAGCCGCCTTCCGGAAAATTGCTGGCTTTTGGGTGATGAAATAAATTATAATATACTCACCACAAAAAGACCAGAACAATTGTCGAACAGGCATTTGGCGTACTGAAAAGCAGCTTTCGAATTATTTGCAAAACTGGAGGATTTATGTGCTATGGCGTTAAAAAATGCATGCAAATAATAACAGTCTGCTTTATATTGCATAATATTGCGAAATTACATAATATGCCAAATTTTGAAACTGATGATGCTAAAGAAGAGATAGAATTATCAAATATAATTGAATTTGATGAAAATTTACCTAGCCAATTACGCGGTAATTTAATTAGGCAATCACTTATAAATCACAATTTTACAAATAATTAATTAAATTAAATTTAATTCAAATATTCGTTTTATTTCAGTCTTCTTTATCACATATTTCAGGTAAAATTTTAAAAAATATAAATTTAAGATAGGTAATTGAAAATAAATAAACGTAATATATAAATAATAAAGGAAATTTAAATACCTAACGAAACAATCGGTAGAACTGTATTATGTTGGCTTTGGCAGTCGAGTTTCTCACTAATTTCACGAAAGAGTTTATTGGTAATCTGCGACTCCTTTAGCCGCTGCTGTTGAATTAATAAATTCTTCTTAGCGATTTGAAGCATTTGTCCATCAAGCTGGTCAACATCAAGTCGCCGTTGTTTTCTTTACCGTGACACACACCCTAATGGTCTTGCTCTTGGTTGAACGGTTGGTGTATTTGCACCTATTTCATCTACTATTTCATCCACTATTTCATCTCTCATTGTTTCCACATTTAATGGGCTTACCTCTTCAATTAAATATTTTGAATTTTTCTAAGAGGATTGTGTGTGATTAACACAATCGAAGGCCTTACTAACGTCAATCAAAAGTGAGGACACAAACAATTTCTCATCCATTGGACCGTATATACTATTAAACATATCAGTTACAGCAGCTTGTGTGCTAGAGTGCTCAACAAATCAAAACTGATTAATGTTAATAATCAAATGAGGAGTGTTTTTTCAAAAGGGCTTATTTCCATTTCTGGTTAAAAGTGATATTATTTCGGATTTCAGTTCAGCATATTACATATTACGTAAATGTCATCTCTGCAAAAGACACTATAAAAATCCATCATAATTTAAAGCTGCTGAACTGAAATCTGAAATAATATCACTTTTAATCAGAAATGGAAATAAGCCCTTTTGAAAAAACACTCCTCAAATGTTCTTTTTAAAATATTTCGATAGTCTTTTCAGAAGGGCTGACTCGAATATCTTAGAGAAACCATTTAAGATCGCGATTGGTCGATAGTTATCCATTTTTAATTTATCACCTTCTTAAAACTCTTGAATATTAAAGGGATATTTAGAATAACTTTTAAAATGAGGCACTAGATCGTAATTAGTAATTGAATTTGAGTGGTCAATATTGCGTAATGCATTCGTAAAATAATTATTGAACGAGTTGGCTATTAATGTAGAATCCTCGAGAATAACATTATCTACCTCAAAGGCAGAAAAGTCTTGGGTCGTTGGGCCATCTTTATTAAAAAAAAAGCTTGTTGATGACTTTCCAAATATGTTTTGGGTTTTTTTCATTTTTGCTTTATTTCCGGGAAACATAATTAAATTTCAATTTTTTATTCAGGTTCGCAGTTTGGTTACGAAGCCTGTTAAACTCTTAAAGCTCGATTTATATTATACGTTCCTTTCAGTTCCTTCATTTATCGTGTCAGACAAAAAAAAACATTGTTAAATGTTTTTTTCATTGGAGTATTTATATTATCCGTTCCGTACTTGCAGGAACTGAAAGGAACGTATAATATAAATCGAGCTTAATTCAAATTATTATTGGGAAATTTGCGACGTATTGCTGAATTTATCACGGTTTCTCATTAAGTTTAAAAGGGTAACATTAACCCATGGCTTGTAGTAAGGATTTTGGATTGTAGCAGTCTTATTTGAGCTTACTTTTCGAACTTTCTCAATTAAACTGTCAAAGCTATTTATATTTTCATTTAGGATATGTAAGAAATCAGGATGATCATAGTTTATAACATTGAAGATAATTTTATTCCGTGCTATGCTAGCATTAGAGAAAAAATCATTTTAGAAGTCCAATACGACCATTTGATGATCAGAATAAGAATTATCCAAAATTGTAAGTTTATATTTAAAAGAGACCATTATAACATAGTTAATTAAGGTAGCGATTGTGTTTGAAAATCTAGTTGAGTAAATTTCTAGTGATGCGTATTTATGCTTGTGGTACTACTAGAAATGGACGAGGAAAGCGCAATGCCCAAAAATTTTCCGCCAGATAAAAAGCTCAAACGAGGCGAGTATGATTGAAGAACAACTGATGATGTATTGGTTTGTATTGCCATTATTTTTCGTTATCCTAGTTTTGTAGTTTCTGTGTATCGTAGAAACAAAGAAGACTTAAATTGTCCAATTTTAGCAAAGAATTATATCAACCATATGGGAAATGTAGACAGAGCTGACATTATGTTAAAATATAAATACGAAATTGATCGCAAAAGTAACCAACGGCGGCATATAATTTCTTGGCATTTTGTTGATGTCACGATTGTAAATTTCTACATAATTTACAAAGCTTGTCTACAAAAAAAAGCAGTGTCAGTCAACCACCATAAAAAATCGTGTCAACGAAAAAAAGATGGGATCAGTGAAGAACGGTAAATCTAGGCAATATTGACCTTGTAATTCAACAACTAAACAATACAGAACTATACATTTATAACTTCAAATTGGGACTAAACAATTTAAAATTGGGAATAAAAAATAAATAATTTATTCCAGTTAATTTAAAATATATTTATTAAAAATTTATTAATAAAATTATGAATCAAGGAGTCATATCATTCAAATGAATACTGTACTATTCCGAATAATCTACACGTCATAATAGTATACCATTGGTACACTAATTGGAATTACCTACCCGAATAGTGTACCATGGTACACCGGTGTGAAGTTTTTGGACAAAAGTTTACGCGAGTGTTCTTTGTGAAGTTTTTGGACACATTTTTATTTCTTGGACAAAATTTTTTGGAAGTGTGCAATTTTAACAGTGTATTTATTTTATATTAAAATAGAAACAATATTGATAATAAATATTGATAAAACAAAAGAAATTGTTTAACATTAAAAAATCTAAAATGCTCATTATTATAAATTTTTCAATAAATCACGTACCATACTGTATAAAATGATACACCAAATAACAAAAATGTCAGAGATTGGCTCGCATAGTGACTATATACGTTCGAAAGGGGATACTTTGGGATATTTAAATTAGATAACCCTATCTCGAAATGATGAACAAGGCTCATGTATTGAATGTTTAAAGTTTACCAACCAACACATTAAAAAATATGCGTGAATTTTCATGTGGGCAAAAGTTGCCGAACCTTTTCACGTAAAATTACATGAAAATTCATTGAAAATTAAATGGTTTATACCGTAAATTTACTGGTACCGTATTGTATTTTTCAACTGGAATTTAAAATTGCATGAAATGTATCTTATAATTACAAACTAATTCAACCAATTTTAGTTTCAACTTTAAATTTGAAAGAAAAAATATTTAACGCGCAAAATTATGAAATAAAGAAAAAGGTTAAATACAATTTATTACATAACTTTACTAGTAAATTTACGGTATAAACTATTTAAGTTTCAATGAATTTTCATGTAATTTTACGTGAAAAGGTTCGGCAACTTTTGCCCACATGAAAATTCAAGAATTTTTTTTATTGTGAATATAGCGCGTCTGCGTGTCCACGGATGTTCTACTACTCTAAGCCAAATAACAAAAATCTCAGAAATTGAGACGAAAGGGGATACTTTGAGATATTTAAATCGGTTAGCCCCATCTCGAAATGATGAAAAATTCAATACATGAGCCTAGTTCATCATTTCGATATATGGGGCTATCTGATTTAAATATCTCAAAGTATTCCCTTTCGAACGTATATAGTCACTATGCGAGCCAATCTCTGACATTTTTGTTATTTGGTGTATCATTTAATACAGTATGTTACGTGATTTATTGAAAAATTTATAATAATGAGCATTTTAGATTTTTTAATGTTAAACAATTTCTTTTGTTTTATCAATATTTATTATCAATATTGTTTCGATTTTAATATAAAATAAATACACTGTTAAAATTGCACACTTCCAAAAAATTTTGTCCAAGAAATAAAAATGTGTCCAAAAACTTTACAAAGAACACTCGCGTAAATTGTTGTCCAAAAACGTTTGTCCAAAAACTTTACACCGGTCCATGGTACAGTATATTTGAACAAAAAAACTCTCTTTATTTTGCTATATTTGTGTGTTTTCTCTATCCTCTCTGGGATTTTGTTATATTTGTTGTTCGAATAATGTATGTATGTTAAATGCCTCAAACTCGAATAGTATACCATGCTCCATTATAAGGAATAGTACGGTATGGGCGACGTACCGGTTACAATTAGGAACAGTAATCTTCGTAGTTATATTTTCGCGAATTATGTTCTAGTCGTAGACGGAACTCTGTTTGTGTTAAATTTAATCTATGTACCTTCACCAGCTAAGGATTCGCGGTAAATGGATAGTTAAATCGCTATTGACTCCAGATTTTAAGTATGACCAAACATAGTCAATTGCATGTAACATTGGATTATATGGTACGAGTCTGGATGATTATTAAGAAATTCTAGATGATTATTAAGAAATTCTTCTTCTAGGAATACTTCCTCAATGGCAGCATGACATGGTGCAAGACAACGACGCATGAATTTCTTTGCTTTTGGTTTCTTAAGTGCACCTATACATCCAATTACATGTAGGTTGGACCGTCGATTGCCTGCTTTAATGTGAGTGCAACGAGTTCCTGTTTTGGAACGACTAAACGAAGTATTATTTGATTGATGTTCTAAAAGTTTGTGCACGTAATCACATCGTTTTATTTTATTGCTTTCAATATCTGCCCTTCCTGGCTCTCTTCGAATGTCTTTCAACGTAAACAGTAATCCATCTAAGTGTTTTCTTGATGATTATTTTGGAATTTATCTTTCAGTTGTTTTAAAGTTATTCTAGGATCTACAACATATTGGCATAGCTCCCCACCCCCTTCCCCAAAAGCTACCCCTACGGGATGCAACTTTTAAAAACCTTATTTTTCGTCACACCACACCTTTTGCGTTTCTGTTGTATATAGTATTTTTGTTGTATATAGTGCTGGGGTAGTACTGCAATATTTTTACAATAAAATGGCATAATTTAACTTATAGAAAACTACCCCAAATGGGAGCAATCGTTTAAAATCATTGTATCGTACTGGTTGATACAAGAAGATTTTACTAAATAAATTACAATATATTAGAATAGTTCAATTGTCAAAAACTGCCCCTAAAAAGTGCACCGCTTTAAAACAATAATTCTCTGAATAGGTAACCCACTCAAATAGATACCCATAAACTTATTACAACAGCCCCATAAAAATCGATCAAAATGTATTGAATTACCTTCCTATGCAAGAAATAGGTGCCAATGATTTTATTACGACAGCCCACACCCACGAAAATCGATCATATAGGATGGAACTTCCTTCCTATGCAAGAAATAGGAACCCATGAATTTATTACAAAAGCCCACACCCCCAAAAATCGATCGAACTGTTTCGAATTACAAAAATCAATCATAAAGCATAGAACTTCCTTCCTATGCAAGAAACAGGTAGCCATGAATTTTTTACAATAGCCCGTACCCACAAAAATCGATCAAAATGTATCAAACTTCCTTCCTATGCAAGGAATATGAAACCATGAATGTATTACAACAGCCCACACCCCCAAAAATCGATCAAAATACTTCGAAATTTCATTCCTATGCAAGAAATAGGAAAGAAGTTCGTTACATTTTGATCGATTTTTGTAGTGTGGGCTGTTGTAATAAATTCATTGATACCTATTTCGTGCATAGGAATGTAGTTCGAAGTATTTTGATCGATTTTTGGGGATATGGGCTGTTGTAATAAATTCATGGGTACCTGTTTCTTGCATAGGAATATAATTCCAAGCATTATGATCGATTTTCGTGGGTGTGGGCTGTTGTAATAAATCAACCAGAACGATACAATGATTTTAAGCGATTGCTCCCTTTTGGGGTAGTTTTCTATAAGTTAAATATGCCATTTTATTGTAAAAAGATTGTAGTACTACCCCAGCACTATATACAACAAAAATTCACAGAAACGCAAAAAGCGTGGTGTGACGAAAAATAAGGTTTTTAAAAGTTGCACCCCGTAGGGGTAGCTTTTTGGAAAGGGGAGTGGGGAGCTATGTTAATATGTTGTAGTTTATTTGTAGAAAATTACAATATCGCCGCCAGTACGATATAAGAAATATTAACTGAAATGCCAAAAATACATTTTAACCTAAAATATGGGTTTTGAAGAATTGCACCCCTTAGGGGTAGTTTTTTGGGGGTTGAACTATGTCGATATCTTGTAATTAATTGGTAAAAAAATCCAGTACCATTTTCATTGGATTATGCTACAAGTGCTGGTGCAGCATTCGGATCATAAGATTTTCCTCAACATAACTTTCAATAAATACTCGATGTTCATTAGTTATTTTTATTTTTCGCTTACCACCACGTTGCTCTGCTGGTATTTGTTGGTTATTCATCCATCGATAGGCAGTTGATTTCTTTACGCCTAAAGTTTTTGCAACTGGAACTATTCTCCAATCCTCGTTTTTATTATACAATGCACATATTTGCTTGTTGTAAAGGTATAGTTGGTCATGTACAATTTGCTGTGTTGAACTTTGCCTATAACATACAAGAGGAATACAATAATATAATTTATTTGAAAGTCTCTAGGCTTCCTTTACCAGGAAAAAGAGTAAGAATATTGAAATGTTAAAATGATGTATTGAAAAACGGTTAAAATGTGAAAGAGACACGAATTTCAAAAAGGCAATAGCCTTGTAATCATAAATGTACGAGTATATAAGTCGATTTCATCATCTCTTTTATGTATCTTAGCTGCTTTGAGCTATTTGTATTGACATCTTTGTAAGAGCAAAAAGTTCAAATTTCTATACTTTTGAGTAATAAAGGTGTATTTGCGGGCATTATAGGCATAAGCTTCTTTTACGCTTTTAGTAAATATAAGTTAAAAGTGAATTGAAGAACGTCTGAGCTGACAGTACACATCAAAATTCATTAGAACATGGTTGGTGAGACATACTACACGTCACAAAGCACAATTTAACCCATAATATCTGTTGGCGGCGAGCTTCTGTAATAAATTATTACAGGTGGTACAATCAACTTTTTAATTTGAATTAAATACCTTTAGGGCAATTTGATAATCATTTTATTTCTCCAGACTTTCCATAGCGGACCCATCGTTTTAATGAGAGTGGATGAGGATTGCTGATTTTCGATCAAAAGTACTTTGTAAAAAAATGTACGCGATTTTGAGTAAGAGTCGACTGTTTTGCCAAATAATTTTTATCAGTTATAAAAAATACAATAAAATAGTGCTGCGGCAGACAGAGATTATTATAAAATTGTTACTGTCGCATAGCGACTACTCTCTACTCAGTTCGTGTGTATCGCTTACCCGATAAACCTAACAAAAAATATTCAATACATATATATATACAAGATAATGCTGTTCCTCCAGCATAAAAAATCCAATTTTCAGCATTGGATTACATACAGGGTTAATAAGCCATCAAATTAGATTAACTTATATTATTTTAACAAGACGAAATCATTGAGCTTTCTATATTACATTCCCTTGCCAAAAAAAAAATTGAACAAAAAGAATCAGCCGAACAATACACACCACCGCCGCCAAAAACATCACAGCCGTTCCACTAAACAGCAACAACAACAAAATATATAAAGAACGACTTTATGATCAACGATTTGTTATTTTTCGCATCTTACGTCTTATTGTTTTCGCGCTGTTATACTGTAACGGTTGGTTGCGTGGTTTGGTTTGGTTTGGTTTGGTGCGGCAGAATGATAATCAGATTCTGAATTATTATGACTCTCAAATGACGCATAAATAAGTGAACTTAATTGAAAAGTAATTGTTGATGAAGAATGTTTTATTTTATTTTTTGCACCATCATGATTATCTTATTAAAAAATTGTAAATTTTTTTTTTTATTGATACAGTTAATCCAATAAATTTAAAATCATCTTTGAGTATACCAAACGATATATAAGAGTTATAGACCCATCTTTGCAGCGACTTGTCTGTGCGTATATCGTATAGATAAATAGAAAATCGTTATTTATTAAAATAAAATAAAACTAGAAAATGAAGAAAATTTACTATTCATCCTTTCCCTCATCGCAACATTTTTTTGGTTTTTGTTTTTATCTCTGCGTACAAAGAATTTCCTCGCTATATATGGCTGGTGGTATATAGTGCGGAATATATGGTTGAATTGTATAAATAAATATAAAAATATTATAAGCCTTGGAAAATTGTTACGAAAAAAAAAAAATTAAGGAAAATACACACATAGATTTTCCTCATATACTCGTACATACATTTTCCGTACACTAATATATGGAAGAATATATAAATTTTTTATTTTTATTATACGAACATAGACGGGGTTGGTTGGTTTTGGAATTTTATGTGATAATGGTATCGCTACACAAAATATATAAAAAATCGGAAAATCGGAAAATTTGTCAAAAAAATACTAGAGAATCGAATATCTTGTTGTTGCTGTTTTCATTTTCAATCAATCATTGATAATCATAAAAGAAAATATTTGGTTTGGGCTATATTATGGCTGATGCCGCTTCTTCGCCTTGAATTGATCGGAAGCAATTTTCTCGATGTGAATAAATAGTATTTTGATGGAATTAAATTTGGATATTGTTGAAATTTAATTATCTTGAAATAGAAATTTAATATTATTGTCTATCGTACTATTTAGCTGGTAGGCTCTCCTGTATATATATGCTGAATACGATATCATCAAATGTTATATATGTTATTTTGGTTTGAACATATCGATTTACTATCAATATTGATTATTATTAATATACGTATTTTGATAAGACATTGAATGATGTAAAATGAAGGAAAATTGAAAGAACAACTTAAAATCATAACACGCCTCCTTTTTCCATTCTTCCGCCGGTTCTTTTTTCCTTCAATGGATTAAGATTACATGGTACACGAGAGTAACATACAAAAAAATGTAAATAAGATTTTTATAAGAAACCGGGTGGTTGGTTGTTCCCGCATATTCTACATATTTGTTTACCATGTGGCGGAGATGGGGGTTTCTTCTGGTTTTGAAGGACGTTTATATATAACCATTTTCTGTTGTATAAAATTTCTTTTATGATATCAGTGTTTCGTAACCTTTGGCTTTATGAAACATTTACGGCGTCTAGTAAAGATATGCTAAATTGAAAATTTGTTCATAAAATTTTGATTTTAATAATAAGATTTCATAATTCGGTATAGAAACTGTTACAGGATGGGTACTGCCATCCTGCACACCGTGATTACAGAAATTTAACACAAATAATAATAAAAAAAACCTGGAGTTCCAACGAAATTCGTTGGCCGGAACTTGAGGAACGAACAAAGAATATCATAACCCGAGAGAGGTGCCTTGGTGCGCGCATCCATTCGAATTCAAACTTTTCAAAGCCTTGGTTTCGAAATCGAATTCGGGCACCAAGGGACCAACAACAAACACTACGCCGACACAGATGAGAGTCTCCGCTCCCATCATACCATACCGATAAAGTTAGCAATTCATTTTTTAAGCAACGTCGAGGAAACGGAAGCCAAAATGAGGTAAGAAAAAAGCAATCAAAAAGAAATAAAAACAAATGAAACAAAAAGAAATATTGAGACGAGACCAATGCGCTCCGAGCGCACGACATACACCCGCTGTGCGGCACTCGATTACACATTTCATAAACAAATCGAATACTTAAACAATGTGAAAATTTGAAAATATGCTGTTAAATAAAATTTTGTTAAATTTACCAAATAAAATAAATAAAATCAATAACCGAAAAATTTAAATTAACAAAAAAATCATACCTTTGACCTCAGGAAAGGTCACCCTGAAGGGTTGCTGCGGCGTCCTTGCGGCCGAATGCGCTGAAACCATTGGGCACGGGCTCACCAAAACCCGTCTGTATCAACTATTGGTCGGCAACCTTTTTGCCTTTGGAAACCGTCTTATGAAGAATGGCCTCAACTGGCCACCCGTAATAAATATATTTACGGTGGGCGTACTTCGCCTTAACTGTAAGTTTGGCCTTGATCGACCAGTAACCCAAAATGATGTCTCCCCAACCGTAAATATAAAAGTTTGACCTTGAGCGGCCCCCGAGTTGTCTCAACAAAACCGCGTGTGAATAATGATATTGTCTCAATTGACCGCCTTTAAATAAAATGTGGCCTCGTAACTATTGCGGTACTTTCCATTTTATAATCGAACACAATCGTCGTGTGTCCTTCGCCTTGATTTAAAAACAAATGAGTGGCCTCAACTGGCCACCTGTTGAAAATATATGCACCACTCGTTAAATTATATGGCACCCTTTAAATTATATGGCACCCGTTAAAAATAATGAAGCGCTTGTAGATAATTTCTGTACTCGTTGATTTAAGGTCACATGGGCGGCTTTCGCCAACATATCTTATGTGTATCTATATATATATATATTTATATATATATATATATATATATATATATATGTACAGTAAATGCTCGATTTGTGCAACACATTAAAAACCAAGCCAATTGCAACGAGCGAACATGGCGCATCTATCGAACTAATGTAAAAAACGTCATTTAAAGTTCTCCATTTAGCAGAAACGATCTCTTAAATAGTAAGAGATCTTTATGTGCAAAATAGTAAATACATTTTTGCAAAATAGTAAATACAAAATTATTTAACAATACATGTACAAAATTTATAGTCATGCATATCCATATTAAAAAAAAACAAATGAACAGAAAAGTAACTTTTCCTAGACATCGCACTCATTCTTGCTTTATACATAAACTATTAAAAAGAAACACAAGGAGCCAGAGGCCCTATTCCTGAATACGATACGAAAACGAAAGAACAAGATTCTTTTTCAATTTTAAATAAGAATCGTACGAATCTGATTCAATTCAAATATGAATCTTGTATTTTCGTTTTCGTATCGTATTCAGAAATAGGACCGCAGGAATAGGGCAACAGAAGTCAGAAAATTGAGAGATGGTAATACATATATATGAACGTAAATTTTTACACCTACTTATTATATAGATATTCATTTAACAGCGTTCTCCAAACATTTTCAATACTTTTTCGGCTAGTAAAAACAAAATGTTGCAATTATCGAACTCAAAACAATAAAAATAGTGCATTTACCAAAATTTTAGGTTTCTTTTCTTGATTTGCACTTATCGAAATTTGCAAGAAGCAAATGTTGCACAAATCGAGCATTTACTGTATATATATATATATATATATATATATATATATATATATATATATATATACATATATATATACATATATATATATATATATATATATATATATATATATATATATATATATATATATATATATATATATATATATATATATATATATATATATATATATATATATATATTTATATATATATATATATATATATATATATATATATATATATATATATATATATATATATATATATATATATATATATATATATATATATATATATATATATATATATATATATATATATATATATATATATATATATATATTTTATATAAAACTCCCACAAACTACCAATTCAAATTATATCTTAGTTTAGTATTTTTTTATTTTATTTTTAGTTTCAACGGTCAACAATTTAACTGTTTGAGGGTTCACCACTAATACAAAAACTATATTTTTCTTGTCGCGTGATTATTATCGAAAAAAATTATTTTATTTCACATCAAAATAGATTTACAATATTACCAAAAAAAAATCAAAAAAAAAAACTAGACACATCTGTCGTTACAAAATAAACTAGACTGCCCAATACAAAAAAATCGTTCTTAACCTATTTCATCCCATAACTATTTTATATTTATACGCCTGTGTTCCCAGAACTTTTTTTGCTCGTGATTGTAATGATGCATTGTTATATGACTTTATGGTACCTTAGAAGGTTGGAAACGCAAAAATTTATCTGAAACAAAACCAATTGGTGGAAATACGGCCATGGTCGAAAACGATCGTTTGGGATAATACAAAATAAATTTTTACTTTGGTTTATTTCATAAAATATTAAATTTAACTTTGATTTATTTCAAAAAATTATAACAAAAAATATCACATTCATTTTATTAAAGCTTAAAAATAAAAATCAGTTTTAATATTTCAAAATATTCTTCATAACAATAACATGTCGTCGTCTCACTTGTGGAAATCTAGAAAACATTTATTATGCAAAGAAACATTGCAACTACCGCCCATTGTTATTGTCCTATATTTGCAAAAGGCACAAGTTCTCCGTTTTTGACCAGTTATAGCTAAGTGCTGCTCTGCAGTTTTTTGAATTTCACTTCTTCGTCCGGCTCTATAAGGACCAGCTTTTTGTCTCTCTTTTCCGTATTTAATACACAAATCATAAGCGATTTCTCTAATAAATTGTCAATGTTGTCTAGTTTTGAGCCATATTGTCTGCTGAGTAACCAAGCATTATTTAAACTGACGTCTATTACCCAAAAAATAAGTGGTATGTACCATTTTTTACCTCTGAATGAAATTGGGTATCTCGAAATAAGGTTGTCCATTTGATCGACCCCTCCCATGTACTTGTTGTACATATTAACACAGTGAGGTTGTGGAATTTCAACCCTTTTTCTTGCTCTTACAGAATATCTTAGTGCTTTTTTCAATGGCTCTACTCCGTATTGGTTTGACAGCATCATGACCACACTGTTATCCATCCACTTTACGGCTACTATGTTATTGGCCTTGTCTATAACAGAATCGATAGCTCCTCTTTCTTTTCGTTTCATTTCTTTGGATGATTCTATGGGGCACTTATCAGTTCGATTTTTAACGAACAGTTCCGGTCCCTTTTATTCCTTTTTCGGTAAGTATATCTAAAAGCTTAGTACTCGTGAAAAAATTATCAAAATAGTAGGAAAAACGCAGATCTAGAAACAATTTTGCGACGAAATCGACAAACTTCAAAATAATAGTTTCTCCTAATCCAAATACTTTTGCTACATCTGGTTTCTGATCTAGTTGTTTTCCATGATACAAATCGAATTAAATGCAGTAACCAAATTTAGTTGCCAGTGACCACGCCTTATAGCCAAAACGAATTGGTTTCCCCCTGATGAATTGTTTACATGGGTGTCGTCCGTAGTACCGAATCATCGATTCATCAATTGACAAATTAGCCTCAATTGGAGCATATTTAGCAAAATTTTCGTTTATTTTAGTGACTAGTGGCCGAATTTTTCCATATTTGTCATTTTTGTCCAATTTACTGTTGTCACAAACATGTAAATGACGAAAATATCATCGAATCTGTTTCGACGCATTGTTTCTAATACCAATTTATTATTCGAATCGTTTCGATTTTCCCAGAACATTCTACGTCGGCTTGGTACCATATAGCCAGATATAATCAAAATATCAATAAACGCATACATTTCCGAAGTATCCACATTCAAATTAATATTTTTTTGTGCTGCATACAAAGATGAATATTTGGCTTTCTCTTCAATTATGTCTTGCGTTAAAAATAACGAGAAGAACTCTATTGGTGAGGTTGAATCCCAAAAAGTTAATGGAGGAGGAAATGATCCTTCCCAAATTGATTCGTCAATTTGTAATTCTGCAATGTCTCCTTTGCACCAATGTCGAGTTTTTTCCGCTTGTTTGTTTGTTTATATGTCACATTGGTGGCATTGCCATCATTTTCATTCCTAGTCTCTCTTTCTGAATGATTATCCTCTTTATTTTTAGAAGAACATTCGGCTTCCATATTTAGTTGCTTGGATGGTAAATTATCTAAAAGTACTTCTTCTTCATCTCCTGAGTCTTCATCTGTAATTACTTGATCATCTGGCGGCAGTATAAATATCGTATCTGGTGGTTCTAAATCATCAGCACGTTCCAGTTCTTCCATAATTTGAGCCAGTGTCAAAGGTTTTTTCCTTAAAAAATAAAACAAATATATTTATACTGTATATCCCAAACGGTCGAAAACGACCAACGTAGTTTTGACTCAATAGAACGTCAGTATTGCTAATTATTTTTAATTTTATTTTTCGTATTATTTTACTGTTAATTATTATAAATCTAATTTAATTCTGTTTTGTTTATTTTTATTGTACAGTTAAAAAACTTACCAGTAATTAGAATCATCGATTTCTTACAAAAATATTACACCATTCTATATCGTTCAAAATTCCAACACAGACTAAAAAAACAGTAATTTCTTCAACGAAATGTTTTTTAAACTATATACGAACCATACAAAACCAGTTTTGTCTGTATTCGTGTTATAATAACCGAGAAAAAATTAAAAATAGCGCAAGGTCGTTTTCGACGGTTTGGGTTAATAGTACCTTTGGTCGTTTTCGACCGTTTGGGTTGAAATAGGTTAATAATTATTGAGGCTTAAAATTATATAGCATTTTTTTCTAAACCAAAAATCAAAACTCGACTTTATAAAATCAAAAACGAAACTCTAACTAGAAAAATTCGCGCACCACATAGCGACGCGCAAAATACTCCAGAAGAATCTTTTTCCTTCTTTGTTTTTCGTTCAATTCGCATTGATGGAAACGAGAAACATATAAGAAAAAACATTCATCTAGAGTGTATTGTTTCGCGCACAACCGGTGCACATTGGGCTCGCTCTCCAATTTATTCGACAACCGCACGGCAGAGAGATAAACACGAATTTGACATACGTCATGCCACACAACAAACATTGAGCAACTCCTCAGACTCAAACCTATTGTTGGGTTTTATTTTTTTTTATAAAAAAATTTAGAATAGGTGGGTTTGTCATCGGCAAAATGACATAAATCATTCTACCAAAATTATTCAGTACCGCAAAAACGAATATTTGTTAGGACCAACAGAGTCGTAACAAAACATACTAATTTGCATGTGATATTGGTAATAAATCAACGCAAAACTCTTTTTAAATTACTTTGAACGCATTAATCTGGAGGTTTGCAATTGCAAATCGGTATACCAGAAACATTTTAATAGTATGTATTATGTAATACATAGGAATTTACAACTAAACAAACAGGGCATTACTCGCCCGGACAATACATCACGATCACTCCCTCTAGCCAATACTCTCCAGTCTCTATTCCCCACCGATAATTATGCCCCGCCATTACCGCGACCACCCCCCCCCCTCCCCCGCCATTACTTCACGTACCAACTGTCGTTACCGCTCCATCACCACTACCGCCGGTCATTTTTCCCAAAACATTATGCCCTCTGTCGTCATTACCACCATTAAAGGTAAACAAGTCGATAATATTCTATACTACTAGTATATTATCGACCACTGTGCCAACGATGCTTGCTTCCAGAACACAAATTTCCATGTAATAAAATTTGGGAAATTTGAACCACAGCCTGCTTCATAGCAGTACACATGCAGTACGCAAACTTTTGCATCAGAAAACATAAAACCGGTTAATACAAACATACAAGTAACATTTTACGGATTCGCAAGTGTATCTTACTATAAGAACCGCCTTAGTGACAGAGTTAGTGAAGTGTGTCAAGCAATCCTCATTCCAGAAGCAGCCTAAATGAGAGACTGAAACTGAAAATACCAGAACGCATGCAGAAATCAGTGTGAAAGCATAAAGTCATTAGCATCCAATAACCTTACACAGAATATGACAGAGCAGCCTCTAGACCCATGAAGCTTTCCGCATCTGAAGCTTCTCCTTTGACTTTCTATGTCACCTGGCTCTACATTTGACTGTTGTAATTTTTTGAATTTAATGGCTTTGCGTTAATTTCCTCAACTCCTCTCTTATTATTTCCTTTACCTCCATCATATCGTCCGAATCCAGCTTGCACTACCTTATTGAACAAGTGCTAACAAAATCGTCTACTGCTAGTCCACTCAACTCATCTGCAGGTACATTGTCGTGAAAATGACGTGCCAATTTCTTAACCTCTTTTTCTAGAACTTGCAGGCACTCTCCACGTAGATGTTGAATTTTGAATAATTTTGTAATTTGATTGCCCATATCCTAGTTCCAGCTCAGTTATGCGCTGATATCTATTTTCTTTTCCGGGTACAGTTTGCAAGACATCAGCAGGTTTCTCAGGAACAGCCAAAATGAGATCATTGAGAGACTCTCCCTAACACCTCAAAATTCTTAAAAGAGAGCTCGCCATTGGATGTCGGTCGCTCTAAATTTCATCTTTTGGCCACTTCCAATCGTTTGCAAGGTGTGTTTCAATGCTGGCATCCAATTGCCTAATTTTATTTGTAAGCTCCTGCCTGATTTTTCCTCCAAAATTTTTGAGCTGGTCGTCGAGTTTGTTTCCAAGAGGTTTTATTTCTCCCCTTAGCTCTTTAACTTAAAGATACTGGATGTACTGGTTGATCTAATTTGGCGCCTTGCTCAGTAAGGAGTTGTTTGAATCTAGTGTCTATTCCCTTTAGTGGAAGGATATGGACCGATTTTGATTTAAACCAGTTTTGTTACAAATTTAATTTGGCATCCTTTTGCATTTCCAGTGAACTGATTTTCACCAAATTTCATTGGACCTCCTAATTTATGAAAAAAGTTGATGTGTGAGGCTGTAGAGAGAACACAGCTAACAGACACCACCTCGAAAACCAGTTAAGCAACGGCTTAGCTCTATTAAATTTAAAGAATTCGCGGTTTGGTTTTAATCAAATTGGCTATATTCATAGTACAAATCTGAGCGCCATACTATTTGTTTGAGAAAGGTCTTTGTTCCATCCAATTTACTCATTTGTCAAAATCACAATTTTCTAGAAGCATGTACAAAATTTATATAAGATTCCATTTCCTCCGTTTGAGCCGATATTTTTTTCTTAATAGGGAACCGTATCCCATCTGAGAACCCCTTAAATAAATTTTCCCAGATTAAGAACGACTCCATTTGATTCCTCGGCATTTGCTTCACCAATTTTTCTCACAATCGTGCTCCCGAAGTAAAAATTAAATAAGGTGACCAGTTCCGCACCAAACGACATCAAAATAAATTGAGGTGGATTAAAATGTAAAAAGACCAGGGTCAAAACATTAATTAGGTATAGAATTCTACAAATAAATATTGTTACTCATAACAACCAACTTTTCAAAAAGATGCGAGTAGTGCAACCATATTATGTCAAAGTAACGCAACCAACATAACACGAAGCAACTTGTTGCAAAATAATACATAAACGCACAATGTGGTGCAACATCACATCACATGGTACAACATGGTACACATGACGCAACCTGCGGTGTTATATCTAGCAACATCCCACTCTATGATGCAACATTAAGCATGGTGCAATATGACGCAATTTGATGCTATATTACACCTCACAACATAGTGTAACATAATGCCACATTGTGAAACATCACGCAAAATGGTACAACATCATGCAATTATAGAAATCAGAATTCTTTGTAATCATTTCCTTCCATTCGAAAATCTTGTCCCGCCAAATTTTAACACAATACTCAAAGCCAAATAAAGTGTTAAAAGAAGGCCCCAAGCCAACATCAAGCAACATGCTGCATCATCACGCAACATGGTGCAATATGACTAAACATGATGCCACATCTATCCGACATCCTTATGAAGGGGAATTATAAATGAATTATCCAGAAATCAGAACTCATTTTTTTCGTTTTATTGCATTCGAAAACCCTGTCCCCTACCGAATAAGCCTCTAAATAAATTTTTCCCCAATTACAAACCCATCAAAATCGGTTCCAGAAATCTTTACCAATCGCAATTGATTCCTGTCAATTGAAAACTCCCCTTCGACATTTTTTATCAAAATCGTACGAGTAAATAAAATAAAAACAAGACCCAGCCTAACCGGATGAACCAGGGTCCAAATGAGATAAACACGTTTATTTTGGCCAAATTGGGAATTCAGGGTGTTTAGGACAGCCAAATTTGTATTAATCTTCCACAAATCATATGTACAGTTTTCCAAAATTTCCCGGGGAAATACTATAATCCGCGTCTCTAGTAGGCGTTTATTTAGCGATACTTCTTTAGATTGAGAGATACTTCTTTATTAAGAGATGGTCAAACCCCTAATGGGGTGTAAAATTAAAGAGACGGACTATAACTTAACCATTAAAGTAAAATAAGTATAATTTTATAATGAATATTTTTATTTAATCAAGGAACTAGAGCAGCAACAAAATACACATTCATTATTTTTTATGTAAATATCTCCTTCACATTCTAAATGGATGGCCCGATCACACGAAATACATTCTAGTTTAGGCGTCGTTATGCCCAATTCTCCAAAACACGCCAAACAGTTGTTTTCCATTGACTCAGTATTTCTGGAAATAATCTCCTTCAGAAGAAAGCGACAGTTAGCCAAAGCTGCTACTTGCCAAAGTTAGTACTTTTTCAAACGATAATTGCACAAGTTTTTATTTTGCACCAAAGGGCATTTATTTTGTATCAAAGGGTAGAGGAAATGGAGCAATTTTTGTTCACTATAGCTACAATTCCAACCTTAATTTAAGAAATACTTAAGAATTAAGAAGTATTTAAAAATTGTATTCTACAAGAAATAAAATAGTTTGAAAAAGTACTAACATTTTATATTTAACATATCGCATTTTCTACAAGAAATATCCTTTGATACAAACGTGTAAAATTGGTTTAGTTTCAAAAATATCTTTTGTTTTTCGTATAGTTTGAAAATATCTTTTGTTTCTCGTTACGTTCACAGTGTTGAAGTCTAATAAATTTTGTGTGCATAGTTTTAGCGATTCGAGAGTTCTTGTGTTCAGTTTTATTTTTTTGTGGTTATTAGTGTGAAAGTCAATTACTGTTAATCAGCGGATATCGCGAAAATTTTGTTATACACACTCTAAAAGTTGTAGTGTTCTTGTGAAACAAACTGTAAAGTTGTAGTGTCTTTTTAAATACAAACTGTAAAGTTGTAGTACAGTGTCTTTTCAAATACAAACTGTAAAGTTATAGTGTCGTTATAAATAGAAACTAGTCTAACTAACTTTTAGTGTGTAAAAACTATAGTATTTATAAGTGACATCTTTTAATCTGTACTTAGTTTCAAGTTGTCTAAAGTTTATTTAAGTAATTTATTATTAAAAATTGGTTTAGTCGTCAAAAATGGCAAAACTTACGAGGCCTTCATTTTATAAACGAAAATGTTTCAATTTAAGATCTATTGAAACTAAATTGTTACCGGTTTTATTTGAAATATTCGGTGATGATCTGATAAACGTTATATTGTCAAAAATCAAATCTTCCATTTTAAACACAATATGTAACAAAATAAAAATCAACAACACTGCAACTATTCGAAGGCGAGTTTATGATTTATGGAGGAAATATATTACTAAACCAGAAATATTAAAAATTCACAATAAAGAACCTCAAAAGTGCCAAATCAATGCCGGATGTTCATATGAATCATATCACTAAATTAAAATTTGTAAATCGTGAAACCATCAAGGAATGTTCTGAAAGTGACGCGCCTTTTACGAAAAATCCAGGAAATTTAGAAAATTCAGAACAACAGCCACTTTTCAATGAAGAGTTTGGTTTAAATCTAGATGGCAATTCAATAAAATATCAAAGATCATTGAGCACGAATTCAAACGAATTATGTAAATCAATAAATTACGAACAGAGTAGTTTATCAAATTTTGCTTTAGAAGAAATTTCAATTGTGTTTGAAGAACCCAGGATTGACTCCTGGGTGAATAGAGGTTGCATGAATGTAAAAATAGATTTAACGAAATCTTGGTCGAATGAAGATGTTCGAGATTCAATCCGAAATCCTCTTACTTCAGCTAATCATTCGTGCGTTTTATTTTTTCGTTCTTTAAATTTTAACAAAAAAATAACTCAATTACACAATACGTAAAGTGTAAGTATACTACAACACACAACCAAAAATTTAAATTTGAAATCAATAACCAAATGATGATGAAAATATATACCTATGGAGCAGACGTAAAACATCACGGAGAAATAAAGGAATTTGTACAACTTCGAGGTGCGGAAAGAGAAATCGTTCAAAGTGAACTGGAGAAAACCCACGCTTATGCTCTAAGTGTGCAAAAAATAAAAAATATAGACGTAGAACTCCTTCAAACAGGCAACGGAGAGAAAATTGTTTTCGGATTTTGTAGGGGCAATCCACTTTCCATGGAACGGTATAAATGTAGTGGCCTTGCGATTCGTTCCCTTGTTTGTAGAAGTGTGTGTGCGGCGGCCAGAAATAGTTTCACCAAAAAAAACTGTGATTTAAATGTATAATAAACTTGTAGGATAATTAATAAAACTTAAAATAATTTATTTTGATATGTTACAGTTTATTGAGTTTTTTTTATAATTTTAATTGGTTTAATAATTTTACGACTGAATAGCAAGCCGCACACAAAATGAATGAAATAAATTTTCCGTCGTTTTTGGAATGTCATATTTGTTCTAAAAGGTTGTGGTACTAATTGTCGTTCCACAGTGTGGAATGTAATTTAACTGCACGCAACCCAACTTTCATTACGTTTTGGTGTAGTTGTGAACGAATGTGACGTATTACAAAAATGTCGGAATGTTTACAATTTTACATTGGTAAGTTTGCTAAATATTAACAATAATTAATTTGATTCTAAGTTAATGATTTTTGCTTAATTCTAGGAATATTTACATATAAATTAAGATAATTGCATCTATATGCAGCATCATAACATAATTATAATGGTAAGTATAATGATAATAACAATGATGAATTGCAAATAATGAATTGCTCCGAATAAATAACCCTGTGATGTCGGTAGGTATAATGTGTTCCAGGTTGAGACTTTTACGGTAAGTACTCGTATATATGTTTCAGATTGAAATCACCGTGGGCATGAACAGATTTAATAAAAGGATGTGAATTAATCGATCTCTTGTATCGTGTTGATAGTCAACCAGCGGAAGACATATATATACAATCATCAAGAAATCCATTACATGTAATTCTAATGAGAGACTCAACTATAAAATTGTGAACTGACAAAAATGTAGTTCTACATGTAGATGCAACTGGCAGTTTAGTTCGTACACCGAAGTGCTGCGGAATTCATAAGTTATCGAGGATTTACTACTACGCGTGCGTAACAAGGATAAATGGCATTATTATGCCTATTGCTGAGTACATAACCAATGAACATGATGTTGATTCTTTAACAACGTTTTCAAAGATATAAAGAAAGTTATACGGCGCCAAAATCCTAAAGTTAAAATTCCTAAAGTTTTTATCACAGATTGGTCCTGGGTGTTTATAAATGCTATTTTGCTCGATATGAATTGCATGAATATAAAGCAATATTTAAAAGTATCGTATGAAATTATTACAAACAACTGCAAAAAAGGGGAGCTTTGTGGTGTGTTTATATGCTGCTCTCATTTTGCAGCCATAATAATTCGGCAGATAAAAATAAGATAACAAATTGTCCTTATAAACTAAAAGAACACTTGATGATTATTATCTTTTTAATAATTCACAGTCAATCATTGCAAGATATTGATGAATATTTTGAAATATATTGTAAACTATGCTGCTCAAAACATCAAAATGTTCAGTTTATACAAGCAATGCATAAACTAGAAGAAAAAATAAAATCTAAGCTACATTTTGCAAATGATATTATCTCAGCTGATAAAAGCGAACCGAATACTCTAGAGGATGATGACATGATCAACGAACTTTTTGATACAAACTTAGACGATACGCTATACTTTTTAAGATATAACACAATCTTTAATAAAATCATAAATGACATAGCTGTTATCGATAAAGAAGGTATTACCAATAATTTATATTGCCCAATATTTATAAATTTCGTAGTGAAGAAATACATGAAATATCTTCCTTTATGGAGTACTGTATTCCTACGAAAATTTGGAGTTGATTCAAGAGTGTCGAATGCGGTGGTTGAAAGCTGGTTTAACCTGCTAAATAACAATTTAATTGACAAATTGCATTTGAAGCTAGGAAGGTTTGTGGATGAATTGCGGGAAATAACATTACGACTTCAAAAATTAGCAATATGTGCAAATCATCTTCAGCCAAGACAGAAACCAAAAAAAACAAATGCTCCTCGTACACTTCAGGCGAATTTAGCTAACACTCCGTTGAGAATTATGGGTGATGAACAAAATTCTTACGATCCAACTTTAGAAGAATCATGGTATAAGAAACCGAAAAAGGGAACGGCAAAATATGCAGGAAAATTAGCAACGTTTGTTTCCACCAAAACAAATAAACTTTGGTAGACCAGCGAGATCGGAAAACTTTATAAAAAAATGTCTGATTTGAATTTAAATGTGATAGTGTTTCAATTTCACTTCAATGATTTATGGTGTTCTTTATATAACGAATGTTATAATTCTTTAAACAATCACAGCTTTTTAACAACAGAACTTGTCTATGTAGCAATAAGCATATTAACAAACGGACTTAATTCAGTATGTTTTGACCATTATCAAGTGTCAAAAATTTTGCGTGATAACCATAAAGGTGTAAATGCGAAAACACAAAAGCAGATAAATTTATGTCATAAATACAGATTTGCTATTTTCCCAATCTGTGACTCGAGTAATTGGACATTAGCCATCATAGATTTCCAGATTTTTAAAATTGTTACGTATGATCCTTTGAATCCAGTAAGACGTCTGTTCCAAATTGGTAACAAAATAAAAAAATTTGTAAATGAAATTTATAAATTTTTTGGGAGAGATATTCGACAATTTGAAATTATTTCAAAACCTACTTTGCCTCACCAAAACGACGGCTTTAATTGTGGACCTCTCGTTATATATGCAGCGGGACACTTAATTGCAGGGAAACATGTTATTGAATTACATTTGGAAGATCTAGAAGTGAGCAATACAGCGTTGGCTAACTCTCGCCTTCTTCTGAAGGAGATTATTTACAGAAATACTGAGTCAATGGAAAACAACTGTTTGGCGTGTTTTGGAGAATTGGGTATAACGACGCCTAAACTAAAATGTATTTCGTGTGATCGGGCCCTCCATTTAGAATGTGAAGGAGATATTTACATAAAAAATGATGAATGTGTATTTTGTTGCTGCTCTAGTTCCTTCATTAAATAAATAAAAATATTCAGTAAAAAATTAAAAGGTCGTGCTTAAAATTCAGGTTCGCTTCATGGAGATAAGTATGGTAACGAAGGTTGACAAACAATGAAAAGTGCAATGATAGTAAACCGATGCACTCGATAGTACATACGACTATAATCCCTTTACACCTCTGATATGCTAACTTTAAAACTTCTTATCTTATTCGGAAGCTGACAGTCAACTTCGTTCCGATAAAAATTGAAAGATGTATTGGCAGAGTACGAAGTTTAAAGGAATTTCAATTGAAATTTTGGATTATTTTGGGTGACATCCAGACACCAGCTTCACATCGAGGTGAGGGTACCAAGACGTTCGTAGCTTGCTTTCGCCCTAAATAAACATTGCATTTTTTAAATAAAAAAATTTGGTCGTCTCATTAGACTGCAGTGACCAACTACAAAATATCAAAAAAACTTTAAACTTACATATCAAATCGCGATGCCTTCGTAACTTCTCGAAATGCGCAGCGAATAATAATAATTTTTGACTTTGGTCTTCAACGTTAACCAGCGGGTCGGAAATCAATTTACCATATAGATTAAAACATCCTGCTATTGATGTTAAATTTTGATGTTGTCATTTATATCTGAGTTAGGTCGCATCGCTACCATCAAATCATGTTTTTAAGGAGCATGGCTTAAAAAATCGTTAATATTTAAATTTTTCAAAAATTTACTATCTGAAACTAAATTGTTGTTTCTGTAAATAACAACAATACACACACAATTTTTTTTTTTTATATATTTTCGGTCCAAACTCAAATGTCATATAAATATATGATATATACGAGTACATACTATATAATACTATATCCTTTCAACATAATATATTATTTTAAATTACTGAAACAGTATTCGAGTCACATTTATCAAAATAGTAATAATGATAGTAGTAATAATTTATTTCCCAGTATATGTATAATTTAATGAAGCTTGAAAAATTCAATTTTCTTACAAAATACCCCCAAAAATGGCAAAAAATATATTCGTACCCAGGCAACTTTTAAATTTCACCGTACACACAAAACATATCAAATGTAGATCTTCTCATGATAGACACACACGACTATACAAACATTTCTAAACGATTTGATATATTCTATTAAAGTAATTTTATTAAAGCAGTAAAATCGGCCCAAATCTCCTTATTTTTATCTATCCTCATTTCCGTTTCAATATAATATGTGTGTATACATCCTTAGTCGAAAACGGGAAAACGAAATTCAGAACATAATCAGTTCAACGGAATCTACCCGAACCAAATAAAATTAGACACAAATACTAAAAACCTCTCAAATTTTATTATATATACTGAGCGCTACTCCTGTTCATCTTCTAATTTTTTTTTCGTTATTTCGTTTATTATATAAGGATATTCCGAACCAAAAAAAAATTCGTTTTAATTTTTTCCTAATATTTTTGTAACACGCCAAAAAATATCAAATTTATCAATCAAAAACAATCTCTCTAACCTCTAAACTCCCTTTTCACATTTTGTGTGTATATATTTCTGCCGATATAATAAATAAAGTGACGTCATTTACAAGAAGACAAACCCTAATCAAAAAAGGAGATTTTCATATACTCGTACACGAGTATACATGGTGAGTGTATATATATCGAGAAAATCATATTTATGTATAAGAAGTGTCATCTTATAAATAAAAATATAGGAATTAACAACCTATATATACCAGAGTGTAGGCCAACCTAAAAACATATACGAAGACAAAAATGATAATGATTTCGCTCGGAATGGTTAAAGGATATGTGCCGACATTCAACATATTAAGTTACGGAAATATCTTTAAATTTTCTGGTGAACAGACGGATGTTTGGTTTTGTATGCCAATTGATTTTCATTTTTGTACCGGAAAATTGTGTACACACCAAACAAGACCATCAACTTCTATCTAGCATTTTACTCGTATACAACGTTCGTGTATACGTTAATTTGCTTGTTTCGAGTACTTTGGGTATTGTACACCATGTCGTACAGTTAGAGCACCATGTACAGGAGGATATCAATGTTTTGAGTTTATCGGAATTTTAAAAATATTTTTTTTTTGTCTATTCCTCCTAAGTATTTTTAGTCATTAAATATTTATTTAACATAACATATTTTGAAACAAGGACGAATGTTTGATAAAATATCATCGTATCTTTTACGTATATGTTTTATATTTACGGATCCTATCCAATTCGATTTTAATACATATTACACATAGGATCGAATATTTATTTATACGTAATACACATACCCGTAATTCATATGAACGAGTACGAGGACATACGATACATATTTTTTGTTTGAGGAACATTTTTATGTAAGGATACAATGATAAATAGCATTTTTCGAATTTTTTAAAGTTGTGAGACATGAAGATGACGATGTTTCGATAGATGGCAATTAATTATATTGGTATGGGGACTAAAAAGGCATTTTTTGTTCATTAAATTGACTAACTTTTGATTTTGTACGACTAAATGAGAGATACGAGCAAAACATAACTACAAAAACTTTATCTTGACAGCAAGGACATTTGTGGATTATTAAAAATTGAGAAGAAATCACCTTGTTAAAGTTAGGCGATTGCTTGCACATTCAAATAAAAGGTCTTAATGATACTCACACCTGGAAAATATTTCAGGTTAATTTTCATGTGGGAAGTCCGGGAAAAGTCGATTGAATATCTCTCTCTTTCTTTCCTTCTGGCACTATATCCCATCAAGGGATTTGGCCGCCTCGAATGAGGTTTCATAATCATATTTTCATTTCGGATAATGAGTGATTAATTCATTGACCCTAAGCCAGCCGTGAATTTTTTTCCTTTTCACAACCGGGAATCGAACCCGGGACATGCGGTCGCTGGTGCAAGCATGCTGACCACTTTGCCACCGGGGTGGCAAATATATTTCGCACGAATATATCGCACACACGCATTTGAAATATTCTAAAAATTGACCATTTAAAGTGTCATGGTTAAAAAAAGACTCAAATGAATTGACTGTATTATGCTCAACCCTTCACACCTGGAAAAAATTTCAAGTCAATTTTGATGTGGGGAGTTCGGAAAAACTCGATTGAATATATCATACTCACAAAATTTGAATATTTTTAAAATTCACCGTTTAAAGTGTCGTGAGTGGAAATGGATTCAAATGGAAGGTCATAATGATGCTCACACCTTCACAGCTGGAAAACATTTCAAGGCAATTTTTATGTGGGGAGTTTGGGAAAAGTCGATCGAATATGTCTAAACTACTCTGTGTTTCTAAAAATTGATTGTTTAAAGTGTCATGGTTGAAAAGAAACTCAAACGAATGGACTTAATGATGCTCACACCTGGAAAAAAATTCAAGTTAATTTTGATGTGGGGGTTCGGAAAAACTCGATTGAATCACAGAAAAAAATTTAAAAAATTTTCAAAACTCACCATTTAAAATGTCGTGATTGGAAATAAATTCCAACGAAAGGTCTTAATGATGCTCACACCGTCCCATCTGGAAAAAATTTCAAGACAATTTTGATGTGGGAGTTCGTGAAAATTCGATTGAATATATCTCACACACAAAATATGAAAATTTCTAAATATTGACCATGTATAGTGTCATAAAAATTTCTATAAATTGACCGTTTAAAGTGTCATGGCTGAAAATGGATTCAAATGAAAGGTCTTAATGATGCTCACATCCGCAAAAAATGTCAAATCAAATTTTCATGAGAGGAGTTCGTGAAAACTTAATTAAACCACTCACAAAATTTGATTTTTTTTTTAAAAATTGACCGTTTAATGTGTCATGATTGGAAAGAGACTCAAATGAATGGACTTAATGATGCTCACACCTGTAATTATCTTATTGTATTAAATAAATTTTACTGATGAAAATGTCATAAGTCGATGAAGTTAGCCCGAGCCCAAATTTTTGATGGCTTTCTTAGGTAAGTAAGCCATCCTGGAAATGTGTAAATACATTAAAAAATGTAACACCATCCTGAAAGCTCATTTATTCATGAGAAAAACAAATAATAACGAAAAATAATATTAATGTAAAAAAATTACTGGTAAATTATTGTTTTTAATTTATTTAATCCTAATAGCGATAATTTGTGTAGTTGCTATAGGGTCCACATTAAATTCTATACCGTGACACCTGAAGATAAAGCCACCAAGCTAAGATATGTGCCGCTTGGTGGCTTTGTATAAATAAGTTTTCGGGATGGTGTTACATTTTTTAATGTATTTACTCATTTCCAGGATCGCCACACTTATCCAAGAAATCCACCAAAAAATTCGGGCTCGGTCTAACTTCATCGACTTCATGCCATGCGCATGGCAAAAAAAAATATATTTCGCCTATCCTATTTAAGAGGTAGGGTAGGTCGTAGGGATACTGAAAGGGCACACTGAAATGACAGCGAGAATTCCGGGTCTACAGACGAGTGCGATATATTTACGCTACATAAGTAGCTCTGGATGGTTTCAGCGGTAGTAAAGGGGAAATAGGATCCCGTGGTATCACAATTGGTCACTATTGGCTTAAGTGTACAATAGCAGCCACTCTAACTTAGCCTAACATAATCTATATTTCTTGTATAAGCACTTTTATTATTTCTGGTAACTTTGATGGTTTCTTTTGAAATGATTTTAAAATTTGGATTGGGATTGGAATTGGAAATGAAGTTCGGCTTAATAATATAAAAAAAAAGTTAAAACGTAAGACTAATAAGAAGCTAAGAAACTGGGAAGCTTTCTTTTTAGATCCAATCTCTGATAATTTCACTTTCAACTTTGACGCAATCAATCAATTTATCGTTCGAAAAAACGTGTTCTCTCATTTACCCCAAAAAAAGACTAGGAATAAGCCTTTTTGGTGTTCCAACCTTAAAAATTTAAGGAAAACTACCAGGAAACTTAAGAATAGAGCAAAAACTTTCAGCCTTCAGAATGGTTTGGTTTTATTCTTAGCAGCACAAATTATTTATCAAGTTTAAGAACCTATTGTAGGGCTCCTTGGATTAGCTTATGTGAAAAATAACCAGTCTTTCTGGCATCGCCGGACCTTATAGGTCTCTGTCTAAAAATGATTCTTTCACACCGGATATACTGCGACGCTGACCTCCGTCATTAAGAAAATTGCGGAGATACTACTGCCTTTTCACTTTCCTGGTTGCGACTTTATTAATTCTGAGTTGCTGGCTCCGGAAAATCCATCACTACTGGCAACTTGACTCACAGGCTTGTCACTATCGAAGTCTTAATGTTCCATTGTAATAAAGGTTTCTTCTCCTTCGGGACCACTTATTCAAACTTCTTGAAGCTTGCATTGCTTTCGGGATTGTTAGAGGAGAAACAATGTTATTTTCAGCTCTAGAGCTAGCAGGTCAGATTACGCTGACCCTAAAGCATTTAGGTCTATTAGTTCTCAAAGCTTTTGAGAAAATTGTCGACAGATTTATCAGAGATCGTCACTTATCAAATTTCCCACTCAACTGCATGCGTCATACTTACAGTGTTGGCAAATTGTGTGAAACTACTCTATATATGAAACTTACAAGAATTCCATTATCGATTAATTTTGAAGAGTTTCGTGAGCACGTTTCTTGATATTGCAGGTGCCTTCGATAGCATCTAGTTTTCTACCATTATCGAAGCCTGTACTCATTTTGGCATTCACTAAATGAATTCGTCCCCAAGTTTCGTATTGTGGAGATCGAACTGGATTATCGTATCCTTCAGTTTCCGTTAAAGTCTCCAAATGTTGCCCCAGGGCGATGTTTAATCACCTCTCTGTGGCTCTTGGTGATTGATGACTTACTTGTTAAACTACACCAGCCTGGTTTTACTGCTCACAGCTATGCTACTGATCTGGTCATCTGATTCATTTAAACACTTAATCCATCTATTGGTAAACTGTTTGGCCCTTCCCTTTTTGGGGAAATGATCACCGGATCAGATACCGCCAAACATTTTGGCATAACCTTAGACAGTAAACTATCTTGGAATAATCAATTTAGTTCAGTTTACTTATAAACTTTAAAAAGTCACTGTCATTTTTCGGCAATATAGAAGAGCATTTGGAAATTTGTGGGGTGGTTTGACTCTCAAATTGCTTGTTTATTTACAAATCGTTGGTCTTACCTATGCTATGCTTCTGTTGTGTTATGGCCCGTGGTAAAATCGTTCCTGCATTGAGACTTAACTTTCTACAGGGTATTGTATGCAGGGCTATTACCGGGCTATATTCTTGGCCCTAGTCCTTGCTTTGCGGACTATTTTGTTGTTACTCCCGCTGCAGTCTTTTATTCTGAGTACGGCTTGTTACACCGCGCATTTTTAAATTTCCTCAGGTGCATCTATATAATATAAAACATTATGGTTAATGACAAACTGTTACCATAATTCGTCTTCAGTAATTCCTTCAAAGTAGTTTACCCATCGAGAGACCTTTGGTTGTCGCAAGGCTTCAATAACCGGGTCTCTGAGCCGTTATTTTTCTTTGACGATTTACGCTCTGAATTAGGTGTGGGTTTTGTAACCTACTACGCATCATTTGATGAACGATCATACGGCAGTCTGGGTTTCACATGCACGGTGTTCCTGGCCGAGTTTCTGTACAGATAGTAAAGCTTTGCTCAACTACATTGCAGAATTCTGTGACCACTTCCAAACTGGTTAGGAACATTAAATATTTCATTAGCCGCCTGTCTTGCAGCAATAGTGTAAAGAACATGTGGATGCCGGCTCATTTTGAAATTGTTGGAAATGTAATGGCTGATTTTTTGGCCAGGATGGGTTTGCGTTAGTATTTAATCGGACCCGAGCCTGTTGCCCCTTTGTGCTTTATTAATGGCAAAAAGTTATTAGGAACTAGGTTCGCTAGGAGCTAAGCTCAATTAGCTTGCCACCTCAACCTGCCGGAAGGCAAAATACTTTATTTGTGAATTAAATTTGAGTTTAATAAGGTATGCTTCGTTTCTGAAAAAAACCAGCTACGAATTTTGGTCACTATGTTTACGGGTCAGGCCATTTCAAACTCAATTTACAAAGAATGGGTTCAAGATCCTTGTGAGATGACTGTCTTGAAGAGGTCGACGACATCATTCCTTGTTTGGAGTTGTCTAGCCTTCTAGTTAGTTAGGTTTTGGTTTCTTGGTCACATATCTTTGGACGTTGATCAGCTGCCCTGACTGCCTTGGTTCCAGCACTTGCAGTTTGTCAAAGCAATGGAACGCATTTGCATTTGAAGATGGAATCAAAAGTTCGCAGCATGGATCCTTTAGGGAATTGAGTGCAGGACCTTCTTGGGTTCCAGCCAACTTTAATAATAATAATACTCACTAAATCTATATTATAAATCATTAACCACCAAACCATCCAGGTACTACTTAGGAGGGAAGGACTCTGTACTAACGTGTATCATCACAATCCGCACGCAACCGCTAGGTTTGAATTATCATGTTTTAAGACGTTGGAATTCCAACCACCGTGACTCCTTTATTGTTTATGCTGTAAAATTTGCTTTGCTATAGAAACAAGAAGTTAATAAGTGGCGACCTCTCGCAATGATCGCATTTTATCCGGAGGCCTATTTTCGGAGGAATAAATCACCTACTGCATTAGTGCTTCTCTGAGATATCACTATTGTCATTCGGACAGATTATCATCTACGTAGATTTAATTCTCTTTTACTTACCTCTAGATTTTTTACAGATTTACCACCTGAAGTAAAAAAAATGGTTTTCAAAAAATTTCTGTGTGTGTGTGTGTCTATAGGATCAATTGCAATGATTGTAGTTTCTCCTATATTGGTCAGACTGGGCGCAATTTTGGAGTTAGAGCTAAGGAACATTTATCTGGTTGCAACCAATCAACTTTCCATAATCATTTAACGTCAGAAAATCATACAGCTAGCTTGAACAGTTTAGATATATTACATATACAACCCAAAGGCAGACGTTTAGATACCTTAGAATCTTACGAAATTAGAAAATCAATATTTCTTAACCAAAATATCCTTAACGAACAGAGAGAAATCCGGTTCTCACCAATTACAGATCCCGCCCTTTTCTATACTCACGTACGCAATAATATACCTTGAATTTTGTTACTCAGCCTATGACTCATCGCACACCTGCGCGATCCGTAGATTAATTTTTATTGCTTATTTTTTATTTTTTTTTTTGCCCTCCTTCTTTTATTTATATTTTGCTTTTATTGCTTATTTTTTATTTTTTGCCCTCCTTCTTTTATTTATATTTTGCTTTTTTCTACTATATAACAAAATCTTTTACTAACACAAATCAGTAGATACTCCTGATGATGACCTAACAAGTCGAAATCGATCGAGTGATTTTTTAAACTTTTTGAAAATTATTCAAAATAACTGCGAAACAAAAAACAAGTGATTAATAAAAATGTCTTTATTAAGTATGTGTGTGTGTCTGTGTCTCTAAGTATGGTACCGCACAGTTGATATGTCTGTTGGTTTTGTAATAGTCGAGAGGTCTTGACTAATCGGGGGTAAACTTTATACTTAAGCTTTTCCATAAATTGGGAGATCTCAGATATATTTGTCCGAAATCGGTCCACCGGAAGTGGGAGCATAAGTAGGAGTTTTTTTGTTTTTCCAACATTTTGAAAAGTATATCTTTTACGAGAAAAAATAATATTAACACAAAGGATCTAAACTAATTTTTCAACACTACCCAAAATTTAAGCGGAAATTACGATTTTGACAAAAAACTATTTTCCAGCAAAAATTCTGCTCTTAATTAATTTTGAGATCCTTGCGAAATTTGTTGGAAATCTTTGTACCCGAAGTGGCGGCTTCCTTCCTTAATTTATGGCAATGATGTTTTAAAGTTTACTATTTGAAAAAACAACAAAGAATTAAAGGATTCAAGTAAATTTAAAGATTAAATTTTCCACCATCAAGGGTTGCCCTTGTTAATTTTCTAAAATGTCAGTAGGAATTACGTTTTTTTGTTTATACAAGATAGTTTTAGGAAAAGTTTGGTAAGTTTAATTTTTCACTTAGAAATTTAGTGTAGTATATTCAAGATCTATGTTTACATTCGTGGTAAAAGAAAGTCGAGTGTTGTCACAACATATTTAACGCAACCATAAAGGCGCCTTTAAATAATTTTTGAGCAAAAAACGTATTACAAAATTAGCTCCTAAAATCAGCTATTAGCTATTACTCTTACTAGATCTATATTGTGTGGGTCGTCACATCTTTTCCAAGAATGGTGTGCTTCATGAAAATCTGGACTAACTGAGGCAGTCCATCAACGAAATAACAAACGTTTAAACACATTTTCATAAAAGCACAGCAATAATAAAATGTTCCTTCTAGGTTTCCAACCAAAGCCTTCATTTAAATTTAAACTACAATCCATATTGTATAGGTAAACATAATTTATAAAATTAGGTGAATATGCAAAATGTTTAAAGCTTCAACAAACGAAAGGGTTCGGGCTCTAAGCAAGCACCGTGTCAATAATAATCATTTATGAACATTTCACTGTACAGATTTGGCAACATTTTTCATTGTTGTATTTTAACCGAAAAATTCTTGGAAGGTAATAGAAGCAGAACATCAATCCTATATATAGTTATTATTACAAAAGGATGGGTCTCAAAATCCTATTTACGTTTGAAAAAAGGAAAATAAAAATAAAATGAAACAAGAAAAACTTTTGGTTCTGCACAGAGTATATGAATAAAAAGATCATCTAAATAGCCGGCGGAGAGATAAACCTTAATAATGGGTGTATTATAAGTAGTAATGATATTTATGTAAGAATATTATTTATGGTTGGTGGCATCATCTTACATTTTTATAAGAAAAGTAGCAAAACAAATTTACATATGATGAATTTTTCCTTTCCGGGAAAAAAACGAGTTATAATATATACGAGATCATAACATATCTCATCTAAAATGCGGTTAATTTAAAATATTTTTGCTGTATGCTTATTCCCAAGAGACATTCTCAAGATAGTTTAGTATCAAGAGGTTTTAATTTCATTAATGTACTCGCGTATACATTATATTATGTTGAGTACAGAGATTCGTAAAGTTTGTAACACGCAACACTTTAATAGTGGGAAATTTGATTAGATTGAATAAAACTCGATTGCAGGGTGCCTAGATATGCCTCCTGCGTGTCATGAAAATGAATATGGTTCTAGAAAAAGACGAACTCAGTGTTTTTTGAAAGTTACGAGTCCATTATAAACTAAAAATGTAACTTCTGCCTTGATTCCAGAAAATTAAATGGTATCACTGATAAAGATTCGTATCTCCTCCTTACTTATAGATGGTTCGACTGCTTGACTTAATAACACCAATATATCAAACCCTTAACATAAAATGTACCTTAAGGCAATTCCGCGAAAAATGCGATTTTTCTATTCGTCATATCCTTCAAACTCGAGTAAATTTAAATATACCAAAGTTATCGCTTTGAAGTTAGCTCATACTTTCCCATAGAAGCTGAAAAAACTTCCATACTTTTGTTACGACTGTGTGGTCTTAACAAGACATTTTTTGTAAATTTGTTTCTATTCTCCACGTGGTTTCTTGCGTCCGGGTTTTTGTTGTCTGAACGTGATTTCTTGGTGGATGGATTCCTGTGTGTTTTCTTCTGTTATGTTGGCAACGGAACGAAAATGGTAGAGAGAGAGAGAACAATGCGCATCGAGTGTGTGCAAAGTAAAACGTTTTAAAAAAAAATGTTTTTTCTTGTATGTCTCTCTTTTGTACCAACGAAAATTTGGTACAAAGGAGAGACAGAGAAGAGAGATGCATTTTCTTCTAAAAACGTTTTACGAGCTGTGCGACGCTCGAATATTTTTTTTGTTGATTCAAGTTGTGATTTTAAAAAGAAAAGTCGAGTTTTTTGAGTTTGTGTAGGCTTTTTCTAAAAAAATATTTTTTTTTGATCGAGTTCAAATGTTTGATATGTATCCGGGAATAATAATAATAATAATATAATTAATTGTAATAATATAGTGAATTGTATTTTATAATATTAATACTACTTTGTATATGAAATACATACTAAATCGCTTATGTGCCCCAATGTAAAGTTTTTCTAATGAAAGTATCGATAATAAAAGGGGCGTATAATAAGTAACCTACCGTTTTATTAATATTACATAATTGTTGTGATGGTTTTTTCGATAAGATAATTTACCTTATCATCGTACGAGATTGGCGTTCTTATCAAGAAAACAAATTATTCGTGTTATAACCAAGAAAAGTGTAGAGCCTGAAAAATAATCAGCAAGTGACAAACGGAAATTATAACGAGACAAAGTGGTTTTCACGCTGGAAAATAAATTAAACGGAGGTCGTTTTGGTGGCGGACCCCAATTATTTAACGGGTACTGCAGCGAGGGTACCACGCCCAACGTAACGGGTTGCCAACCGGCTAGCGTTTCATTTTTATTTATATAAACGGTGAAAGTACCGCAACGTACGAGGGGCCAGCAACGTGGCCATTCACGAGTTTTGTGGTTTGATCGGTAAGATACCGCAACATCCAGGTGGTCAATCAAGGCCATTTTATTTTGAAATACCGGCGGAAGTGCCGCATCGTTGGAAAGTTAACGGGTGGCCAGTTGAGGCCGGCCGTGATATTTTTATTTTTAGCGGCCGATCATGGCCAACATTCTTTGGAAGTAACATCCCACCAATTATTTACGGGTGGCCATCCGGCCGTTCGTTATATCTATTTGGTATTGGTATCGGGGAGAGGCCCCGCAACAATACGGCACCAAGGTCGCAACGGTGGCGTAACGGCACACAAAGCCGCAACGGTCCAGGTGTTGCATGACGGCCGCGCAAGGCCGCAACATTAACTTTAGTAATTAAGGTACGTTTTTTTTTAGTTTTTTTATTCATTTTATTTTATATTTCTTTTACATTTTTTTTATTTTTAAATTTAAATTTTGGTTTTTGTAATCGAGCGCCGCACAGCAGGTGCACGCTCGATGCGCATTGCTCTCTCTCTCTCTCTCTCTTTCGGTCTTGCCTGATGCGGGTGGAGGGGGAAGTTGTTTCGCTTCGTTGTATTTGTTTCTTTTATAAAATGAATTATTAAAATTCTTCGGTTAGGTATGATGGGAGCGGAGACTCCCTCTGTGTCGGTTTAGTGTTTGCGGTCCCTTGGTGCCCGCATCCAATTCCGTAACCAGGGCTCGACCCCGTTTGAATTCGGATGGATGCGCGCACCAAGGCACCTCTTCCGTTATTATTATTATTATTTTTATTATCTATTTGATTATTCGGTTCGTTCCTCAGGTTCCGGCCGATGAATTTCGGCAGAACTCCAGTTTTTATTATTATTTGCGTTTAATCCATTTTATAATTATCTGTTAATCACGGTGTAGGCAAGGAGCCCTGCATGCCTCAAACCCCACGACCCTCGCACTTCTCGCTGAGAACGTAGCCGGCAAAACATCACCGTGGAGGCCTCTGCAGGAGCTTAGTGAATATCTGCAGGTTGGCAGTAGCCAGCCTGTAACACTTTTACTTTCGCTATATCGCCGAATTAAAAAAAGACGTTTATAGCAAAAATATCAATTTGTGTGGGTGTGTCTGTATCTGTATGTGTGCTATGTTGTTTAAACTTAATGTTGTTGGTTCTGTACAGCCCAAACGGACTGCCTGGTCGAAATTTCTGATTTACGCTTTTCCATAAATTGGGAAATTTCAGTATTTTTGGACAAAATCGGTTCACCGGAAGTGGCTCCTTTTGTACGACCTTTTTCGTTTTTTGCAAATATTTTAAAAATATCATTTACGAGAAAAAGCTTTGAACTAAGGTTTAGACCAGTTTTCCAAAATCTAAATGAAAAATAACATTTTTACAGAAATTATTTTTTTTGTATAGTAATCGTGGCCACGTGCATCTGTGATACGGGAAACGTATTTGTTCCGAAATTGAAAATGTCTACTACCTAAGGGTTTAAAACGTTGCCAATAGCTTTTGTACTCGGATGGTCAATTTTTGACAAATAAAAGGTTCCGTTATTCTTGGACATTTCCGCTATTCGATTATACGTGACACGGGAAACATCGGTTCCTTTGACCAATAAAAAAATTCTACTTCCTATAAGGGATCAAAAACTATGCAAATTTGTTTTTTGTGAACACAACTGAGAACATTTTTCTGTCTCACACGCCATATGCTATTGAGAAGGCGTCAGATACTGCCCCTTCCATTACGATTCTACACACAGAACTAGATGTTGATAGCTTTCACCACGATTAGATTATAAGATGAAATGCAAGAGTAGCTTCACCGTATTTTAGTTGTTCTGCTGAGATTCCTTCGACACCGGGTGCTTTTCCATTTTTATTTTAATGAGTAGCCCTTCGCCTGATAGAGCAACAGCTATAGTCTCGGGGTCACTTCGGCAGACGGAAACTAATTTGATGAACACTCACTTATTTGTGCACTCTTTTCTTGAGTAGGTTTATTACATGAAGGTTTATTTGACTTATTTGAATTAATTTTAAATTTGAGCGAAAGCCTCTCAGAAAAGTCAAATAAATTTACAATAAGTCTATTGTGCAAATAAACAAAGGTGAAGAGCATGTCGCGAGCCAATAAAACAGAGAACATCCAAAGTCGTAATTTGCATTTTGAACAATTCTTGCTCACCTTTTGTTTATCTTCTCCAATGCATATCAATACGATCCATTGAGCATCGGAAACATTAAAATGTAATAAATGCCAAAGTTACCTACGAAACGCGTACGATTTTAGGATACACGCTTATGTAAGCACCAGGCATCAGTTACTGCAACATACAGAATTCAAAAATAAAGTTCACCACCATTTCTTCCGTTGTATTTTTATAAGACATATGGAAATAAATCTGTCGAATAAATCGACAGCTTATAATCTTTATCAAATTCAGGGCAAAGTATTTGAAAAACGCGTTTTTCTATTTGCTTTGTAAACGGTGCTACGAGTGGCATGAAACCAAACCGCAGATTTCATTTTAACACGAAAAGGCCTCTCTCACCGGCTAGATCTCAGGATTTTGGGCCCACACCGTGGAACAGAACAAAAAATCAAAAAACATCTAACAACCGAGGCAAAATTTAAATCATACCAGAATTCGTCGACCAGAATTTGAGAAAAGTGAATAAATATAAGAATAACCGGGTGTGGCCACCCAGTAACGACCGGATCTCCCCGAATGACAAGTATAATGTCTGCTCAAGAAACCAATCCGAATGACCCATTGACCCGTACAGAGGCCGATTCCCACCCACAACGAAGCAGCATTAGAGAATAGGGACGCTTCTGGAACAGACAAAGCCTCTCTTCACCCGGAGAGACTCTAGAGGATCTCCCACAATTCACAGTCCAATTGCTTGGGACTGCCGGAGTGCCACGTGGAGACTTTGTAGATTTTATGATCGTCCCCGAATGGTCGACACATGTGCTGGACTCACACTCCGACACTTAGACGTCCTGTCAAGGGGGTGACACGGAGCGACAAGCCCAACCTTTAACTATGGAACCGACACGAAATGAGAATTACCCTCCCATCGTACCAATCCGAAAAAATTTAGTAATTCAAAAAAAAAAAGGATAACAAGAATAATCATGGCAAACAACTCGAGGCCGAAGAACGAGAAAAAAAATAAACCCGAATGCCAGGAATCATTCGCAGTGCTGTTTTTTATTTAAATAAAAAAATAAAAAAAATCAGAGGCGGAAGGAGGAATAAAATCAAAAAAGAATAAATCAAACTAAAAGGGTTAAATGTGAAAAACTCTGGAACAAAATAAAAACAAAATCAAACTAAAAATGGTCTCGGAACATGAATAAATTTTGGAAGCCAAAAAAAAATCGAACAAAAATGACCGCTGAACGTGAATAAATTGTTGAGGGAAACCAATGTGCATCAAGTGCACGCCAAGCAAACGTCATTCGGCACTCGATTACACAAATGTATTATTTAAATTTGCAAAATTAGGAAAAATGGAAATTAAAAATAAAAATAAATGCAAGTTAAAATTGACCATTTAACTCGAAAATTTAAAATTGAAAATTAGAAAATTTAAATTTAGATAAAAAGTAATTTGAGAAAAAAAAAATTACCTCTTAACCCCTGTCAGGTCACCCTGAAGAGGTGCGGCGTCCCTTTCCGCCGAAATGAATTGGAGTGTCTTCTCACCGTTACCAATAAAAAATACGCCTAGCCACGTGGTTGGCCACTCGTAACCGTAACTGTGTTGGACGTTTTTTGCTCGTTAACCAAAATGTGAATGTTGGGATCTTCCCGCCTTTGACCGTAGATTTTCCTTGGGCGTCTTCCCGTCTTTGGCTTTAGATATGGTTGTGCGCCCTCACACCTTTAACCGTAGATATCGTTAGGTGTCCCTCCATTTTTAAATTTGGCCTCGGTAGGCCGCCATAAATGTTGGGCGTCTCCCGTCATTATTAAATTTGGCCTCGGCTGGCCACCGTTCCGGTGTAAATGGTTTTCACAACAAAAATAACAAAAATGTGAGTGGCCTAATTGTGGTTATTGGTTATTTATCGTACGCGATCTTAAATCCTCAATTATTACAAATAAACTTCTTGGTTCAGAATCTCAAAACAGTTAGAGAAATTCAGAACTGTGTTACGAGGGTATATCAAAAAGTCTTGCAATATCATATGAAAAAATAGAGTGAGTGAGACAACAATATATTTTTCAAAACCATTTTTTATCGCGATGAAACTTCTAGAAGAACATTTCGATGTAAATTTTACAGTTAATTTGTTTTTGTCAATTTAGTAACATGTGTTTTGAATTTTTCTTAAAATGAATGAAATTGAAAATCGCGCCGTTATTAAATTTTTCTGTAAAGCTGGACGAAATGCAATTTATATATTCAACTATATATCAAAAGTTTACGGCGAATCTGCACCATCATATGCCACAGTAGCAAGGTGAGTAAAATTATTCAAAAGTGGTCGGGAGTCATTAGAAGACGACAACCGCTCGGGTCAGCCAGCAGATGCTATTAGCCATGAAAACGTAATTTTGGCCGAATCTATTGTATTGGAGGACCGGCGTATTTCTGTTCCGCAGTTAGCGTGGAGACTTTCTCTTTCATACGGTACCACATATACTATATTACATGACCACCTTCACATGTCGAAAGTAAGTGCGCGATGGGTTCCCCGTTTGTTGAATGCAGAACAAAAAAAAAATGCGTGTTCAAACTTCAAAGGCGATTTTAGATATGTACAAAGAAGATCCAGAAAATTTCTTGGATAACATAATAACAGGCGATGAAACATGGCTTCATCACTGGTATCCGGAATCCAAACAAGAATCGATGCAATGGATTAAACGTAGTGAACCACCACCAAAGAAATTCAAAACTCAACCGTCTGCTGGTAAGGTTTTGGCAACAATTTTTTGGGATGCTGAAGGAATTTTGATAATCGGTAATATGCCAACAAAAACCACAATCACAGGCATATATTACGCAGAGATTTTGCGAAAATTGAAAAAAGCGATCCGGAAAAAACGGCCAAGGAAATTTAGGAAAAAAATCTTGCTCTTCACGACAATGCACCCGTGCACAAGGCTAATATTGCTCAAGCTGCATTAAAGGACTGCGGCTTCGTGGAAATTCCGCATCCACCGTAAAATCCAGACTTGGCACCCAGTGACTACTTTCTGTTTCCCAATTTGAAAAAAACACTAAGGGGCCGGAAATTTTCCAGTGACTATGAAGTACAGTCTGTTGTAAATGAATATTTTATGGAGCAAAGGAAATCTTTTTTTTTAGAGGGTTTAGGCAAGTTAATTGATCGATGTGACAAATGTATAAACCTTAAAGGAGATTATGTCGAAAAATAAAAATATTGCTGTCTCACTCACTCTTTTTTTTCATATGATATTGCAAGACTTTTTGATTTGCCCTCGTATGTACACGAATTTTTCTTTATTTTTATTTAAAGTTTATTATCGTATTAAAAAATACAAATTTCAACAATTTAACTTACAAAAACTTAAATATATAAAAGTCCACATCGAACTTGTTTTACTATAAAAACATGACTTTTCACTTTAAATACACAACTTCGACTTATTTTAATCAAAATCCAAACTAGACTTCATTTTATAAAATTCAAAACTAGACTACCAAAAATTGCCTTGCGCCAAAAAAATCTAGAAGCATATTTTCGATTTCGGTGTGCTTTTTGTTTTGTTTTCGTGCGCGTCACTCGCCTAGTCATTCACAACGCACATCCATCCAGACGCCAAAACGACCAAACATCATTCGTCGCACACACGCACAAGCTGTACACATTAGTTTCACTTCTACAATTTATTAGACATTCACATAATACACTGGATGTGAATACGGAGGCTAATTTTCAAAAGAAAAAAAAATTCCAGTGATAATTTAATAGTTTAATACCACAACAGATGGCAATGCCAACAGCCAAATGCATCAATCATTCGATTAAAAATTCAAAACAAAATTACATATGACCTAATGTTATAACAGTAGTCCAGCACATTAATTATAATTATCAGAAGCTACTTCATAAACACCTCGCTCCTTTTATTTGAACTCTCTCAAGCCAATTAATGAGCATTTCACAGTTCGGTTGTCGAGGGTAGTACTCGTTGCAATAACCATCATTGGTTAAAGTCGCCATTGGTTCAAGCGAGCTTCGCAAGTACCATTTCTGGGTTGAAAGTCTCTGTGGTACCGCCATATAGCAAACATTTATATAAACCCTGAAGATATTTTGGAATATGGCTTTCTGAGAAGGAACTAGGTTATTTCTGAACAAATTATGATGTAATTTTTTGTACTGAATGAAAACAGGATTCTAAATTTTAATGTCGAGGTGCGGGATGTTATCAGACTTCCTTCAACTCGACAAACAATAGAACTTTGACGTCATCTGATTTATCTACGGTAGGTACATGAACATTAATGATCGTGATGTTAAAATTCTTAGTGCGGAGTCTGACTATGCAATATCCGAGTTTTGAAGCCAACTTCAAAAGAGTCTAACGATTGGTCGTGTCATGTATCCCCCTCCCAGACCATCTGTACTCTTGGATTACAACTATATGTTTAGTGTGAAACTTTTTGCCTAGTTCGCAAAGCAGTTCCTTATTCTAATTTTTAAAGCGTTGCCCATGAATATGATAATCTGACGCGATTGTGTAAAGTTCGAAAATTAGTCGTTTTTATGAGAGAATGTTGTTATAGCCTGCTGCTCAAGGCTGATATACATATGCGACGTATGACAAGTGGAAACAAACGTGACGCTTTGTTGGCAACAATTTACATTTGTGATTAGTCAACACACGCGAAACTCTATGCCTAAACAAAACAAAACGTACCTAAAATAACTTAAATGTCGAAAACTGCTTTGTGCGACTGTGGCGGAAAAGATAAACTTAAACAATTTCTTGACGTGTTGCGCGTGCCGTGTGACGAATGTCAAAATATTTGTTTTTGGTTGGCTACAAGCTCGCGCCACACGCGCATTTGTAAATCAACCTTCACCTTGCTTGTTTCGTGTGTGGGTCACGTTCTCGTGAATAAACTACCTCGAACACATTTATGTAACGAGCCACTGGATACAAAACAGACGCTCGCTTCAGCCGTCTCTATCTTAGAGAACAGACTCTGATTTGGTATTGGTTTTAGAGAGCCAATGACGTCACTAGTAGTAACCATGACTATAAACAGGATTTCTTCTTCTCGTCTCGACGGCACTGCCAGATTCATTAAGAGTTAACCAGAGAATGAGATGAATAGGTGTGAATCTAGCACTTCGCTCTCCAAAGGCACTTGGCCTCGACCGTCGCCTCTCAGATTTGATTAATCTCGCAGGCGCTACTATTGCATCAAATCTAAACGATCTCATCGTCAAAAATGACCAATAAAAAATGTTTAAGGGGAGGGGGAGGAGGGGGGGGCTTCCTCCCCCTCCCCTTAAACATTTTTTATTGGTCATTTTTTTTTTAAATTGATTGGTCAATTTATTTTTCTCATTTAAAATTATATTTTCCTAATTTGCAATTTTTTACTTTTTAAATTTTCAATCGTTGATTTCTTTTAAATATTTTATTTTTGCAATCGACCGCCATCACGGATGTTCGACATGAGCAGAGGAGGTTGCTTTTGTCCTCAAAATCATTGACTTGCGTCGGAAATATTTTCTTGTTTTTATTTTATTTCATTTTTTTCCTCTTCGCTTCGAAATTTTGCCCATTTGACGGTTTACTGTTATATTAATTTCCATTGCTGTTTAAAAATTAAAAATAATGAAGAATCGCACGGCCTATTTCTTTACATGAGTGATTTGGTGTGAATTTTTTTTGCTGTATTTTTGTAAATAAGATGAGTATTAAATTTATTTTGGAGTCGGTAGGATGGGAGGGGGTTTGTCATGTCATGTCAGGGCTTGTCAGTCCCCGCCATCCTCTTGGCAGGACATCCACAGGGTCGGAGTCTCAAGTCAAATATATGTGTCGTCCACTCGGGGAACTCGTAAAACCCTCTCGGTCTCCTTTTGGCACTCCGGTAGTTTTAAGCTGTCGCAGTGTGTATTGTGGGATTTTCGCTGGAGGTTTCTCTGGATGAAGATAGGCCTGGTCTGTTGAGGATACTTCCTTACACTCTTATGCTGCTTCGTTGGCTGGGATCGGCCTTTCGAGGTTGATGAGTCATTCGGGGGTCTCTTCAGCAGACTGGATTCTAGTCATTCGAAGAATTCCGGTCGTCGCCAGATGAACACACCCGGACAAATTATGGTGTCCCTAATTCCATTTCAGTTATTAATTTAATTCTTTTTTCTGCTTTTGTTTTTAATTTAATTTCTGTTCCACGGTGTAGGCCAGGTGAACACAAGCCTCTATTTCCCCACGACCCAAGCAATTACCCTGAAATCTAGCTAGCAAAATATCACCGTGAATGAGGCTTCTGCGTGCTTAGCTGAAAACTGCGGGTTGGTTTCGAGCCATCCGTAACACCATTTGTAGGAAAAAACTATCGAGGCACAGCTCTATTGAATACTCTCTTCAAAGTGTTGGCTAGAGTTGTTCTTGCTAAATTCATCTCTCTCGCCGAAAACGTATGAGTATGACTTTTCCCTCAAAGATCGATCACTGACCAGTGTTTTACCATGATAATAATTGTGGGATACTGCTGGGAGTACAATATAAGCATTCAACAGTTATATAATGACTTCCGGAAGGCATATGAAATCAACCATTCGTTTCTCTTTGTAAATTAACAATGTCTGGGTCTGTATGTTGAATCGTAATCGAAGAAACAGTATCAGATGCTCTGAAATAATATCTGGTGTTCGACAACGAGATGCCCTCGCGCCTCTTCTGGTCATTTTGGCAATTTTGTACGTGGTAAGAAAAATCAACATTAAATTTTGCGCTGTATATTTGATAAATAAGGCCTAATTCTAGGATATGCAGATGATATCGTGCTTGTTGGCCGAAAGCCTAGCAATGTCAAGGACAATTTCATATCGCACGATCACTACGCAGGAAGACTTGGTTTGGAGTTGAGCGGAAGCAAAACCAAAATGTTAGCAGGAGCATCTCAATGACGAATCTCAGCCATACTTTTGATGGCGTTAAACATTTTAAATATCTTGGCTCAGTAATAACATCGTCAACACAATAATTCGTTCCAATTAACGTTGTGAAAAACAAATATTGCTTTCGTATGAACCCCGAAATAAAATAAATTCTTCATACAATCGAGTTTTTGATAGTTGGGCCACGTTGCAAGGTCTCCACGACAACGTGGAGTGGTTAATAATGGTTAATAAAGTGTTCCAAGAACAACCAGCCGATGTGCGTTGTACAGGAGGACTTCGAACACAAACTGCGTTTACTAGGATATCCAAACTGATAGGAGGTGCAAGCTAGAAAGCGAGCGAGCGAGAGAGAGAAAGAGAAAAAGCGAGAATGAGAGAGAGAGAGATAGGGAGAGAAAGAGATGATGGACATTTAATTCTAAACTGATTTTTGGAAGAACTACTGTAATATGGCTATCTAACTTAACGTTGCAGCAAAAACAATTTAAGAATCATCTTCAAAACTGATTTGTGTAATAACTTTGTGATACACTTACGAATAGGCGCATTAAGGCCGCTACCATGACGCAAAGCGCCGAGGAGTCCGTTGATCACACAACCCTTTAGGTAGTTTAGCAACGATTATATTCAGCAACACATGCTTCGTGTTATAATAGATTATTCTCCGTATAGTGTTGCTAAAATTTTAAAAAGATCCGAAGCAATCTAACAAACCTTTTTATTACCCTACAACTATTGTGTACTACTGAATAAATTAGTATTTTGGCACCAAACTGAAAGGTACAGATAGATTTCGAAAGTTTCCACTTACATATGATATTGATCGATGTATGAAATTAGAAAAACGTATCCTCCAGGAAATACAATTATTATTTTGGGTTAAACTATAAACTCACTGGTCATTTCTCCAACAATAAAAAAAATTCCATATTCAGGATATATAATTTATTTACTTTTCATTTCAGGTCGCAAAATACATACATACGTACAGATATATACACTTATATGAGTACATGTTATAGAACAGAAAACACACAAAATCGTAATTTGCATATTTAACCGATATTCTAATATATGTATATATCCATTGCTGTTGCTGACATTTTGGGCCATTTATTATTTATTATATCCCATAGCTAAGGATTTTTTTATTATGTATACTCGTTTATCCATTATTGTCATCGATTTTTCTCTTATATTTTCGTATTCGAGATGGCTTAGCTATTCGGCTCTCTGCGGCATTTACATATTCGAGCAAAATAAATATTCAAGGCTGTGGAATTGTTGTCCCTTGCACGCCCCCCTCTTTAATCCCGCAACGCGACCAAAAAATTAACTAATTTCGATTTGGCATAGCTGCTTTAAATAATGAAAATCTACTGTCTTATGCCTTAACACACGCAGTACGGCAACATAAAAATAAAAATTTGGATTTCTTTTTGTTCCCGACGAATTGTGAAGACATAAACAACATAAAAATAATGTGACTCAGCACTAAAAGCATAAAAAAAAGTTCGTTGATTGGTAATCACATATTCACAACATTATAATATATTAAGACATTAAATTGTTACAATCTCGCTCATATATGATAATGGAGAGATAGTCTTTCTTATTCTTTGTCTTTTTTTAGATTTTCTTATACTTTTCGTATTTAAATTTTTATGATTTCTGGAATTTTTTTTTTTTTTTATTTTATTTCGTTTTATTTTATCAAATAAAAAGTTCAAAAAAGTTTTCTGTGCTTTTATATGAATTTGAGAATAGAAAGTTTTTCATTTTATTCCGAAGTCAGTTTTATCTGTGAGTGGCTCTGGTACGGTGTTGTTGTTGTGCCGTTTCCCAAAATATGAATATATAGCTAGAGCTAGTTTGGATGATGATTTTTCTTGTGTTTCGAAGAGATTAAAAAATATTGTGATTCCCTTGAGAGTCCTCTTGTGACTATGCGGGTACACATTCCCACCCGCACTTCACAAAAAATATGCTAAATAATGACATAACAATGAGGAACATAAAAGTTTTTTAATTTTTTTATTTTAATTTTTGTTTAATTTCTATATGGACTTGTCGTTGTCGTTTTCGTCATTTTACTCTATTTTTTTTTTGCATGGTGTATTTTACAACCAACCAACGAACGCTTCATAATACTGAAAATTTATGGTATTTAAGTTGATGAGCACTTCTATACACATCAACGGTGCTTTAGCTCGAACGAACGAGAAAAATATGTTTTAATATCGCTAATTTTGTGTGTCGAAATCTCTTATGCTCAATTATATGAGAAATATTATTTTCTATGTTGAGTTTTAAATTTAATCTTTGTAGTTGGTGTAGAACATATATTAGCATAGTCGTTAGCGCGATACTTAAAATGACGTGGCAAAAGTATAATGGTTTCTAGTTATGAAAATAATGATGGTTTTAATGAAGCTCTTGAATTCAATTTGGAACGGTGTTGGGGTGTTGTAAATGTTATCTATAGACGAACAACTTTTCTGACCTAATTTACTACTATATCTGTGGCATTTCAACATAATCACTTAAGTCGAGAAAAGTGGGTGTGTTGAACTATATTCTAATCGATAGTATTTCCCGTTTTTTCTTTCCCTTCATTTTTTCATCAAAATCTGACTATTATTGACCGTGATATAAGCAAAATCAAAACCACTTATGTTTGTTACAGGTGTTTGGTATTTTTTGAAAACTGCTTATTTGATAATTTTTGATATTGTAGCATGAAAAATGTTGGGTTTAAATGTTGGGATTATATGTTCTGATATGCGAAAAATCTTAAAAAAAGCAATAAAAATTCCCTAGAACCCGATCGCAGCGCCACCGGCCCGGTCCAATTATGAATCTAAACCATCCACTCACTCACACATACATACAAATTTAATCAACATCGGTCCTGGAGGAGCCGCTTTGGGAGGAGTTCAGTAACATTCATACGTATACAGAAGAATTATATAAAGATAAACAATACAGCGACCATTTGTTTCAGATTCCCTTCAAAATTGACATTTGTGTTCAGTATTGGTTGGAACCACAACGTTAAGAAATTGTTAAAATTTAGTATAAAAATAATAAATCTATTTGGGCCACGAATCACGCATTACTTTAAATTTATGGCCAACACAATCGACCTACTATTGGTAATGTAATTAAAAAATTGGAGCCAAATGGTAGTGTTTTTGGTGCTAAGAATCAAACCTGTCAAAAACGTAAACGTACTGGTGATAATATCGATGCTGTGAACCAAAGTGTGGATGAACATCGAGAAAATCAATTATTGTTGTGGCGTCTGTCTTTCTCGAGAACTTGGATTTTCCTATGGCAACACATGGAATATTCTTCAAGCAGATTTGCATTTCAAGGCGTATAATATTCAGGTGACCCAAGAACATAACCCAAATGGCAATTTATTGCGAATAAATTTTGCAGATTGAGGCTTAGAGCAACATGAAACAGATCCATTATTTAGAGGAAAACCATCTTCAGCGATAAAGCTCTGGTTTCGTAAATAAGCACAATTTGCAGCGAAAAAAACCCACATGCTGTTCGTGAGACCCGTTTACTGCCACAGAAATTAACAGATGATCTGGAGATGTAATTGGAGATGCAATTGGTCAATGGAGAACGATACAAATACATATTTACTGATATGTGGTTTCAACAAGATGGATCTCAATTTCACTATGCAATTTCATCTTGATTGATCAATCCGTCTGGGCTGTAGAACTACTGAATTTTGCTTGGAAAAGAGTTTTGGTCAACAATTGTGTTTCTGCTTAAATTTTAGAAAAGTGATTGAACCCTATATTGTTGCATATTCGTTTTTCTCGTAAATGATAAACTTTTCAAAATATTTGCAAAAACAAAAAGCTGATGTGGAACCTATCAGTTCGGCGGTTTCGGCCAAAAAACTGGTCATTTTGAAATAAAATTTAAATACAAAACTAGATGAATGGTGTGGAACCTTATAAGGAAGAACCAAAAAAAATGAACCGATGCTTCTAGATGCTGGTCTAGCCCTGGTTGTACCAATTCAGAAACCTTCGCCAGCGTGCACAGAACAACTCACCTCATAAAATTCACTACCTAAAGGATTAAACAAAAACTAGTTTTGAATGAGTACTTCTATTAAATGGTCCGCCGATTTATCACTGCCAAAAGATTCTGTTCCCCGTTGGAAAATTTATGACGAAATATAAAGTTCAAGTTAGCTTGGGACTTCCAAAATATAAAGTTCCAATTAGCATGGGGAACGTATCGGTTTCGTTGAAAAATCGAAAAGTTAAGGGTTTAAAAGGTTTGCAGATTTGTTGATTTATTTATAATTTCTAGAGTGCTGTTTCTACCTAAATGAACCTTCTATCCAAAAGATGTGATAATGAGGCGATATATTTACAATAATATTTCTGTTGATCAATACTAAGTTGTGGATTTGGTGTAAGCCTTTGGACATCCCTGTGAAAACTGCTACAGAAATGTGACAATGGACGTTTTCAGGGCACCCAACAGTTTGGAACACATTGAGTAAAATCAAAGCCAACGATATAAAAATGTTTAACACTATGAAATTTTCAAATAAATTGGCGATGATTTCACTAATCATGGTGAGAACATAAAAGCGCTCATTGGAAATCGTTGAAGAGTTCGGATATCTCACTGGAAAGCACTGGGCAATAGAATTTTTCAATTTTTTAATGGAATAGATACATTTTCCGTGTCACATTCAAACAGTGGGAAATCCTAGGTTCAACGGAATTTAATGTTTTGCCATTAATTGGAGAACAGAACAGAAACTATTGCGGATGACAAACAGTTGGATCTTTTAACTGTTAAAAGACCAGAAGGGTCCATATCTTGGTAGAATAAGAATCAACAATCAAATGCTAGGCTGCAGTTTTTTTTTACTTCGAAATTTTTATTTTTTATTTTTCATATCGTAAAGGACCGCTTAGTGTCTATCGGACCCATATATATATTAATTGGAAAGGCGAGCGAATGAAACAATAAAAATGTAAAGGAAATAAAAAAGTAAATTCTCCGATTTCGAATTCTAATTATTTGTTTTCCGGAAAAAACACAATACAATACAACATCTTTGCAAAATTTTCAACAAAAATCTCAAAAAAAACATATTTACCAGAAGTAAACTTGACAATTGACGAGCAGCTCATACCTTTTCGTGGTTGCAGTTTGTTCAAACAGTACATTCCAAATAAACCTGATAAATATGGAATACAAATGTGGTGGATATGCGATAATGCTATCCAGCAATCTAATCCGCAGTTACCCACTATATGGCATTCCTTATTTAGGAAAATAGGGTTTAGTCCGAACCGCAAGCCTAGCTCAGCAAGTCGTGGAAAAATTATGTGAACCTTACTTTGGAACGTTTACAAATATAAATTCTACAATTTCTTAACAAGTAAGCCACTAGCAGAGTTTTTATTGTCAAATGGTTTCACTTGCGTTGGCATATTACGTAAAAATAAAAAGTATATACCTACAATGTCTATGCCTACGAGGCTGATAAATTTTGAAACGGATGACTCCGAGGATACATATGGAAGTAGTAATCGAAGACACAGACGACGATGTCGAGATGAAATTGGAGTAAAATCCACCTTTTCTTGATTCAATTACCAAAAATCCCATTCTAAACGATTACGTGTTGGTGCAGTTTAAAGTTTTTGGTCAGTAAAAAATATATTTTAGGTTGTATATTAAAAATAAACGATAAAGAAGCCATGATTAGATTTTTTCGATTGCCTGGAATTAATAAAAATAAATTTGTACAGCCTGACATTATAGCTTCGGTATTATAGCTTTTCGATGTGGCTTCGGTACAATTTAATGTTATCAAAATGGTTTTGCCAGATCCTATGTTTCATGCACACAAGTCGCAAAAGAGGATAATTTTCATTTGAATTAAATTTGAATTCATTTAATCTACGCTGGGTTTTACATATAGGCAAACCCTCGACATTTTGTATTATTAAAATCGAAATAAGTTTGCTTTTATTTACAAATAATGTTTCTTTGAGACCGAAATATACTTTATTTTTGATAAAATTGGATTTTTTTATTTTAGAACCAAAAATTAATTATGTATAATTCATTAACAAATGTGTGTCACTGTAAAACACGATACGTGTCACTCTTTAATAAACTGACCATATGTCCCATGCGCGTGAAACTGTCTCACATTTCACTGGGTTGTCCCACAGACTAATCCGTCCCATGAAGCGTCCCACGAAACAAATATTTGTACCACAAGTCTCGCAATTTCGATTCAAAAATCATTGCACCCATACATATAGTTTGTGGAATATTTCAGAGAAAGCAAAGATTTAATAATGGTTGCACAATTATTTCTTACAGTTTCGAGAGAGAACAAACAAATTAGTGACCATATTTTACTGAAATATTGTTTTAACTATAACTTTCCCGTTGTTTATTTATACCATTTTTTAACAAAAAACAAACAAATCAAACTGCATGCAATGAGCCTCTCTCTCTCTCTCTCTCTCTCTCTCTTTCTCTCTCTCTCTCTCTCTCTCAATAAAAATAAATTGTATCTATAAGTAAAAAATTCAAATATTTGACAGTCTGCATTTGTATGTCATCAGTGTCATCACTCATCAGTAACGTATGTAATTTAGATTTGATCAATGCTCAATAACATTATGTGATAAACGTGTATATTAACACGTTGCCGCACACTTTCAAATGTGTGTTTTGATCACTTTTGTAATTGCAACGATATTTCGTTGCGGAAAGGAATGTGTTGTTGAGAATTGAAAAATATGTCGGTATTCCTTAAAAAACGAAAAAATTGTATGACTGCTATAGCCGTCATTTGCGCGAATGCGTTAAAATAACCTGTTGCTGAGTGAAGTAAAATTATTAACAATAAAGAATAAACACAAGTTGTGTGGTACAATAAAAGGTAAATAGATATTGAATGCAAGTACATATTTATGTTACCGTTATATTAATTTCTAAAATTATAACTAACATATTTGAAAAGTTTTCGGACAAATCATGGCGGATAGAAAACGTTTGTGCAAATTCTCAAACGACATTGAACTAGACTATCCTAATATTAAAAAATCAAAATAAAGCGATACAAATGTGTATTGTACCATCTGTAGGAGTGAATTTGCAATTAACAGTGGACGTTATGATATCAAAACACATATAGATATGGATAAACACAAAAAGGCATTGGTATCAGCTGCTGGATTCAGCAAACTAAACCAGTTTTTAAACCATTAGAAATGGGAAAAGCTGAAAGAAATGTCGCTGTTGCAGAAGCAGTTTTCTCCTTCAATACCATTTTTCACAACCACAGCTTTCGATCGATGGATTGCACATCTAAGCTATAATTCAAACATTAATTGACAATAAATTTGCATGTGGAAAAACAAAATCAGAAGCCGTAATTAAAAATATTTTAATGGATCATGTTCAGGACCAACTTAAAGCCGATTTGACTGTCGCGAATTTTGTAACGGTTTATACTGATGCATCGATTCATAAGGAAATAAAAATAGTTCCCATTCTAGTTCGGTATTTTAAAGAGCAAGATGGAGTAAAGGTTATATTGTTGTAGTTTTCTTCTTTATCTGGAGAAATATCGGAGCTAATATCGGAGTATATTCTTGTAAATTTCAAAAAATTTAACATCGAGGAAAAGATAGTCGCGGTTTGCGCTACGAATACCAATTTTGGTGGCATGTCATGTCAAGGTACGAAAAATGTTCTAAGCAAGCTTAACTCAAATTTGAATCATAATATATTGGGTATTGGATGAGCGGCACATATTTTAAATAATGCAATTAGAACTGTAGCTGATTTAATGCCAATCGATGTAAATGGAATGTTAAAAAATGTATAGCTATTTTCATATACATATATACTATACGGATGGAGACGTTGAATATCACAAACTACTTGGATACAGTGAAACACGCTGGCTGGTCTTAATGCCTGTGCTAGAAAGAATTTTGAAGATGTACGAACCTACCTCTAGGAAGTTAGCGCGAAAAATTATCCCGAAAAACCATTATAGTTAAATATGGCAAGACTATTATATATTCACAGAATATTTTAATACTATCCTGATAGTCAAGTATATATAATTAATATTGCTGCATATAAATCAAATATATCACGAGATTAGCTATAATATATAGTAAATTATTATATAGTTTTGTAATATTAAATTAGTATCACGAAATTTTCAATTACAATTATATGTACAAAACATATTATTATTATTTAACATTTCGTGATAAATTTTTATATCACCTCGAAAAAATTACACTATAATAATCTACATCAATATAATCAAAATTAATAAAATATAAAAAAAAAATAATTCAAATATTTAATATTAGAAAAACAACAATTCTCTGAACTAAAATAAAATTATTTTATTTTTTTAAAATGGTAAGAAGATATAACAAGTTAAACTTTAGATATAGCTGTGTGAAGTTGTAGTAGATATCAATAAACAGAGCAAGGTTGGTATGGAGTTTGTAGAGGAAGGATCCACCTTTCAAATGCCCAAAAATTTAAATCAAGTCTATTAGTCAAATTTTAGATATAGCCGATTGAAGTCGTAGTAGATATCAATTAACAGAGCAAGGTTGGTATGGAGTTTGTAGAGGAAGCATCCACCTTTCAAATGCCTAAAAATTTAAATCAAGTCTCTAAGTCAAATTTTAGATATAGTCGATTGAAGTCGTAGTAGATATCAATTAACAGAGTAAGGTTGGTATGGAGTTTGTAGAGGAAGGATCCACCTTTCAAATGCCCAAAAATTTAAATCAAGTCTATTAGTCAAATTTTAGATATAGTCGTGTGAAGTCGTAGTAGATATCAATTAACAGAGCAAGGTTGGTATGGAGTTTGTAGAGGAAGGATCCACCTTTCAAATGCCCAAACATTTAAATCAAGTCTATTAGTCAAATTTTAGATATAGTCGATTGAAGTCGTAGTAGATATCAATTAACAGAGCAAGGTTGGTATGGAGTTTGTAGAGGAAGGATCCACCTTTCAAATGCCCAAAAATTTAAATCAAGTCTATTAGTCAAATTTTAGATATAGTCCTGTGAAGTCGTAGTAGATATCAATTAACAGAGCAAGGTTGGTATGGAGTTTGTAGAGGAAGCATCCACCTTTCAAATGCCTAAAAATTTAAATCAAGTCTATTAGTCAAATTTTAGATATAGTCGATTGAAGTCGTAGTAGATATCAATTAACAGAGTAAGGTTGGTATGGAGTTTGTAGAAGAAGGATCCACCTTTCAAATGCCCAAAAATTTAAATCAAGTCTATTAGTCAAATTTTAGATATAGTCGTGTGAAGTCGTAGTAGATATCAATTAACAGAGCAAGGTTGGTATGGAATTTGTAGAGGAAGGATCCACCTTTCAAATCCCAAAAATTTAAATCAAGTCTCTAAGTCAAATTTTAGATATAGTCGTTTGAAGTCGTAAAAGATATCAATTAACAGAGCAAGGTTGGTATGGAGTTTGTAGAGGAAGGATCCACCTTTCAAATGCCCAAAAATTTAAATCAAGTCTATTAGTCAAATTTTAGATATAGTCGATTGAAGTCGTAGTAGATATCAATTAACAGAGCAAGGTTGGTATGGAGTTTGTAGAGGAAGGATCCACCTTTCAAATGCCCAAAAATTTAAATCAAGTCTATTAGTCAAATTTTAGATATAGTCGTGTGAAGTTGTAGTAGATATCAATTAACAGAGCAAGGTTGGTATGGAATTTGTAGAGGAAGGATCCACCTTTCAAATCCCAAAAATTTAAATCAAGTCTCTAAGTCAAATTTCAGATATAGTCGTTTGAAGTCGTAGTAGATATCAATAAACAGAGCAAGGTTGGTATGGAGTTTGTAGATGAAGGATCCACCTTTCAAATGCCCAAAAATTTAAATCAAGTCTATTAGTCAAATTTTAGATATAGTCGATTGAAGTCGTATTAGATATCAATTAACAGAGCAAGATTGGTATGGAGTTTGTCGAGGAAGGATCCACCTTTCAAATGCCCAAAAATTTAAATCAAGTCTTTTAGTCAAATTTTAGATATAGTCGATTGAAGTCGTAGTAGATATCAATTAACAGAGCAAGGTTGGTATGGAGTTTGTAGAGGAAGGATCCACCTTTCAAATCCCAAAAATTTAAACTCTAAAATTTAAAATCTAGACTTGATTTAAATGTTTGGGCATTTGAAAGGTGGATGCTTCCTCTACAAACTCCATACCAACCTTGCTCTGTTAATTGATATCTACTACGACTTCACACGACTGTATCTAAAATTTGACTTATAGACTTGATTTAAATTTTTGGGCATTTGAAAGGTGGATCCTTCCTATACAAACTCCATGCCAACCTTGCTCTGTTAATTGATATCTACTACAACTTCACACGACTATATCTAAAATTTGACTAATAGACTTGATTTAAATTTTTGGGCATTTGAAAGGTGGATCCTTCCTCTACAAACTCCATACCAACCTTGCTCTGTTAATTGATATCTACTACGACTTCACACGACTATATCTAAAATTTGACTAATAGACTTGATTTAAATTTTTGGGCATTTGAAAGGTGGATCCTTCCTCTACAAACTCCATACCAACCTTGCTCTGTTAATTGATATCTACTACAACTTCACACGACTTTATCTAAAATTTGACTAATAGACTTGATTTAAATTTTTGGGCATTTGAAAGGTGGATCCTTCCTCTACAAACTCCATACCAACCTTACTCTGTTAATTGATATCTACTACGACTTCAATCGACTATATCTAAAATTTGACTTAGAGACTTGATTTAAATTTTTAGGCATTTGAAAGGTGGATGCTTCCTCTACAAACTCCATACCAACCTTGCTCTGTTAATTGATATCTACTACGACTTCAATCGGCTATATCTAAAATTTGACTAATAGACTTGATTTAAATTTTTGGGCATTTGAAAGGTGGATCCTTCCTCTACAAACTCCATACCAATCTTGCTCTGTTAATTGATATCTACTACGAATTCACACGACTATATCTAAAATTTGACTAATAGACTTGATTTAAATTTTTGGGCATTTGAAAGGTGGATGCTTCCTCTACAAACTCCATACCAACCTTGCTCTGTTAATTGATATCTACTACGACTTCACACGACTATATCTAAAATTTGACTAATAGACTTGATTTAAATTTTTGGGCATTTGAAAGGTGGATCCTTCCTATACAAACTCCATACCAACCTTGCTCTGTTAATTGATATCTACTACAACTTCACACGACTATATCTAAAATTTGACTAATAGACTTGATTTAAATTTTTGGGCATTTGAAAGGTGGATCCTTCCTCTACAAACTCCATACCAACCTTGCTCTGTTAATTGATATCTACTACGACTTCACACGACTATATCTAAAATTTGACTAATAGACTTGATTTAAATTTTTAGGCATTTGAAAGGTGGATCCTTCCTATACAAACTCCATACCAACCTTGCTCTGTTAATTGATATCTACTACAACTTCACACGACTTTATCTAAAATTTGACTAATAGACTTGATTTAAATTTTTGGGCATTTGAAAGGTGGATCCTTCCTCTACAAACTCCATACCAATCTTGCTCTGTTAATTGATATCTACTACGACTTCACACGACTATATCTAAAATTTGACTAATAGACTTGATTTAAATTTTTGGGCATTTGAAAGGTGGATCCTTCCTCTACAAACTCCATACCAATCTTGCTCTGTTAATTGATATCTACTACGAATTCACACGACTATATCTAAAATTTGACTAATAGACTTGATTTAAATTTTTGGGCATTTGAAAGGTGGATCCTTCCTCTACAAACTCCATACCAACCTTGCTCTGTTAATTGATATCTACTACGACTTCACACGACTATATCTAAAATTTGACTAATAGACTTGATTTAAATTTTTGGGCATTTGAAAGGTGGATCCTTCCTATACAAACTCCATACCAACCTTGCTCTGTTAATTGATATCTCCTACAACTTCACACGACTATATCTTAAATTTGACTAATAGACTTGATTTAAATGTTTGGGCATTTGAAAGGTGGATGCTTCCTCTACAAACTCCATACCAACCTTGCTCTGTTAATTGATATCTACTACGACTTCACACGACTATATCTAAAATTTGACTAATAGACTTGATTTAAATTTTTGGGCATTTGAAAGGTGGATCCTTCCTATACAAACTCCATACCAACCTTGCTCTGTTAATTGATATCTACTACAACTTCACACGACTATATCTAAAATTTGACTAATAGACTTGATTTAAATGTTTGGGCATTTGAAAGGTGGATGCTTCCTCTACAAACTCCATACCAACCTTGCTCTGTTAATTGATATCTACTACAACTTCACACGACTATATCTAAAATTTGACTAATAGACTTGATTTAAATTTTTGGGCATTTGAAAGGTGGATCCTTCCTCTACAAACTCCATACCAACCTTGCTCTGTTAATTGATATCTACTACGACTTCACACGACTATATCTAAAATTTGACTAATAGACTTGATTTAAATTTTTGGGCATTTGAAAGGTGGATCCTTCCTATACAAACTCCATACCAACCTTGCTCTGTTAATTGATATCTACTACAACTTCACACGACTATATCTAAAATTTGACTAATAGACTTGATTTAAATGTTTGGGCATTTGAAAGGTGGATGCTTCCTCTACAAACTCCATACCAACCTTGCTCTGTTAATTGATATCTACTACGACTTCACACGACTGTATCTAAAATTTGACTAATAGACTTGATTTAAATTTTTAGGCATTTGAAAGGTGGATCCTTCCTATACAAACTCCATACCAATCTTGCTCTGTTAATTGATATCTACTACGACTTCACACGACTATATCTAAAATTTGACTAATAGACTTGATTTAAATGTTTGGGCATTTGAAAGGTGGATCCTTCCTCTACAAATTCCATACCAACCTTGCTCTGTTAATTGATATCTACTACGACTTCACACGACTGTATCTAAAATTTGACTAATAGACTTGATTTAAATTTTTGGGCATTTGAAAGGTGGATCCTTCCTCTACAAACTCCATACCAACCTTGCTCTGTTAATTGATATCTACTACGACTTCACACGACTGTATCTAAAATTTGACTAATAGACTTGATTTAAATGTTTGGGCATTTGAAAGGTGGGTCCTTCCTCGACAAACTCCATACCAATCTTGCTCTGTTAATTGATATCTACTACGACTTCACGCGACTATATCTAAAATTTGACTAATAGACTTGATCCACAATATTTGTTTTCTTACTAATAACCAGAGTGATTTGTTTTGCGTTTTTGGATTAACAACGCTAGTAAATTGTTGGTTATTGAATTAATTTCTCGTGATATAAATTTCTGCGTTTCAATATTTTTTTTGGTTTCGGGATGGTTCGAACACCTGTCGCTATTTGTTTACTGAAATTTTCTGTATAGGAATTCTTTTCGGGATAACAAAAAAAAAAAAAAATATCATGATAGTAAAAATGTCATGATAGTAAAAAAAATTTCGGGATGACATTCAAAACTAGCGTGATATAGAAAATTTTTCGGGATGACACTGAAAAATGTCGTGATATTTGTTTTATAGTGTTGCCATCGCATTTCTTCGGGATATTTTTCGGGCTAACTTCACAGACATTACGAACCTTTGAAGGCATATTTCCCAGCTGTTGAGAAATGCCTAATTAAAATAAAAGAATTTTTTGAAGATCGCATTTCGGAAATTTGGTGTAAATTTATGCACAATTTAGCTAGCATGATCGCCCATAGCATCAAACTAATTGAGAGAAAAACATCTAACACTATAAAAATAGTTCAAACATTAAATAATTTGAAACAAAATCTTCAGGAAAGGCTAACTTTGGGATATGTACCACTCGCTGTAAGAAACGATATAACGAAACTAGGCAATAGCGGAAAAATTTACCAAACTGTATTTGCGACGAATATATCTACATTGTATTCGACATGCTCAGAATATTTACAAAAATGGGCAATCCAGTTTGATATTTAAACTCGGTGCTTTTAAAATTGCAACTTAATTGGGATGAAGCACTTTGAAGTTAAACATAATAATATTCTTAATCACGACATAAATCAATTGTTTGATGAAATCACTTTTACAAAACAATATGTAACAGAGGAAAAACTTAAAAAGTTACACGATGAGTCAACGTCTACTGACATGCGATGGGTAGATATTTTTGCGCACTTAAAAAAATGCTGCATTTGCTATAAAAATATTAACAGAATAGTAGAATATTCCTTTTGTTTACCAGGAACCAACGCATCTACAGAGAGAGTGTTCTCCATTGTTAATAAAATATGGACAGAGGAAAAATCACATTTATAGCACTCGATAATAATTAGCGATAATTATCAAAATTGGAATGAATTTATGAAAGATATTTCAGAAAAGCCAGACATTTTGAAGAGCATTCATAGCTCAGAAAAATACCTAACAAATAAAATTTAAGTGTTCCTTATAAGATATAATTAATTTTAATATTGAATAGAATAATTGTGATGTCGTTTTATTTATTTACTTTAATATTTTATTTTATCCGTTGTGTGTTATTTTATTTATATTTTAGATTTATTAAAAATGAACAAGATATTAATAATTTAATTGAAATATAATGAAATGGTTTTTATTTTTGAAAAAAATGTATTTGTATTAGGATTTTTTTTTTAAATGAAATATTTGATAATTGGTTAATGTTTTCATTTTTGTCATTAATAAAAGCAGACATTTATTATATTAAACATAATTTTTAATATTTCTGTTAATGTTTTTTGTTTTTCATCTTAAAAACTGTAGCATTTGATCGTCCCACGTTCTCGCCATAGAAATTTCTAATTAGTTAGTTTTTTAAGAAATTTTACATTTTTTCCCACTTTTTAGTGATTAGGCTCTGGTCAGTTTACTCTATAACGTAAAACAGTGACACACTACAACGGACTTAGGGAGAAGTTTAAAAATCATATTTGAACTGTAACTTTATGAAATAAGTCGCTTTTAAGATAGATTCATGAGATATTAAGTACACCTGCAGCAAATTTGCATTCCTCTAAGTTTATACGAAAAAAACTGTGTTACCCTTGAACATGTTCAACTATACTTTTGAAAGAAAAGTCATTCGAACTTTTTATGGCCTCGTTGAGAAAACCATGAAATTAAATCCTTGAAGGCGGCGTTATTATCGGATTCATTTAATTCAGCCGAATCAGATGGCTGCGTTACGTAATTAAAAGATTCGTTTTAGAACGAATGATACGAAAGATATTCCATCATCAACGATTGGCTTTCAAGCAGTTTTAAAACATAACATTATACGACAGTTATTCGCGAAATAGGTGCCAAAATCATAGAAAAAGTTCTTAAAAAAGGGACTCACAGGATGGTCTACTGTAAGTCCAGCAGAAGCAGCCACATGAATTAAATTGCTTTTCATACACAATAAAAAAAGGTTTCCTCAAAATAAAAGATGTAAAATCTTCAAATAAAAGGATACGAAAGTGGCGGAAGCGTCCTATGAACCATAACATTTGAAGGACACCGTGCTAGTGGCAAAGTCTATTCATGGGATGAGAAAGCGAGAGATGTAGCGTGTTACACATTAAATCGCGAACAGTGGTTATATCGTTGTAAATTTCTTAAAACACTGCTAAAAATATTGTAAATTAATAAACTTTCGAATTTAATTAAAGATAATTCAAAGCACTTTACACAAAAATATTAAAAGCTTTTTTATTATGCAATGAAATAATTATATTTAAAATCTCTTACATTCAAATTAACAAAAGCTCTCGACTAAGACGTAAAACTGAATAAATTTGTAATTGAAAGCTTTCTAGATACATTTTGGAGAGAAACCAGGCAACACTGAATAATACATAAAATATTAATTCTGATTTTATGTATATTATCTGAAATTTACATACCACGTGTGCTATACATTGTGTGGTGTAGACAACCTTGGTTATAACCATGTATGTACATTGAAACAGAATGCAGCTACAGGCTTTTCAAAAGCTGCGCCCATAGAAATAAACGAAATTTATATTTTTTAATATTTTCATTTCGTATAATTCCGAAAATTTTGGTAATTTAATTATCGTTACGGTGGTATACACGCATAGAAATATTTTGGAAGTGTTTGGGAGTTGCAATTAAAAAGTTAATTTTTTCCCAAAAAGACAGCAATTAAGGAATGTATATGCATTGAATTTATGTTAATAAATAATAATTAAACCATTTCACCAAGAACGTATCTAAAGCGATAAAATTTACAATTTGCGCGTCATTTCTAAGAATTGTGTTATGTTGAGATTTCAATGATTTTGTGATAAGCGTGGCAGCAATTATTTATGTTAATAATGAGAATCACTTATCAGTCATTTATAATGTTACGTAATTCATCCACCCACAGCTGCACCAACACCAATCATAATAATAACAATAATAGGAATCACCAAAAGCGCATATAACAATAAATATTTGGCACCAAATTTTCCAATTCCAAATTATAATTTTTTTAAACCAAATGCAAACTTTCTGTATTGTCTTCTGCAATAAAACTATCTATTTAATGGATTGGCAAACGACCACAACAAATTTCAATATAGTTGTTGAACTATGTTAATGTTATACACAAGACATAGTTCGATTTTTCGTATAGATGTGTAGAGACGAAGTCATATACATAGAAAGACTAACATCATTACCTAACAACACCCGCATTATCAAGCAAAAAACTTTGCAAAAAAAAAAAACGTAAAAATCAACCAGGTTAATGTGCTAAATTCATTATCAATTCAAAATAGTTTTATAGTTTCTGGTTGCATTTCCGAACAGTATAGCAATAACAACAACACTGCAACTGTACTAACATGAAAAGTTAAATGGGAAATTATTTTCATTGCTTTCTTTGCCTTCTTCTTCTTCGTGCAGTACTGTTTATTTTTATTATTAGTATCAAGAAGTTTGTTCTACTCGTTTGTAAGAGTCTCATTTACTCATTTACAGGAGTGCTTCGTAATATATGAGTGTTAGACGTTTCAAATCGGAACCATCAAAATTTCCGAAACGTATCAAGAGAAACCACTTAATTTAAATTTTTCTTTTTGTTCGAAGACTCTACGTTTGGACAGAATTAAATTAGCTCTAAACCATACTATCCGTCATATTAGAAACCTTTTAAATAAGTAGTTAAACAGTATAAAATCTATCAAATCAATAACAAAAAAATGACACCAAATAATTTAAAATACTTTCAGTGGCTCCTATACACAAGCCTATTTACTGCGATGTGGCGTTTTTCTAAAATATTCTGTTCCAAGTTTGACTACAAAAAGTACAGTTCGTTGCATTTCCGCCTTTTTAACACCCAATCCGAAAGTTTTTGTAGGCTTGAAGATTGTAATCGTTTGGCCACGATTGATCTCTAGGTATCATTGCTTGGTCACTTGTGGTTTAACGGTAAATGAATAATAAAATTTTGAAAAAATCCTGGATAGTCTCATTGAAAGAAAAGCAAACCGTTTTCATTAAATTATGATAGCTGAGACTGAATAGGTCAAGGCAATTTGACGTTTGCAAAACCAAATCGCAACAACCTTAAGACTGTGTCCGAAACCCGTGGAAAATATTTTTTATTACAAATTTTAACGTTCTTATGAAAAATACTTAATTTAATGTATGTGAAGATAGCCCAAATTCCATCCCCCATAAATGCGACGGCAACACTAATTATTTCTATCATGACATTTTTTACTCTCAGCCCCGAAAATATTTGCTATCATGATAGTTAAAAACTGTCATGACAGTTGACGTTTTCGGGGCTGAGAGTAGATATAATGCCTATAAATACATGTTTGTGAAATAAGCCCAATTTTCATATGTGTGTGAAGATGGGCTAAACTCAGTCTCAGACGAAGGCTATGGCAACAAAATTATAGCTATCATGTCATTTTCTACCCTCAGCCCAAAAAATCATCAAAGTTTTACTCTCAGGCCCGAAAAATCTTGTTATCACGATTGTTAGAAACTCTCATGACAATCGAAATTTTCGAGATAGAGAATAACATTTTTGGGATTTTCTTATGAGGTGCACATCATTTGATAGGTGACTGTTTAAGGAGCACGTACGATTATTTTTAGAATTGTTCTATGTCATGGAGTTTAGATTTAGTCCAAAGATTTCAGAACTGGTGCACATCCTTTGATAAGTGACCATATAAGTCAGAAATTTTTCGTTGGCCCACCTAGCCTTGCCCTCTGTGATGTTTTTTGTAAAAAAATTGGCATACGGCGATTCAGCGACAAGCAAACATATGCGCATTTCAGCCAAATCATTTCATGAAATTTGTTGGTTTTTGGATAGAAAGTTGGACGGTTTTGATCCAGAATTCCAGCTTATAAATTTCTTGCTTTGTCTAGGCATTGGAACTAGCTAGAGAATTGTGGGGGCTGAGATGGAAATGCCTAGCTCAATTGTAAACGACGTCGTACATAAAATGCTAATAACACGATCGACAGAACAATGTCAAAAGTTATTCGTTTACCGTCTGCCACAGATCTGCCAGAAATAGGACGGACATTTTCCAGACATTCTGGAACATATATTTTTAGTACTTATACGTTGCTGGAGCTATTGATAACATGCAAATTAAAACTGCGTGTCAACCTCATCCGTATGATCAGTACATTAATCGTAAATCGGACTATTCCAGACAATGTCAAGCAGTATTTGACGACAGTTTATGGATTTTAGATGTGAGTATTGGATGTCCAGGATCTGCTCAAACTCGTGTTCTTTACAATAACCGTACTATAGTCTTACAGAACCCTTGACGATTAAGGATATAAATTTTTATTTTATATATTGAAAAATAAATTATATCCTCAATCGCCAAAGGGTTCTGTTAAGTGATAGTGGTTATCCGTGTTGCTTATCACCCATTGGCATAATTACGCCTATTGAAGAGAATATGCCATTCAAAGAAAATTGTTTAATCCTAAACACAGCAAATCAAGAACGGTTATTGAATGTGCGTTTAGCCATTTGAAGACTCACTGGCGAAGCATTTTCAATAAAGCTCTAAAGCTAAATATTGAAAATAACGTTAAGACCTGCTGATTGACACCATGCTGATTGACATTCACAAGTTGAGAACAATAATTTCCACACTCGGCGCTCATTATTCCAATGATTTTTCGAATTAATAAAATAATTAAGTCTGTTTGGCCAAAGACGCTTCTATACTTGTGGGGCTGCATTGCCAATTAATCTTGCATGTTGCAAATTGACATAAAATTTTTATTTTTCAATTCTAGACACCATTTCAAGTCGAATACGCTAAATTTTAAACTTGGCACTCATTGTTTCGATGATTCTTCGAAATATAAAAGATTTAGCCAATTTGGTCAAAGACGGTTACACATGTAAATTGTCGTGAAATATGTACATTTGTAACTGCAAACTCTTTACGTTTCATATATTCTCCACAGAAAATTGGAATCTCTATTTTAGGTAACCGTACATCAAATTTATTGTTGTTTGTTTGATGGCTATCGATCTCTGTGGTGATATTCATGTGTGAGTTTGATGATATCGTAATAGCCCTCAGAGCACTGTTTTAACCTCTATTGCTCTCCAAATATATCTTCTCATTCAGACCCATGAATTTTTCCATCATTCGTTCGATTCGTTTCAACAACAGCTATAGCGCTTGTTCTGAAATTTTTTGTTTCAATCAACGAATTTTCTTTCATTTTCTTTCATTTCGTACTAATGGATTTTCGAGTAATTTTTAAAATAATTTAAATAACTATGGTTTCAGGAAGTTCTATTGTAAGTTGTTCAATTGCAGGAGGTTTAAATTAATAAGTGTTTATATTATTTAGGAAACCGGAAAATATTAATTTAGAATTACATTTCAGGAAACCTACAGATGCTTGTGAAATGATAGCTGTATTTCATGGTGGCCGTTGATCCGGATCGATTCAAATTTTGTTTTGGATCACAAATTTTGAAATAAAATCTAGTAAGCGTCATTTGGTTGTTTTATGAAGTTTGAACTGAGCCATTATCCATATTCGTAAATGGAAATTTAAAAAAGGCGGTTAACTTTCGATCTTGTTTTCAACGGTGAAATATTTAATCGGGTTATTTCATCAGTCTACATATTTTCAATAGAGTTCCATTAAAGTTGCTATTTTTGACTAAATATTTGTTTGTTTAATTTCCTGGCCTTCTTTAACGCATTTCCTGATTAGTTGACCTATTTTGTCGCTTGTGATCTCCAGATCTTGCACTCGACTTTTTATGCTCGTCATGGCTAATGACTGCCTGGTTTTATTGATCAGAGTTGAACTGGTGCCGGTTAGTGATTTATTTACGTTTCGATGTATGTTGGCTGTTCGCCCGAAGACATAACAAAATAATTTTGCTGATTCTACAAATACAACTCATTGCTACTTTAATGTGCGCGTACCTGAACAGGTGAACATTGAATGGATGAGCTAGAAAAAATCTTCATCGCATCCAGAGCCTAAAATGTATTTTGCATTCGAATAATTAAGAAATAAAGAAGCATTTGATATTTGTTTGGACCAGCAGTAACACCAATGAATTTCTTTTAGAATAACACTCTACTAAAACTATATTACTGGCGGCAACCCTTTGTATTACCTAGAATTTTTCATTTAGAATAAAAACTATTATTAAGAAATTAGCTACTCTCAAAATCCCGGATTTCAAAATTCAGCATTGAAAACCCCCAAAATAAAAATCCCGGAAATCAAAAACTCAGAAATCAAAATTTCGGCAACCAAACTTCCGGGAATTAAAATCCAGAAACTTAAAATACCCAGAAATCAATATTCCGGAAATCAAAATCCCGGAAAACAAAATCCAGGAAATCAAAATCTCGGAAATCAATATCACGGAAATAAGGAATTTCCGAGATTTTGATTTCCGAGATTTTAATTTCCTGGATTTTGGTTTCCAGGATTTTGATTTCCGGAATATAAAATTATTATAAATAAAAATTACTCTAATCAAAATAATCGAACTCGACAATTTTTTAATCAATCTAGCTGAAAATGAATGATGAATTGGCATGTTGGATGGAAATGGGATTCTAAAATGATTTTTAGTACCAGTTCGGTAATACGCCCTCATAGGATAGAAGTTAGTCATTTCTGAACCGATCATTACGAAACAAATGTGAATATTTGGATATGTTGATTAGAAATTAGATGAAATTCTAAATTGGAATATTTACCTAGAACTGAACGCGCCATTTCTTAGCCAATTATGATGGAATTGAATATGTTGGATGGAAATTTAATTATAAAATAAGTTTTAGGATAAGTTTTGGAATGGTTTTTACGTGAAGGCCTGGAATACGGCCACCCGGGACAGAAATAGGCCATTTCGTAACCAATAAATTCTGGAGTAGAACTCGGCCGATTTTGATGGGATTGGGTATGTTGGATGGAGTCTGATTATAAAATTGTTTTTCGGAGAAGTTCTGAAATATGTCAAATTGGAAGCTAGAAATGGCAAGTTTAATGGGACTTGAAGAAGAACAAATGGTTTTTAAACTTAACCTTACAACAAATTTAATTTTAGGGAAAATCTGACAAAAATATCTGGACTTTAATCGTTATAGTCTTGAATTTTGACAAGTGAGATCCTTGTGGACCATAATATTCTGTAAATTTGTTTTACTAACCTTGGTAATCACGTGTGATATTCTAGATTTAAAAAATCAAATCATCAAAATTATATTGAAGAATAAAATGGTGGTAGATTTTAAACAAACACTGAATAATTGTATTCAAATGTTATTACATGTGTGAGATGATTAAGAAATGGCCAAATTCGTCATATTGCAACACTTCTTCCAAAAACTTATTTCTAAATCCCATCTTCCATCAACACAACCAATTCCATCATAATCGGTTAAGAAATAACCGAGTTTCATTCATAGGCAATACTCAAGAACACCTTCCAAAAATTAATTTAAATTTTCATTTCTACCCAACATACCTAATTTCATCATGATTGGTTAAGAAATGATTTCGTTTCTTTCCAGGTGGCCGTATTTTAGAACTACTTCAAAAGACCTTATTTTGAGAATCTCATCTGCATCCAACATACACGGTTAAGAAATGATCGGGTTCTTTCCCTGGTGGCCATAACCCAAAATTTCTCTAAAATATCATTTTACAATAGTATTTCCATTCAACATGCAAAATCGCATCATTATTACTGTTCGAAAATTGTTACCAAAATATTTTATATAATCAGATCACTGCAGACCACGATACCACACTACACCACCATTTCTTATGGCAGATAACAAATAAAAGTTAAATTTGATTTATTAACCGAGCTTTCATATTTCTTTTTAATTTAAAATAATAATAATTGTAGAATATTCAAAATATATAAAGCGTTATAACTTCTTTAAAAAATAATTTTTGAGTCCCATTTTCATCCAACATACCCAATTCTAACATAACCGAAGAATAAATGTCCATGTTCCATCCCAGGTAGTCACATTCCAGAACTTCTTCCACAATCCATTTTAGAATCCTCATCCGACATAACTGTTTTCACCTTGATCGGTAACAAAAGCGTTTCCTTTAAAAATGTATGACACACAAAACTTTCAATTCGACCAACTGTGTGGATAAACAACCCAAGGCGTTATGAAAAGCCAACAAAAAATTTAATGGGATTTTTTTGAAATTAATTAAAAAAAATAACTAACCAAGTATTTCGGAAATAAAACTGTTCAAAAACCCACACCTCTCTACTAAAGCACTAAAAATTGTAATAAGCCGACTCTGGTAAGTCAGTTTTTCAAAAGCTTATAATTTATACCTAAATAGTTTCAACGTTGTACGAGCTTTTCCTGTATCCCCACATTAAATAGAAATAAATGCAAATGAAATACTAAACTACACCAAATAAATACAAAGTTTTCGTATAATAATAATAATTCTAAATTTAACTTCAAAGATTTATTTATTTTAATTTGTGTTTTATACAAAACGAAACTACCAAAATAATAAAATACCCGGAGTATAGCAGTGCGGTAGCGGAATAAATAGTAATAATAAAATAAAATCCCTCTGTCGCCTAACTAGGTTAACTTTCTTGTATATAAATTCGATCGTAAATCATTTCTTTAGCTTCTCGAGCTTTTTTCCATTTAGTTACGTGCAACAATACTGAACAGCATTGCACACGACGAGGACATACATTTTAAGTTCTAGAGAGGGAGCTTGGCAAAATATGTTTAGAATTTTTATTGTGAATTGCATTACATTTCCTACATGTATAGAAATGTGTATGTGTATGTGCATTAGGTTTCAGTATTTTTTTTTGCTTTTACATATATTCTTATGTATGTAGGGTGGATGAATTCATTGTATTATTATTACTTTTTTGTTATTAAATAAGAAGTTCCTTGTTTTCTGCTATGCACAACCGTTTTCTAACAAAAAAACATTGCATATACAATGAAGAATTTATTTTTATTGCATTGGTTATTAGTTTGTGGATGGGAATGATGCAGCATAGAAACTATATGCATCTTAGTCCTCTAATGTACTAACATATGCATGATGATTCTTATGAATCGCAGTGATTCATAATCGATGTTTCTTTTGCTCCCGGGCCCATGAGACAGGTCCACAGATTTTACTTGTTAACAGAAGATTCATTGAAGCATGTTAAATAATTGAAGTAAAAGTTGAAAGAAGGGCTTATAATTATCTACCTGTAGCACTATTCTGGTAATTCCCAGAATAGGTAATTGGGGAAAGAATTTATATGTAATTTCAGTTCAAATATTTTTTTCCAGCCTACTGTGGCACTAATCTGGTAATTCTCTAGGAATAGGGAATTGGGGAAAGATTGTATATGCAATTTCTATTTAAAATGTTTTTTTCCGGCCTACTGAGGAGAAAAGTTTGTTGTAATATTTATAAATTGGGAATAATTTTTGAATATTTTTTCCATATATAAATTCGTAGGGAAAATTATTCCCAATTTAACTTTGTTTTCAAAAAAATTAACACTAGCATTTTACCTCAGTATGCCAGAAAAAAACATTTTAAATAGAAATTGCATATAAAATCTTTCCCCAATTCCCTATTCCCAGGGAATTACCAGAATAGTGCCACTCACGAGAAAAATCTGATGTAAATATTTATAAATTGGGAATAATTTTTCCACATCTAAATTGGCATGGAAAACTATACGGGTGTGAAGTTTGTTCTAAATTTGTCCTAATTTTTTATACTGAGAATGTATTAGTTAATCTTTCGCTATAATGAATTTTAATATGCGTAATAATTGTAAATATTAATAGAAAATACAGAAGCAGTTAAGGAAAGTAAAATAACAAAACAATTATCCTTGTAATTAGCTTTGATCCTTGTAATTAGCAGCAAGTCGTAGGTTAGTAAAATTCCAGCAAACTAAAACAAAAATGTTATCCAATATTAGATAACGAGCACTTGCCATAGGTCATTGGATTCGTCTAAATGTTTACTATTACTTTGATGAATATCAAGAAAATTCTATGATGTTGAAAGAAAATATGGTGATTTGGGTACTACCGTACTGATAAATTGATCGTATAAGCAATTTACAAATTTTAACAATAAATGACAATGTTTAAGTGAATTGCTACATTGATATTTGGGATTATTTCTATTATATATTTTACAGACGTGAGCAAATCCTGTTCATAACTAAGGATTTTAATACTGAAATCCCACGTCTGAGATTTTTTCAACATTTTTTGTATGAAAAGAAGCATGTCTTTTGCATAATTTACTTGGTTTTATTGGGTAAAGCGATCGGCTGAAAAATCCAGGATTTATATCCATAATTATGAAACGGCTGTTAATGCTTCCATCTAAGATGCACATTTTTCGCAACTTAATTGTAAATCGCAATCACTCTCTTAACTTTTTTAGCATTCTAACTCAACGCTCAACTTAACGTTTGTTGTTCCACATTTTTTTAGTGAACATTTTAGAAAATATTTCCTAGTAACTGCTCCTTCCTTATTTAACCAACTTCCACTTAGCATACGGCAACAAATAAATTCAAAATCATTTCTCCAATTACTTAAAGTTTGGCTTTTTGAGCACCCTAATATCGATTTCCTATTTAGATTTTTAGTCTGATGCAGTTTAATTTTAGTTTCAATTGTTTATCTTTTTTATATTTTTATTTTTTATATTTTTATTGTTAAATTTTTAATTGTAATATTCATAACTTTTTTTCATAATTTTTCTTGTTAAAGGGTAGATCAATACTGCCGTTAAATCGGTGATGATTACCCTACTAATTTATTTTCTTTTTGTATATTATTATTATTATATGTGACAAAAAATCGTATTGAAAATAAAGGATAAGCCTGCGTGCTTTTAAAAAAAAAAAAAAAGTTTCAATAAACCTTACAAACAATATCTTCACTTAACTCGACTCCAATCTGCTAACCCACATGAGGACGCATGAGTTCGGTCTTTTTGTTCGTTGTTTACGTTATAAAACTGGTTTTCTGAAAACTCTCTATCTCTCTTTTTATCTCTACCTATGCCTATATTTCTATGTTTATTTCTATTTCTCTCACTCTCTTTCTCTATTTCTATTTCTATTTCTACCTCTATCTTTATCTCTATCTCTATCCCTATCTTTATTTTTATTTCTATCTCTATCTCAATCTCAATCTCAATCTCAATCTCAATCTCAATCTCAATCTCAATCTCAATCTCAATCTCAATCTCATAATCTCAATCTCAATCTCAATCTCAATCTCAATCTCAATCTCAATCTCAATCTCAATCTCAATCTCAATCTCAATCTCAATCTCAATCTCAATCTCAATCTCAATCTCAATCTCAATCTCAATCTCAATCTCAATCTCAATCTCAATCTCAATCTCAATCTCAATCTCAATCTCAATCTCAATCTCAATCTCAATCTCAATCTCAATCTCAATCTCAATCTCAATCTCAATCTCAATCTCAATCTCAATCTCAATCTCAATCTCAATCTCAATCTCAATCTCAATCTCAATCTCAATCTCAATCTCAATCTCAATCTCAATCTCAATCTCAATCTCAATCTCAATCTCAATCTCAATCTCAATCTCAATCTCAATCTCAATCTCAATCTCAATCTCAATCTCAATCTCAATCTCAATCTCAATCTCAATCTCAATCTCAATCTCAATCTCAATCTCAATCTCAATCTCAATCTCAATCTCAATCTCAATCTCAATCTCAATCTCAATCTCAATCTCAATCTCAATCTCAATCTCAATCTCAATCTCAATCTCAATCTCAATCTCAATCTCAATCTCAATCTCAATCTCAATCTCAATCTCAATCTCAATCTCAATCTCAATCTCAATCTCAATCTCAATCTCAATCTCAATCTCAGTCTCAATCTCAATCTCAATCTCAGTTAATCGCCTCTAACATAGAAATTTTGAATTAATTCATCGTTACACAATACACACCCATGAATCGCTCATACCGTGGTACTCAAATCACCAATTTTTTTTTTTCAACATCATAGAATTTTCTTGATATTCATAAAAATAATAGTAGACATTTAGACGAATCCAACGCTATATGACAAGTGCTCGTTAATCGCCATCAACATTGAAATTTTGAATTAATTCTTCGTTACACAAAAAACACCCATGAATCGCTTTTACGATAATACAATATGACCTTGAAAGCAAGTAAATCGTCATATTTCCTTTTAAGGTCATATAATTTTCTTTTGATTTTCGCTGGTAATAGAAAACACTTAAACCAATCCGACGACACGTCATGACAAGTTCTCGTGTTTTGTCTTCAACATTGATATTTGGAATTATTTCTTCGTTACACAATGGCGTGATGCTTAGCATTTTAACAAAACATTTTTATGATTTTAAACATTAATCTATAAGTTAAACAATTAAACGAGTTAAATTGGGGTACCTTTAAAAAATTATTATTCGGAAGACCAATAATACAAAACATATGGGTTAATATTACACCCTCATGATAGCTTAAAATAAATAAGTTGTTGTCTGAAGCGGTTTTAAGAAATAAATTTCACAATCATTCAATAATATCAATCAATTATTTGAACATTGAAAATAATTATCAAGATATATTTCAAAATTCATTATAACGAGTAAATAATTTACCCATGTATATTGATTTTTTTGAAAAAGTATATTATATTCACTTATACATATTACATATACAGTTTTTTTAGGATTTAGGACAAACTTCACGGATTTGTAGGGAAGCGTGAAGTTTGTCCTAAATTTGTTTTTGTAATTTTAGGACAATTAGGACATACTTCACGGGAATAAAACAATTCCCAATTTAATTTTGTTTTCAAAATATTAACATTAGCGTTTTATCTCAGTATGCCAGAAAAAAAAATGTTTAAATACAAGTTACATATAAATTCTTTCCCTAATTCCCGATTCCCGGGAAATTAACAGAATAATCACACTGTGGCACTATTCTGGTATTTCCCCGGGAATAGGGAACTGGGGAAAGAATTTACATATAAATTCTATTTAAATAACTTTTTTCTGGCATACTAAGGTAAAATGTCAGTGTCAATTTTTTGAATAATTTCGCTACGGAAAAATCTTTCCCAATTTATAAATACTTACATCAAACTTTTTTTCTCAGTAGGCCAGAAAAAACTGATTTATCGATAAAAGCTATGTAAAATCTTTCTGCAGTTTCCTATTCCCAGGGAATTACCAGAATAGTGCAACTGGTTGGGCTTTAGTTGATAATTAGAGATAATCGTTTAATAGCGATGAATTTTTGTTTCATATTCGTTACAAAAAAAACAAAAGAAATTGAAAACAAAAATTATTGTGCAAATAAATCTAATCGGTCATTTCATTGTGAAGCCGTGTGCCATGCCGTGCATACTTATATTGAATAGTTTACAAGTGACATTTTGTAATTATTCAGAAAACACAGTTAAAAGTAATTTAAATTTATGTAATCTTGTGAGCTTTAGCCGGACCCTACACGTGTTCTTTTACAAGTTAAAATTTGAGTTAAGAATTATGTGGATGGTTAAGTTGAGAGTTAAATCTGAGAGTTGAGTTGACAGTAAAATCGAGTTCAGTATAAGAATTTTGATCGGAACCCGCGACTTTAGAGTTGGGAGTTTTTCTGCTGTTTTATCAGCACACTAGATGTAAACATAAAATTTAATATTTACATCAATCAACAATAATATTAATATTTGGTTAGTGAAACAGCAGCAAAACTCCAAACTCTCACATCTCAGTTTTCGAACAAAATCTGGTTTGAGTTGGGAGTGAAATTTAAGTTGAGAATTGTGCTGGGAGTGCTATACTATTGATGCAAATGAAAGTAGATATTTTATGGCAAAAGTCCTTAAACCCATTTAAAATTTAAAATAATTTCTATATTATACGACTGTCAGTTCTGAATCGCATTTAAAAGTGTTACTCAAATTATGTTATTAAGCTAAATAAATTTGAAATCCCGGTTATAACTTATTAGTTTCATTTTCATATGTGCAAGTATGTATTAGCATATGTCCAAATTAAAAAAAAAATTTGAAAACTTAACGATTCAAATGTTATATCTGGTAAAGGTCTCATTTGAAGCAGTTTGTCGATGGTTATCGCAAAAAAATTTTAAACAGTCAAGTTTTATGTGGGGAGTTTGGGAAAATTGAATGAAGTGAAATAAGTTTGGAGTGGGTCATATGAGGTTATTGGGTAAAATAAACTCCGTTTGAATCAAATGGTTACGGAATGTATTTCTAAATAAACGGATTTTTAAGCACAAGTTGTCAAAAAAGTAGTTGAATCTGATTTTGGCAATTTGGTGGCCTCTTGATCATAGGTATATTCTGATTAAAGAATTCAAATGGGTCTGATTCCCCTTATTCTGTTGCTAAAATCGTCCATCATTCAAGATTTTTGCAGAAAGACACCAACCTGTCTATGCCAATTCGATAATATTTGCCCATAGGGTAATTTTGAATATATGTTTGAGGTGGGCCTAACGAGACTATACGTGTGAAATTTTGATTTTCTTCATGAATTGTAGATAAAATCATTTGCAAGATAGATATACTAATCTGAATGTAAACTGTCGTGTTTTAATATTGGAGCACTATCCGGAGCCAAATGGCAATTTTCTATTGAAACTGCAGCTATTATTCACTGGTGTCGCTGTACTTTAAAAATTAAAACTAAATTCATCAATAAAACAAACATTTATTACCTGAAATATATTAATTGACATTTATTTTGACATGACGTTATATACAAAAATTCATTTTGCTGCGTTTTAATTTTTTATTGTAAGATTTAGTTTCTGGCTTCAGGGGTTTACAAAATTAAAAGCCTTTTCAAATTTCCCATTGAAATGGATAGCGCTCCCGATAGCGGCTCCCGATAAATAAGTGAGCCGAGATATTTTTTTATCGATTTTTAATTAAAAAGTTGAATGAAAAATCTTAGTTTAGATTTAAATAAATTAATTAAATGCAATAATAGCGCGCTAAATATAAGTTTTCACATAGAAAATAGGCTGCTCCGGATACAGCTATCGGGCGCTAATAAAAAAACACAGCATATGTCAAATTGATGTCCATTCGATAGCCCCCAAATATTGGTTATTGGGCGATTCTACATATTGGTTTGGGACGGGTCTGATGAGGTCATATCGATTAAATTTTGATTTTCCTATTGTTTCGTCGATAAAATCGTTTGACTTTCGAGATTTTGCTAGATAGATTGATTGATTTTGATTATAGGATTGGGCTAAGTATAATCATATAGCGATGAAACTTTGATTTTGTCGATAAACCATTCGACATTTGTTAATAATTATCGTCATTCTACTATGTCATTTCAATGATTGGTAACCATAGGTAAATTTTGATTATAGGTTTGGGGTGGGTTGACGATTTATCGACAAAACATGGGGAACCCTTCCCAATAAACCTATATAATCAAAACCTACCTATGGTCATGGGCTATCGAATTGGCATAGTGAAATTGGTCCCTATCTGACAAAATATCTGATAAATCTTGAATAATGAACGATTTTATCGATATAATGGTCATGAGCTATCAAATCGACTACCTCAGACCGATGTGTGGCTTGCAAACCTCAAATAACAAACGATTATATCGACAAACTTGAGAATATCAAAATTCCACCTTTGTAGCCTCATTAAACCTACCCAAAAGTTAGAACTAAAACCTACCTGTGGTCCTTGGCTTAAGAAATTGTTTAGTCAGACAGAAAACAATTTTCTGACAAAATCTCGAATGGTGGACTATTTTATCGACGAAACAACGGAAAAAGGCAAATTTCACCTGTATAACCTCATCAAACCCAATCAAAACATTTAATAAAATTCTGCTGCCATCGAAGTGGTACAGTCAGATCAGGGTTCATCTGGTCAAATTTTGATATAAAAACATGTAATTAGTTAATTGTGGCTATATAGTACGGCTATTGCATATGGTGGCCTGTTATTAACATTTTTCGGCTGCAAATGTATGTCAACATTTGTTACATTTAAACTGGTTTACCGGAATTTTTTCGGCTGAAATCTTATCTGATAGTCGTAACAAACTTTCATCCATACTCGTATCTCAGCAGTAATCTAAAAACTCAACTCAAACATAAATACAACTATCAAGCCAACTCTTATTTAAATTCCCAGTTTACCTAATTCTCAACTCAACTAAAATCTCACGTCTGAACTAAATGACTAACTCAAATAGCCGTTTTATTTACTTACCGCTTACTTACTCCATTAAATGATGAGATTTGGCCGACTCAAAGATTTGCCTCCAAATAATTCGGTTCCCATAACAAGGGAATGCGGACACGATGACCAATTGATTTTTTTTCATGTTTAAATATAATTGAGTGCATGAGTGGACTATTAGAATGTCTCAGGTCCATTTAGCTATCAAATTCTTGCAGAAAATGCGCAAACCTTCAAATAAAAATTGAGAGTTGCCTTAAATTTCATTTTATAGTCAAACGGTAATTCGAAACCGTTTAGTGAAATCCACTTTTAAGCAGTTTGGTTCTCAAGTCTCAATTCAACTTAGGTGAACTCTCAACTAAACCCTCAACATATTTTTAAACGTATAACTATTCTCAACTTAACAGAAGTTTCAAAAGTATAGTCAACTCAAATTAATTAAGGACTATACTCTCAACGAAATTTTCAATTAAACAATTAACTCATTCCCCATAACTTGTCTTTTAACACAACTCACTTCAATCGCAATTTTTAACTAAACTACCTTCTTAATTTTCATTGAAACTCCCGCCTCAAGTCACCCTCACCTAAGCTCTAAACAAACTTCTGACTCAATACAATTTTCAACTTTTACTCACAGTTCAAGACACAAAACTTAATTTTACCAAATTCTCTCTTTTTGACGAATTGTTTTGCGTTGGTCAAATAATTGCATTCCTTGAACCACTGAAATACTTATATTAAAAGAGCTACGGGCTAAAATCTCACGAAGTAATCAGAAACTTGGTTAGAAAATTCTAAAAATTCACTAAAAATTGGGAAGCATCACAAATTTCTAGTAAGAAGTAACTCAGGAAAGTATGCTGTTAATGTACGATCACCATTGATTTGGAAAATAAGAGAAGTTTTAACAGTTTTTCATGATACACAATGAATCGAAAAATTAAAACAGTTCTAATTTGTTTAAAATTTGATAAGAGATATATATGTAGGGATAGGCTTTTTATTTTTAATTAAAACTACAATCAAAAACTTTACGACTGATATTCCGCTACATCTTCAAACATCTTTGATTCACATCTTTACTTTTCGTTGTATTTATCTTTTTGTGTTGGTCACACTAACAACACAAAATGATGAAAAAGACGAAAAGTAAAGATGACACACATCACCATCTTATGGCTTCGTAGTGGGAAAGTACACATTTTTTTCCAACTTCAATGAAAATTTATTTTTTTCATCACTTATTTTACTTATTTGTTGTTATCATCGATGGTGATCTCACTAGGCGGCAGAGACTCATCGGTATTCACCTGCATTTGTTCATCTTCTACACTATCGTCATCCTCGCAGTCGACTTCGGTTTCTTCGAAGAGAATCGCCGATTTTTTAAACATCATATCGGTCGTTGGCCTTTACAGTAATTATATTGTAAGGTTCCTGGTACTTGGTGAGAATTTTTAGAATAGCTGGAAATTACGTCTTCTTGATAGCTATGATATCATTCAATTTGTATATGGTTGCTTTTTTCCTTTTCTTGTTATAATCTCTTCTATTGTCCGACTGAACGCGCTCTATTTGACTAAATGCTTCTTTCAACAAAATAGCTCGCTTCTCTTCTACTCCGAATAACAATTGGAAAATACTCATTCCTATCGCACGTTGCCAACTAGAATTAATAAAAAATTCATCAGCTATTAAAATACTTATGCCAACATTCTGGGTTCTGCAACGACGTCTTTTTTAGAGGTGGTATTATTATGCGATGTATTCTTTCCACTTAGCCGTTCCCTCCTGGAACGCCAGCTGTAATCAATACGTGAGAAATGTTCTCCTCTGAACAGTACTTTTTAAAATCATTCGTGGTAAAGGTGATCCTTCGACCTATAGTTATTCTGGCTGGACTACCAAAATGGGTTTTTTGAGTTCAAGCTTTTGGACTATTTCGCATGTTGTTAGCGATTTCACAGGATACATCCAAACAAATTTCGTGAATCCATCAACTACGACCATGTTGTACCCATATTATTTTCTCGTTTAAGTCATAGGCTCCAAATGGTCAACATGATATGCCAACAGCGGTGTGTCTGCTTTTGGTATTGAATTCAACAAACCCTCTTGCTTTCCCCCTTTCGTTCTGAGAGAATACAGGGCACACAATTACCGATTACATTTTGGATTTTTTTCCAATAAACCAGGTATGTACAATGCTCGTTTGAGCAAGTATTTCCAACTTGTAGCTATTATAACTTTCCTCAGCTTTTGTAGTTTGCTTACTGAAGTAATGGACATGATGATCACCTTAGGTTCATCTACTATCTTCGCGTTTAAACTTCAATAATATTGCTCCGAAACCCAATTTTGAAGCATCTGTGTGGACTTCAGTTTTTCTATTAGGGTTAAAAATATCAAGGAATGGCGGGGTAGATAGACGATTCTGCAATTCTTTAAAGGTTCCTTCTTGTTTTGGGCCAAAATTAAATTTTTCGTCTTTCTTTAGCAGCTGTGAATGGTCGTGCAATGTCAGAGAAATAACCTTCGATAAATTTACGAAAATAACTCATTCAACCAAGGAAGCTTTGCAGACCTTTTATATTGTGTGGTTTAGTAAATTTCATGATTGATTTAGTTTTAGCCTTCGAAGGTTTTATTGTACCATCTGTGATGTCATAGCCTAAATACTCGATACTCATTGAAAAAAATGAATATTTTTTCCACTTAATCATAAGCCCATATTGTGCAGACTGCGATGAGTCCTTTATCGATTAATGGCTTGAAAACTATATGAATAAATCAACTAAAAATTGCTGAGTTACAAATGAAGAATATTATATTCTTCCTTGATTAATCGGTACATGAAAGAATCCATTTTTGAGGTTTGGTGTAGTGAAAACCCGCACGTCAGGTAACTGATCAATTTGATTTTCAATGATCGGTAAAGGGTATCGATCCATTATTACGATCTTATTTAATCGTCGATAGTCCATGCATAATCGTTTAGGTTCATCTTGTTTATTTGTTAGTACAACTAAAAATCTGAATTACTAGGAAGAATTATACCATCTCGTAACCAATCCAGGATTTGTTCATCCACGACTTTTTTTTCCACCTGGTGGCAACCGCCTTGGTCTTTGATAAATAGGAGAATCGTCGTTTAAAAGTAGGCGCATTTGTACGGGGCATTCTCTAACTTTTATGGATAAGTTATTTATTATCAAATCATTTATTTCGTGTAATACTTCTGGTTACCGATATTTAAAATATTTTCTTTAAAAGCGCAGTAATAAGACAACAAATTATCGAAAAATTTACTGATCTTGATTTCATGATCTCCTATACTTCTATCTTGGTACTATGAAGAACATCATTACCTACAATTACACTAAGGCCTGATTTACGTTCATCTGGGAAAATATGAACACGAGCATCGGATAGCTCGCCATCAGCTTCCAAAAAAACATCAAATGTACCAGTGGTAATCTTTGTTAAGTTGCCAACACCTTTAACAGTGGTACCATTTCCATTGAACTTTGGGCTTCCCATCAAACCGGTTAATAATTTTGCGAAGCCGACCAATAACTTTTTACAACACACGAAGTTTTGTCAAATCTTTCCATTTCATAAATATTGCATATTCTCAAATTCCTCAAGAAAATTTGCTACGGGATAGAATTCTGAACCACAGAATGTGTGCATTGAATCTAAATTTAAGATTCGTCCGACTAAATACTTGGTTGTTATCGCCACTAGCAGTTGTTGTACCGTTGTGTGGTCTGTCATCAAGTTGGCTCGCTGCTCCGTCATTAAATTTATCTTTTAGTTGTAGATTTTTCAAATGAAGCCGTTTGATTTCCCTCATTTGCTTGGCCAATTCACGATCTTTAACTTCTTGTAACTGCTTTAAATTTAACTCGCTTTGCGCACTTGTTCTAACAGAGTTTCAGATGAAACACCCTTTCCCCTCAAACTAGTTTGCATTATTCTTTTTAGTTCATCAAGTTTTTTGCTGACTCATACGACGTGCTACATTCATCAGAGTTGATTTTACTGTTGGCCTTTCCTCTTTTGTTTTTCATATAATGGTTTTCCCTCGTTTCCCCCGAAAATTTTCCCGCGTCGAAAATTTAAAAAACGGTATGCCACATGATCATATTAGAATGGGAAAAATGTATCTGTAATCAGCTCCGTAATGCTAAATTGGAGTACTAATATGCTTCAGCTAAATTTGTGACATTCTTTAAGACCTTTTCATTGATATGTCACACTTATATATTCAATTAATAAATCAATAATTAAATACTTGTGAATTTATCAACTAAAGCTCTAATATCAAAATTGTTCCTTTATCCATGACCTTTCAAATGATAAGTTACATAGTTATATGGAAATTAGAAAAATTGAAACTGTTTCCAGCGCTACAACGATAATTCCGAATACTAAGGTGCTTCAGCGCCAAAACGGTGAATTTGTAGACTGAGACTAAAGCTCAAATGATATGCCACATGATTACACGACAATTAAAAATTGTAACAGCTTCCAGCGCCACAATGGTAGTGTTGAGTATTAACGTGTTCAGCATAGTAACGTAATTCTACAAATTCTTTTCAACGATGTACTTGTGGATTTGCTTTTGCCAAAAGCTTTTCAATTCTCCGAACTAAAAATAAATGAAAATTGACGAAAAAAATCAAATCGCATAAGCCGTTCTTGGAATATCATCATTAAAATACGCACATCCATCCGTCCAGATAGACGGACACACTTTTTTGCATTTTTGTGACTAAGGACCTTCAAAACATAGAGGAAAGTGTTTTTTGACAAGTGTCATTTTTATCAAGATTTCAATTTTGATTCCATTTAATTTCACCTTCAAATTGTTTGGAGCGGGTTCCTCATCTAGAAATTCACTGATTAAAAATGAAAATAAGCTTACACATATTGGAAGCGCGACTTCGGAACGTAAACATACTTTAAGAAGCACTGCATTTGTTATACTCGCATAGTACACCATAAAAAACATAAAAAACTCTTCCATACAACATAATAATAATGTTTTTATGTGTTCTTTTGTTTTGTTAAATATTATTATGTTATATGCTTTTTCTATAAATATGTCTTGACGGAATTTAAGCTACTCCTCGTTACGAACAATATATGAGTATATGTGTTAACACACAGCATAGACTTCAAGACATTTACATCGTTCCTTCGGCATCTCCTAAACATTGGTACGTATACTTACATAAAATGAATAATAATAGTAAATAACATTGGTAAATAAATAATTCTATGCAAATAGTTATTAAAGCTTGATTATATTCACAGTACATTTTTTACATATGTACATAAGTTTTGAACATATATACAGCTACGAGTATAGATATGAGTAGAACATCTTATTAGCTTTTGTATATTTGCTAAAAATTGTTTTGATGGAATTAGGCGCCGAATGTGTGTGATGGCTTATTACGAAATCTATTTATATATGGCATTTTGTAGACATTCTACTGATTAAATATTTTTGATAAAAGTTTGGGGATTTCATTTGTTGTCCAAGAATCTTCGACAAAATTATTGTTATTTCGACATCAATCATACTGGCCATTTATATTAGAAAATGTGTTACCAGCTAAAAATTAACTGCCATATAAACATAATGATTAGTTTAGCTGTCTCGTATGACCTTGCGAGAGTTTGTCATTTATTCAGTAACAAATTCATTTTTTTATTCATTTTTGTTTCCAGTTGAAATTCTGTAAACTCAGAATTTGTTCTAATTTAAAATTTTTAAGTTATTGAGCAGCCTCCAAGAAGCAGGCGCACCTCTTTAAGAGAATTTTGTAAAAACAAATCCTAGTACGTAAAAAAAAAGAATGTAAGCTCAAAATTCTGATAATTGTCAGCTAAACCTAATAATTGGTTAGGCCTTCATATAATTATATTAAAACAGTTGATAAATATTAATTTGCATTGCTAAATCGGACCTACGCATTACATAGCTTCATGTCAACCTCTAGTACTGACATGGAAGATGGGTTCGGGCAATGAGTTCTGCAAGCCCTTTTCAACGCAGATCGTAATCTGATAATGAAAATTTCCTTCTGCATTCTGCCACTATCGGGATTCGAACCTGGTACCTCCCGATCCAAACGCTAAAGCTTTATCCACTGTGTCATTTGATTGTTTTGAATGTACATTTGGCCTAACAATAGACACCAATAATTTTGGTTAGTTAAATGAATAAACGGTTTGGCATGCTTAAAGTACGCATTTTTGTTCAAATGCCATCAAATAATGTACTGTCGTAGAGTACACCATGCAACAAAACATATTGTAAGCCCATTTAAATGTATCTATAATTTTAATTATTCAGTGTAGCATCCTCGCTTCACTTCAATTTTTTAACGCTAAACTTGGGTATTTGAATAAATCAACGTCCATAATTAATTCGGCAATAGATCCTGGCATTTGGTCGGGCATAATGCCGCTTCGAATAAAAATTGGGCTAGCGTACTTGGCATTTTTTCGAAAGTTTTGATACTAACTCGACTATTTGCATAAATCAAAGTTAATTCCAACATCTGCTGCCGTAACTGCGTGCTTTTGTTTGTTCAAATACTTAAAAAAAATGAACTAGAAGTATACAATTATAGCTCGAACGATACGTTCATAATCCGAGACACGGTAATAGCAAGCTAAGAATATAATGATATTCCTCAAGCGTGCCTAAGTAGCAAAATAAAACCAAAATTTCAGAAAAACCAGAAGCAAGATTTAATTTAAGAATTTATGGAACTAGTAGAAAATTTTAAATATTTATTGGTTTTATTTTTGAAAAATTGCAACGTATTTTAAACGGTTTATAAAATTCGTTTTGTACCTTTCAGTATAAATTAAAATCACGTTTATTGTTTCTTACAATTTGCTTCTGTTTAGGTATTTTTACGACGGACATTTTTAACGGTTTAACTACTTATAAAATAATTCGCTAAGTTAATATGAATTGGTTTTGTTTATAATCAAAGTGTTGATCAAAGTAGCAATTCCTAAACTAAGTGTGTTTCCAGGAAAAACAAAACTCATAGAAATGAAAAGTTTAATAAGTTATAAATTTTAGCTCTCCAAATATTATTGTAATAAAACGTTGTAAGTTAAATTATAAATAAATTATAAAATACAAAATAAATCATAAAAATTAAAAAAGGTTATAGTTGTTTATGTTGGAAAGATATTAACAATTACCTTTTACACACAAACTGGTGACTCCAACGTGATATTAAAACATGTCCAACACGAAATTATAATCCACGGAGCAACGCATATACGGAGCAGCAGCAGTTAATTAATCAACCAAATAAAGGGATGAATAGATCTCGCCAGCAAGCTAGCAGCCAATTCTAATATCGCCAGCCAGCTAGCAGATCAGTCTAACATATCGACATCCAGTTACTAGTTTCGTCATATATGTTACAGCCGGTCAACACGCCCATTGTATTATTGTGGACCACACTCGATCGCACATTGTAAACGAAACTAACTCCAAATCAACCCAGGCGGAAGACCCGACAGGATTGAAATCGTTTCCATTTAAAACGATCATTACAGTCAAGCCCTCACCAGTGGACAGCGCTCGATTATATACTAAAATAAACATAATCAAGCAGAATCAATCCTGAAGGAACTTACCATTACTGTGTTTAAAAGAGTAAATTGTACCGGTAAACGATTATTATCAATTTTTCATTCACTATATCGGTTATCTAAAAATTACCTCATTTTACTTGCATTTCTTCATCCATTCGCTCGGCGTAATATTTCTGGAAAAAGTTTTTTTTTTATTATTCAATTCATTAAACAAATTTGTGACACCGTTTGAAACACCACAATGTTTGACTCCGGTAGTGACCATGAAATCGATCACAATGTTGGTGTTACAACAAATGTATGCAAGGTTTGTATTAAATATGCACACTTTAATCAAGAGAATCTTGAATTATGGTTTTCTCAATTTGAAGCATAATTTATAAATAGGGGTATCACTTCCGATCCTATTAAATACGGTCATTTAATCGCGGCACTTGACCCTCAAACGGTCAAGTGAATTCGTGATCAAATACTTAGACCATCAAATAATAACGAATATGATACATCATAGGCTACATTTATCGAAAGATTGAGTGAATCAACCAAAAAAAGCTCGATCGCCTTGTTTCGGGATTACGGTTGGGTGACAAAAAGCCATCTCAATTATTACGGAAGATGGAGTGTTTATTCACCTATCAAGTTACTGAATCGGTGTTAAGAAATTTATGGATGCAGCGTCAATCCATACTCAAGAGATATTATCAAGTGTGGATGAATTTAATTTGGTTCAATTAGCAAAGACGGCCGATAAAATTGTGGAAATACTAAAACCAATTAATTAACGTATACAGTGTAAATACTCTTAAAAACATTGATAATAAGCAACAAAGCAATGTACATTATCAAATCCAATCACTAATACAAAAAGTTGTAGAATTATTGAAACAAGTTAATACGAGGGATTCATGATCAATAAGCCACAGGTCACCATCACCACGATCAAATAGTAACAAACGACATCGCAGTTTATCGCGATCCAAGGAACAAGCAATGAAGTGCATAAAACCGTGTAATTTCGATCGGTTAAATACGAGAGTTTCGAATTCGGAAAACCATTAGATTGAACGCTTTTTACGACGGGTGTTGGAAGTCTAAATTCCAACAGTCGTTTCATAAGTACCGAAAATAAATTACAATTCTTATAGTCGATACGGGTACCGAAATTTCAGTAATTCCTCCAACAACTTCACAATTAATTAGTAATTAGCAGAATTAGTAGAATTATTTTCAGCAAATTCATCAATCATCGATACGTTTGGTCAGAAGCTTGGCTTTCGAAGATCATTCAACTATAAATTCGTGGTAGCTGAAGTCGAAAGATGCTTTTTAGGTGTTAACTGTTTAGCTCATTTCGATTTGTACCTGTACTAACTTTACTACAACGGGAGAACCATTACAAATCAATTCGTACGGTATTAACTATCAAAACCGACGAATACCTTCGACGTATTCTAAAACTTTTACAAAAATTCAAATCAGTGACTCACGAATCACAAAGTCTTAACATTTGTTGACGCGTCTGATTTAAGCTGTAGGAGCAGTATTACAGCAGCTTCCAGAGAAAGGTTGGGCACCTTTATTTTTCTTCTCACGTGTTACAAGCAGCTGAAATACGCAACAGCACATACGACAGAATTACTGGTAGCATATATGCAGGAATCAAACACTTTAAAAATTTTATTGACGGAAGAGAGTTCATTTTATTTTCGAATCATAAACCTCTAACATTTGCGTTGCATCAAAATTTGGACAAAGCTTCCCCTAGAGAACGACGCCATTGAGATTTAATTGCACAATTCACATCCGATATTAGACACATCTTAGGAAGTTCTACACTGTCACGTATTCAACAAGTGAACGTTGGAACCATAATTGATTACGTTTTGTTGACAAAAGCACAACAATCACATAAAGAACAAATCCGCGCATTGATCGAATCAAATCCAAATTTAGATTTTCAAAAATTACCAATATTTGAATCGGACAAATACATTTTATGTGACATCTCGAATGTCAACGTCCATTTATTTCAAAACCATTCCGATGACAAATTTTCGATTCTTATCATTATTTATCCCAATCCGGAATTAGAGCAAACATAAAACAAACTACGAAAAAGTTTATATGGCCTTCAAAAGGAACTGTATTGTTTGTCAGAAATGTAAAGTTACCAAACACGTTAAGAGTAGAATTGATACATACAAACCAACCTTAGTAATAGATTTGAAGAAGTTCATATCGATATTATTTAATCTCTACCACAGTCTGAAGGTTTTAATAGGAATTTATTATCATATGATTGATAAGGCACACGATGGTCTGAAGCAATTCCAATTGCAGACATTCGAGCAGAAACGATTACCGATGCCCCACCTAACAATTGGATAAGTTGATTTGGCGTTCCTTCAAGCATCAGGACCAACAGAGGTGCCCAGTTCGAATCTGCACTCTTTAATGAAATTTTCAAAGTATGAAACAGAAATTATGTTACAGCGGTAATTGCAGAGTAATATTCAAGTGATAACGTTTGTTTAGTAAACACCTTTTAAATTCTGGATATTTTGTTTCCGTGTTAATTTAAATTAATTGGCGTATATGTTACGGTTAAAGTATATAATTGGTTATTATATAAAATTACCGGTCATTATACATAATTACCAAACGCGTCGGTTAATATGTATAATTTTTTAGAATTATTCACTTTTACCGGTGGTTATATATAATTAACAAACCCCTTTGGTTATTATATAAATATAATTACCGGTAAAAGTGAATAATTCTAATTTCGGACAGTTTAAAACTATAATAATAATAATGGTGTAATTTTACTTTACGTATACATCGAGAAAATCAGGTAACGCGTTAAAATTTAGAAACTTTTAAATGTAGGATTGTTTATCAAAATTTTTCAATTTTTTTATTTTTTCAAAATAAGGAAATTTATTTCAATTTCCTCGATAATTTACTTTTCCAAAATTTGTTTCAATAAAAATCGTGTTTACTCAATTTTTATGAATCAAGAAACATGCGGCAATTCTATATCCAGACAACCTTCATGGAATTCCTGACGAGGATCACAACCGGTATTAAGGTGGAAATGAAGACGAAGAACAAATTGACGATAAATTCGATTTTGAATAAATTAAAATTGAAATAACAAACTACTTTTTATTTTATTTATTTTTTTGCCTCGTCAACCTTGCACAGACAGACTTAAGTTTTTATCGCTCTTATCGCTTCTTCTGAGTGCCACAAATGTTAAAAAAATCAAATTTTGTAAATGTGATTTTTTTTTTATTGCAATTTTAATTCGTTGTATACCTTAGAGGATGAGGCAAAACCTCAAACCACCGCTTTTCCAAAATTTAAACGATTCTTAAAGTGTCAAATATTAATTATAATTTTAAACTAAATAAAGAAACTTTCATATTATTCACTTTAACCAAAGGGGTTTCGTAATTATATAATAATAACCGGATTATACACTTTGACCGTAACATATATAGAGTATATTCTAAGCGATATATCGGTGAAATAATTTAGTGCCAAAACGTATAAGAATTTCAACACAAACGAACGACAGCATATAATCCTGCAAGTAACGGCAACATAGAACAATCGCGGCGAACGTTAAAAGCTGCAATTATGTATGCAACAAATACGCAGTGAACAAAATCACTTCCAATAATTTTACTCGGATTAAGAACTGCATTTAGAGAGGATTTTCAAAGCTCATCAGCGGAGTTAGTGTATGGGCAGAATCTCCGTTTGCCCCGCAGATTTTATTATATTGAACAAGTACACCAGCCAATCTGATTTCGTTAGTTAACTCTGAAATCAATTTAACAATGTATGTACAACCATCAACAGCATCAGCCTTCTATGCGCATTTTTACATAATACCTTATTTGTGACATTTAATTAAACCCCCCAGTATGTGCAGCATTATAAATTAATTGTTTATGCTGTATTAATATATTTGTAGGCCTGACCAATTGTTGGGTTGAGCTGACCAGAATTCGAGCTTATTTGATTGCATTCATTCTTTTTTTGGTTATCTAGTCATTTACAATTTTTAGTTCACCTCGAAAATTTTTAAAACGTTATTAAAAAATTTCTGTTCCTGGCCAATTGTCACGGAATAGTGACCAATTAGACCAAACTGTTGTTCTTACAAAATTCGCTTGATGAGGTGCCCCGCCGTATTTAGTAGAAAGCCGGCCTTATTTTGTTAAAGCTTGTCAGAAAAAATATTAGAAACAATTGTTCAGTGGTTTTATCCTCATTTGCTACTTAGTGTGATTTTCAATCGCATCGGAGCGAGCAGAAAGATCATTATAAAAGCCTTCAACGTTATTATTATTTTTTTTTTTCAGAATAACCAATAAAAAATGTTTTGTTTATGTATTTGCGATTTTCCTATCTGACTGAAATATTTTCAGATTTTACAGAACAAATGAAGTAAACATTTCTTTTCGGGTAAAGTCGCGTACGTGATATCGGAAATAAATAGTTCTATACTCGCTAACGAACTCAAAACCAATCAAATTACGTGAATGCTTTACATCACGCCTACTGTTCTGAACTCGAGTTGAAATTGTTTTAACTTTGTTGTTGTTTTAATACATTTTGTGTGATACCGAGGTAGATACTCGATCGGCTAGCAAGCAAGCAAAAAACACCAATTATAGCGTCTCGTTAGAAAAGTGTCAGACAGTGAATCTGTTTTGGCTGCACAGAAGCCGAATTTTTAGCGAAGAAATACTATTTTTTTTTTTACCAAAAATGGTTATTAAAGAAATACAATCTGGGGCGGAATCATGAAATACGACTGGAATATTTTCTAACATACTTTACTAAAAGTATTAAAACTTGCCATAGTGGATGTTGGCTAATGCAAAATTGCAACTATTAAAATATTATATATTAATTTGCTAGAAAATCCTCGAAATTCAATTTCTACCGATAGAAGATTTCTGTTCAAAATTGCTCGATTATGAAATAGTTGCCGAATTTAATTTTGCCTTTAAACTTTCATTTATTCATGTTTTCATATAAAATATATCTAAGCCAACATTGACCGTTTTCCGAACTTTTTTATGTTGTTTGTTCATTGAAATATTTTGGAACAATTGATTTCTTCGGTCAGACTTATTCTGCCATTTCCTGTTGTCCAACAGTTTCTGTCAAATTTTATTGATATCCGAAATGGTGGAAAAAGCTTAAGTAAGAAATTTCATCCTAAATAGTTAACTGGTTTGGACTATTAGAGGTCAAATTTTAGCGAACAAGGTTTTTTGGGTAACAAGGTTCATTTTTATCAAAAATAGTCATTTCTATTTGCAGAAAACGAGTAAAAACGAAATTTTTCGTTCCTATGAATCTGATCAAATCAGTCGAGTCAACTATGCATTCATCGAGCTATTGTTCAATTTTGTTAGGTAGATGTTATAAAAAAAATCTTCCGGTACTCTCAACGTTCGTCCGTAACTTACTCGGTTGGTGAATAATTCAAATTCACTATAATTTTCGTGCGTACTACTTTCGACCCAACTGTGTGTTCCACGGTCGACTAATATTTATTTTAGGCTTATATTTAATTTATTATATGGTACACTGATGTCTGTCAACTCAGACGGAATAGTGACCCCCGTGAGGTAATTTGAGATGTCATTAAGATGTTACTACTGTTAGCTGAGGCGTCATGCAATGGAATAGCTTTAGTCAATCAGATGGAGTGATTGACCTACGTAAAATTTCCTTAACTAGATAAATTTGGATTTCTTCAAAGTGACTTGAAACCTTTGAAATTCAGATCAAGTAGTCGTGTTACCTTCTTTTGCTTTTTGATAAAGTTATGAAGATTCCTTATTCACAAATGACCAAAAATATTTTGCAGTAATTTGGCTGTGAATGTTGTACAATTCAATGTCTAAGTTAGACAGGCTTGTCAAGGGCTATATTTTGAACGAAGAAATTGAAGAATTTATTACCTTTATCAATTACAATTAAATCACTCAGCTTAAGCAAATTAAAAACTCGTAATAAATTGTAGATACTACAATTAAACCCATGACCATAACTGACCATAACTTGTTATAAATTTTAACAGTATTTTGAACCTTTAATATAATAACTACAACTAATTTAACAATTCATAACGATCATAAATTCGCAGATTTGAAGAATTTAATCATCTTACTGAGCCAGTAAGAAGGATATCCTCATGACTTTATTAACTAACCATTACATTCATCACGTCAATCAAACATTTATCATCAATCCCTAATTGAATAGACACGGGCCATTATTGCAAATAGAATAAAAAACACTGGCATATGACTGATACGCAAACAAAAGACAAACATAAACAATTTATTTCGAAATCGAGTGCCCCGGAAGTAAAAATTCGAGGAACTAATAAATTATGTACATAATAATATACCACGAATTTTCTACCAAAAAAAAACAATTTCAAGGTCAAACTCGAAAGCGTTTGTCGTTCTTTTCTTCAACAAACGAAAAAAAATTCTACTCATGCGGGCGCCTTTCAAATAATGTAACGATTTACATAAAACAATCAAATAATAACATGCTTAAAATTATTTAGCAGCTTTTTGCACAAAAGACACATTTTTCTTATACATATAACCTTCCTATATATCCCTCGTAAATAAATGCGTGGGAGATAAAAATCAATTTTAGAGTTAAAAATTAAACGAATATTGTTCCGCAACCAAAATCCTTTTCTTGGCTCGAAACGTATAGAAAACAATTCGGAACACAAACCACACATTGTGTTCATTCGTCGCCCAAGACAAAAATAGTTTTTTCTTTTTGCTTACTTGTATTTTAATTAAATCTAAAAATACAAAAAAAAACTTTCTCCTTTCTCATTTTCACCCCACCGCACATACATATACACATAAATAAAGAAAACCCATGTAACACCAAAAAAATGTGATAAATGTACAAACAAAACTCATAAAAATAAGCATAAAACAAAAAAACAAAAATGTAAGAGCTCTGTCAGACATTGTGTTGCACAAAATAAAATAAAATAAAAAAGGAAACCGAAAAGAAAATTATTTTTCTCTTTATTTTTTACTTTTTTCCTTCTTTGAATGTGCAAAATATTTTTTTTTATTTTCCTCTTTTTCCTTATAGTCGTTCGACGAAAAATAAAAAAAAAAATCCAAACTTAAATATATGTGTCAGAGCATAACATAATTCGTGATATTTCGTCCTTTCGGATCATATTCGCAATTTCATTCCACCCTTCGCATTACATAAAAACAAAAAACTACTCTCTGTGTCATTCTCACGGTATACGATTTTTATCCGCGCACCATTCGCATCGCATATCGGAGGAGAGAGAGATGTCGAGAGTGAAAAAGGACGATAATACAAATAAAAAAGGAAAAATGAAAATATATACAAAAACGAGGTTCCTTATATTCTCAATCAATTTTCATTTTAGTTAGTTGGATGCAGTTAGTTCTCTGATCTATATCGGAATTTTCGGTTATGTTCTGTTTTGTCGTTTTTATTTTTAGAATTATAAGTTATACTGTAAAAAAAACTTTAAATAACATAAAAAGGATTTTTTTTTTAGTATAACGGGATTTTCTCTTTAGCACGGGAAAATTATGTATTAAAATTTTTTTTATGTAAAATTAAATCGGTGCAAAGTGTTTTTCGTTTAAATGTGATAACTTTAATTAATAGTAAAAAAAAAAAAAAATACCAAAAATATGCATTAGTATTTGTGTGTGTTATGTAATAATATTGTTGTTGTGCTCGTGACAATTTTTTTTATCAATATGACAGAAAAATGGATTACAATTACACCAAATAGTGTTTGTGCTTTATTTAGTATTTGGTTTTGGCAAGTAGAGACAATATTTAAATTAGGATACAAAAGTGATGATATAACAACATACTGAATCATAAAAATATACAACAACAAATCGTGTGTGTTTTTGTATGGTACTCGAGCACAATAAAAACAGGAGAAGGAAAATTTATTTTAGTTTTTCTTCATTTTTTGGTTGGTTACGTTTTATAATTTTTTTCTCGTTCTGGTGTCTGTGTGTGCGGACTCTGTGGTGGTACTGTGTACCGAAGAAAAATGATAAAAATTTTAAAATTTTGTCAAATTATTTTTATAATTTTATTATTTAAAATAATTAAAACCAATCAATTATTCGATGAATTAAAACTGGTGAAAGAATTATCGTTGAGTAATCATCCGCATACGGGGAATCATCACAGTATAAATTATGATGCGCCCGATGACTGTAAATATCAAATTGTGAATAATAAATATGATATAAAGCTGGTGTGCTACCTGCGTACCGTCAACAGTGAATTCGACACGACAAATTTTAGTGTGATACCGGCCGAGAACACGGTATCGTTGGCAATTAATTGTGACGATGATATTATGGTGAAAAGTTCGCTCGAATCAAAATCGTTCGTACATTTAACGTATTTGAATGAGCTATCGCTTGAATACTGTAAATTTATTAAATTAAAGAAGGATGTACTGTTCGGGATGGACGGTTTAAAAAATTTAACAATACGGACGCATAATATTAATTGGCCGGCGTTGAGCTTGGAAATTGAGGCTGAATCATTTTACTATACAAAACATCTAGAGAAGTTAGACTTAAGTTGCAATAATATATGGTCACTGCCGGAAAATTTATTTTGTAATTTGAACGCGTTAAAATGGCTTAATGTGTCAGAAAATCGGTTGCAGGATGTAAACGATATCGGATTTCGGGAAAAAAGTAACACGCACGGTGAATATTCGTGCTCGTTAGACGTCGAACTATTAGATATTTCCCATAACCATTTCGTCCTATTACCGAACAATAGTTTTGGCCTCCTTAAGCGTCTCAAATATCTTAAACTACATAATAATGAGATCTCGATGATAGCAGACACCGCACTAAACGGTTTAAAAACATTACAAATCATCAATCTAAGTAGTAATCGAATTGTTGCGCTCCCCCCAAAATTATTCGAGGATCAATCAAAGTCAATCCAAGAGATTTATTTGCACAACAATTCAATCACTGTGTTATCGCCAGGATTATTTTCGAATTTGGATCAACTGCAGGCACTGGATTTATCGCAAAATCAATTAACATCGTCGTGGATCAAACCGAATACGTTTGCGGGATTAATACGTCTCGTGCTGCTTAATTTGTCGCACAACAAAATCACAAAACTTGAATCGACCATATTTATCGATCTGTACCAGTTGCAAATATTAAATTTGTGCTTTAATCAAATCGAGATGCTTCCACCGAACACATTTTCGCCCATGAATAATTTACACACGCTACTCCTGTCGAATAATCGTATAAAATATTTAGACGGTGCCTCACTAAACGGTTTATACGTTTTATCGCTACTATCACTCGATAATAACCAAATGACCGATATACATTTGGACGCGTTTAAAAATTGTAGCTCGTTGCAAGACCTGAATTTAAATGGCAACCAACTAAAACGTATACCACAATCGTTAAACGATTTACGTTTATTGCGTACGCTAGACTTGGGTGAAAATCATATAACGTACATAAATAATTTTACGTTTACCGGTATGTTTAGTCTGTACGGCATACGTTTAATAGGTAATAAAATAGAGAATATTACCAAAAACACCTTTAAAAATCTACCAAATTTACAAATTTTGAATTTGGCACGGAATAAAATCGCCACCATTGAAAATGGTTCGTTCGAGATTATAACGACGATACAGGCGATCCGTTTAGACGGCAACGTAATCACAAATATAACCGGACTATTCGAGAATATGACGAATCTATTGTGGCTGAATATATCCGATAATAAATTGACACAGTTTGATTACGCCCAAATTCCCCGCCATCTGCAATGGTTGGATTTACATAAAAATAATTTAACTGAGCTCACCGATCGATTAAATCTCGAACAGCATTTACATTTACAAACACTCGACGCCAGTTTTAATCGCATCACCAAAATTTCATCACACTCATTCCCCAATAGTATTGAGTTGTTGTTTTTAAACGATAATCTTATCACCACCATTGAACCGTACACCTTTGTGCTAAAAACAAATTTAACACGTGTCGATTTATATGCAAATCAGCTAACAACGCTGGATATAAAATCGTTACGGCTCGATGCGGGTAGCGCTAAAGATAAATTTCTACCGGAATTTTATATCGGTGGAAATCCATTTATATGCGACTGTAATATTGATTGGCTACAAAAAATAAATCATGTGACGACACAGCAGTACCCCGTGGTTATGGATATTGAAACGGTGTACTGTAAACTGCTATATAATCGGGACCGGTCCTACATTCAACTTGTTAAAGCGGAACCAAAACATTTTCTATGCTCGTACCACATCCATTGTTTTGCCCTGTGCCAATGTTGTGATTTTGATGCGTGCGACTGTGAAATGACGTGTCCACACAACTGTACCTGTTTTCATGACCAAAGCTGGTCGACCAATATTGTGGTGTGTTCCCAATCTGGTTACAATGAAATACCATCAAATGTACCGATGGACACAACCGAACTATATATCGATGGTAATAATTTTACAACACTGTCGGGCCATAGTTTTATCGGACGCAAAAATTTAATCGTTTTGTATGCAAATAACTCGAACATCGAACACATTTACAACACAACGTTTAGTGGACTTCGCCGTTTAATAATTTTACATTTGGAACAAAATCGTATACGGGAGCTGCACGGTAATGAATTTACAACGTTGGAAAATTTACATGAATTATATTTGCATGCAAATTTAATCGCGGCCATAAATAATCGTACGTTTATGCCATTAAAAGCGCTGGAGGTGTTAACCCTTAGTGATAATAAATTAGTGCGTTATGATTTAATGTTTGTGCAACAGTATAATGTGAATTTGAAACGTGTCACGTTGAGTGGTAATTTGTGGACGTGCGATTGTAAATTTTTGACTAAATTTCAAAAGTTTTTGAATCTAAAGGCTGATAAAATATGGGATTCGAGCCAAATTGGATGCGTCTATAATAATGCGACGAATATTGTTAAAGAACGAAATGGTGAGTAATTTTTACTTTATATTACATTGTATACTATATGGCACACAAAATTTTTATACTACATAAGCTACTAATTTATTATCGTATTTGGCGCACGCCTTAATCCACCAATATACATTTTAATGCTAGAGATATTAAAATAACCCCATAATCGCAAAATCTGTGTTTATTATTAATTTGGAACGATTAGTGATTACATATTATCGATTTTAAATTAAATTGTGGTGTTGGTATCTTGCCTTTTTTTTGGCTGTATAAACATTTGGTTAAAAATATACAGTTCATATCAGTTTTACTGTTATGTCTGGAAAAAATATTTTGTTTTGTATTCAGCATAATATCATGACAGTATATAGTTTTAGTGACGTATACTATCGTGACACAAACGAAAATTTTATTATAAAGTAAACAATCTGTGAAACAGAACAAACTATTGAACTCCAATTGATTTCTCTTTAATGATTACTATCAATTAACAAAACTTAATATGTATTAGTAAGTACACTGTTAAAATATTTTTTTTATAAAAAATTTGAGTGAAATATAATAAAACTCGCGGAAATATAAACTGGATTTTTCCTTATGCACACCGTCCTTTTTTTACTGTCTATGTTTCCAAAAACTATCTCGTTATAGCGGCTAAATTTAAAAGAAACTAGCAAATAATGAGTATAAAAAAAATTTAAATTAAACAATTACAACTAGTAGAACTTATTTTGTACAGTCATACCGTTTGAGTTACAGGGTACAGGGTTTGTACAAAAATTATTTTATTAACGACGGTTGTGAAGTTTGTCCCAAAAAAAATCCCGTGTTCATACACAAATCCAATTAGAAATGTTTAATGCAGTATTAGTATTTACACTGTTAAAATAAAATATTTGCGAAATAACTATATTATAATAGAAAAATACGGAAATAGGCGCTACATTTTTTCATATTCGATTTATGTATTTTGCAAAGATGAAAGAAAGAGTGAAAAATAATCGAGAAAAAATAAAACACATTAAGCTCTCGCAAATCTAATCGATTTAATAGCGTTGATTAGTTTTAATTCAGATAAATTCTGAATATCCTAGAGTTTGTCGGAAAATTTCACTATGTTCAACTGTAAGCTTCAGGTTGACACAATCAAACAAATCCAGAGCTATTTCCATATCTAAGAGATAGGTGTCATTTTTTGCTCACGCAAATCCCATCGATTTTATTGGTTTGAGTAGTTTTAATTTAGATAAATTTTGAATATGCTAGAGTTTGTCGGAAAATTTCACTATGTTCAACTGTTAGCTTCAGGTTGACACAATCAAATAAATCCAGAGCCATTTTCATATCTAAAAGATAGGTGTCATTTTTCGCTCTCGCAAATCTGCTCGATTTTATCTAATAGATATACTCCTATCCGTTAGCTGCAATATATTTTTTCATTAACTTTTATTTCATTTTTTAATATTTTTTTGCCCAAATGTGAACGTCACCTGCATGTGGTGCTCCCTGCAAATCAACCAACGAGGCTTTAGCGAACAAAGAACGGCGGGATAACCGAACACTGAGAACCTACCAAATTATTTTAGCTCTATTGAACCACTACAAATTGCAATAGTGAGGTTTACAACATCTGCAATAGTCTGTTCTTAAAGCAATGAAGTTAAAGCAAAAATTTTTTTACAAAAGGTGGAACTCAAACTGCTCGGTTGGCTTAATCACCATCAAACGATGCCTGCTGAAATGATGCTTTGTTGAGACAACCGATGCATCAGATGCCCATTCGTTATCTAAATTTATCTAAACAAAACTGCTTAAACCAATAAAATCATTTTGATGAAGGAACTCGAATCGGATAATCCTGTTCTCAATTTGGATACGGCTGTTATATGTTATCCTAATGCAATCATTTCCAAGTAATGGAATTTTTCGACCAACTCTACGACATTTAGAATTGATCTCGAAATCGATTTGATCAGCGAAAGCGAAAAACGATACCTATCCCCTAGATATGGAAATGACTCTAGTTTTATTTGATTGTGTCAACCTGTAGCTAACATTTAAACACAGTTAAATTTTCTGACAAATTTCAGAATTTATCTAAACAAATTTGACTCAATCCAATAAAATCGTCTTCATTTTCCACAACTAAAAATGATATCTTATTCTCGGTATCGTTTGGAAATTGAATCTAATTAATTAATTTTTGTCAACAAAAGCTCTTATTTTTACATCGGTGATTTTTCCGACAAAGTTTACGATAACCACAATTTATTTTAACAAGAATTACGCAAGCTAATAAAATCGACTAAAATTAGCAGAACTAAAAAGGATATTTGGAAAGCTATAGGTTCATTTCATTGTGTTATCTTATACTCATTTTCGACAAACTTCACGATTTTCGAATATGTATATTTAAATTAAAACTACTCATACCTAACGAAACGAATCCATTTACTAGAACAAAGTTCAGAAATATCCTGTTTTTTGAAAATGTCCTTTAGCTCACTTGATTGTCTTCTCTGTCTGGATATCCTCTTATCGAGAAATTTGGAGAGTACTGCGGTTTTTATACCCGGGATTCAGATATATTGAAATAAATTATCTTCTGCAAACTACTTACAAATGAAAAAAAAATGGAAATGATTTTCCAGGGTATTATGAAGAATGTAAAATAATTTTTTTGAGTTTTTTTTCTAGTTTTCACTCAAAATTCTTATAAGAATATTTTTAACAGTGTATATACTAATACAGGTTTATTCTTGTTATTTGGGACATACTTCACTGCCATTATTAACGTATGATTTCTATAGGCTTCACGTTTCAAATGACATGGTTTGGTTTCCATACTGATTGGTAGCGATAGAGTTATTTGAGTAGAACTCGTTTATTGACTTGATTGTATGGCACACTTTGATTGACCAACGGACATCGTAGATATTGTACCAATTCAAATGACTTTGGTGAAATTTCAAAATGCATGGGTTCCGGAAGATTTTTGAGCAGAACTTGTTCAGTGCACTCAAAGAGTTTGAGTGGTTTATTTTTAACGACCAATTTACGGACCGCGAAGAGTTTGAATCAAAATGCAGAAATTATTAGATGGCCGTGAAAGGTTTTTTTTGAGTAAAATTTGTTGGGTAAAACTTCAATAACAAATGGATTGAGTAAACACTTTGACTAGCCAATAACAGGACATCGTAGAGTTTATATACAAAAATTATCTACATATGACACCTATGGACTTAACATTTTAAATATCATCTTTGGCATTTGCAAACGGAACGATATTAGAATACAACTTATTCAGTGAACTCATAGAGTTTGAGTGGTTTAACTTTAAGTGACAATAACAAGATATCGCGGAAGTATGATGAGATGATTTCTATAAGCCTAACCTTTCAAATGAAATAGTTTTGATTTCCAATCGGATTGGTTACGATAGTTTTTTTTGAGTGAAATTTGTTGAGTAAAACTCCAATTGCAATTGGTTGAGTGACATACGTTGACTGGCAACTAACAGGACATAGTAGAGTTTGTACTAAATTTCCATTATATATAAATGACACCTATAGGGATATGGTCTTTCAAATAACATTGTTGACATTTCAAATCGGATTGGTAGTGGATGATTTTTGAGAACTAATTCTGTGAGCTCATAGCGTTTGAGCGGTTTACTTTTAATGAAAAATAACAAGACAGCGCAGTTTCTACCAAAATGCCACTATTATCGGATAATTTCTTTGGTACATAAAATTTTACTCCCATATCCCCATCACCCTCAATCTAATATATACATATCTCGTGTCACGGTGTTTATGGTCGCTCAGCTCCTTCGAAACTGCTCGACCGATTTTTTTAATTTTTTTTATGTATATTCGGTAGGTATGAGAATAGGTCGTAAAGTATATTTCATACTGCTAGGTGATTTGGGTGTCGTTATTCAGAAAAGAATTTTCTTCCTACCTCCACCCTTCCATTTTTTAATCGCGATTTTAGTATTTTTCTATGAACAATATGCAAATAATTTAACCATCGTTCGTTTTTCTAACAGAATGAAATTATTTATGTTGTTGAATTACAGTTGGCGCTTCATTTGCCTTTGCATTTGTTATGTAACACAACGCAGTGCGGGCAAAATTTTGTACGATTTATCTTAATTTATAAGAAATATATACGTGTTTTATGATTGTAAAAAGGTTGGTAAAATACTAACAGAACAAATTACCGTGACAATGTGAGTAAGACGCAAACGGACCCATTTGGGCCTGCACAAATAAAGCAAAAAACATGCGAAATAGTAAAGCAGAAAGAACAGACGAACAAATCCAACATGATCAAAAAAATGTGTGTGTGTGTGTGTGTGTGTGTGTGTGTGAGCATGTCGCTCGATATGCTTGCTGAAGCAGCATTGGGCTGTACAGCAACACAAATTCGTCTACTATTCGCTATAATGTTGACTAACAAGTTTCCCTGACGATACTGACGATATATTGCATCGAATTCGTACACGGTGCAACGATCTAACGATAACATTCAGCGTCGCTATGTACAATGAAGCAATGATTGCTATAGAGCGAGGATCTTTTTGTTGTCATTGCCAATTTACCAAAGTGTCATTTCGGTATGAGTACGCCAAATCGAAGTGCATCTGATTTAATGGACACCGAAATGAATTGTGAACTGAAGTAGGTACGATACTGCAGAAATGGCAGCGATTGGTACTCGCGCAATGTCCAACTACTGACTCATGAACAAAAAATCATTTACGACCACAATATGCTGGATTATACTGGAAGGTGGAGTCTTTTTTTTGGATACACCAGGTGGAACTGGCAAAACATTTTTCATTTCGCTAATTCTCTCTGAAATACGATCAAATAATGACATCAAATTGGTCGTTACATCATCTGGCATTGCATAAACTTTATTGGAAGGAGGCAGAACAGCCCATTTAGCATTTAAGCTGCTACTGAATATTCAAAATAACCCAGACGCAGTGTGCAACATAAAAAAACGATCGTCTATGGCCACAGTGCAGAAACAATGCAAAATTATCATCTAGGATGAATGCACTATGGCACACAAACATTCTTTTGAGGCGTTAAACAGGACACTCAAAGATATAAAAAACGACGACAAACTATTCGGCGGCATCCTGTTACTCCTTTCAGATGATTTCAGACAAACACTTCCCGTCATTCCACATTCAACGTATACGCTGATGAGATCAACACTTCCTTGAAATCATCGCCACTGTGGCGTAATGTTGAAAAAGTCCAGATTAAAATAAACATCCGCATATAAAGGCTACAAGATCATCCGCTATTTCTGCACAATCATTGATTCGCAAAATGATCTCATTGACCGCATATTTATCGATGTACGCGAACAATACATAAATCATGTGTGGCTGGCAGAAAGAGCCGTTTTGGCAGCATCAAATGTAGACGTCGATGATATAAACTTCAAGATACAGCAGTCGTTGCCAGGCGACTTGGTACCATACAAATCGTTCAACACAGTTTGCAATTCCAACGAAGCTGTAAATTTACCAACAGAGTTTTGAACTCACTGGAAACCTGGCAACTTGCCACCACACCTTCTACAACTGAAAGTTGGATCTACGGTTATTTTACTTCGGAATTTGAACCTACCACGGTCGTGCAACGTCACGCGATTGGTAATTACAAAATTGATGAAACTTGATTATCGAAATTCGAAAGCACCATTTTGAATGGTAAATTCCGAGCAGAAAATGTTTTGCTGCCACGAATTCAAGTGATTCTCATAGACGTGCCAATTGAATTCAAACGCATTCATTTTCCTATTAGATTGGCATTCATAATGACAATCAATAAGTCGCAAGGCCAAACGATGTCTGCTTGCGGCTTGGATTTGGGCACACCATGTTTTTCACACGGACAATTATACGTGGCATGTTATCGCGTGAGCAAACCATCGAGCTTATTTGTGTTGGCTAAAGTCGGACTGACAAAAAATATCGTACAATTGATTGCTTTGCGAATTTAATATTGATTTTCTTTATTTCATTTTCCTACTTTAAGATAAAAAATATATTACTTTTTTTTACTTTACATTTAAATTTTAAGAGATCAAACAATGAATATGTCGGTTACGTTAATGGAATACGAGGGCGGAGTGAGAAGTCTGGTAAAAATGAAACAAGAAATAATATTTTCGGGAAAAATATATTTTTCAACTTAGTCGCCTTTTAGCTCGATACACTTAGTCCAACGTTTTTCCAATTTTTCGATCCCTTCCGAACAATACGATTTCTCCAATGGTTCAAAATAGACGTTTGGTGCATCGATGATCTCCTCATTAGAGCCGAATCTCTTTCCGGCGAGCCATTTCTTCAAGTTCGGAAACAAAAAATAGTCGTAAGGGGCTAAGTCTGGAGAATATGGCGGATGTGGAAGCAATTCGAAGTGTAATTCATTGATTTTGGCCATTGCAACTACACCCGTGCATTGTCTTGATGGAAGAGAATTTTTTTCTTGAAACGGTCTTGTAAATTGTAGTAATATTCGCCGTTGACTGTTCTCCCCTCTTGAAGGTAATCGATGAGGATTATGCCACGTCCATAAAAAAAGCCTTCCTCGGCGCAGATTCGCCAATAGAAATCCACTGTTTAGACTGAGTTTTGGTCTACGGTGTATAGTGACATCCACAGTTATGAAACGACGCAAACCCGAGATATCTCGGGGCATACGATATGTAGTTAAAAAAAATCGGTCCTTAAGGGAATAATTTTGCTTGAACATCGCCAAACCTGCCTCTAAAGTTGTCACACGTGTGCGTTTTTGGTCGATGGTAAAAAATGAGGCACCCAACGCGCGGATAGCTTTTTCATATTCAAATGTTTGTGTAATATATTTCAAGGCCTGTCAAAACTGAACTAAATGACAGGTCTGTTTGAAAATTTTAATTTTGTCTAGTGACAGATGGTATATATACATGACATCTGGGATTTGCGATTGTGGCGCCCTCTGTTTCATTTTTATCAGATTTCCCACTCCGCCCTCGTACATTGAATTGAGAAAATGGACGGTTGGTGTTTTTTTGTTTTTATCGGCGGCCATCGTCTACAGCAGCGCTTCATTCGTTTTTCTGTCATAGATCCCATCCCCACACATTTACGATATTTTTGTTATTTTTTATTTAACAACCAAAATATTCACTAGAAATGATTTATCTATATTTATAACAACGTTTGACGGGGCAGTTAGTATTTTATAAAACTAATTAAAACATAAGTTCATGAAAAATTGACCGTTGAAACCTTCGGAGAAGTTCATGAATAATTGAACGTCTGAGAATAATTCATAGTTATGTTTGTGTACCATGGGTGGCACTGGTGCAAAATTACATAGTGTTTAATGTACGTATCAATACGTGTGGAAATCACTTGCGTCGTAGCCTTGCGTTGTTTTGACATTTCAATTTCTCGTCGCTGTATTTTGATATTCCATGTATCACATTTACGTGTATATTGAGTGTGGGGGAGAGTCTCCGGTTGTGGGCAATCCCCGGTTGTGTGCGCTCCCGCATAACGTTTAACAGAATGCAAATAAGGTGGATCTGACTGCTGTCATACTTGTATATTGACGGTAGGAAGTTTTCTAGCTAATCCCAAAAAGTTTTTGATGAATTTATTGTAGTACCATATTGAAGGCCAAACCGACGAGGACGGAAGAGAGCAGAAAGTACACGACAACCGTCAAGAAAAGGATCAGAATCTGATTCCAAGAAGGACCGATAATAATTACCCCGAAACAAATTTTGACATCAAATTAGACGTAAATCATTCACAGAATAATCAAAAAGTTAAAATTTGAACGAGTTCACATCATCACGAGAATTTCGATCCTGTCTCCGAGTTCAATGTGCCTGCACCAAACTGTAATCAAAAGCAGTCTGAATCAAATCTGAATGCAAATCCGACCCTACCTAGCTCAAATGATCGTAGGGTCAAAGAACATTTAGAAATATATAACTGGGAACTGGTCTATAACAGAGATAGAGCATTGAATTGGTACTGGGAGTATCAGGAAACTTACGGCACAGTGGATTGGAAGACCCTCAACGAAACTATGACTCAACATTTCAAAATCAGGAAAACGGATAATGATGTAAGGGGAGCCATGGAAAGACGCGAACAAAGATCGAATGAATCATTTCTAGATTTTTATCACGATTTTCGCAGTCGGTCTCTTTCTTTAATGAGGCTCATACCGGACATAGAATTAATTTATCGCTTGACCAGAAATATGAGGTATACGTAAGGTCAATGAGCTGGAAGAATGCTCAATCCACACAGTCACCTTCTATCAGAACAATCGTTCTTTACATTATTTCAAGCTGAGAAGAACGGTGCAGAAAATGGTAAGTGGTTCATTTATTTCAACAAACGCCAATTCAAGTCCATACGCAAATGTTCTGATCAACGGTGTACCATGTAAGAACTATTCGTTAGTGGGGCAAACGTGTCTGTGTTGGGATGCGATGCAGAAGAATTCCTAAGTGCCAATAATTTAAAACTTAATAACCTTCCATCAACACTCTTGACAGTAATTAGTGTGGAAAAGCAACGAGTAGTAGGTCATTTCATTGGTAAAGTCTCTTACCGAGGCAAAACGAGACTTCTCCGCATTTTTTGGTTTGATTCCCATGATAGCGATTGGTGAACGAACTGGAAAATATTTCCATTCAGCCTTTGTCACCTGATGTTCATAAACATACCTTAGATCACCGCCAACAAGCAAATGTGACGAATCTAATCAATCAATTTCCATCGAGTGAAAAGTTGGGGTTGGGTCCACATTTGGTCGTGCATAAGATAGTTATTGGGAATGCTCAACCAATTAAACAGCGGTACTATGCAATATCGCCCATTGAACAACAAGAACTATTTCGAAAGCTTGATCGAATGTTTGTGCTTGGTGTCATCAAAGAGAGTCAGAGCTCCTAGCCCTATCCACAGTAAGTGTCGTGAACAAAGCTAATGGCAAGGTTCGGGTCTGCCTGGATGCGCGTATTGTAAATGCGGTGACGATGATTGATGCTTTTTCGTTGTCTCTAATCGACGGGTTACTTAGCCGACTTTACCAAACTAGATATATTGGTCCAGTTGACTTAAAACATGCAATTTACCAGGTACACCGCGATCCAGAGTCAAGGGATAAGACAGCATTCACCGTCCTAGGAGGCCACTCTACTAGTTCGTTGTCATGCCGTTTGGATTGTGCAATGCGGATAAGGTTATCTGAGGGATCTGAGGGAGTTACATGACCAGGTATTTGTTTACCTTGACGATCTTCTTGTCGTTTCGGCGACTTTGGAAGAACATATTATGTTACTATGAAGTACTGAGATTGTTGCGAGAGATGAATCTCACTATAAATATAGAAAAGAGTAACTTCATGCTCAAGGAAACAAAATACTTTGGTTATGTAATTGGTGATGGATGCTTCAGAGTGGATTCGTCCAAAGTCCAAGCAGTGGCTGAATACCCCGTGCCGCAAGCAAGTCAACAGATTAGACTCCTCCTAGGCATAGAAGGTTCATACCGAATTATTCAACTCTAGCTACCTCAATTACAGACTAATTAGAAAAGGGAGTGAAACCCAAATGGAACTTAAACGCCCAAAATGCATTCGAAGAGCTTTAGCGGTTGCTTGTGATAGCCCCAATATTAGTTAACCCAGTTTTTAAAAAGCATTTTTATATCTAATACGATGCAAGCACGACACGCATTGGCAGTGTGCTTTTCCAGAAAGTTGGGGATGAGGAGCATTCAATTGCTTATATGTCGTCGAAAGTGAATAAGGCACAAAGAAACTACTCTATCACAGAATTGGAAAGTTGGGCTGCGATAAGAAGAAAATTCATGGTCACGAAAATGGTTGATTGCCCAGAAATATCTCTCAGGATGTTTGGATAAGTGAGCCCTATAATTTGTCGAGAGTTAATGTATAGAGGAAGTTAAGATTATTTCAGATAATCCGCTATGCTTACCTTTAGATTCCCTTGCCTTCCAGGACTCTGAGTACAAAGACAAAATCAAAGCTTTATTGGATTACCAAAATGTAAAACCAAATTTAAAGTTAGTGATGGTAAGATTTATATTGAACTCCCGAAACAGAATGAAGCAGAAACTAACATACCACAGTGGTAGTTGGTAAAAAATCAACGCAATTGTAATTTTCCAATGTTTTAAAAGTGCGATAAATCAAAGTGAATAATCTCAAACAGGTGAGTGATATCGATATTTCTACAGTATTTTCGTTGTGATTTGCATCACATTTTTTTTTGATTACTTCAAGAATGGTTGTGATTTCCGATTGGGGGCACTTAAATAAAACCGGTTCGATTCCTGGTGGTGACAAAAAGTTACAACTGGGCGTTTTTAATTTGTTATATGTTACATTGTGCATTGTCTTATATATCTCAAGCCATAGTTATTGGCTTTTCTCCATAAACTATTTAAAACAAACAACCACGAAGAAGTCAACTGAATTAAAATGATTGCTTAAATTGATTGCTTAGTTAAAAATAAAACACATTTAATCGACTGCGCGAACCTATGGAATTGCGCGGAGCAGTTTGCAACGCTACCTCCGTAAAACGGAAAAGAATTTTGGCAACTTGTCATCTGTGATAAGATGTTGTATTGTTGCATTTCCTTGCAAACAACAACAAAGTTAAAAATATCTCAACTCGAGTATAGAACTAGTAGGCGGGGCATAAAGCATTTCACGAAATTTGATTGGTTTTGAGTTCAGGAGCGAGTATGATGCTTTTTATTTATGATTTTGTACGCAGCATCAACGAGCTGCGTGAATTAGCGTACCAATTCGCTAATAAATGTTGGTATTAAATATTGGTATTACAACCTTATGCACCGCCACCCTAAGCTCGTTTTAAGCAACCCGGAACAAACATCCATGCAGCGCGGGAAAGGCTTTTGTAAATTAAATGTCAAGAAGTTTTTTCAAAACTATATGGACATTTGATGGATGAATATCACTTCGAAGCAACAAATATTATAACATGAATGAAAGCGACTTTTCAACAATGGTGATTGCCATGAAAGGCATGTGACGTGTCGCAAAACTTGAAACCGCTGAAAGAGGAAAGATGGTGACAATGGCCTAACCGTAAGCGCTGCTGACAATAGTCTACCATCATTCTTTGTTTTCCCAAAAAAAAAAAATGCAGACCATCTTCTTCGATAACGTTTCTGATGGGACTGCCGGTTATGCTAATGGTTCTGGCTGGGTCTGCCAGCACGCTGTTGCCAAAAACGACAGCCACTGAATGTGTCTATTTTCAGACCGATAAAGATACTTTACAAGTCACAGTGTTCCACATGGCAAAAAAGGCCAATGTTTTAGGTAATGGAGATTTGTCATGTTGCTGGCCTTGTCTGTGAGACTCTTGATTTAGCATTAACACCCAAAATCATTAAATTCGGCTTCAGAGCATCCGGAATTCATCCATACGACCCAGACATCTATTCAGATGTTGATTTTATTCAAACGGTCGAGCGGAATGTGTAAAAAGCTGACTCCGGGGATAGCATTGTTGCAGCGGGGCAGCATCGAATAATCATTTTTGGGGCAGATGTCAAACATGAAGTGAAAGTTGATACCACACCAAAATCTTCGACATCTACAGCGTTTTCAATGAACCGCTTATCAGTCTTGGACGAAATTGGTCCCCTGTGAGCAGCTCCACCAAAAAAGCCACCAAGCAGCGGTCGTAAATCGATACAAATACCATGCTTACTTCTCCAGGAAACGTTGCTGCTTTAAAGGAGAAAGCCGCTAAACGTGCGGCAGAGTAAAAAAAGAAGGCAACTGCATCTAGCAAAATATCGGCCAACCGCTCTAAGGAACCGCTTCGAATTCCATCAAGTGCAACACGTGTGATTGGCCCATGCGTTTGAAGTGCGCTGACATACATTCCAGCTATTTCACATGCAAACATTGTATTTCTGACTTGGAAGATGAGGAAAACGATAAAAAAAAATTTAAAAAGCCTTTTTGTTATTTTTGCCACTGAAAGACTTTAATATTAACAAGCCTCAATATTGTTTAGATTTAGGTACGTTTTCCTTCAACTTTTCCCATTTGCAACGAATTGTCGAAGGGTGTCCACAATCAGTTACGATTTTTTTTTTTGCCAAAAAGGTGACTTCACGAAACTGGTCGTAAAAATTTTTTAGTGTTCGGAATCGAAGTAGTTACTATACAAAACACTTAACTAAAGCCTCTAGCTTTTCATTGATGTCCATTTCTCCACGTAATAAGGACTCAAAGGAAGAAGAAAAAAAAATTATGGAACCAAAACAAAACTGTGTCCACAGCCGGAGACTCTCGCCTATTATTCATCGACAAAAGCATCGTCACATACATTGTTGATATGTATATGCGAAATTGAAAGCTAGCGATTACGGTACATTAAGTATATATTCAAGCGAAGCTGCGTTATGTTATTGGATAACATTCCTGGACCGATGTCATTCCAATACTTGAGAAGGGTCAATGGTATTTTGTACGACATGCACCACGATGCGTGTCGCGATTTGCATTTGTTGCAGAATAACACCCATTGAGACCTCACATTTGGATATGTAGTACTGAGTTCCTCTCCTCAGTCCTCATCAAGTTCGCCAATTATTCGCCAATTATATATTTTAGGTTATTGATAAATTTTTAATCAAATTCATTTAGTAGATTTTGTTCAAAATAACCTCCTCCACTCCGTATGTACGTAAGGTATCTTTTTCACGTCCCTTAAGCTATAGCAGAACCCATATAGCAGAACATAACAGGATAGTACGGATAATTATAGGCTAATTATAGGCTAATTAAATGCTGCATTAAAAAATTTTGGGCTCCACCCCTTCCAACTAAAACGCGGGTTCTGCTAGCTTAAGAAAAAGTTAGCAGAACCCATATCAAAAACTGATTTAAAAACAATTGGAAAATTAACGGTTAATTTTAGGCTAATTAAATACCCTATTTAAATTTTTTTATTCTGCTCGATCTAGAAAATGCAAAAGGCTTTATAATTTCAAAGCTGGCAAAACCCAAATCGAAAATCGGACCAAAACCGAAATTAGAATCCAAAACAAGATCTATTGATAAGCAAATAATTTTAGGCTCACTATGGACTATTTGTGGAGCTCAAAATTTTTATTATTTGCTTATCAATAGATCTTGTTTTGCATTCTAATTTCAGTTTTGGTCCGATTTTCGATTTGGGTTCTGCTGGCTTTAGATTAAATGACCTGAAGTCTGGTCAAAAACGGGTGGAGCCCAAAATTTTTTAATGGGGCATTTGAGTAGCCCATAGTGAGCCTAAAATTATTTGCTTATCAATAGATCTTGTTTTGGATTCTAATTTCGGTTTTGGTCTGATTTTCGATTTGGGTTTTGCTAGCTTTGAAATGATAAAGCCTTTTGCATTTTCTAAATCGAGCAGAATAAAAAAATTTAAATAGGTCATTTAATTAGCCTAAAATTAACCGTTAATTTTCCAATTGTTTTTAAATCAGTTTTTGATATGGGTTCTGCTAACTTTTTCTTAAGCTAGCAGAACCCGCGTTTTAGTTGGAAGGGGTGGAGCCCAAAATTTTTTAATGCGGCATTTAAGTAGCATATAATTAGCCTATAATTTTCCGTATTATCTTGTAATGTTCTGCTATATGGGTTCTGCTAGCTTAAGGGACGTTCTTTTTCTTAACTCCATGGTTCTTATGCGAAGTTGCATTTCAATTGTTATTTTTTCAAATGCGGCACTTATCATTTTAAATCAATATTCTCTTATGGATGGACGCAATAAAGGTGCTTACACCAATTCCTTAGCACGTCCCCAGACGTGGAAATCCATGGATGTCAAGTCTGGGGACCATGCGAGCCAAGAAATAGGGCAATTTATACCAATTCACGGGCTTAGGAATGAATCATTCAAGTATTCTCTTACCGTTCGTTGGTTATGTGCTACGCGTTAACGACTTCAAACAAAAAAGTTATGACCATTTAAATGTGAAATTTTGAGTAATTTAAAAAACTTGAAAGATCATATCTCAGTTACCGTGACACTTAGGACATCAGTTCCATTGGATAAAAGCTACGAAATGAACCCTTCCCCCCAATCTGCCAACAAATTTTCTCGATCCACCTGCCGAACACCCTGTATATATAAAAAACAGTTGGCAACATTGTTTCGCCAGCGATAAAAATAGAAAGATGGTATAAACAGAACAAGAGCGACAACGACAAGATACATCGACAAAATACATTTGTCTGCCGGCGAAGTCGCCTTAGTAAACACAATAGAGCATCAGCGATCGACGACACAACAGAATAAAAAACAATAACTTAACCTTAAATATCACGTACAGAAGTGAAAATTGCGTTATTTGTCAGCAACATGGACTTAGTAAAATTAATAAAATTAGTTAAAACAATTTATATTGTTCTTTTATGTTATGAATATTACAAATTAATTGTGTGTCGTAGGCGTTGGTGGGTCAGAAAAGTGAATTTGAGCCGAGATCATCATGGCTTTTTCCGCAAAGGCGTCCTGCAAATGAAACAAAATGATCCGGAATATTTCCAAAAGGCTACCAGGATGAGTATCAATCACTTTAAGCTTTTGCTAAACCTTGTCAGTACTCGTTTGCAGAAGTACTCCCATCGGAAACCAATAAGCGACGAATCTAGGTTAGCTCTTACACTAATGTAAGTAACATTGTAAAATTTAAAAAAAAAATCATTTTCTTACTAAAATTTTCTCCTTCAAGGTATCTTGCGCATGGTTGTTCAATGCAAGTTTTAGCTTGGAGCTTTATAATGGGAGTTTCGACGGTACGCGAGATACTCCTAGAGACCTGCAACGCTATATGGGGCCTTAATGAAATTTACTTAGCAAGACCGAATTTGTTGGAATGGATCAAAATTGCAGATGATTTTGAAATAAAGACTGGAATGCCAAATTGCATAGGTGCTCTAGATGGCAAACACGTTAACGTGAAATGCCCTCCTAAAAGCGGATCCTTATATTACAATTATAAGGGGCATCATAGCCTCGTTCTGTTAGCTGTATGCGATTCTAATTATTCATTCACAGCGATCGACGTCGGGGCTTATGGAAGCCAGAGCGATTCCGGAATATTTAAAAACAGTGGTTTTGGCAAACAATTGGCAGATGGCTCATTAGAGATCCCTCAAAGTAGAATGCTACCAAATTCCGTGATCGATTTTCCATTTTATTTTGTCGGTGATGCTGCTTTCCCATTAAAACGTAATTTAATGCGCCCATTTCCGGGGAAATGTCTATCGGCCGATAAAGAATGCTTTAATAAAAAACTCTCACGCGCAAGAATACGTATTGAAAATACTTTCGGTATACTCGCAAATAGGTGGCGAATTCTTGGCACTACATTAAATCTCCATCCAAAAAATTCTGAAAAAATTATACTGGCCACCGTCGTCCTGCACAATTTTTTAATTTTACAAAAGAGCGAGTTGTATTGTCCAGCAGAGTACGTAGATCATGAACAACAGGGAGTTATCATTGCTGGAAACTGGCGTGATGAGGGCGGAGAACTACAGCAACACCGTATTTTTCGAGGCAATCGCAGCACTCGCGAAGCGTTTGAATTGAGAGACACTTTAAAAAATTTTATGAAAGAAATTGTTTAAAACATAAAACATATTAAGATGTAGAGAGCGGTAATTTTTTCAGTACATTGTAAAAAAAGGAAATAAATTTACTTAAAAAAAATATTTATTTATTTTTAAAAAAAAAAAATAACAGCCAATAATTAATTCAATTCAGAAAAAAAACCTAACCAGTTGGAATGATTAGTGCGAAATGCTAATCATCATAATATTCCCGTAATTTCGAATATACAATGTTAGAGACATCCATCTCTTATTCATGAACGACTGCCACAGGCAATTGTGTGTTTTCTATTTTCATCGCCAATGATGAGAATAATAAAGAGGTTGAAGTGGCTTTGGCTGGTTCGTCTATTTCACTAATTGATTTAGTCGCAATATCCAAAAAGTTTTTAAAATTAGTGTGTATATCATTTTTGGACGATGATGCAGACATTTTCGCTTGTTTAGCTGGTGTAGATGTACCAATTACGCCATTAAGGCTTAAACTGGTACTATTATCACCAACATCTGTATATTCAATAGGGCTCTCAAACAAATCGCAACTCTCGCTACTTTGTTTATGATAATTTCCAATTGTGCTAAAAATATGTACAGTTTTAATCATTTATTTATAGGAATTTATTGCGTGATTTAAACTTACGGCCTTTGATCGTCAACGTTGTACAAGAAACTCATCAAATCGAAGTACTTCCACTTTTTTTTTTATGTATCAATATCATCTGGGTCGGTGCAGGATCTCCTGAATTAGGCACCTGGCGACGAGCTCGCCGATAGACATCTCGCAAACTCTTCCATCGAGTCTTACATTCATGTTCTGAAATATTTTGAAAATATAATATTTTTATTTCTGTATAACGATATAATTAAAAATATTCACCTGTCGATTTCAGGTTAGAAGCAATTTCTCGCCAAATTTTTGTTTTTAAATCGGTCCGTCGATAATTTACATGCTTTAAATCATAAATGATAGATTTTCCTCTTACAAGCTCTATTAATTTTTCGTCAAATGACATGATGATTTATTAAACATAAACAGACCGATTTTTATTGTAGTGCGAAAACTTAAGTTAAGAAAAAATTGACAGCCAAAAATTTGTAACTACCAACATAAAGAGATAAAAATCAGTTGGTAACATTGCAGCGCTGGCGACTAAATCTTCTATATAAATAAAACAAAGTCGTGTTAGTTACACCATTTATAACTCAAGAACGGCTGGACCGATTTTTATGATTTTTGTTTTGTTGAATTTGACTCCGTTCCAAATAGCATAATAACTATTAAAACATCGGAAAAATTTACCAAATAAAAATTTATCAAGAAAATTCATTTTCTCATACATTTAGTTCATTTTGTTTTTTTTTATTTTGTTCGTCTCAATACAGTGGTGGTTTAGGAAAAAAGAAAAGTCGGAAAAACTCGAAAGGGAAGCGGTGTTCAAAATCCCAATACAAACGATGAAATCACGCATTATCAAGTTGGTCGATATGTGAGCTGCAATGAGGCGATTTGGCGTATATTCTCATTCCCTATTCATGAACGTCATCCCACTGTTGTACATTTGGCGGTGCATCTGGAGAATGGTCAACGAGTTTATTTCAACACATCGAATGTTGCTCAACGTGCTGAGACACCTCCAGCAACAACATTGACCAGTTTCTTTTCGATTTGTCAAAGAGATCCGTTTGCACGAACATTGCTCTACTCTGAGATGCCACGTTATTACACTTGGAACGCCTCATCAAAAATATTTCAACGTCGGAAGCAAGGCGATGAGGTTCCTGATCATCCAAATGTGCGTTCTACTGATGCTCTTGGTCGCATTTACACAGTTCATCCGAAGAATGACGAATGCTTCTACTTGCGGTTGTTGCTGGTGAATATTCGTGGGCCGACATCATTTGAATCACTTCGAACTGTCAATGGTGTAGTGTGCCCAACATTTCGTGCTGCATGTCAACAGCTCAACTTGCTTGAAAACGATACTCATTGGGACATGACAATCGCTGAATCAATTATTTCTGCAACTCCAAACCAGATACGCACATTATTTGCTATCATTATTTCGACATGCTTCCCATCAAATCCACGTGAACTATGGAGCAAGTACAAGAATGACATGTCAGAAGATATTCTACATCGAATTCGTGTCAGTTTCGGAAATCCCGATCTCGAGGTGAATGAGGAGATACATAACCAGGCTTTGCTTTTGATCGAAGACGTGTGTTTTCGCATGTGCGGCAGTTTGTTAGTCAAATTGGGAATGCCAACGCCATGTCGTGGAATGAACGACGCTTTCAATCGAGAATTGGAACGTGAACATGAATATGATCGAGATGCATTGAACCAATCAGTTCGAACCAATGTACCACTGTTGAACCTCCAACAGAAAGGAGTGTACGATACGTTAATGAAGGCAATTCATGATGGAAATGGTGGATTATTTTTCCTCGATGCGCCCGGTGGAACTGGGAAGACATTCCTCATGTCATTGATGTTGGCCACTGTTCGTGCGAGATCCGATATTGCTGTAGCAGTTACTTCTTCTGGGATAGCGGCCACATTGCTAGAAGGATGCCGAACAGCTCATTCAGCGTTGAAATTACCGTTAAACCTTCAATCGGCTGAAAACCCGACATGCAACATTGCAAAACACTCAGCAATGGCGAAAGTTTTGGTAGCAAGTAAAATCATCATCTGGAATGAATGTACAATGGCGCACAAACGCGCATTGGAAGCACTCGATAGAACTATGAAAGATCTACGCAATGACTCAAGATGTTTTGGAGGCGCAATGATTCTACTTTCTGGCGATTTCCGTCAAACAATACCAGTCATTCCAAGATCGACCGCTGCTGATGAAATAAATGCTTGCCTCAAATCATCGACTCTGTGGTGTTATGTGAAGAAACTTCAGCTGACGACAAACATCCGAGTTGCATTGTTAAACGATCCATCTGCCAAAGAATTCTCCAAGCAATTGCTGACTATCGGTAATGGCCGTGTTCCGGTCGACAAATCGAACGGATTGATTTCGTTTCCTCAGAACTTTTGCATTTTTGTCTCAACGAAGGACGAGCTCATTAACAAAGTGTTCCCGAACATCATTACTAACCACAAAAATCACAATTGGGTGAGTGAACGAGTAATTCTTGCGGCAAAGAACAAAGATGTGGATCACTTAAATTTTACAATTCAAAATCTAATCGTCGGTCCACTTCATTCCTTCAAATCTATTGACTGTGTGACAAACGAAGACGAAGCAACCAACTATCCAACTGAATTTTTAAACTCATTGGATCTACCTGGCTTGCCACCGCACAATTTACAACTAAAAGTTGGCTCGATAATCATCATGCTACGAAACCTGAATCAACCAAAACTATGTAACGGAACGCGTTTGGTGGTGAGAAAACTCATGGGCAATGTAATTCACGCGATGATACTTCAAGGGAAGTTCAAAGGTGAGGAAGTTCTCATTCCGAGAATTCCGATGATCTCAACCGATATGCCATTCGAGTTTAAACGAATTCAATTTCCGATTCGTCTTGCATTCGCCATGACGATCAACAAATCACAAGGCCAATCCTTGAGTGTTTGTGGCCTGAATCTAGAAAATGAATGTTTCTCTCACGGCCAATTGTACGTAGCATGTTCACGTGTCGGTAAACCATCCGCTTTATTCGTTCTCGCACCTAACAATAAAACAAAAAATGTCGTATATCACAAGGTGCTACAATGAAGGGACTCGACTCCATTGCAACTCACCCAGCAAATAGTTTAAAAGAAAGTAGTGCAATAATGCTACGCGAACCATTTCTATTCAATTCAATAAAACGAAAGCCTTGCTGCCACGTGAATTACATTCATTTCAATGTAATTAAAATATATTTCATTTTGATTTTTGTAATTTCATTGAATTTAATTAATTTGGAGTATTCATTAAATTTATTTAATCTTAATAAAAAACTAAATTTTATTAAGCTAATAACTTTAAAAAACATTTATTGATTTTGAGGCGGTACGAAGTTCGCCGGGTCAGCTAGTTAGAAATAGATTCTAAATACAGTTCGGCGATAATGTCGTCGTCGTCGCCGACATTGGTTGTGTGAGCAGCATATGGTTTCTGTGTATTCTAATTTGACAGGCGACGTCGCTTGTCGTTGTCGCTCTTGTTCTGTTTATACCTAGAGACTCTAAATTTATTTCAACGAAAAAATCGTCATCGCCAGCTTCGTTCTTGTTGTTTTTTATGCAGTAGGCTTCTGGCCAACGCGTAAAACGACCTACGCAAGTCAAAATGTATGAAAATCCATTAGGTGGTGGACGTGGAAGTGGTCCAACAATATATAAACATATATGTTCAAATCTACCCGGTGGAATTTGAATGATTTGGTATGTCTTTTGTACTTTGCATTTTTGGCAGGGTAAACCAAATTTCGCCCACAGGGAAAAATCTGTGTTCATACTGGACCAAAAATACCTGGAAGTGACGAGTTTGTGAGTTGCTCGTACACTTGGGTGTGAAATACGATGCAAAGCGCCGACGATAGTTCGACGCAATGCCTCCGGAATGTACGGGCAATTGTTACCCGGGGATGTTTCATAATTATGTTGGCTTCTACAAAAGATGCAATAGGGTCAGTACTACACGATAGCATACTTCGATTTACTTAGACATCTCTACGATGCCTTGTCAATGGCCTTGGAATGGTTGAATTTTCGAATTTTTATGATTCAAAACATAATTATATATTTTGTTATTTTTGATTTTAATGAAATAATTTTAATGAATTTAAATAAATATATTTTCCCATATTTTCTTTAATTATCTTTTTGTTATTAATTACAATTTATGTTTAAAAAGTGTGCCATTCTTATTTTGTGAGTGATACATTTCCTCTTACACTTTTTGGCTGTTATAAGGTTTTTTGTCAATTTGTCAGAAACTTTACACTGCCACAAGATTGTTATATATCTTGGAGTAATTATATACATGGAGAATTGTCCGTTTATAAAGAATTATGTGAACGGAGGATTGCCCGTTGAGAATAATTGTGCGGAGCTTCTTATAGTGGAAGAAACTACCCGCTACAGTTCCACGCAGTCTTCCCCACACAGCTTATATATGAAAAAAACACAACTGTCAGCGGTTTACACCCATACAACAACAGCAATATCTGTTTTGCAATGATAGAAGAATTGAACGGCGCAGGATAATGAGAAGTTGCACTCATTTATTGAATTTGCTTTGGACAACAGCAAACCACAGAATGAAGAAACTCAAACTCAATGTCAAACGTCACTTGGTATGTACATATATACTTAATTTTCCGAAAATACGAATATCGAAAAAACATTTGCTGAATCCCCTAGTAGCAGGCAAGCCTGCTATCGGGCCACAAAACCTTTTTTATAAAAATTTATAAAAAATTTAAGGCAGGAAAAAAAATTCTTGGTCTATGCAATGCGTAGAAGTCAACAGACACGAAACAGGTGTTAAAATAAAGTTTTTGAAATTTTTCAAAATGTTTATTATTTTATGGTACTCCATATACTTGTATGAAAGGACACCTTCCTAATGTTATTGCATCACATATAAACAATGTAACATGTCAATTTTTACACGGAAACAAAAACTAACACGTAAAATATCTACATATAAACTGCAAAGAGCAACCATATGTTACCTTTTAATTGAAACTTTAATTTTTGGAACACAAACAAAAAAAAAATCCAAAATTTGAACAATTTTAATTACATTTTGAAAAAACATTAACATTACCCCCCAAAAATTAAAAGAAAATCAAAAATTCGGCAAGAAAAATATCAGCAATGCAGTTTATGCCCCATAAAATGTGTAACAGGAAAAATGGAATTTCCTTTTTGCTCATTTTTTCACTTCACATATGTACATAGCTGTGTACATAGCATATACATACTCGTTCCAATGTTTGTATATGGATTTTTTAAGGAGCACAAATCAAAATTCTAAATGAAATAAATTATATTATGTATGAAAAAAAATTGGTTTTATGTATTTTAGGAAATCACTGGAATACCTAAAATATAAATTTATTTTTTGGAAAAGGCATTTTCCAAATAATTTTTTTTTGTGGTTACAAAGTCAATAAAAAATGTATATATAGCTGTATCCTTAAGTGTATATGATATCTATATGGTGTATATGTATATACAGTTTGGATCAAAAAGTTTTTAAGGATAAAATTTTGGTTTAAGATAAAATTGTGTTCTGTGTGTTGAATAATATGTACGTACGAGACGGGTACGACTACTACAGTACACCCAGAGAAATGGTTGTACACATCATACAAACATCAGGCATTTTTATACAAAATGTTTGCACGAATTTGAGCTAATCCGGTGTGATGTACAATATATGCAGTTTTATACAAACTGGAACGTTTCATACAATAATAAAATGGGGAAAACCGCCAACTAAAATGATTAAATTTAACAAATTATTATCATAAAATAAGGTATTTGCTGTACAAATTATTCCAAAAAAATGTATAGAATATTCCAGTAAAATACGGGGTGATGTACAATTTATGCAGTATTTTTACAAAATGTACATTTTATACAATAAGAAAATGCACGATTCAGCTAATTAATTTGAATAAATTTAATAAAATACTATCATATTATATTCAAATTATTGAACTAATTATTTAAGAAAAATGTACGGCGAGTTCCAGCAAAATGACAATTCATACCTAAAGCTAGTATCGTATATTCAAAAATTGGTTAATAATTTGCGCAAAATGTGCTTTATGTACCAATAATCGGTATATTCTGTATAAAGTATCCCATTAAGTATTCAGTTAATTCCATTAAATTGCACAAATCAATCCAAAATATTTAAATAAACTGTACCATTGATTGAACAAATTGTTTAAATAAAATGTGCCTCGAATTCCATTTGAAACACGATTTCATACCTTAAGTAGGTAATAAATGTCCAATAGTCGGAGTCATTATGTAACAAATTTGCATTACTCTTTTTATAAATAGTATAATATATACTTTTTTTGGAAAGCCAGAAGACTATTTTATTCCTTTAATTTACATAGAATACTCCACAATAATGAAATAAACTCTACAATCGATTGAATAGTTTAAATAAAATACACATTCCTATTTTTATATTTTACATATTTATTTAACATAGTTACATCAAAATGATATGTTATTTATGATACCTTTCTTATTTATTTGTTAATTTCAATTTAAATTTAATTAGCCGTTTATAGTATAGAAATTTAATGAATTTACAGCAATCTTGGTATAAAATATAATAAACCATCATAATTAATATGGGCTTGAAAAGGTTTTTTAGAATTTAAATATTGTGATGTCAAACGAAAAGTGGCTACATACATTTTACATATATTTTACATACTTTTTACATGCATTTTACATACATTTTACATACAGGAAAACTGATTTGAAAATCAAGGTTAGATTATTAATCTGTTATCAGAATTAAAATAGTAAACTAAAAACATTATTGTTTGTAGTTTACTATTTTAATTCTGATAAAAGATTAATTATTTCTGGGCTTATTTTATCAAACTTCGTTGTTATATCGTAAAAATATTTCTGAATAAAAAGCCAGACGTTTTCACCTTGAATGGGGTATTTTAACTCTAATACAAAAAAAAATTTTAAACAGACATCTAAACAAACTAAAAAATTGTTGAACTTATAAAAAATATCATCAAATACAATAAAAAATTCTGGATGATCCTCCTGTAGCCATATTATCGTAGGTTGTAATTTAATGCCTTTTTCGATGCAAAAGGATTTTTGTTTTTGAATTTCCATACTTATTTGGGATGCTTGCGTCACACGAATTAAAACTGAAATTATTGAATCCTGAATCGACACTTTCCAAAATTGACCATTGGTTTGTTTCAGTTTATTTGTTGGCCGCAATAAGTAGTGTAACAGTTGAATCATTTGAAGGTTTTTAATACCTAAAAAAAGTATTTTAAAATAGTTTATTATTTATTTATTTATTATTATGAATGTAATTAAGCTAGGAAGCTTTTATTTACAAAATAACCCAAAACATTAAAATACATTCAAAATTAAGAATATAATACAATAATACAAATATTTAATGCATACAATATATAATAATATATAATATAATATACAATATATAATACATACAATGAAAATAATATTATAATATTAAACATAAGGAAAATATTTCGTAATACCAAATTTTCGACAACATCGAAAAAAAACGCGGTCGAAAATTTCATAGTAGACCCCCAGGTATTGCATCCACACGGTCCAACAAACTACCTGATATTCATTTATACATTTGCTTTCGTTGAGTACAAATAATAAAATCTTGACGTTTGTGATTTTTATGTTTTAGTTTTTGGACATGAAGAATTGAAAAAATAAAAAATAGTTATTGCGCTTGTGCCGTGTTTAAATAATGGTGACAAATGTGCAAATATGGTCTAAAAAATGGTTGTTAGATCGTAAAAAATTAAGTCATGTTGCTAAGTCATTTATTATTGAGTCATTTATTTGGGATGTCATATGTTTATGGGAATTTTTAACAAGAAAATTATTTATATAAGTAATATAATGTCTTTCGTCAAAATTAATTATTAAAAATAATAATATTAATTATTATTTAAAATTTGATTATTTATTATTAAAATATATTATTATTTTTAACCAACCATCCAACAACGCTACACACGACCTATTTTTGTCAGGTTTTTGAATGGTTGGATGACGGTCTAATGGATTTTCCACCTGACATCACCAGACAGCAAAATTCTCATTCGACAAACCTAAACACTACCTGATTTTACATATGATCTGATCAAATCAGCCCAACCACCTGAAAAATCAGATCGTGTGTAGGGGTTTAAGTTTCGATTTAATAACCTAGTAACCAAGAAGATGAGTAGTCACATCACATGAAGTGAGGCGACTAAGGGAATAGGGGTGATTATAATGGCGTTCTCGCTGTGTGACAAGAGCTCAAGGTGAAACCGATAGCTGGGAAAAATATACATAATTACGGTAAAGTAAGGTAATGTTTCCATTCTTCTTTATGTAAGCTTAGAATTGTATGCAGTGTATAAAACGTTATAATTTATACTTATGGCTTTTCAATTCGAAACGTAAGAAAGGTGGAAAATGATTTCTGCATGGTACAGCATTTGAAGTACGAACACTAACCCATAGTGAAAATCGCGACAAACGCAAACGTAACGATACATATATTTAAATAATTTTTATCAACTATGTGTTGTTTAAACTTTCAACTATGTGTTGTTTCATTTTATTATTACCGATTAATTAAATCAATTAGATATTTTTGTTTCTATTTACAAAAAACGGATAAAATATGCATAACATATTTTTATAGTTTACAATTTATGTCTCATTGTATAAATTTTATTTTTGGCCATAATTATTATTAATTAAATTAATTATTACACAAATCATGACTATTACTATTCGATAGTTTATGCAATTTAAAATTTAATTTGTTAATAATTAGGGATAGTTTTTTTGTCAAGTGTAAGAATGTGGGAATATCTTCTTTAGTCGTACAAATAATCTATGGATATATCTAAGAATTATGGTAAAATCGTATGTACAAACATGAAACTGGTTCATAAGAAACGAGAAAAAAATATATGCAGGGTGCCTCGAATGTTGCTGACACGAATGATACCGTTAGATACCTTGATAAAAACGATTGTAGGGTTACTTGTATTATTTCGCACGTTAAAGCCCCTCTTTCAAGCTATTGGCGTTTAAAGAGGAAATATTTTTAAACTTTAACACAAATAACCATTATACAGACGAGTATTATTCATGGAACGCCGATGTGCACAAAATAAAATCAATAAAATTGTCATTGTGAAAATATAAGAATAAAAAAAGAAAATCCTGGCAAATTATAAATTTAAAAATAATAATAAAATTTTACTCTAATTCACACCAATATGAAATAATAAACCAACTCACCTCAATTTCGATACAAGAATATTAATAAACGGCTGAGTTTAATTAAAAGTTCACCGCACACTGACTGCTCTTGAACATTTTTCTGACTGAAATGAAACAAGAAAATAAACAATTAATAATGGCGTTGTAATTTTTCTAGGTGTCTCGTTTGCTTGCGCGGAAAAATTTAATACATAATATGTAAAACTAAACGTAAATCTAGAAGGAAATCCCGCGCAAATTATAAATTTATAAAAAAAATAAGATTTTACTCTAATTTACACCAATAAGAAATACCAACTCACCTCAATTTCGATACAGGAATATTAATAAACGGCTGAGTTTAATTAAAAGTCCGCCGCACAATGACTGCTCTTGAAGATTTTTCAGACTGAAATGAAACAAGAAAATAAACAATTAATAATGGCGTTGTAATTTTTCTAGGTGTCTCGTTTGCTTGCGCGGAAAAATTTAATACATAATATGTAAAACTAAACGTAAATCTAGAAGGAAATCCCGCGCAAATTATAAATTTACAAAAAAATAAGATTTTACTCTAATTCACACCAATAAGAAATAATAAACCAACTCACCTCAATTTCGATACAAGAATATTAATAAACGGCTGAGTTTAATTAAAAGTCCATCGCACACTGACTGCTCTTGAAGATTTTTCAGACTGAAATGAAACAAGAAAATAAACAATTAATAATGGCGTTGTAATTTTTCTAGGTATCCCGTTTGCTTGCGCGGAAAAATTTAATACATAATATGTAAAATTAAACGTACATCTAGAAGGAAATCCCGCGCAAATTATAAATTTACAAAAAAAAATAAGATTTTTCTCAAATTTACACCAATAAGAAATAATAAACCAACTCACCTCAATTTCGATACAAAAATATTATCAAACGCCCGAGTTTAATTAAAAATCTATCCCGCACACTGTTCTTGAAGATTTTCTGAAATGAAACAAACAATTAATAATGGCGTTGTAATTTTTGCTTGTACCATTATTCTGTGCGTCGATTTTAAACGTAACACAACACAGAACTTTAACACAATAAATATATTATTTCTAAGTATAACTATTTAATTAGAACTGCACTAGAAAATATGTTTATTATAATTTTTATCAGCTAAATACTTACCAGAAATATTGTTTACAAAATTAACTCAACACTTTATTTATGCTTTCAATGTTTAGCACGCGCACCCACACACTAGGTAAAAAATGAAATAACTTTGATGCCCATGCACATGCACTACCACGACGAAAATACGAAATATTGATATTAGTCGGCGTTGCCAAATATAACGATTTAATTTTTGTCCCAAAAAATAAAGAAAATGTAATTTTTAGTACGATTTTAACAATTTGACAACGTTGTTTGCTAAGTATATTAAAAAGCAAAACCAAAAGAAAAAATCGTAACACTTGATTGAATAGCGCAAGCGCAACAAATGATTTATTTTTTATTTTTTTTTGTTGCTGTACATTTTATTTCGTATACATTTCGTATACACACATTTTGTACGAATATTTACGGTCTTAGGCCCATGCCACACGAGCATTTTTTGTATTTTGGCCTTTTTTTTCTACCAATGTTTTGTTCTGCTCTCTCTTAAATAAAATTTTAACTAAAATGAGTCAAAAATGTCCTTGAAATATTTTTGATTTCATTTATGTTTGAGTTGTGTGGTTGACCAGAAAATTTGTTTAAGTCGCAATTAAAACTTGTATCATAGGTAAACGGGGAAAGAAACGAAGAAAAATGCGGCATTATTTTTACGTGTGGCATGGGCGTTACTTTGAGGAATTGTTTTAAACCAACTTTTTTGCTGGTATAGAATAATTCTATTCTAGCGGTTGCAAATTAGTTACGATTTGTAATAATATTCAATACTATTCGATCATAATTCATATTACTATTTAAATAGATACATCCCTTTTTCAACCAAGAAAAAAAACAAATTGGCTCAACTTAAGTCCAAACCACACAAATGTGTGAGTAAAAAATCATAGTATCCCTTTCCTGACCCGCATACACAATTGTGTATGTAAATTTCGACTACGACAAACGAAGATGTCAAACATAGAATTAGGTGGCAATTGAAGACCAATGTACACATTTGTGTGAACCACTTAATTTTGTTTTGTTTTGTAACTATAATAATGATAAAATAATTAATATGTTATCAAGAACAAATAAATTATATGTTGTTACATAATTAATTTGTTAACAAATTATTATGCTTTTTTCAAAAAGAATTCCGATTTAACTAAGATCCGTTAAAATACGGAAGACAATACCACCTGTCATTATTTGCATACACATTTGTGTATGGTGAACTTAAATTGAACCAACATTTTTTTTTTTTTAACTCGAAAGTGGTATGTAATGGCGTTTTTGATAAAAAATTTCGCTTCATTTGATATACAACCAACACAATTGTGTGTATAGTTATAGTGTTTTTTTTCGGACGAAAATAAGTTTAAAAGGAATACCCAAACGTGTAATATGGGTCAAAACACATACAAAAATAAATTTTTGACATGGTACTTTGGATTTGTACCAAATTTTAATTTTACTAAACGCTATTGTACAACTAATTGTAGTCAGCGAAAATAAACCCATCCCATATCCGTATCTTTCTTTATAGAGATCAAATATTAACAAACAATTTCAATTTTATGATAATTAAACGAACTTCAAACTTTGGGTTAAAATGTGCCTATTGTCAAGAGGGGAAGTATCTTTTCATGCCTGTGGATACACCTGTCCAATATTGTCATTATTTCACAATTACACATTTATGGTCATTTCAAAGAATTGCTAAAGGTCTTTGTTCGTTTCGATTTTGCAGTGTTAAATAAGCTTTTCGGACGCATATATTTTTATTCAATCGATTTACGCTTTGTAGACGGATCATTTAAATGCGCGGATCTTCTTTAGCTAGATCAACCCTTGTTTTATTTTCAACATCGTTTTCCGTTGATCGAGCTCATTTGCCGAAATCGTTCTTGAACTGTTTCAACGCACTCGATGGGGAATTCCTCTTCGATCACATTGGGTATTCTCGCTTAAGTTGCACTTTGTGTGATGCCGCTGCGTGTTTTGTTAGTAAAAAAGTTCCATTTTATTAAATATTTACTTTGAGAGCGTTTTGATGTTAAACACGAGTGTTTTAAATTGTTTTTTCGCTCGACAATGTGATCGAGCCCTATTTTCATAAATCATTTAAATAAAGTAGTAACTGCTGGGATCCATTGGCATTAGCAAAGTACTTGCAACTGCTTTTGAGTAGAAGTTTAATGGAACGCAAATTCTTAGTAGGAAGGTTTAACTTTAACCTTTTGTCAGAACGAAAAACGCGCGAAAGAAATAACAAGCGTTTTTAGTTACACCTTTTGCATGACTCATTCTAATACTAGAAAAATTTTGCAGATGTTGTTTTATTATCCTTTTAAAATTTGCACCGTTTTAAATTTGAACTCAGGTAGTTCGCATATCACCAATATAAATAAACATATTTGTATGGACCAAGCCACACATGGCTTCAGCTTCTGACCAAACTAAGTCGTAATAGATAATATCTATGCATGTGTAACAAAATTGACAAGTATACAATCATTTTTGAAATGTTTTCGCATCGTGTATGCAATATAATTTGTTGAAAATAATTAACACAAATAAAATATATGATGATTTTTACACATATTACAAATAAAATAATTAATTATTTAATTATAATATAGATACGCCAAAAATGTATACAAGAATTGTTTCTTCTTTCATATCGTTTTAATGTTTATTTTATACATATCACACAAAACTTTGTTTCATTTTATACTAATCGTACACACGAAAATAAAAGAAAATTAAAAATACATCCGAAAAATGAACGACATTTTTTTACGTTAAAACCTTATTTTATATTTAAACAAAAATGTTGTTATTGCTCTCTCGAAAATAAAATTTAAACTAAAATCTACATGTCACAAAAATGGCCTTGGAATATGTTTTACTCATTTTTGTTTGTGTTACTTCGGCTTCACCAAAAAATTATATTACGCAGTTAAAACGGATTTTGTAGGTAAAAGGGGAAAGAAAGAAAGGTGAAGCCGGCCTTATGAAGCCGTGTGTGCCTTGGCCCTATTAGATTATTGATGGCAAGGACAAGTGACTTTGCTCATGACTCATTCCAATACAAAAAAAGTATGCAGATGTTGTTTTATTACCCTTTTAAAATTTGGACTGTTTTAATTTTGAATTCAGGTAGTAGATAGATAACTAAACATCCCTTTTTTTAGTATGTATCATAGTGCCTGTTTAGACGAGTACTTCTTGGGCGCTGATTTTCCTCGTTTCTTACTTCTTTGCCTACAAACTAATAGACAAAGAATAAAGATACGAGGAAAATCAGCGCTCAAACAGTACTCGTCTAAACAGGCACACACTCATTACATTCCTAATTTTTGTTTGTAGGTTTTCGGGGATCGTCAATAACTTAAATTTATCAAGGATAGGTGGTGACAAAATCGTTCTAAAATTCTATCTGGTGTAACATGAATTGTCAAAACAAAATTACAGAATGATGAATGAACAAACGAACATTATTAATTTCCTTTTAGACCCTGATCTATATACCATACACATGGATACGATATCATCTGTGACAAACACAACCAACAACAAAAAATGCGAGCACTTTTTTATAGTCATATCGCTCGTTTATACACATACACCTTTTGCTTTAAAAAAATATTTCCGAAAGATAGGACCATACTGAGGATAGATTTAATTTAAAAATTTACTGAAATTGGTTTTTGATTACTATAATCAATAAATAAATAATAATATTCAAATGATTTAAATTATAAATCACATTTTATTCTTTTAATTCATGCGGTACCGCTTTTGTATGCAAATTTGTTCTTGCGATTTCCCTTGATATTTGAAATGCGCACCTGCAAATAATTCGAGCGTGTAAAAACGTCAAAAAATCATAAGAACCAATTTTCTGTTTACATTGTGATTTGAAATATTAAGTGTTTTGCATTTGTGAAATATTAAGTAGGTATATGATTATTATTATTATACAATAATCTAGATATTCTTTATAAACACATTGCACACAATCTAGATATTATACATTTTAAAATAATTAGAGAAACAAAATTTAAATCGCGCCACAAGATATCCTTTTATGTATGTAATATTGTGATAAAGTTATAGTGGCTCATGCCACACGAGCATTTTTTGTATTTTGGCATTTTTTTTCTACCAATGTTTTGTTATGCTCTCTCTTAAATAAAATTTTAACTAAAATGTGTCAAAAATGTCCATGAAATAGTTTTTACTTCATTTTTGTTTGAGTTGTGTGGTTGAACAGAAAATTTGTTTAAGTCGCAATTAAAACTTGTGTCATAGGTAAACGGGGAAAGAAACGAAGAAAAAATCGGCACTTTTTTTTTTACGTGTGGCATGGTTGAATGATTAATTTCTTATTCATGACGAAGTTTATAATTAATCTTTACAGTCGATGTATGTGTGTTGTGTTTTATTCGTTTATTTGTTTGGCAATTTGTGAACATTTTATTATGATAAAACATTTGATTATGGTTTTTGTCAACTTATATAATGTGGTTGTTATCAACCTCTGCATCGAACTGCGGTGGTTGTGTAAGGACGGAAATATCATCTTGGTTTTTAATTTTGAAATTTATGTTGGCTGTTTTAAAATATTTATTTGTTATTTATTTATCTTTATTTATGGAATTACCAGACCACTACTAGTTTTGTTAAATAATAACGTTAATGCTGTAGGGTGGGCACCATACCGCACCATACTCAGAATAAAGTGAGTTAATGCACTCAGTGTATTTGATAATTTTTTGTACCATCCAGACAACATAACCGCTTATGTATAACATTTTCTTGGAATATTGTTATTTCTCGTTGTTCCAGAAAGTCTGATACCTAGTCTGATATCATCATCTTCAACGTCGAACATATCAGTTCGGATTAATCGGGTTGAATTGAACATCACCTGTGGTAAGTATAATATAATATCTGACATACTAAGTTAAATAAATGTTGATATTATACTATCTTACCATCTTATTCTTAATTTGTAATATATAATAATGCTGCTAAATAGAATGATATGTTACTTTTGTTATGGAATGATTAATATTTTAACTATGTTAACCACTTTTTGATCAATATCGACAAAAATATCGACTGGAAGCACTGAAATTTTTAAAATCATTCCATCTGTATATTCCGAAAATTTGCACAAAATATACAAATTTATTTTTATTCCATAGTAGAACGATATGTTCTTTAATTATGGAATGATTAATATTTGTAATATTTCATCCACTTTTGGAACAATATATACAAAAATGAAATATTTGAACCATTCATGGAACGATATATGATTTTTCTGGAATCACCGAAAAATTAAAATCGTTCCAACTATGTATTCCGTCGATTTGCACAAAATATACAAATTTATTATTATTCCATAGTAGAACGATATGTTCTTTAATCACGGAATGATTAATATTTGAACAATTTCATCCACTTTTGGAACAATATATACAAAAATGAAATATTTGAACCATTCATGGAATGATACATGATTTTTATGGAATTACTGAAAGTTTTCAAATCGTTCCAACTATGTATTCCATCGATTTGCACAAAATACACAAATGTATTTTTCTGGGTGTACATACTTTCTTTCGTTTGTGGTGTTTGGTTGTGTGGTGAAAATTTTCCATACATATATACGTACACATATCTGCACAACACACAAATGTACGAGTGTATATGCAAAATCTATAATTTAGTTAGGATTTGGTATATATAAAATATATTATAAACCGAAAGTTATATACACCGGTAAAACTACCATCATGAGTTGAATTATAGTCGAATTAATTAAATTTAATTTTGCATACTTGAAGATCCAGTACCTAACCTCATTACATTACATGAATGCAACTATAAAAACAATTAGATTTTGTATGTAGCATTTAAATGAGCCAACCATTAATTGTGTAGATATTTATTGCATATATACAGAGGGATTAATTATCGTACATAGAGAGGTAGCTAGCTATACATTGATATGGTGAAAGAAATTTACCATTACTTTTAAATACCACCGAATGTAGTTTTAATTAGGAAACCGCACATTTGTAATGGTTCAGTTTGTTCGTACAGTTTTTACTTATTTACATATGAAAATGTACATGGTGAAAAATTCATTATTTTCATTTCTGGAGGTGTGTTTGTATACCTCATTATTTATAAGAAGTTTATTTAAGCCGCAGGTTATTTTGTAATATTAATTAGGTATGCATGCTGTTTATATGGTTAAAGTCATGAAAAAATAGGTAAAGTGTGGGGTTTAACTTAATGTATAAAACACTGGAAAGAGTGAGATGTTAAGGAAATACTGAAAAACAGGTTTTTTTGCAACACTTTTGGGGAAGACCTGGTCGCGTGAACAACGGACATGACGTTTATGAGGATCAGGTCCAAAGTTTCAGATCGATTTACAGAATGGCATTTGCCTTTAAAATACATTTAAGTAAATTTCTGGATATTAGCGACATAAATTTTGAATAAAATTTAAATCCAAGTATGTTCCAACTTAATTTGTATCGGCTCAAATTAAAAAGCATCCTACTGAATGAAACTCGACTCAAAAAACTCAATTTTACATTGAATCTACCAATTTTTTCAGTGTTGCTAGATCAATTTTCTCCGAACAATCATGGATGGCACTTTTCAAGGCTTTAACATTATCAAATTGCTGACCATTTACGTTCACGATAGGATTGCAGTCAGGACTGCAAGCTGGCCATTCAAGGAGAGGGATGCATTGTTTGTTGTTGTTGACACAAAGATGAAATATGCAAATTTAGCAATCAATACCATCAAGGTAAACGTAAAACATCTTCCAAAAGATCCATTACATACGACAGATAGGAAGCTTTGTATAGTAAGAAAAGGCTTCCCATATCATTACGCTCCTTTCACCAAAGTTATGTTTCCCCAAATTATGCCAGTAGGTACTTCTCAAAATACAGGTACTGTGTGGAGCCGTCACTGGAAGGTTCAATTTCTCCTTTTCCTCTTTGCAAGACAGCCGATTTCGTGCTTAGATCTTGGTTTGCTCTTTTGTTGGGGCTTTTACACCATAATTTTGGCCTTATAACAAAAAAAATGCAAATGTCGCTTTCAGATCGCCCAATTTTTCCTGTAGTTCCCCGGTTGGAATATCCTTCTTCCTTATATCTTTTTATTTATTTTATTATAACCACTCCACGTTAGGTAAATGATTACCTTTAGACATTGCTATAAAAACAGTCATTAAAATGATTTTTTTACTGTATGTAATTACCTTTGAATCTGTATGAAAATTTAGAAATAAATAAAAACTTGAATAAAAAATCACTTTTCACGCATTGCGTTTAAACGAAATTTTACGTAATGACACGAACCTAACCCGCACCTTATTCTAAATATGCAGAGGCCTCTCCCATGGTGATTTTTCCGACAACATCTCAGGGTTTTGGTTCGTGGGGGAGTTGAGGCTTGCATATTCCTGGCCTACACCGTGGAACAGAAAAAAATGAAAATAAATACTGCAACTAAATTTAAGTTATACCAGAATTAAATCAGCCGAAAATTTGAGGAACAATAAAATAAAAATAATAATAACCGGGTGTGCCCACCCAGGATCGACCGGATCTCCCCGAATGACAAGTACAACGTCTGCTGAAGAGAACCCACCGAATGACACATCGATCGCTCGAGGCCGATGCCCAGCCACAACGAAGCATCATAAGAGGGTAAGGACGTCTTTCCATCAAACAAAGTATCACAGCTTGAGACTACCGGAGTACTACGGAGAGACCGTATAGGTTTTACGGTCGTCCCTGATTGGGCAACACCTCTACTGAGCTCACCAATCTGACTCTGTGAATGTTCTGCCAAGGGGATGAAGGGGAGTGGCAAATGCAGCCTGTAAACGTGAAATCGACACGAAATAAGACCCCCTTCCCAACATACTGATCCAAAAAAAATTAGCAATTATAACAACAACAAAACAATAGCATAGACCTAATGGTAGGAGATAATAAACCAAATGCCGGATATCCTTCGCCGTGCTGTTTTATTATATAATTTTACTCGAAAGGAGAAGAAAAAACAAAATCAAAATAAAATTGTTACTGAACTAAAAAATGAAATAAATTCTCATTCTGCAAACACCAAACGTTGCACAATCCGTTAAATGTTTGTTTCGACAAAAGTAAGGTAGGAGAAAGAGGAGAGAAAACCAAATGAAAGTAAAAAATAGGAGGCCAAAATACACAAAAAAAAAGAAAAGCGAGAAATTGAGATCAATCCAACATTCCACACTTTGATTTTTTCCTCGTTTCCCTCCCCTTCATCAACAAACTAACAACAGTTTGTAGGTGAAGGGGAAGGAAATGAGAAAAGAATCACGACGGAAGAATCAAAGTTTGAGACGGCGAAATGTGCATCACGTGCGCCAATCGATCGTTATTCAGCACTCAATTAATAAAAAAATCGAAAAAATGGGAAAAATAAAAACTGATAATAGAAAAATATGAATTTAAATTGAATTTACTTTAAATAAAAATAGAAAATCAAAATAAATTTACATTAAAAAAAATTGTACCTTTTGACCCTCGGTTAGGTCACCCTGTAATGTTGCGGCATCCTGGTCTGCCAGTCCGTAAATGTTAAGTGTCTTCCCGCCCTTCACCAAAGGTGCGAATTACCAAGTTGTTGATAACAGATTTTTTTTTTTTTGGACAACTTCCCGCCGTTAAGCAAGAAGGCAAATGGCCACGTTGTTGGCCACCCGTAACCGTAAATGTTGGGCGTCTTTTATAACTTTTCGATTTACTTTAAAGGCGTGAAAACTACTTAGTCTCGTTACAAACTCTTTTCTATGGTAATCACTCGCCGATTACTTTTTGGCTTTCCGTATACAAAAAAAATTGAATGCCTCTCTTAAATGAAGTTGACACTTTTATCGTTTATAGTTTTAGCATAGAAAAATAAGTTTAACATAGATTTCTCATGTTCATAAATCGAGAGATAAAAATGAGTTGTGTAAAAAACTTTCGATAGTTCCAATGACATGAATCATGATTGTATTTGTGACTTTATAATGCGCACAATGTAAAATCACAAAATATACAATCATCACATTGGCCCGTTCCACACTACATTTCTTTTGAATTTATTTATTTCTTCAAACTAATGACTGAACCATCGAATCAGTAACAATTTAACGTAAAAATGCGATAAATAGGTTTCGTTCGTTACTGGCCAGCGAAACATCTTTTCGTTCAGTTTCGTTAAAATATGCCTGTCATTTAACAGACCCAAAAATTACGTGCAAAGTGAAAGTAAAGATTCAGTAAAAATTCGAAAAAATTAAAAATTAAAAAAAAATCCAAATAAATAATGTTATGACCCCACACGGAGTCGTAACAGAATGTCTCTGCAAATACTGGCTACTTAGGAGGTTTTTTGTTTTATTTTATATATTTCGCCGTACTATTATTTTAATTTTAGTGCAAGCAAGCTCCCGTTAGACAAACAATAAACTATAATAAAAAAAAATTGATCTAGCAAGAGCAACGTGGTTTTTCCGCGTGGTCTTCCCCTAAATGATTTTAGGCGAAAAAATTAGTGCGTTTATACGAATGTCTATTACTGTATACTCTGCTACCTGACTTCAAAGTTCTTGACTGTTTTTTTGTAAAGGAAATTAGTTTGTTACGGCTGGCTCGCAGCCACCAGCGGTTAGCAACTAAGCACGCAGAAGCCCCTCTCACGGTGATATTTTGCTGGCTAGATTTCTGGGTAATGACATGGGTCGTGGGGTAATTAGAGGCTCGTGGCGTACACCGTAGAACGGAAAAATCAAGAAAATCAAAGAAAATAAATATAAAACTGAAATTGAAATTACGTCGACCAGAATTTGTCGAAAGAATCTTCAGGAATTTCATAAATAAATTATAACCAGATGTGCCCACCTGACGGCGATCAGATTCCTCTGAGTGACAAGTACCCAGTCTGCTGAAGAGACATCCTCGAATGACTCATCAACCTTGAAAGGCCGATGCCCAGCCACAACGAAGCTGCATAAGAGGGTGGGACGTCTCTTCAACAGGCTAGGCCTCTCTTCACCCGGAGAGACCTCCAACAAATCTCCCACACACTTCGACAGCTTTTGGTCAAAACAGCAAAATTTGTCTGATATAATGGCTGCAACCGTATGTCATCCAAATATCAATTTTAACTTTTACTGTTACGGGTGGTAAATGTTATGATGAAACTCTTATTGGGGGAGTTCCGTCAAAACATTTACCGCCCGTACAAAAATTGTCTTAGTTCAATTTTTTTATTTATTTTTAAATTGGATATTATGGTATTTTCTTATAATATTCACACACTTTAGCATAAGGGATGATCATAAAGATTACAATATATTTTATATGTCTCCCAATAATGAAACGCAACCGCAATGGATGCAAAAAACGTAACAAAAAACAAATAAAAATTTTAGTTTTACACAAATAAATCAAAAATGGTTGAAATACCCAAATTCGACTTTTTTTTGAAACTCGGCTTATATTTTATTAAATCCAAAACTAGGCACAAAGAAAATACAATACAAAATGTCACGATAGATCAAATGACTTCAGTATTGCTACTTCCCTACAGATGCCACTGCCATAAGATAAATGCATTTTTAAATAATCAAAATTTAAAATTTGAAAAGGAAACCGGAAAACAAAACGCTTTTGAAGTTAGACCTAAACTAGTCCTAAACCAACAAAAACAAACGAAAGTGTGTTTGTATTGGTAAAAATTAAATAAAAATGACATTTAGGCGAAATAATGAAATATTTGAAAAGTTTTCCAAGTGAAATTATTCTTTAAAAAAAACATTTTTCGAATTGGCGTAGTTAAAATAAATAATCTTTTCCGTCCAAAGAAAATAATATTTTATTCAAAAATTGAATACCTCGAGAGTTCGCCTGATTATCACCTAGTTCTGTATGATTTTCTGAAAGGTTAAGATTAGAACTTCCGAACCTTTAAACCATTTAAAAAGCTAATGGGATTCACGTGGTCAAATAAATATTTTAATAACCTGCGCTATAGTATAGTACCTCTAAACCATTCAACCCGTTCCCGCAAATGTCGGCTATAGCCGTCATATTTGTGGTGATATATAAGCAAATTACGGCTATTACCGTCCTGCATATTCTAATTAATAAAAAAAGAACAATCATTCTTACGAATTGTACTAATTATTCAGTAATATATCGAAGAAAAAAAGATGTATCATTCCAGATAGCATATCAATTGTATTTTTCCGCGATTTTTCATGATTAACAGTTCGATATATTTCCGCCTACAGAGACAAATGACGGTTATAGCCCACGGATTTTAGAACTTCTTCCAAAAATCATTTAAAAGTCCCATTTCCATGCAACATACCCAACCCTATCATAATCAGTTAAAAATTGGTCGATTTCCGTCCCAGGCGACCAGATTCCAGGACTTCTCCCAAAAATCATTTAATAATCCCATTTTCATCTAGCATACTCAATCCCATCATAATCGATAACCGAAAAATAGAAAATAAGGAATTGTCCGTTAAATTGAGCGTCCGTTAAATCGAGGTCCGTTAATTGGAGCGTCCGTTAAATAGGAGTCCGTTAAATCGAGGGTTTACGAATTTGAGAAAATAATCCGTCGAGATATATTTTTCTAGCCGATGGCAACATAGGGAAAGAATAATTTTGAGTATATAACATAAACTATTAAATTGTTATAATATAATCTTTACTAACAAAATATTATATATCTGTCTCTGGCTATAATGAAATAATTATATACAATACGAGTATATAAAGAAATTCAGCTCACAAATTATTGTTAACATTATTATAGCTATGTTTCTCGAATTACCATTTTCAAAAATATTCGTGATCTTAAGAATTCATTTATTTACTTCAAATTACAAATTAAAATCAATTAAAATATGCAGAACGGCTATATCCGTCATTTGCATACGCATCACCAAAAATCTGACGGCTATAGCGTTTTCATCGAAAAACTGTGAGAAAATGTGGTAATTTTCACTTCCAAACATATAAAGGATGCACAATTTCATATGGCAGTCACAATCAATTTAAAAAAGTGTGTTTCTGAGCACGATTGTCAATTTAAAAGTGTGCGGCAACGGATTAATCGGTTCGATCGAATTTAATCTGGGACGGATCTCAGATATTTCTTAGCCGATTATGTTGGGATTTGGTATGTTGGATGGAAATGGGATTCTAAAATGTTATTATAAGTAGTTTTGGTCCCATGGCTTAACCGATTATAATGTAGTTGGGTTTGTTTAATGAAAATGGGATTTTAAAATGATTTTGCGAAGGAATTCTAGAATATGGCCACCAATCGTCTTTCTTGAAGTAAGTGGCTTGTGATGTTAACATATTTCTTAAAAGGCTTGATGACTTAACATCTATCAACAGTACGTGACCTACGTAATTAGTGGTTTAGCGGCAGCCCAACTACCAAATCTCACAAAAATCACTTTATGAACCTTACACAAAACGCCCAGATAAACTTATAATATTCTTATCAACAACGACCTCTAAAACTGTTCACGGGAACATGAAATATGATGTCTTCTAAGACCTTATTTCCAGAACTTTTCGAACCAAGCAAACATTTACAGTTTTAAGGTACTATGCAATATAAAAGCGTAAATGGTCTGGGAGTTAATTCCATAAAACAACCAATAATTACACTCTCCACTACAGCAATAATCAGAAAAGAGGAAAATTATGATTCGGTTTCTCATCCTCTGGCGAATACAGCAGTTTATATTTTTATAATCACATATTTATCCAACGTCGCGAATTCCATTATTAACGGTCAAGTAATAGCCGTATCCCGTTCCAGGTGGCCATATTAAAAACTTCTTCTAAAAATCAATAGTGAATCTCATTTTCATTAAACGAATCCAATCCCATCGTAATCGGTTAAAAACTGACTGAGATCCGTCCAACATGGCGATATTCCAAAACTTCTTCCATAAATCTATTTAGAATCCCATTTTCATCCAATAAACCCAATTACAGTATACTCAGTTAAAGAATGGCCGGATTCTAGGTGACCTTTTCCAAAACATAGCATATCCAATCCCATCATAACGAGTTAAGAATTGGTTGAGTTTCGTCCCAGGTGGACATATTGCTGAACTTCTTGCAAAAATCATTTAAGAATCTCATTTCCATCCAACATACCCAATTTCAACATAATCGGCTAAGAAATGCCTGAGTTCCGTCCCAGATTAAATTCGATCGAATCAATTAAATTTAAAAACATTCGGATTTTTCGGACAATTGAATTTAACGGACTCTCTAATTAGTCTGTTAAATCAAGGTTTTTCTGTATAACATTTTACGTGACATGTGAACACGCAACAGTTTAACGCAATAATTTAACGCAACATTTAACATACCATTATTTAACGCAAAGTGTAACATGATCCAAAAACTAGGCCCTTATATGTTTTACCAAACATAAAAAATTGATTCAAATATTTTAAAAATTCGCCTAAATGCCATTTTTATTTCACTTTTACCAATACATTCTCATTTTTTGTTTGTTTGATAGTTTAGGATCAATTTAGTTTTAACTTCAAAAGCGTGTACAGGCGTGTGAAGTTTCTGCTAAACTATTCCTAATATTAGTTCTACTCTAGTTAGGTCTAACTTCACACGCATAAAACAAATTAATGTTATGACTAGTGGTCGTAACAAGTTTATCAACTAGAAAGTGTTTATTATTGGATATAAGGTAAATAGAATACCATCATTGTATTGTTGGGAACTGTAACGCACTAACAGTTCCAATATCAGATTACTATTAGTTTGCAGTGGATATTGACTTCCCCAACATTCGCAGGATATATAATATCAGAGCAATCGCCGGTAGTAAAAAAATCCCAAGTTTGGGCCTAAGGCTAAAAATGTAAACATCAAAGATGGGGCTTGGAATTTTGCTTAATGTCTAAATAAAAAAGCTTAAGCCTATAACTGATTTGTTTTGGGCTAGAGTACTTGTATTTAGTTATATAGCCGTATAACGTGTTTTGGTTTTCTCATATTTACTTTATTTTTTTGTTTTTTTATTTCGTTGCATATTCTTGGGACAAAATTTCGTTGCATTTTTCTATATAATGCGACCCCAAAAACATCTTCGATGTTAAAACAATCAAACCATTCTGGTTTTAACGATGGCTTAAAGTCCAATAACGCTATAGACCGTAATTTGATTTTGTACTTCAGAAAACGCTCGTATCATTATACACACATGGGTCGCGCTTGACGCTGGAGTTGGGCTTCTATTCGCAGTAGAGTCGTTTTAGTCATAAACATTGTCAGCTTAACTTGCTTGTATGATCTGATCTGAATCAGGTTTGAAGCCATTATCATTGTAATTCAATTTCGTATTTTTTATCTTATTTCGGAGTTTTGTCGATGAAATCAGGACTATAGCCAAATGTTCTGTTAGGGTCGGCCCACACTGAATGTACAATTTGTTGAGCCTGAGCTTTGTGTTGATTTGGTGTATCATCTTAATCTGCACTATTCCAATTTCTTAAGTTACTCTTCTCGAATATTGGAACTTTCCTGGTGTGTACGCAGTGGTATAAGATCATGGCATCAGCAGAAAGCCTTTAACCAATTTGCATCTAAAAAATTGTCGCAAACACATCAAAATTCTGGTTGATCTTTCCAAATAGACCTCTAAATTGTTCACTTGGATCGCCTTGTAATAAGGCCTAGTACAGATTTTGGTCGAAAACTGAGACTTGAGAGGAGAGTTTTGCTGATGTTTCACTAACGTACTACATGCATAAAAATAATATTATTGTTGGTTGACGTGCTGGTGAAACAAGATAAAAGCTACCAGCTCTCAAGTCGCGATTTTCGGACAAAATTCGTCTGCAGGTCGTTGATGTGACAACATACGATCTGAAAGACACTGGATAACGTACTATTTTTAGTTTATTTGTGTTATTAATAAATGTTTGAACCGTAATTTTTATGTGGTCTAAAGGTGAAAGAGACGGATCTATTAGCTGGTTATAGATGCTCGAATACTCATAGAAACTCAGGCTGCATTACTTTATTTATTAAATTAATTTTAATTAAACCGAGAATTTGGTTTATACTATAAGCCAAATATTATAATTGGGTTGCTGATAAGTCCCACATACAAGATATCAATACCAAGTTTATCTCAGCTAAATTGTTCATTTATCATTAGGTACAGCTTTTGTACTTACATATTCCTTGGAATATTTTATTATTGTTGGAATCGTTTATATTGAAACGTGCATTACGGAGAATTTTTTAAACGTTAGAAAGAATTATTCAATTATATACAGAAATTAAGAATTACAACAATTTAAATTCCCAAAAAATGCCTAAACAGAAAAATTTAAATGATTTGAGAATAAATTTGAATGTTGTGTTTCTTAGAACTTGAATCATTTTGGAAAAATTAAATCATTTTTAGGAATTATTTTTTTCGCACTCATAAACCATCATCCAAATTAACTTTCTAACATAATTTCGTGTCAATACCAAGACCTAATTAAACCTAAAAATTTACTCACTTTACAAATATTGTATGTCATAATTAATTCAATTTCTTGTTTTTTTGTGTTTTCAGGAATCAAGTGCACGTCAAAAACCGAGCTCGCTGACTCGCTTAGCAGCAACATGAGTAATATCGAGAGCCTACTGCCACTCCTACTAATCGTAACATGTTCCCTCATTGTATTATCGGCCCTAATATTTGGCCTCTTCTGCTATCGACGCGAGTTAAAATTCTGGATCTACTCGAACGTATGCTACCGGCAGAATGACATCTTAAACGATAAAATGCATGACGCATACATAATCCATAGCCTGCAGGATGATCATTTCATCAGCCAAATTTTAGGTTTAGTCCTAGAAAACGATATTGGCCTAAATATATGCCTTCACTATCGTGATTTAAATTTAAACACGTACATCACCGATTCGATATTGGACGCGGTCGACAATTCAAAACGCATCATAATCGTGCTGTCGAAAAACTTTTTATATAACGAGTGGTCTCGATTCGAGTATAAAAGTGCCATTTACGATATACTAAAAAAACAAAAGAAAATCATTTTCATTCTGTACGGTGATTTGCCGCAAAAGGATATCGACCACAATATGAAGGAGTATTTAAAAATTAATACGTGCATTGAGTGGGACGATACCAAATTCTGGAAGAAATTACGAATAACACTGCCTAAAAGTAAATCGTCGGCGGCGGTGGCAGCGGCGGCGGCTGCACAACAAGCCGCCGCCGCACATAAAATGGCGAAAAATAAAAATTTCAAAAATCAAACCCAATTCATAAATAGTTCGGGGGGCAACATAATTATCACGAAGAATAATAATATTTCGATATCGATTTCGTCAACGCCATCGGTATCATCGTCTGCACTGGGTTGCGACCTAAACGATATAAATAACTGTAGTGGTGGTGGTGGCGGAATGGTTGTCGATGCCCATCATAGTAATAATATTATATTAGGAGGCGGAGGAGACGAACATAGTGGCCATTGTCCGTACAGTGATTACAATAATTACTCAACAATTAATTGTAATGGCAGTAGTATTAATAATAATAATAATAGTAATAGTAATAATAATAATAAGAGTATTTTTAAAATAAACTGTGATATAAAAAATAATATAATTAGTAATTCAACAACGAAACTAGATAAAATTTATAATATAAATAATAATAATAGTAATAACCTAATTAATAGTAATAATAATTGTACGTTAGGTAATGAATATGCATCGATACCACCACGGTCATGCATATATGTTAATAATAATACGTGTAGCAACACGCTGGACAAGAAACGAAATTGTTTGGGTGGTGGTAATAGTGGTGGTGGTGGTCTAGTTGTTGGGGATTATAATAATAGCATTGATAGTGTTGATATTAATATTGTAAATAATAAGGAACGTGATAGATATTTTAATTTTAATTGTAAAAATTTTAATTATAATTTAAATTCGTCACCTTGTAATAATCAGTATAAAAACGATTTGTGTAATATGAAACAGATCTGCAGTGATACAATGCAACAATGTAGTAATGATACCGCTTAACATTGGATGATTAGTTGGTAAGTTGAATTTTAATTAAAATTTATTTTTTATTACTTTCCAAAATTTAATATGAGTATGGGCCTAAATATTTTATTATAAGAGAAGAGGGAGGAGCAGTGGTGGCGAAAAATGTATTATTAAAGTTTTTTGAAATTGACATTGTATATATAGCGTGGATGGAGTGTTGCAATATCTCCTCTGATTGGGTTGAATCGCAATATGTGGCAGATAACTGTAACTCTCTGATTAACACGACGTTTGCAGTTCATTATTATTCCCGGAAAATATTTTTACTGTTTTTTTTTATGGTAAAATCGTCCCTGATTAAAAACTATGAATTCCATCCAAAAACTATTAGTGGTGCGTACTGCGTATACTGAATTGCATGAGCTCATATCGGCTTTTGTTATTTGTTTGAAATTTAGTTATCCTGGCTGCAAACGGAAGTTGTTCGAAAAGCACATAATAAATTCCACAAATTTCTTCATATTAAAGCACCTTGTTGTCAACGACATCCTTAAATTTTCTGGACCATTTGGGCTACGTCTTTTAGTTTAAATTGTGTCTCGACGAATACTCGGGTTGTCCAACGGTGGCACATATACGAGTATCTATTTTTCCCGGCGTTAATAAGTTGGTATTTCTGACGTTTAATTTACCAAATGCATCAGCTTGAAAACCGTCCTGCGTGTCCAACTGAAAGAGAGAAGCAGATAGAGAGAAAGAGAAACAGAGAGAGATGGAATGGAATAATCAGATATCAAGCTTTACCTGAAAAAGATTATGATTTTAATTCATATCAAACAGCTTTGGCGTTGTGGGATATTTTATTGTTTTTTCACCGTTTCAAATGAAAATTTGGAAAAGATGGCTGCTATTTCTAGTGTCCAGTTACTCAATTTAGTTTTGCTGTTTATCTCGGTCATAAGTTCATCCAACGAGACGTGCTGTTTTGTATATAAACGTTTTCACAAAAAATGAGTTTAGTGAACAATTAGGACCTGGTCTCTTCAAATCATTTTGATGTATTCTACTGGCCAACAATTTTATCGAGTAATTTGATAGCTCAATAGCATCAATTAAATTTAGGACCTGCAAGTGACACAGCAACATGGAGTTCAGGGTAACTTTTATTATTGCGAGTAGTGCGTGCACATATTCTATCGTTAAAATTCGATTTACCATTATGTACTCTAATTAGATGCAATTTAATCGATCTACTAACAAATTTATTGAGTTTTTAACATTTGTGAGGTTTGTTTAGAAATCTTTCGTTGCAAAAAAGCATAAAACAAATTTTTTCATATTAAAAACAAAAAGTCGATATAGCAAAAAATATTAATCGATTTAATTGCAGCTTCACAAATGCCTACAAAAATGTCACGTGATATCAAATCAGGGAGAATATTCAGATGAATATTCAGATATATATTTTGTTTCTTTGCTAGTTTTTCAAATACTTCGCGATAAAAGTCTTGAAGAATGTACCATAATACACTGAATTTCCGTAGGATTAAAAAGTACAAGTGTGACGTTGGAGGTAGATATGCTTTTTCATTCCGCTAATATCGTAAGGCATTTTATTTGAAAGGTCCAAAACTCCAGAGCTTCTCATAATTATTGACATCTTCAAAAATGTCGCTAGCCACGTAAGTGTTCCTTGGAAATGCAAAAAATCGCGAAATAGAAATATCAATGCACTGAAAAAAAAATTATTTTCCTTATAGATATATTGATTTATCTGCAACATTTGACCGATTTGGAAATAAATATAGTAGCATGTGTATTAAAATTAACCAAGTTCAATAAAAAATATATTTCAAATAGCATAATCGCATATCTCGTGAATTTTATTGCAATGAGATATTCAAATTCTTACATTAGATATATTTTTATCTGTTTTACAAGTGCATATTTATGCTATAGTTATAAAAAAGGTCCTTTTTTATGGTATTGTATTTGTTTTAACTTTGAGGCGTATATACCGAGCTAAGAGAGATATGTTTATGTCTCTAAACGTTATAAAAAATTAGATATATTTTTCGTTTTTACAGATATAAAATATTCTTTTAACAGATTTACAATATTCTTGTCCCGAAACGAGATATATTTTTATCTAAAAATATATGAAAATATATCTCTGTGGGCTAATAAATAATTTCTCTCAGTGTGCAAAAAACATGATTGTGAAATATAAACCAAAAATAATATCAAAAATTTACACTGTTAAATTTAAAAGTGTGCTAATTGGATTTGTTTTGTAGTGAAATCGAAACATTTTCAGATAATCTGTAACAATTATATTACAGAAGTTCCTGAGTCCCTAATAGTGTAGCTGTAACGATTGAATAATTTTCTAACAAAATGAGAAAAACACGAGAAAAATGTGTTTCAATTTACTAAAGTATTTTTAATTCTAAAGAAGGCTATTTTAGACAATGTTTCTACTTATCCTAAAGATGTTCACGGGGTCTCACCTTTATGACCGAATAGCTAAATCAAAGCCCCTCGTGAGTGTTGAACAAGACTTAATTATGATAGTTTCTAACTAGTCCAGCATATTTATAAACAACTAGCTGACCCGGCGAACTTTGTCTCGCCCCAAATTACTTCGTCCGAGCAAACGCTTTTGACCTTCACAAAAATTGAATTTAATGAGAGAAAAATCAAACAACTCAACTCAATTCTCAATAGACGTTTGAGTTAGACGATTGAGTGGCCATTCCATTCACTTTTTCATCGAACTCAACACTAAAGGTAGGTTTATGGTTGCGTTCGTTCGTTCGGTCATTTGTTCGACCAATCATCTTTTGTACAAAAATCTAGAATTGTCAATTTTGAGCAATATGATTGGTGGAAAAAATTGTCAGAATGAGCGAACGAACGCAACCATAAAGGCGGCATAATGTATTGAAAAGTGAATAAAAGGTCGATTCAAACTTAGGCAACTATCGGAAATTTAGTTGTTTCTTGCAAATTGACTTTGTAATTTGTTAATCGTCATAGCGAACGCCAAAAGAACGGGGAACTGAATTCACTTGTTTTTATATATATAGAAGATAAGATTGTCAAAATTCTACACAACTTATATTTATAGTAGTCCGCAACCAACGCCATCTATTGAAAACAATCCGAAGCGGCTATTTAAACGAATGATCATTGTTAAAATACAATTTTCATCGGTGGTGTTAAGTGTATTTCCATACAAAATTCCTCTACAAAACGCAATTCTCGATTTCCCGATTTTTTTTTTTTTTTTGATTTTTCGGTTTTCGATTTGGTTTCGATTTTTTTCATGTTTACAGATTTTCCTTTGAGTTTTTCCGAATTTTCTTTTTTTCTAAGCTGAGATGGACAATGCACAAAATATTCATTCAAATTGATCATGTCGTTCTCGAGTTTTTGCGAGACTGGCAATTGAATTTTATTTAGATAAATAAATAGATTGGATAAAAAACAAAGTAGCAGTTTGGATGTAGCCTTCGGTGAGAATCGATTTCAGTACCTACCAATCCAAGCGCCGAAGCTTTAACCACTACACCACCTGTCTCATAAAAAAAAATACACACAAAATTCATATGAAAATGGTTTTTTATTCGATTTTTCGGGTTTTCCGATTTTTCCGGTGGATTTTTTTAAATATTTCTTTCGTAAGAGCTATCTCCTGGTAATTGCGAACACAACAGAAAAGATCAGTCGGTCAAATCGGTTCAGCCGTTCTCAACTGCACATACATTTTTTGCAACATTTTTATAGATACAGATTATGGTTTTTGATTTCAATCTATTTTCAATCTATTTTCTGTTACCGCTCCTATAGAGATGTTCGTATTTTTTAATGTATTTGAGGATAGCGTAGACAAAGATCTAACATTGAATTTTTGTGATGATATTTACTGTTTCATACAGGCTACTTTGAAATTCCACGAATTTTAATACATTTTCAAATTTTATTTCACCGACCCTAGAGATGTTCACGGAGCCTACATGGTCAGATGATTAGTCAACACCCGAAGTGTGTGGTGAACGAAATCTAATTATGATAATTTTTAACTTGTTTAGAGACATTTTTACGTTACGATTATATCCCATATACCAGAAATGCACACGGGATCTCTTTCATATATTCGAAAAGGTCGGAAAATGTTCTATCAATGGGCGATTTCAGGACACCCAACAGTTCGGAACATGTTGAGTAAAATTACGGCCAACGCTATGAATGTGAATAGCACTATGAAATTTTTAAATCAAATTAGCGGTGATTTTACTAATCATGATAGAGACATTTTCATCATGTTTTTCAAAATTTAAATCTTATTCATTTTCAATTTTATTCTCAATTGGAAATTTTAGTATTTTCCCCAATAGGATTTTAATCCAATTGACATTCCCAAATAAGCTACGAACCCGATTTATTGTAATAATAATCAAATAACAGAAATCTTAGAGATGTTCACAGAGCCAAGTTTAACTTTTGGATAGTACAAAAATTCGACTTTCGATAGTTCCGGACAGGGTTCGGTTGTGATGATATTTACTATGCCATACACGACCCTATGAGTGTGGTGAACGGGATCTAATTATGATGATTTTTACATTTACAGTTATATCGCCGTATTTAAATTTAAATTCATAAAACTTCTAAGTCTTGTGTGGCACAGTAAATATCATCATAACTGAACCCCCTGTCCGGAAGTTTCAAACGTTGAAACGTCGTACTATCGAAAAGCATAAACTTGACCCTGTGGACATCTTTAGGGTTTTTCTTATTTGATTGTTTTTACAATAAATTGGGTTCGTAGCTTATTTGGGAATGCAATTGGGTAAAAATACCAAAATTTCCAATTGAGAATAAAATTAAAAATAAAGGAGTTTTAAATTTTTATAAAAATGAAAAAAATCATCATTCGAGTCCCGTTTACAATATATTGATAGAACATTTTCTGACTTATTCGAATGTTTGAAAGAGATCACGTGAACATTTCAGGGATTTGGGATATAATAGTAAACGTTAAAATCATCATAATTAGATCCCGTTCACCACACACATCGGGTTTTGAGAGCCCGCGAACATCTCTAGGATCGATGAAACAAAATTGGAAAATTTATTAAAATTCGTGGAATTTTAAGTAGCCTGTATGGCACATTAAATATCATCATAAACTAACCATGTTCATTTCAATATTACAACTTTGTCTACGCTATCCTAAAATACTTTTAAAAAACTATGAACATCAGAAAAAGTTGAAAATAGATTGAAATCAAAAACCACAATTTTTTTAAAATACGCTCGACTAGTTAAAAACCATCATAATTAAATATTATTCACCACTGACGTAGGGTCTTGATTTAGCTATTCGGTCATATAGGTGAGACCCCGTGAACATCCTGAGAATCGGAGATATAAAAGTAGAAACATATTGTCTAAAATATGCTTGTTTAGAATTAAAAGAAAACTTTAGTAAATTGAAACACAATTTTCTCGGGTTTATCTCATTTTGTTAGAAAATCAGGGACTCAGGGACTTCTCTAATGTAAATGTTACAGATTATCTAAACATGTTTCAATTTCACTACAAAACAAATTCAATTGGCATATTTTTAAATTTAACAGTGTAAATTGTCGGTATTATTTTTGGAATATATTTCACAATCATTGTAAAAACATATTTTTCTGTTTAAATGTAGCTGTTCTTGAATAAAATTCTTAATTTTCCTACATTTCACCTCGTAAGGATAAGTACCAAACACTTTCATTATGCCTATTATCCTAATGATGTTACAGAGTCCGGTATCTTGTCAGAGATATCTTGATCGGGTTTTAACTGAGCTATCTAATAAAGGTTAGATGCCGTTATACATACTCTAGGAATAGTGCGATAAAGTTTTCAAACATTTTTAAAATCCGTGAAACTGAGCAACATCCGAGCAGAATCGGAGCAACATATAGCTAAACCAAGTTCATTTTATTGCTGGAACTGTCAAAGCTATCATTAAATACAATAAAATAAATTAAATATTTCTAAAAGATCGACAATAGTAAAATTTAAAATTAACACTAAAGAATTTGGTCGCCCAAATAAAGTTTTGATAATCAGCGATACTTGCTTGACTTGGTGATGAAGTTGCTTTCTTTTTACTCTCTAAATGGAACATTGTAAAAATTTCTAGGATCAACCTTTAGAACTCAAAACACTGCGATAAATAGCAAAATAACTTTCTCGCCTTCATCTTAATTGCTATCAGTTGTTTCGTCAATTTGTAGCGCTGTAAAAATATAGATGTTCCTGTAAAAGTCTATAATTGGCACATGTCTGAATAAAAATTGGAAAATTGGACAATAAACCAGTGTTATTGCTTCGAAATCTATGAAATGAGAGTCCTATATTTTTTAGGCACACAGGTTATCATTTATTTCCAGTACAAAATGTGTTACATCTAATATTAATATACGAAAAGAAAATAAATGAGTAGGGTGTTCATCACCGATTTAACGGCAGTTAAGATCTACCCTTTAACAAAGAACAAATTATAAAATAATAACGTAGAATTAAAAACATAACAATAAAGGTATAAAATATAAAATGATAATCAAATTGAACTAATTAAACTTCATCAGACTACACCTCTTAATAGAAAATCAGGATTTGGGTGCTCAATAAGTCATACTATAAGAAGTCATAGAAATGATTTCGAATTTATTTGTTGTCGAATGCTAAGTGGAAGTTGGTTAAATATGGAAGGTTCAGCTACCAGAAAGAACTGATCATTGTTCCTAATGTTGTATCGCACATTTGATCTCAATAACCGATGAATACGTGAAGTCTTAAAACACATAATACGAATAGCATATTTCTGAACAATAATGAGAATTTTTAAAGTTGGATGATAGCAATCACCCCAACATGATAACGCATATTCAAGCCTAGAGTAAATGCATGCATAGAAGAATTTAAGCAACACCGATTTTGGAGACCGGTCTTAACTGGTCTTAATAGATATAAAGTTCGTAATGCATTGTTAAGAGACTTCTTTATTTTATCGACATGTTGCTGCAACACAGACTACATACAACAATAATTCCAAGGTACTTGAAACTCTCAACAAATTCATTGGAAATGCACGAGCTGCAGCAATTGACGGCATATCAAAAATAAAAGAGGTCCCAAGACGGATGTATGTGAAGTTGGCCCGAAAAACCAGCCCGAAAAACAACTTTTCAATTTTGGTGTGTTTCTTTGCTAAATTCAATACCATCCCGAAAAAATATCATAGTTTTATGGAAAATTGCACTTTCATCCCGAAATAATTTTTTTGTCTTGGGTAAATTGTCTACTACTATAGAATTGAAAGTTTTGAAAGATGATAAAATTCAAAAGCATGAGAAGTGGCCAAAAATACTTACCTCAAATAACACCCAAGATTTTAGTTGTACTTTAAAGGAAATTGTTTTAGATTGCACAGAAACAAAAGTATGTCAGAAAAAGTTCCGTAATGGGTGGATGACATCAGAAATTCTGAAATTAATAAATAAAAGGGACAAAATATTTCTATTAAAAAAGAGACATCCAACGAATAATTATTTTATTCTGAGACATAGAGAAATTTCGAAAGTTGTTGCATCTAAGATTAAAAATATTAAAAAATCGTATTATGGAAGCAAAACAGAGAAATATGCGTATAACCCTAAAAATCTCTGGATTCAATTAACACAAATAATCTTTAATCAAGTGGCATAAAAAAAAAATGAAATTTACTTGTACGATAACCAACGTAATATATTGAATCAAGATAATGTGGCAAATGAATTTAACACCTATTTCTCGAGTATTGCTGAAGATATAACTAAGCATATCCCGAATTTAATTGCTGGAATCCAGGAGATATCCCCCTCGAGATTATTTACTCAAAAGTTAGGTCCATCCATCTCAGATATAACGCCAATAGTTCAAGTCTGAACGGCGGATATAAAGGTGTGATCTAAAGCAAAATCTCAGCATTGGTTGCATTGAACTTTTTCATTTTATATGAAAAATCGGTTAAACTTAAAATTTAATTGCTGGAATCCAGGAGATATCCCGCTCGAGATTATTTGCTCAAAAGTTAGGTCCATCCATCTCAGATATAACGCCAATAGTTCAAGTCTGAACGGCGGATATAAAGGTGTGATCTAAAGCAAAATCTCAGCATTGGTTGCATTGAACTTTTTCATTTTATATGAAAAATCGGTTAAACTAAAAATTTAATTGCTGGAATCCAGGAGATATCCCGCTCGAGATTATTTGCTCAAAAGTTAGGTCCATCCATCTCAGATATAACGCCAATAGTTCAAGTTTGGACGGCGGATATAAAGGTGTGATCTAAAGCAAAATCTCAGCATTGGTTGCATTGAACTTTTTCATTTTATATGAAAAATCGGTTAAACTAAAAATTTAATTGCTGGAATCCAGGAGATATCCCGCTCGAGATTATTTGCTCAAAAGTTAGGTCCATCCATCTCAGATATAACGCCAATAGTTCAAGTCTGAACGGCGGATATAAAGGTGTGATCTAAAGCAAAATCTCAGCATTGGTTGCACTGAACTTTTTCATTTTATATGAAAAATCGGTTAAACTAAAAATTTAATTGCTGGAATCCAGGAGATATCCCGCTCGAGATTATTTGCTCAAAAGTTAGGTCCATCCATCTCAGATATAACGCCAATAGTTCAAGTTTGAACGGCGGATATAAAGGTGTGATCTAAAGCAAAATCTCAGCATTGGTTGCATTGAACTTTTTCATTTTATATGAAAAATCGGTTAAACTAAAAATTTAATTGCTGGAATCCAGGAGACATCCCCCTCTAGATTATTTGCTCAAAAGTTAGGTCCATCCATCTCAGATATAACGCCAATAGTTCAAGTCTGAACGGCGGATATAAAGGTGTGATCTAAAGCAAAATCTCAGCATTGGTTGCATTGAACTTTTTCATTTTATATGAAAAATCGGTTAAACTAAAAATTTAATTGCTGGAATCCAGGAGATATCCCCCTCGAGATTAATTGCTCAAAAGTTAGGTCCATCCATTTTAGATATAACGCTAACAGTTCAAGTCTGAACGGCGGATATAAAGGTGTGATCTAAAGCAAAATCTCAGCATTGGTTGCATTGTACTTTTTCATGTTATATGTAAAATCGGTTAAACTAAAAATTTAATTGCTGGAATCCAGGAGACATCCCCCTCGAGATTATTTGCTCAAAAGTTAGGTCCATCCATCTCAGATATAACGCCAATAGTTCAAGTCTGAACGGCGGATATAAAGGTGTGATCTAAAGCAAAATCTTAGTATAAGTTTCATATCTAAAATGGGTTAACTGGGGATAACTGCATTGGGAATTTGGGCCTAAAAGTTAGAACTATTGGTGTTCCAAACTCAGCGCGATTATTAATTTCCAAATATTCAATATTAGAGCCTTACATTTATCTTAATCCTTACATTACTTTATCTTGATTACATTTACTTTTTCTTGATCCTTGCATTAATTGTCCAGGCGCCGTTGTTTAGAGGTACGAGTTTGTAATCGGCTATCATAACCGATTTCATACTCGATTTTTTAGTGGTGAAATTTGATATTCTAACGACATTTATTAGTAGAAGTGATCCGTCTTTTGGTGTAGTTGATGATTAACTGGTTTCTAGAAACATCTTTTGAGGTTGATGGTAAAGTATCTGCATTCCTAGTGAGTGGTGAGCTGTTATTTTCTTTCTTGGTCTTTTATTCACTCAATTTGTTTCTCTTTCTAATAATTCCATATCCTTTTAAAATGGATTAATGTTAAAATTGATTGTCGGGTTAGGTGTCGTCCCAAGTGGTGCCCATGTTTCAACTGTGGTTTTGAGTTCCTCATTTTCATTTAACTTTTTTTTTTTTTTTAATGGAAATTCTTTTTTTGATTTAGTTGTAAATTCCTTTATAGTTGTACATTTTTTTATTGTTGACGGAGTTCGGTGTTTTTCTTCTTGTATAATGAAGATCTTGGTGATTTTGATAATTTAGAGACTCGTCCAAATGGGTTAAACAATGATCGGCATACCCCAGACTTCATTAAGCCAGCCTCTGAGTAGTGTGGATTCAGCACCTCTGCTGCTATACCAACTGGAATGCTACATCCCGTATTCATTGTACTCATTGCTTGTTTTTGCCAAGTTATACAGAACCCGCACCCCGCGACGTGGACTCGGCTACCTAGGTTTTACCTAGGTGTACACAGAGACAGCCGAAGCCCTCTGGGTACCCTAGGCTGAGGGGCATTTTTTCTGTTTTTTTTTTCTTAATGTGCAAATATTATAAATTTAATTTTAATTTTAAAAATGGACATAAACAATGAAACCATAGCAAAACATGGATAAAGTTAAGTCTTTAATATTAAATATTTGGAAATGGATAATTGCGGTTAGTTTGGAAAACAAACAATTCTAACTTTTACGCCGATTTTTTACCGATTTTTTATATAAAATGAAAAATTTCAATGCAACTAATGCTGAGATTTTGCTTTAGATCACACCTTTATATCCGCCGTTCAGACATGAACTATTGGCGTTATATCTGAGATGGATGGACCTAACTTTTGAGCAAATAATCTCGAGGGGGATATCTCCTGGATTCCAGCAATTAAATTTTTAGTTTAACCGATTTTTCATACAAAATGAAAAAGTTCAATGCAATCTATGCTGAGATTTTGCTTTAGATCACACCTTTATATCCGCCGTTCAGACATGAACTATTGGCGTTATATCTGAGATGGATGGACCTAACTTTTGAGCAAACAATCTCGAGGGGTATATCTCCTGGATTCCAGCAATTAAATTTTTAGTATAAATTTTTGTACTGCTTCGTAAATATTGTTTCATTGCGATTTAGGTTATTTCTTTTCATTATGCAAATAAATATTTTAGTAACTTTAGTTATAATTTTATATTAGTTTTGTATCTTATATGTAATCGTTATGTACAACTATACGATTTACTACCAAGCTTTACAATGGCTGCGGGCCAATAGTCGGGTAAAAGTCAATTTTAAGTAAATTTTTCGGTAAATTCATTTATTTTTCAAAAACTTTATGACAAACTGATCGAAAAATCTGTTCTAAATCCGATTTTTCCCATAGTAAATGATTTACCCGACTATTGGCTCGCAGCCAATGTAACACATTTTTTTGTAAATATTACTAAACTATTATTTGTATTATATGGCGTTATCAATTTAGTAAGTTTTCGAGATAATTTTAGCTTTCTCATATTAATTAACTAGCAAATATTAATTAATTAGCATATATTACTAGTAAATAGACAAAAAAAATTATTTCGGGATGAAATATGCCTTTTCCATATAATTATGATATTTTTTCGGGATGGTATTGAATTTAGCAAAGAAACACACCAAAACTTCACATATATCCAAGACGGAACCTTGACGAACACCAATGTTTAAAACATAGGGGCTGCCCATAGTTCCATTCACCTTTTAACAAAATTACTACGATTTGCAAGATACGATTTGGACCAATTATTAATGTTTCCTCTGAAACCGATTTTAGAAAGCTTATGCAATAGCAGGTTATAATCAACCATGTCATAGGCTTTGTTAATGTCAACTAATGTCAACTGTAATTTTTTCTGTTATTTTTAACAAAACTAGTTGTAGAGCAATGGGCCGGTAATTATTTAAGTCGCATCTGGAACCATTTTTGTGAAGAGGTAGTAGAGTTGCTGACTCAGGAAATTTCATGAAAAATACCGGTTCCAAAACAACAATTAAAAATATGACATAAAGGAGGACATATAAGCCTAATCGTCATTTTAAATAAATAATTGCTAAGAGTAAGAGTTGCAATGGCTTTAAAAAGAAGCAATGGCTTTAAAAACTTCAAGATCGTCGATTGATGGAAAAAAATTGCTTTGGCGTAATTGCCGTCAAGCTCCATAGAATTCCGATTAATAAATGGAAGACTAGGCAGACACTTCCAAAATAATTGCTGAGCTCATTGTCAATATCAGAGGCACCAGTTAAAAGATCATTATTAGATGAATTAATAGAATTAATTAGTTTAACTTTAGAATTTTTACCTAATATGTCATCCCTAGTACGCCACATAAGTTTGGAATCACCGGAACAGTTATCAAATTTATTTTTATAATAAGCGCAATAGTTTTGTTTTTTTACTTTATGACAATAGGTGTAAACATATTGTTGGAAACGTTGATTGTTTCTAACATGTTTTTCCTTTCTCAATAACCATGTTTTCCGTTAAACCATATTTAATATTGTCCCAGAAATCCATGATTAAATCGGACGTGACTTTTGTGAGTCAAGGCTAGCTAAAAAACATCAACAGCTGCACATGGATCGTCAATGGCAAAAATAGGAGAGAAATTAGCTCTACTTATATTCTCGAAATGGTTCACTCTTCACATCACAGAGTATTTTTTTATTGTATACACATCGATTATAGAATTCGAGGGAGCTAAACGATTGCGGATTCGAACCTGCATATAAAAAAATATAAAACAAAATTTTCATCATTAGATTTTCATACAATTAGTAAAGTAAAATTTATTTTATTTCCGCAATTTTTTTATTGCGTTTGTACGGTAAATTGGAATTTGGAATAGTAGGGACTAACGGCTTTACTAACTCTCACGAGCTTGCGGGAGCTAATTGTGTCCCTCATGATGTTAGCCCTATGATGGGGAATAAATAAAATTACGATGACGTATCGAGAAGGTCAACAAACATTTTATAACCATCGGACCTCTGGTCAACCGGTTTTTAATCGTGTAAGCGAAATTAAAAAATTAAAATATATTTTTTTTTATTTTTTTAACATTAATTAGTTATATTTTATTATTATATAAATGTTTATTTATAATTATTTTACTCTATTAATTCAATTATTATTTAATTTAATTTAATTATTTAATTTTATTCACTTAAATTATTTATTAATTTAATTAATTAAAATAAATTTTAATTTTAATTCTCCATCATGAAATGGAGGTGTAGTGATGCTGTATAAGATAGCGGAATTTTGACAGCGGAAAATAAGAGATTGCGCTATTCGCTGCAAGTGGCAGCACTATCACTAAAGATAATTAATTTTGTTATGTAATTACCAGCGGAAATTTTTCATTCATTATGTACCACTTTTACACTAAATAAAATATCTCAGCGGAATAAAATTTTAAAAGTGAACCTTAAAATGGCAAATTAATTGATCTCCGAAGTAAAGGAACTCGGTATATGAAATCTTGAAATTTAACAACAATCCGTCTATCCGCTATTTCTTCCACTAGTAACCAATACGTTCGGTTGTTTTTCTACTAGCTTAGGTAATTTTCCTTAAATTTTCCATAGAGTCTCAGTATGACCTAATCTACTAGAAAAACAACCGAAAGTATTGGTTACTAGTGGAAGTTTTTGACATATTGGTCAAAACCTGAAAATCACTTATATGGCGACAGAAAATCGAAAAATTCAGGTGAAAATTCAAGTCCATGAATTTCCCCAAATTTTCTATATAGTCTCAGTCTGACCTAAGCTACTAAAACAACCGAACGTATTAGTTACTAGTGGAAGAAATGGCGGATAGACGGATTGTTGTTAAATTTCAAGATTTCATATACCGAGTTCCTTTACTTCGGAGATCAATTAATTTGACATTTTAAGGTTCACTTTTAATATTTTATTCCGCTGAGATATTTTATTTAGTGAAAAAATATTATGTATATGATATGAATGAAAAATTTCCGCTGGTATTTACATAACAAAATTAATTCTCTTTAGTGATAGTGCTGCCACTTGCGGTGAGTATCACAATCTCTTATTTTTCGCTGTCAAAATTCCGCTATCTTATACAGCATGGTGTAGTGTGCGTGCTTGAAAGTTGTCAAGTGGATCGCAAGGGATTGTTTCCCACTTTACTCAGTTGATAAAGTTCGCTCGTGGTTTTGTTGTTGTGATACCGAAGGATATCCGTTGTTTGTGACATCTAATCTCTCAGTATTGTTTAAATGTTTGTGTAGCCAGTCTATCGAGAATGACTGCATATGGTTGTGCGAGTTAAGAACTTGGTATGTAGAACACTAATTTGCTTAAAACCTAGGTTCAAGTTGAAACTAGTGAGACTCATGGAACTAGGTGATCCTGAAGTTCCAAGTACTTATTTGAAATGGAGATGTGATCACTTTGTAGGTGGGTGGGTGGGTTTTGCTAACTCATGGATCATGGAGTTGCATGATGACATGGTTGTGCAGTTCTCTGTACCATGCGCATCGACGGATCATGGGAATTTCATGACTATAGTTGACCTTGAGATGATGATTGTGAACATAGTGGTGATGTTCACTGGTCATGCACCGGTAGATCAAGGAAAATAGAAACCCATGATTAGCGCTTTAGGAAACCGAGTGTGAATTAATTTGAGTTGTTGACGGTGTTTGAAACACAACAAAAAAATATTATATTAACAACAAAAAAAAACAAAAAATTTTGAAATATATTTTTGATCGCAGCTGTTACTGCTTCATTGTTGTTGTTGCTGCTATGATGCCACTATTGTTGTAAGTGCTACTGTTACTGCTGCTGCATCCGGTGCTAAAACATTGTGGTCGTTACCACGATATATTTGTTATTGAACGCCGCTATATTCTGTCGTTGTTTTAAGACCATGTAGGCCGCTATCCCCATGGAGTGGGAGAGGGGGAGGTGGGAGTTATTATTATTGGTGAAATGTTTATTATTAATTATTTGGCAGACGGTGCTCAAGTTTGATTCACGTCTTCTTGACCTGGCTGAGTGTGACGAACTGGATGAATAAATTTTATATTATAAATTTGTTATTGCCGTTCTGCTTTGTTTGTTTCGTCGTGTCGCTTTCTGTTTTCGTTTTTTATGTTCGTCGTCTTGTTTCCGTTTTCACATCTGATGATGGCTTAATTAGCGATTAATTTATAGCCGCTATCTATCTAAACAATTGTTTATTCGTAGTTCACAACCAGGGTAGTAAACGAGTATGTTGCAAGACAGCGAAAGTGATTAGCGGTTATCAAAGATACTTGCACTCAAAATATTCGTATAATTTTTAATTTCGTAAAAAAACTTCCCTGCAGTTATTAAAATATTTAATTCCACTTCAAGTCAATATGAAACACAAAACGAACTGATCTTATTTTTGTTGGCAAAACTTGAAATAATTAATATTCAATATATCAATATAATTTTAATTTATTCTCTATATAAGTCAGACTAAAGCGACTCAATTTAAAGTTCTGGACACAAAAAAATGTAAAGCTTCTGGGCCTAACAACAATTATTGAGAAACTTAATGAGTTTGTTTCAACTTAGATCCTAAATGGCTTAAATAAATTGTGATAGGAGACTTAAGTAGATAGCATACATCTCTCTAATATGGTGAAAATCAGATTTGCATTTTAATCGAGGTCGTTTAACTTTATTCGATTTCCTGTAAAACATTTTGGATAAAATAAAAATTAAAATTTTCGGTAGTTTTAGGTATGTCCCGGAGAGTCTGAATTAATCCATAAAGCTTGGGAGGATTTTTTGCTTAAAATTGTAGAAAATTTACAATTAAAGTAAAATTTATTGAGTGATTCTTTGAGTGAAGTTTTATTTGAGTGAAATTGTAATTGAGTGGAATTTTGTTTGAGTGAAAATTTTAAAATACATTAGTACACTGCGTCACATAATTGCAAAATTATCGCCATATTGTCGCCAAAAAAATTTGAGTGAAAAAACAAAACTATGAGCGAAATTTCATATCTACCTACACTAATCTCACAGTTTTCATTACAAACGCGCTAATATATTTGAATAGTGGATATTAGAACCTATTCAATTCATAATGTCACGACAGTACTGATAAAACTGGGCACCCACTCATACAATACTAAAATTGTAACGAAAAATTTGAGTGAAATTCTCAAATTCTTTATTTATTACATCGATTTGTTGAAAAATTGTTCACATGCATGTTGACGAATTACCAACTGGGCTGTAGTGATTTTCCGCTGACAAAATTCCTCTCGTTTACTCTGATAAAATGTTATCAACACTAAGTTTTGTTTATATTAAACAGAAGAACTCTCCACTTGGGCTCGATCGTATGACTAAATATATCGATGAACTGACCGACTTGTACCAATCGGGAAAAATTGGAAAAAAATTAAAATCCGCTCGCTGTCATAGTGTAGGAGCATGATATTACACAGGGATAAAGCCCACTAAAACTAATTAAGGTTAAGATAACCGTACTGTGGTTCTCAATATCCAATACACTCTACTGAACATTATGTATTGGATTCGCGTACTGCAGCAAGCATCAGAATACTGTCAATGCCATTTTATGTTATCAGCACAAATAACACGGCCTCACAAAAAATGCTATCCTTGAATAACTTAACTTTCCGGTATCTTATCAAAACAATAAATATGTATGTAAAATGTTTGTTTATCAATCATTGGCATACATTGTGTTTTATTAAAATCAATTTAGTATAAAATAAAAAGGAATTTGCTCAATGTGTTTATCCGGAAATTGAAATGAATCAAGGATGGTGTATTGTTAATATAGCAAATAGTAATGTTATTTTATCTTCTAAACAACTAAACTCTCTTACGTTCCTCGAACATACGAGTATTGTAAACAGAAGGACTTGGAATTGAAAAAAAACAAATGAAATACATATGGTATATGGAGTATGTAGAGATGATATACACTTTTACATTTTAGAATATTCCTACATCGTTTCTGCGTTGTTGTGTGTTGTATTTGTAAGGCTCCTTGCTAAACACTGTCTGTACCTACCTCGATCCCGTTACATATTGGAAATAGAAAAATAAATATTCAAACAATTACGTATTTTAAAAAAAAAAAGTTTTTCCGATATACATTTTTTTTGTACAAAACAAAATAAAATGAAAAATTTCCCGATATGAACTTTCGGGGTATAACAATGGCTTTTCAACATGATAAATGAAAATGTTTTTCCAGCATATAACAAGAGCACTTTCGATACACAAATAATAAATATACACACACACACACACAGAGCAAATGATATTGAGTAATCGATTTGTGTGCGCGATAAGGTTATTTATATTTACATAGGAGGGGACGGGTGGGAATGGAGAGGCTTGGGTTTTGGGTGGGGGTGGATACGATATAGCTATACACGTTTTTTGTTAGAAAATCATTTGATGATGTTGAATATACGGAACAATTTTTTTTGTATTTTCATTACAGTTCAACTTTTTTCGATCAATTTTGCTGTTGAAATGCTAATGTTTAAGCGTTATCATCAGTAAACAATAGATTTAACCCTTGAACGATTTTACAAATCATTTTGTGATACGGTTAATCGGCATTGCATACACACACACACACAATACATACACTCAAAACACACATATGATATCTTAATCGATTCGACATATATCTAGATAAATTTTTGTGTTTAGATTGTGGCATGTTTAATAATCATTTCCTACGTAATGATAACGCGATTTCATTCAGTTTATTATATTGATAGCTTATTGTTGTTGTAGTATTATTATGATTTCACTCTATAGTCTGCCGGTCGACTATAATTTGGGTGAGTTCACTCTCATGATTTTCATATTTATTAGTTGGATGGCAGACATTTTTTTTTGTAAAATTTTTTATTTTACTTAAATTAATTGTTTCAATATTTATTTGGCTGCCAAATGGTACATGTGCTCTATTCAGCTGGAAACAATTTGTATTTTATGTATTTTTGGAATTAATAACAAACGATTTTTTTTCATGTATATTTTCTGTGTTCTTTATATGTTAACAACTGTTCAGCAATATTGTCATTGCCAGGCCAAAAATGGGAGGTATAATATGGGATGATTAAGGCATATACCTGGGAATAAAAATTTTATAGTTTTAATTAGAACAATCTGATTCGTTTATTTAATCTAACATTCCATAATCAAAATTAGTTCCAAAATAATTTTTTGAACTTTTTGAACCATTATTACTGGATCCACATTTAATGCAAGTATCATTCGTCTTGTAGCAACTTAGCTACGAAACATTTTTCTCGTCGTTTCATAGGTCACTTATCCCAAAAATGCAAAACCAAAATTCCTATGGGATGAAATATCACGAGATAATCAGAACTTTGGACGCAAGATTGACAGACCGATTACAAAAATTGGGGAATATCTCCAAATTACCAGTAAGAAAATTTGCCACAAAACCGCCGCTTCCTCTAAATTTTCGACATTCTGCAGGATCTTTTCACTAATATGAATAATTAGCTACTAGCTACAAAACGTTGAATTTATCAACTAAATGACTGATAATCGTTGATCTAAAATTGAGATAAACAATTAAATGATTTGTGAAAATGGGTGAGATGAGCCTCACAAACAATCCTTCGTCTATATAGGTAAGCACTTATTGAAAATTTCTTGGTTGATTGGTGCATAATGCTCCCGGAGATGATCAACCAAAAGGTATTCTGATGATGATATTAACGAAGTGTGAAGATTTGTCGTATTGATAGGCACAGATATTTTTGGATTCGGTTTTTAATATCCGGTGCAGATTCATTAGGTCTCCTTGCTCGGTGTTGAGAAATACTTCGTTATATTCTGTTGTGTGTCCTGCATAGATTTCAATATGAACATCAGCTGAAGAATGCCATTTACTATAATATCTCTCGGATTCATCTTTGTGTTGTATTCCTATGCTTCCCATTGAAACAAGATGCAAAAGGCATTGCTTAGAAGAATCCCAATCGTGTCTCCAACTCCTCGCTGGCGATGTCTTTTCGTTTTGATTTCAAATAGTTTGATTTCTTTCTTTAATATTGGATGCCATGACCTCTGGCTAGATCGCCGGAAACAATGCATTTTTGATTGTGTTTTCTTACTCTTTGGCCTCCCCTTATTATCCAGAAGGTTTTCTGGATCAATGCTATAATGTTAATGCATTGGTGTCATAAAGCGGTAGTGCCCAATTAATAATTGGGCAAGCATAATGTGATTCGGATAGTAGTATTAGAGGCTGATGCTTTTCTTCGAACGGGGGATCCGAATTTTTGAGCCTTCCTCTTTATACCGTTATAAGGCCGTCGTTAACCAAGAACGGATTCTGCGAGGCGATAGTGTTTTTCTTCTCAGGTGAATGTTGATCTCTCAAAGTTAATATTTCGTATGCAAAGAAAACACGTTGAACTGCTTTTAAACGATTTTGGTTAATGCTGCCTTGAACTTTATTGCTTTATTGTCATCGGCTCACGCTGGTTTTTGGCTAATCTTAACCACTCGTATAGTAGATTTTCGGTCGATCAGCTTGATTATAATGTTGTTAGATGCTTATTAAAACGTGAAGAATACTTGTGGTACTTTTTTTTCAAACCGTTCTTTGAACCGTTGCGTATGTCTCAAGGTATAACTACGTAACGTCCACTTGGATCCCACTTATCGTTTGTCGGTAAATTATTTCACACTGTTAATCGGATTTTGTTAGTTTGAATGGTTATTGCCGTATATGCATACTATCAGCCAATCCAAACTTGTTTTCATTGCATTTGGATTTGCTCGAATGATCTGTGTTTTTGGCATATCTTGTCTTCGCTCCGAATAGCATATTCACTATTAAAACATCGAAAAAATGGACCAAAAAAAATTTATCAAAAAAATTCATTTTCTCATACATTTTGTATGGAATGGCTTTTATGATGATATCTAGAGAATGGATTCACTGATTTCGGTTTTTTTTTTTATTTTGTTCGTCTCAATACAGTGGTGGTTTAGGAAAAAAAGAAAAGTCGGAAAAACTCAAAAGGAAAACCCCAAAAATCTAATAGAAATCCTTTTTTTATATGAATTTTGTATGTGACGAGTGGTGCAGTGATTAAAGCTTCGGCGCTTGGGGCACAAGGTACTGGATTCGAATCCGACTAGAGGCTGCATGCAAATTTGTATTTTATTCTTTACCCAATTTTTTTTATTTTATCTACTTAGCTATATAATTCATGATGGAAATGGTGGATTATTTTTTTCGATGCGCCCGGTGGAACTGGGAAGATATTCCTCATGTCATTGATTTTGGCCTATGTTCGTGCGAGATCCGATATTGCTGTAGCAGTTTCTCAGCGTTGAAATTGTCGTTAAACCTTCAATCGGCTGAAAACCCAACTTGCAACATTGCGAAACACTGAGCAATGGCGAAAGCTTTGGTAACAAGTAAAATCATCCTTCGATTATGAACGAACAATGGCGCACAAATGCACATTGGAAGCACTCAGTCGAACTATGAAAGATCTACGCAATGACTCAAGATGTTTTGAAGGCGCAATGATTCAACTGTCCGGCGATGTCCGTCAAAAAATACCAGTGATTCCAAGATCGACCGCTGTCGATGAAATAAACGCTTGCCTCAAATCATCGACTCTGCGTAGCGCTATGTGATGAAACTTTAGCTGACGACAAACATGCGAGTTACATTGTTAAACCAGAGACAACCTAAAAGAGATATTTCATCTTACGTAAACGTAAAAATTTAAACTGCGAGTTCATTTTCTGTAAATAGCCACAAACAACCAAAATATTTTGCTTTTTTGCGCATACGTATATACGCAGTTTAACGAAAAATCACAGATACAACGATGACATTGGAATTATCAGAAATATATTTTGTTATCATTTTTTAGCTCGAACGAAAAAATTTATTTGATTGTCTGTGGTTAAACGATCCATCTGCCGAAGATTTCTCCAAGCAATTGCTGACTATCGGTAATGGCCGTGTTCCGGTCGACGAATCGAACGGATTGATGTCGTTTCCTCAGAACTTTTGCAATTTTGTCTCAACAAAGGACGAGCTCATCAACAAAGTGTTCCCGAACACTTCGGTGGGTGAGTGAACGAGTAATTCTTGCGGCAAAGAACAAAGATTTGGATCACTTAAATTTCACAATTTAAAATTTAATCGTCGGTCCACTTCATTCCTAAAAATCTATCGACTGTGTGACAAACAAAGACGAAACAACCAGCTATCTAACTGAATTTTTAAACTCATTGGATCTGGCTGGCTTGCCACCGCACAATTTACAACTGAAAGTTGGTGCGGTAATCGTCATGCTACGAACCTGTATTTGATTGATTGATTGATTGATTGGAATGTGCGACCAAACCTAAGTAAGATTCCCGGTTGACGCCGGCCCATCCGCAGACTCTTTTACATATAACAAGATGGAGGGATAGGAAAGGTTTATTAATTATTGTGGAAATTGACCCGGTTTCAGACACCTAATTAGTCAATAGTTAGTAGATTGTTAGTTGAAATGTAATATAAGAAGGTTAGCACAAGACAACACAATTATTTTTGATTTCTTTATATAAATATTCAGCAATCAGCATCCTAAAAAAATTTATAATTAATTAAATTACAGTAAATTTCAAGAAATAAAATGTAATTATTATGAGTCAAATTATACTTGAATGCAATAAATGTAATGTTCTGATTAGTATTAACTAAATTCAAAAACCCTCACAGTCTCCCGAAAAAACCTAAAAAAAAAGAAATGCCACGATCCTTGGAAAACTATCTAAGTACAGCAATATTTAACTGCATTTCAAATTTACTCTGTAGCTTCCAAGCTAACTGTAATTTCAAAAAGTCAAATATCCTCTGAAATATCAATTTTATTAGCAACCAGATAGCCATTGTGATTCCTGTCTTGTCTGCTTTTCTGACTTGTAAATTAAAATTTTGTTTTTAATTAGAAAGTATTCTGGCTTCAAATAACTTCTGTAATCAAAAATCTTCATCAGGACAAAATAAATTAGCTTAATCAGGAACTGCAATTAATAATAAACACCTGATAAATCTCGATAACTCTAAATTGCTCAACAAATTAAAATATAAAAAATATAATATTTTAATACTAAAATTCTGAATAATTGGATGAAGGAATATTAGCAAATAAGTTAATCTCTGAAATCAAACTGTGGAAAGAATCATTTTTATAAATAATGATAATAAAGTATATCAAGAAAAACATGTAATGTTTATCCAGGAGTACTCGATTCACGCTTTTCTAGAATCAAAAATCAAACTCACTATGCGGCACAAAAAGTTATTTTCGGAACGATCCCAATAGTCGAATCTTCTCCCTATGAAACCTCTACTATTTACCAAGCGATCTTCCGCTAACATCACTAATCAACAACATTTATGACAAAGCCATTTTGAATGATACCTTATGTTCAATATTTTATGTTTCAACCACAAAACAAAAGACGTCTTCATTTTTGCAAGTCACTTTCAGTCCAGGTACACACATTGAACTAGCTCCATTGCACCTTCCTATTATCAAGAAAACATCCCACAATCAATCTAAAGATAAGGAAATAAAATCTGCGTCCCTAATCACTTCCAAAACCTTTACCAGAATGAAATGCCTACACAAGCTCAAAAAATTAAATTCGATTGCAACTGGATTTCACCATTAGAAAAGTAATAATAGCCTCTCCAATAACGACCTTCATGAACATGTTAGTTATTTTTTGAACTTGTCGCCTTCGATAGCACAGTAAGTAGAGCGCTTGCTATGTAATTCGGGGGTCCCGGATTCGATTCCTGGTGGTGACAAAAAAGTTACGACTTGGCGTTTTTAATGTGTTATGTGTTACATTGTGTATTTGTCTTATATATCTCAAGCCATAGTTATCGGCTTTTCTCCATAAATATTTGTCTATTCAGTAGAACGCCCAATACACAACTTCAACTTCTCACGGAGAGTAAGATAATCGCAACACACCTTCTGTTCAGAATTTCATCAAGAAGTCCATCCTTGCTATCGATACTATACCTATCGATACTCACACATAGCAGAGCAACTATAACCACATTTTCGTGGGTATCGAAATGTAAATCTCATTGTACACCTCCAATGATAATCTCCAAGTAAATATAATACATATAGCTACTTATGAGTAAATTGATATACATATAAAACAAAACATAGGATTCAAACAAAATTACCAAAAGCAGACAAAAACAAAAAATAATCGTCGACCAAAAACAACAACAAAAATTGTTAGCCAGTGTGATAAAACAAAACAACAGAATTGAAACACCCGTTCTTGCGCAAACGATACTCGAATAACCTACTAGTTGAGAATACTAGTACTCTGCGCCTCTATGACTTATTAAATACAGTTATTATGATTATATACTTAAAATTTATTTGTAAAAGTATGTATTAATGTAATAAAATATAAAATATGTGTTAAAACAATCAAAAAAATGAAAAACACTTATCTTGTGCATCTTTGGAATCAAAAAAGTCCACATATTGAAGAATTACATACAAAATGTATAAGATCATGGACGAATTATTTAATGACATACAAAGCCGAATACATTTCTCCATCATGTTGTTTGTTGCTGTAAAAAATCATTAAATCCCTGGATGTGTAGTGGTACAAATTTAAAATAAACGTATAAGAAATAAAATATTGTTTATTCTATAAATAGTGACATATACATCCATACACATTTTGTTTTTATTATTTTGCTTTCATACATTTTGTTTTAGAGTGTATTTATATTTTTGTCGTTTACTTTTTCCCCTGATATAATCGTGAGGGAATATAAAATTGAAATGCCGTATGATGATCTACAATCTACATAATATTTTCTATTTCGTAATTTACACGAGCTGTGTTTTGTAGGAATAGAATAAACGCACACACACATACCAAAGATCGCGCGTTGCATAATTTTTTTTATTTCGTTTTCCAAAATTGTGTTTGTTTATAAAGCGCTATGTCAATCGAATTATTGAGTGCTTAAAGCTGCACCAACCAAATTGCCCGCCTCAATGAAATCAGTACGATAATTTGTTAGACATTAATTATAATTTATTACAACAAATCCCGATTGTATTACAGTTGCCGTTTTACAGGAACGAGTGGTCGATCTAGCTTACAAATAAACTTGCATCGCAAAAACTGTAACCTTAGACAATCAAATTAGATTTTTCATTTGAACTAAAAAATGAGAACAAAACAAACTTCTGATAATTCCAATGTCATCGTTGTATCTGTGATTTTTCGATAAACTGCGTATACGTATACGCAAAAAACAAAATATTTTTGATTGTATGCGGCTATTTACAGAAAATGAAATCGCAGTTTAAATTTTTACGTTTACATAGGATGAAATATCTGTTTTAGGTTGTCTCAGCTGTAACTTTATATGTAGTTATGATATCGGGATAGTTTTTGGAGCAGAATTTATTACAAATTAATTACATTGAATAATTTAGTTCAAGACCACCCCTTTAACATGCCTAAGCGTAAATTTCATCCCAAAACGATTGTTTATTTCATAAACGCCAATTTAACCAAATTTAATAAGGATTTACACCAGACTGCCACCAGATTTTGGACCAAATGTTGCTCCAAAGCCTTTTCGGTAGGTAGGTCGACCTTATCCACGTGTGTAATAAATTATTTTTGTATAATATTAGACGGAATATGCATAAGAAGATATAGGTTTCAAATTACGATATATAGGTTGGTTTTCCACATTTAAGAATTTATTACACCAGAGTCACTATTCTGGCTTTCCCTGGGAATAGGGAATTCGGAAAAATATTTTCATAGCATTTTTGTCTAAAATGAATTTTTAGACTGAAGGAACAAGTTTAATGCAAACATTTTTAAAACAAACTTAATTGGGAAACTTTTGTCCCACAAAATTTTTATAGGGAATAATAATTTCCCATTTAACTTTGTTTCTAAAATATTTACACCAAACTTATTCCCTCAGTAGGCCAGAAAACTACAATTTAAACAAAAATTTTATGAAAATATTTTCGCCAATTTCCTATTCCTGTAGGAAAAGCTCAAATAGGCCTACAGTGGTACTATTCTCGTGATTCCCCGGGAACAGGGGAGGAAGAATTTATATGTAATTTTTATTTAAACATTTTTTTCTGGCATACTGAGATAAAAAGTATGTATTAATTTTTTTGAAAACAAAATTAAATGGGTAATAATTTTCCCTTCCAATTTAGGTATGGAACTATTTTTCTTATTTTATAAATGTATACATCAAGCTTTACTCCTCAGTAGGCCGGAAAAATGTTTCAACAAAAATTACGTATAAATTCTTTCCTCAGCTCCCTATTCCCGGGAAACCACCACCAGATATTGGATCAAATGATACTTCGTTAACCTAGTGAAGGGAAATCAACATGGTTCAGGGGAGTAACGAATTATCAGGGGTCGTGCCTTGACTTTTGAGTCAGACGGTCGTATTTCTTCTTTTTATATTTTTCGTTTAAATTTTAAATTATTGTGCAAATTGTTCATAAAATACGAGTTTTTATAATTACATATAAAATTTATAAGAATTTCACAACCATGGAATGCATGCTTGAACCAAGAGACGGTCGCATAAAAGTCGTGTGAAATATAGGAACACAAATAACGTGGTGGATCAAATTTGTTTCGAGATGGATTAGAAGAATGAAGAAGAAAGCGAGCTCATCGAATAAGAGAGTCACTGTGAGCCAGATAGTAAATATTTGGGTATTACGTCTAAAAACAAACCAATTCATTCGTATATTAGTTCTGTTGAAACTTGGTGGTAGTTGTGAAAGGCAGGTCAACTTTATCGAGGTGTGTAATAAATTATTTATGGGTTAGTTTACACGGAATTTGATTCAAAAGCTAAAGGCTACAAACGGGTTACCCACGAAATCCATTATGTCACGATCCTTTTTGACAAAATCCATTTTGACAAAATCCGTTTTTGACGTAATCATCTTTTGACAAAATACATCCTTTTCAAAATCCATTTATGATAAAATCCATTTTTGACAAAATCCATTTCTGTCAAAATTCATTTTTGTCAAAATCACTTTTGTCAAAATCCATGAAAAAACCATCGAATCCATCGTTTTTGTTATTTTTTACAAGCCCGGGCTTGTAAAATATAACAAAAACGATGGATTCGATGGTTTTTTCATGGATTTTGACAAAAATAACAAAAACAAAGGATTCGAATTTTTTTTTCATGGATTCTTGGATTTTTTTTTCATGGAAATACGAAATTTATTTTATTTGTACGATCATGAGTTTAGTGACATTATACTAGAGGATTTTGACAACAGTGGATTGTGTCATAAATGGATTTAGAAAAAATTGGAAAATAACAAAAAAGGGTTTCAACAATCATGGGTTTCAACATCAATGGATTTTGTCAAATGAGGATTTTTATAAAAAACTACGAATTTTAGCAAAATGGATTTTGGAAAGATGGATAACGGGGGGATCCCGCTACAAACTTGTAATTTAAAGGTCGATTTTACCACCATTAATAAATTATTACACCAGACCACTACCAGATATTGAGTCTTATGTTAATCCATGCCTTGTGAATGGTAGGTCAACCTTATCCAGGTGCGTAATAGATTATTGTTGTGTCAGGTTACACGGAACTGTAAAGGCTTCAAATATGTGATTTAAAGTTTGATTTACCACATTTAATAAATTATTACACCAGACCGCCACCAGATATTGGGTCAAATGTTACTTCATGGTCGTTGTGAAGGGCAGGTCAACTTTATTCAGGTGTGTAATAAATTATTTTGTAGTCATATTACACGGAATTGGCTCAGAATGGTAAATGCTTCAAATGTGTAATTTTTTACACCAGTCAAATGTTAAGTCCTTTACCATTTTGGTGGGCAGATCAATATTATCCAGGTATGTAATAAATTGTATTTGTGTCAGGATACGCGAAATTGGCTTCAAAGTGCAAAGGCCTGAAATAGGTAATTTAAAGGTCGATTTTATACAACATTTAATAATTTATTACACCAAACCACAACCAGATATTCACAAGGTCCCTGCGGAGTAATCATTTTACCTAATATCTGGTAGCGGTCTAGTGTACTAAATTATTAAATGTGGTAAAATCGTCTTTAAAATTACATATTTGAAGCCTTTAACTTCTGAAGCCAACTTCGTATAACCTGACAGAAAATTAATTTATTACACACCTGGATAAGGTGGACCTGCTCTCCACAAGGTAAATAGAGAAGGATTTTATACAATTTCTGGTGGCGGTCTGGCGTAACAAAATATTAAATGTGGTAAAATCGACATTTGATCATATTTGAAGCCTTTACACTCTGAAGCCAATTCCGTTTAACACGCTAACCTGATACAAAGATAATGTATTACCTGACTGTGGCACTATTCTGGTAATTCCCTGGGAATAGTGAGGGAAAGAATTTATATGTAATTTATAATTAAAAAAAAAATTCTGGCATAGGTACGGAGGTAAAAAACTAGAGTTAATTTTTTTTGAAAACAAAATTAATTTGGGAGTAATTTTCCCTGAAAATTTAGATATGGAAAAATTATTCCCAATTTATAAATATTTACACCAAACTTTTTTCTTCAGTAGGCTGGAAAAATAATATTTGAACAAAAATTACATATAAATTCTTTCTCCAATTCCCTATTCCCGGGGAATTACCAGAATAGTACCTCTGAATAAGGTTAATTTTCCCTTTACTATGTTAACGAGGTAACATTTGACCCAATATCTGGTGGCAGTGTGGTGTAATAAATACTTAAATGTGGCTTTGCCAACCTATATATTGCAATTTGAAACCTACATCTTCTTATGTCTAGTCCGTCTAGTATTATACAAAAATAATTTATTACATATACCTGGATACGATTGACCTACCATACCGACAAGGCTTTGGAGCAACATTTGGTCCAAGATCTGGTGGCAGTCTGGTGTAAATCCTTATTAAATTTGGTTAAATTGGCGTTTATGAAATAAACAATCGTTTTGGGATGAAATTTACGCTTAGGCATGTTTTAGGGATGGTCTTGAACTAACTTATTCAATGTAATTAATTTGTAATAAATTCTGGTCCAAGAACCATCCCGATATCATAGCTACATATAAAGTTACAATTTTGGCGGTGCAGGTATAATTGTAAGCTAAACCGACTACTCGTTTCTGGAAAATGGCAATTGTCATAAAATCGGGATTTGTTGTAATAAATGTCTAACAAATTATCGTACAGATTTCATTGAGGCGGGCTAATTTGGTCGGTGCAGGTTTAAAACAATGAATTATTGAGTAATTTACGTAAAGCGGTTGGTTAGAAAATAATCATATCTCTACTTATATTCAATTACTTCGAATTTGCGATCTGCAGAAGAAACGGTTGTACTAAACCGTTAAAATTTTCTTCTATAAATTAACATATACTTGACATTCAGAAGTCCTACGCGGATCAATCAATATTTTTTGGGAAAGATGTTTTCAACAAAATATGTTCCGTTGTTCTTCAACGCGTGCCTACTCCTATAGTACACCTATTTTTGTTTCAGTATTTATAATTTTCTAATACCCTAGACAGACACAAAAGTTATCGCGATTTCTTCCAATCGCGATTACATGTCATACAAATAAAATCGCTATTTTATAATTATGGTGCGACAGACACAAACCCGATTTTGTAACTCTGCAAATGTTCAAATTCATATTTAATTAATGAAATAAAGCAATTCCAATGCGTATTTGATGATTTTGAATTACATCGAATCAGTTACAATAAGTTAATAAAAACTATATTTATAAATAATTTTTGTGACAGTTTAAAAATTTTAAAATTTAATTTACAACCTAACAATTTTTCTGTATACATTCAATGAAAATGACTTATGTTCCCCATCCCCATACAATCGTACTGATTTTTCTTATATTTCACATTTATATTCTTCCTACAACCCGATTGTAGTAATCTTGTTCTATAAACGCAATAATCCTGTTTTGCCAAAATCGTGTGCTGACAGACTGAAAAAATAACTACGTAATCTTGAATTCGCGATTAGCTAGTTTGTGTCTGTCTAGGGTATAAGACTCTTTAAATAATCAGTTTTTAAACGACAAATGTGGGTAGCGACAATTTACCACAGCAAACGAAAAATTTATATTAGAAAATAAATTGATTAGTTTTAAGATAGGTTAAAAGCTGTTTGTAATCAGCGACCTTACAAGCTACATTTTTTTATTTTCAAACTTAAAAACTTATATTTTTCGTTTTAAAACAATAAATTTTCAAATTTTTTAACGGAATAGTTAAAAAGTCAAAAAAATTATTATATATATAAACGTTAATATTTAAGCTGCCAACACAAGTGTTTTCATCGAATTTGCGGCGTCTATAGCCGGTTACAACATACTTATGGTGTCTGTAAAATCAAAAATTAAGAACATAAGTTAATGAAAAAATTAATTGTTTGATTAATAATCATAATCTCAAATTATTTGGGATGGGTATATAAATTAATAAATATAGTGTTCACTGTCAACTTAATCAGTCTTATTTAGTAGATTAACAAAGTTAGTTTCGAAATCTATTCAATTTTAATTGATTCAAAATATCTAAATATGTAATATAAAGAAAATTAATAAATTTGCCTTTTATTGGTCTGATCGTGGAACGTACAATCGTATATTTCCGTGAGCATATAAAATTTTGTATTTTCCTGCAAATACGAATTTCTATTTATCGGTAAACAATATAAATAAAGAATTAATAGAGAACTACATGTGAAAGATAATGCATAAAAATAAAAGATGTTTGTATGTATATGTAACCATTTATAGAATCAATGCCTTCTAAACTACTGGCCTTTTACTACTCTCATTTTTCGCACATGACGTCAATTTAAGTCTAAACCGAGACTGCGCAATAATACTTTTAACATATTTACACTAACAAAGCAACTAGAGAAAGCAACAACAACGTCGACTTAGCGTGTCGTCATCATTTGGTGTAAGCGGCCAGTAGTTTAGAAGGCATTGATAGAATAAACCACATTTTATTTTTTATACGTTTATTAGAAATTTGCACCACTACATATCCAGGGTTGTAATGATTTTTTACAGCAACAAACAACATAATGGAGAGATGTATTCGGCTTTATAAATCTTATTAAATATAATTAATCTATGATAAGATGCAATCAAGCAACGGTTTCAAAATACATACATATAAACAAAAATTGTTATATACATATCCTACACCACTGCAAGCGCACCATATACAAATTAATATAACTGTACAATACGTACAACTTTTCACTTTACTGATTAAATTCCACAAAATATTATTAATATTATTTGTTATTTATTTATGGACACATATATATTAGTTAATTGATTAGCTAATCAAAACACATTTAAATTATAAATTATTTATTTGTTTAGAGGAGAGACAAAAAAACACGTCTTTTCTCTACGACGTTTAATCGCCATGCTACGAACCTGAATCAACCAAAACTATGTAACGGAACGTGTTTGGTGGTGAGAAAACTCATGGGCAATGTGATTCACGCGACGATACTCCAAGGGAAGTTCAAAGGTGAGGAAGTTCCCATTCCGAGAATTCCGATGATCCCACCGATATGCCATTCGAGTTTAAACGAATTCAATTTCCGATTCATTTTGCATTCGCCATGACGATCAACAAATCACAAGGCCCATCCTTGATTGTTTGTGGCCTGAATCTAGAAAATGAATGTTTCTCTCACGGCCAATTGTACGTAGCATGTTCACGTGTCGGCAAATCATCCGCATTGTAAGCAACAATAAATGGTTTATTTAGGAGACTCAATAACCAACTTCATGTGATAATGGCCATCCAAATTTGAGTAAAAATAACCAGTACCCGAGAATAGCAAACGTAGCAATAAACCCGAAGTCATGCATTGATTCCGGTGTACTGATGTCATTTTTACTCAAATTTGGGTGGCCATTATCGGCCATTCCCAGAGATCGTGATTCAGGTTTGGTTGGTACACGAAGTTGGTCATTAAGTCATATATCAATACACAGTACAGTGATAGGGAATGACATCGCTTATGGTTGGCCCAATATTAAAAGATTCGGTCAACCAAAGTGGCGGTCGGGACGATAGAGAGGATCTGATAAATGATTTAGGTTGTTTACTACTGCATTAGCTATAAATGTGGATTGGAACATAATAATCCGTCGGTTAATAAGTCCCGAGCATGACACATAAACTAATGAAAAATTCGTATGATTTTTAGAAAGTACAACCTGAAAACGATATGTGTAAAAAGTTTATGATAATCCAATCGTTAGTTTACAAATCGACGTAAACCTCCGCGCGTACAAAAAAGGGTATTTTTTAAAAAAATGGCTTAACCGATTTTCGTAAAACAACCTTTTTTTACAGCTTAGAACTTTATCTTTACAAGGACACCCTTATCATTAAAATATTTACAATACTTTTCAAGTTAAAGCATTCGTAGCAATATGTTATGTTTCACTATAATATCACGTTGACCGATATTTGCCATCAGTCACTTATCTAATGTTGACCTGAACAAATTTTTACCAGTCTCATTTGCTTTTTCCTCATCAATCAACAGCACAAGTTGTGGCTTTATTGCAAGAAAGACGCAATAAACGAGAAGCCGCTCATCAGGTAAACTTGAGTCAATCTGCTGTCTTAAAAGTATCCAGAAGGTTTCAGGAAACTGGTACCTTCATTCGGAAACCATATACCATCTGATATCTGTGTTTATTTGAGAAAACAATCAATTTATCGTCCTAACTTCACTGCGAAATCGCCTTGTCGCAATCGCTTTGTCTAGAGCCTGAAGTCTGGTACCATCTAACATCAGTAACCTCAAGATTACATTGGATGAGGAGTGGGGTGAGATCCCCTAGGTCAATGGGACCGGCATTCCAAAATAATAATGTCTTGTGAGAATCGGTTAAACCGTTTTAAAAAAATTCGTCGTTCCGTGAGCGCTGAAGGTTAGAGTCGATTTAGTTGCTCGCGAGTGTAGCTGTTTTAGTAGGCTAGTTTTGTTATTTTCAAAACAATGGAAATATCCAACAATGGAAAGCAGCCGTCGAACGTATTGGTTTAAGTGTGACCGTAGAAGCACCGAATTTGGCAGTTATTCCAAAAAAGATAAAAAGTGAACCAAATTATTTTGAAAGAGTAAAGTTTTAGCGAGACCTGTCATTTAGTTTGTGTACAGTGCTCTATTTTGTCAGATCATCTCAAGTGTGTTGAGAATTTGTCTCAAATTTTGTGTTACAAATGGAATTTCCTGTATCGAATCGCTGAAAATGTTACAGAAGTCTTCCAATGTGTGGTGGGAGGTTTGCCTTGCCCTGGTCGGTCATCAACGTCTTCAACTGAAGTTAACATCAATATAATGAAGGCAATGGTAACGAAAAATCATCATTTGTCGCTCGATTAGTTCGGAAAGACCTGAATTTTCTTCAAAAACTCAATCGCGTAAAGGTCGCTGAGGACATGCTATATAGAACAAGTCAATTCCAACCCATTATAGCTTGTGATGAGATATGGGCTTACGAGTTTCACATGCAAACCAGCCAACAAGTTTTAGGATGGCGAGTTCCAGAAACCACGTCCAATGCGATCAAAATTCAAGGTAATGTTGACTGTTTTCTTTGATTATCGCGGTGTTGTGCACTCGGAATTCTTGCCAGAAGGTCAGACTTTAAATGACGAATATTATCTGGGCGTTATGCGAGAGAGCAAATACGTCGAAAAGGATCAGGCTTGTGGAAAGAAAACTCATGGATATACCATTGTGACCGAATTTCTGGCCAAAAACTCAATAAGTATCACCGAATAACCAGCGTATGTTTTCCTCTCCCTAAAACTCAAATTACCACCTCGAGGCACCCGTTTTCACTAAATAGAAGGCATAAAGAAGAATTCGCGGCGAAAACTGAAATCGATTCCGGGAAATGCGTTGAAAAATATTTAGATGATTCGATGGCATATAACCAATTCCCGTTACTTTTTTGACAGAATATATACACATATCTGTCTCATTTTCCTATCACAATTTTATAAATTTACATGTTTTGAATAATACTCGTAACTGTGGAGTAATGGTATAGTGTAACAATGTTACAATTAAAACAAAATTATATAATATACGCAATTTTATTAAATATTTTGTAAATTAAAAATCGTAACAGTGTACTAACGTACCAATACATAGACAGGCAATAAGAATTCAATTGAGTTGAATGTAATTCTATACGTCCGCATCAAAACAGTTGTTAATAAAACGGCTAAAGACATTTTATAATTAAGTTAAACCTTAATTGACGCTTGCATACATCTGGAATTTATGACAATGATGTTGTTTCATGATGTGAATTATAATTATGTTTAAGATTTCAACTTCCTATAATCCTTTCTTTTATAGCCATACTAACCGTATAATCTCCACCACCACTAAGGTATTAAACAGGCGCCTAGTCTGCATATAATCGTTCTACAATATGTCATTCCCTAACCCAGTATATACAGATCTCCAATCAATTATTTTTAATTGCAATTTCATACGCCCATTAATCGCCATATTCTCGTACATACCAAATCACCAACAAATAAAACTTTTTGCGGCCAACAAAATATAAATCTACCAAACGTCTTTTTATTTCCCTTACGCTATATGTATACGTAATAACGGTAGTAGGTACTAAATGGCAAACTTTATATTACGGTTCCAATCTGCACCAAAAACCCATCAATTAATATTTTATTTCCGCACAGCAATTAAAAAAAAATCGAAAAGAAAAACGGAAAATTATACAGATTCGCATTTTCTTTTATTTTTGTTTGAGATCAAAATAATCTCAAAACTACTAACAACCACTAAAAATAAAACATGTAACACAAGCACTTTTATATACGTCATGTATGTCTATGTATGTGTCATAAAAAGCTTTTATACAAGCGAAAATGTAAAAAAAAAATATGTTACTAAATAACGTTCCACTTATATATTTCTGGTATATATATATCACGATATAAATAAGAAAACACTTGAGAGACATGGAAGATGATAAGACGAATCGAGAAAAACAAATTAATATAATATGGGGGAAAGGGATGAAACAATCCTTTTATATATTATATATTGTTACGTTCCCATTTCCCAATCGTGAAAATCGCAGAAAAATATTTTTCCATTTTTATACATTTTTTTGTTATCTTTCCATTCACGAAGACAAAGAGAGTAAATAGCATAAGAAATGAATTTTTATTGTACTTTGCGTTCTGTGTTTCTTATGTCAACATAAGATATTACATTTCAATTATTTTCGCGATTTTAATTTTAAAGATAAACGATAACAAATTGAATTTTTTTTTTTTGTTAAGTTAGTTTCCAGTTTTCCTATCTCGTATATATCGGAAAAATATTTTCATTTTCAAGATTTTAAAATTAATTTTTCATCTCTAACAAATTATTTTTTTTTGTGTGTGCGGTGTACAATCCTTTTCCCAATTTATTTTATTTTTTTTGAGTACGAGGGTAGGAGTACTCGTATTATATGTATACATTTTTACTAACCAAAAAACCACTTGAACAAACGCTTTATGTGCGGAATGGAAGGCAAACAGACTTATGCACACATTTAGCAAAAAAAAACTGTTATTATATATAAAACGAGTATATAAGGATCCGGCAATACTTTGCTAATCCTTTTCTCTGTTTATAATTATATATAATAAAAAATAAAATCTCAATTTTCATGGAAAATGATATAATAATAATAATAACATCAACCTACACTTTAAGGATGAAAATGCTGTACACAACACAAACAAACCAGCATAAAATCAGAGGAGAGGTAAATGAGGAAACCAGCAACAGCATCAGTAGTAATATATATATATAGCAAACGAACATAAAAAAGAAATCCTTTTATGTATGATTAATTTTTAAGATGAGTACCTATTAATTTACTTTCTTTTTATTATTTATTTATTTACGGAGAATTTTCCGGCATGAGTTTTTTTTCTATGTGTACATATATTACATTGATTATACAGGCGTACCTCGTTTAACGCGGATTCGTTTATAATACTCCCTTAATTGATCCGATATCCTGTTACGGGTGGCACGACGCCAACCCGCAGATTTTATTTAAATGCACAGGGTAATTGAATATTACTAAAACTGAAATTACGTTAAATTAACACAAGAATTCGTCGACCGAAATTTGAGGAACGTAAATAAATTTAATAGTAACCGGGTGTGTTCACCAAGGAACGATCAGATCTAACCGAATGACAGGTTCGAGAGAGGACGATACCCAGCCACAACGAAGCAGCATATGAGGGTAGGGAAGTTTCAACAGACAAAGCCTCTCTTCACTCGGAGAGACCTTTACAGGATCTCCCACAATTCACATTCTGACAGCTTGAAACTGACGGAATGATACGGGACAACCGTATAAATTTTACGATCATCTACAAATGGACGACACATATACTGGTCCTGCCACTCCGACCCTGTGGATGTCCTGCCAATGGGATGAAGGGGAGTGACAAGCCCAGCCTACAAATATGGAACCGACGCTAAATGAGAATCTCCCTTCCCACATACCGACCCGAAAATATTTTTATTACTTAATTTTATAAAAAAACAAAACAAAAATAGGTAAAATAACCCGAATAACTGAACAAGGAGAAAGATAAATAAACCCGAATGCCAGGAATCGCAGTGCAAATTTTTAGAATTTTTTTTTTGTCCAATATAGAGAAACAAAGAAAAATCAAAAGTGGGAGAAGGGATAAAACAAAAATAAATCAAAGTAAAACCGGTTGAGAGGAAAAATAAATCGAACTAAAATATGGTCGCCAAAGGTGAGTAACATTGAGGGCGAAACCAACGTGTACCCCGATCAAGCGCACAACGATCGCTATTTGGCGCTCGATTATAAAATATAATTTATTAGAAAAATTTAAATTTGGAATTTAAACCAACTGTAGTTGTCTGCTAGTACCATTTTCAATAAATAAATTGATTCGTCAACAGCGTTCAAAATTGTTGTCATAATTTGGACATTTTGGTTGTTTACAAGCCGTGTACATAGCTATATGCATATTTTAGATAGATAGATTTTTGTTGGATTATTTTGTGTAATCTGCACATTTTGATCCGTAGTGAGTCTAAAGTGAGGCTAAAATTAAATTGAAACCGCGAGCTACATTGCGGACAGATAATCGAACTTCATCAAACCACGGTATGTTTTATAAGCAACTGTCTAAAATCTTTAAATTCGATTGAAATTCAACACGCGCATAATTTTCATTTTATTTCCTATAAAGAACGCAAAACCATAATAACGATCGAAAAATTAACAGCAGCCGTAACAAATACGTTTGATAATAAAATCTCTGCTGCCTACATCGTATTACTTCATTTCATTATAACGCAGATATCATAATATCAATTTTTATTCATAAGAAGCCTTCAATTTCTGCGAAAAGTTTGTTTCAACCCACGTAAGGAGATAAAGAAAATTATTTTTGTTACAATAATGCCTCGTGTAGCGCGGTCTGTATTTTCCAGTACCATTTTCAATTAAATATTTCCAGTAAATAAAATTGAACTGCTTAAAGGAGGATGAAGATTATAGACTGTGGTATGTAGAGTAGTCTTCAATAAATTGGGCAACAACAGAATATTTTTTTAAATGGTTTAATTAATATTTTATGGGAAGCAAATGATCGTGGGTTACATTCATATTTGGGTAGTATCACAACTTTCAAACAGAAGAATCGCGGCCTTACCTTACAAACTAAATTTTAACGCTACTGCTAATAAATGGCCGAGTTCCACACAGCATCTGCAAATTCCAGAAATTTAGGATAAAAATTTCGGAACATCGCGTGTTTTAAATTGTAGAGTTAAAAGCAATAGACACATAAATCAAAAATATAACTACAAATAAATCACATTACAAATACCTCGCTTGATTGTCAAACTGACAGCCTCCACCGAATTTGTTATCTATCTGCTTCGCCAAGATCATTGTTCATGCAGATTCCACAATTGTGCGATTGTCACGTTCAACACAGCCATTCTGCTTCAGCGCATAAGACACCATGCTCAATCAAATTTCATTGGATATTTTTTTCTATTTCCGCGTTGATGAATTCTGTCCCGTTGTCTGATCGAAAACTGCGTACCTTATGTCAGTTCTTTAGCTGCATTCGAATTAACGCAAATCTTACCTTCCAGCCGCCAATCAAATTTGTTTGGGTTGGCCCACAAAAGCCCCCATGACTAATTACGCCACATCCCTTTGACTTCTCTTCGCAAAGTTTATAACTTTCACGGTCATGCTTTCCGTAGCTGGACGCCTCATACAAATGAATGAAGTGATAATTTCTTTCTCAACTTTGAATAGTATTTGAAACAGCCTGTCGCCTCGAGCTCCCATTGCATGAATGTTTCCATACTCCAGTAGCTTGTAGCGCTTCGTTCAATCGATAGACGTGTCCTGACGATGAATATAAAATCAAATGAATTTCCACAGTCACCGAATCCATAAATCACCGAAATGAATTGAATATGAATTGAATATGAATTGAATATGAATTGAATATGAATTGAATATGAATTGAATATGAATTGAATATGAATTGAATATGAATTGAATATGAATTGAATATGAATTGAATATGAATTGAATATGAATTGAATATGAATTGAATATGAATTGAATATGAATTGCATATGAATTGCATATGAATTGCATATGAATTGAATATGAATTGAATATGAATTGAATATAAATTGAATATGAATTGAATATGAATTGAATATGAATTGAATATGAATTGAATATGAATTGAATATGAATTGAATATGAATTGAATATGAATTGAATATGAATTGAATATGAATTGAATATGAATTGAATATGAATTGAATATGAATTGAATATGAATTGAATATGAATTGAATATGAATTGAATATTGAATATGAATTGAATATGAATTGAATATGAATTGAATATGAATTGAATATGAATTGAATATGAATTGAATATGAATTGAATATGAATTGAATATGAATTGAATATAAATTGAATATGAATTGAATATGAATTGAATATGAATTGAATATGAATTGAATATGAATTGAATATGAATTGAATATGAATTGTATATTGAATATGAATTGAATATGAATTGTATATTGAATATGAATTGAATATGAATTGTATATTGAATATGAATTGAATATGAATTAAATACGAATTGAATATGAATTGAATATGAATTGAATATGAATTGCATATGAATTGAATATGAATTGAATATAAATTGAACATGAATTGAATATGAATTGAATATGAATTGAATATGAATTGAATTTGAATCGAATATCAATTGAATATGAATTGAATATGAATTAAAGGTTCATTGAATATGAATTGAATATGAATTGAATATGAATTGCATATGAATTGCATATGAATTGCATATGGATTGAATATGAATTGAATATGAATTGAATATGAATTGAATATGAATTGAATATGAATTGAATATGAATTGAATATGAATTAAATGTGCATTGAATATGAATTGAATATGAATTAAATATGAATTGTATATTGAATATGAATTTAATATGAAATGAATATGAATTGAATATGAATTGAATATGAATGGAATATGAATTGAATATGAATTGAATATGAATTGAATATGAATTGAATATGAATTGAATATGAATTGAATATGAATTGAATATGAATTGAATAAGAATTGTATATTGAATTTGAATTGAATATGAATTGAATATGAATTGAGTTAAAAATTAAAAATAAAAAACGTTTTAGTGGACAAATTCACTGTTTTGGCGCAGCTAAATATTAATTTGTCATCAAACATACATGTGTTACGCATCATTCAAAAGGCCTGTCACAAATTTAGCTGAAGCACCTCAGTACTCAAAACTACCGTTGCGGCACTTATGACAGACGCGAATCCCATCTCATTCTTATTGGCTTATTATTTTAAAGGTCCTGGAGACCATAACAATTTTTCTACTAGTTTAGTTAACAATTTCTCCGCTTGGCACTTCTTAAATTATTCCTTTGGTGTAAAAGCCACGTCATTAGACAACATGGTGACATAAAAATTTGAAACTAAATTTTTTCTTGTACATACTCGTAGATGAAGAAAATATTCAAAGAACATTCCCTTGTTATACAAACCGTGAAAAACCCCGCGATGCGGAACATGGCGGATGGTACAAACAAAATTTTTACAAAATCAATGAAATGACGCAAATCAGAACAGTTTGAATTTTTCGCTCCATTGTGTATCATGTAAAGACGCTTAAAACTGGAACGAAAAAATGGCAAAAACAATATTTTTCAAAATCAATGGTATTGAGAGCATGCTTTCCTGAGTTGTTTTGCGATCAATATTTTTAATGGAAATTTGTTAAAATTTCAAATGATTTGGTTAGTGGAAAGAGTTAGTAGAATTTCCAGAAAAAAGTTCTGATTATTTGATATGTCGAAATAACGATTGATCACTATTATGTCCCATTAATTTTAGTCAGCCCACAGGTCTGTCTACAGATACAGTTGCATGTCAGATTCCATTTCGATGAATTAATGGTGAGTGAATTTTGTATTGAAGTGCTAATGATTTTTTGCTGATGATTTTCTATGTTCTCTGCGCTATTCTAGTTATCTTAGGGGAGCCCTTAGGTTAATCAATAAACATTTGATTGACCAATTAATTTTGCGCATATTGCTTTATATTTCGAAATATTAAAGAGAGTTCCGTTTCAACGATGTACCTTCCAAATATTTGCACACGAGTGCTAGCAGGTTTGATCAAAAATATGAACGTTTGCTGTTCCTTGTTCCAATTTAAAATATATGGTTGAATGGATTTTGATATATCCAGTTTAAATACTCAACCATAAATTTTCAACATAACACCAATTTTAATCGAATCGACAAGCATTTTTTGCATACACAAAAAAGGGTTGGCTCAAATTATAACGATATACATATAGATACGTGTCAAATGGCAAACGAGGCTAATTTTAAAATTTTCCGCACTTATTTTAATTTTGCATTTATTTAATATTTTTTTTGCTGTCCAAACGAACTTTTGATATCCTATATGTATGATGGCGAAATATATTTGGCGTTATATGTCAAATATTAAGCTAATTTTGAATTTCCGCCACAGTAGAGAAATTATTTTCGGGGCTACACCATATAATCAAAAATATAATAATAATCTCGTGTACACCATTCACATGAGTAGTTAGTGCGAATGAAAAATATTGGAAATCATTTTATAAATTTTTTTCAACTTTGAACTCGATACAGGCGAGCGTAAGGTACTATGTGCGGTATATCGCGCTTGAACAAACCACCCAAATAATAATAATTCAGTTGTGAAATTAAATGAAACGAACACATTTCCAACACCATGAAACTCAAAATTGGTGCGAGCTCTAATCGTTGAATCACAAGAATTCGTTGTTGTGTATTTTTTTATTTTTATTTTTTTGTTTGTAGCAAGATTTATGACTCATAATCCGTGTTCATACATTTTATTTATATACGCCCGAATGTATACAGGGTTTGAATGAAAAAAAAATATTTTGGGTGGAAAAATATAAAATAAAAATAAAAAGCTGCGTGAAAATAATCGAAATAAAATTAACAATGGTACAGCACAGAGTATGTAGGAGATACAGAGAACGAGAGGAAATAATTGAATTTCGTGTATGGAAATGGATTGGAATGAAATTTTATAGATAAAAATACACAGTTTTATGACTTTGGCTGCTTGCTGTTGTTGCTGTGTGTTTAACTAAAGAATAAACAATTACTGTACAATTGAACGAATATTCAACTAAATTACAGGATATCCGCAACAGATACTTTATCGCTTTTGTATAACATGAATTTGTCTTGAGGTGTTTTCAGATTGCTGTGTTTTATTTTTAAACATCGCTGAGCGCTTTTGCTTCCTTTAAGGAGGCACATTTGGATTATTTAAGGCACTCAAGTTTTATTGTGCTTAACGGTAATATATTGCTTTGACAGATAGAATGACAGGTGGCAGTTAAACAATTTCGATATTCAAAAATAATTCAACATTATTATTCAACGTAGTTTCCAATGTCAAAAATATATTATTTGTTATTAGCAGATCTGAGTAGTTTGAGCAACTAAAATAAATTAACTGGTAATTGTGGTTCATCTTGGTTATGCTTAAATTTATGAAAATCGGACTAGTTTTTCAAGTTGTTCTTAAATAAATTGGTAGCAAAGCATAGTTACTTTCTTTATATAATTAAATAGTAAAGGACTAATTTCCTATCGATACAAGTCAGTTTCTTGCAAAAACTGAACATCTCGGCATTTCAGACGGTTCAGCATCCACCAACTGTAGTTCGTGAACAATTTTCTTTGTATATATATGCCGTATGCTTGTTCATCTTTTATTACTTGGATTCTAAGATATTGAATCACTTCACTTGAATTCTTCACGTCGAATATGCTCTATATGGTGTTTCCAGAGTTTTCATCATGTTTGCTTTGTTGTAACCCGGCTTCAATTAATATGTTTTGCATTGCTTTATTCAACACTCCGGCTGACTGTTTTAGTTCATAAATGTTTTTTCTTAGCTTAAACACATAATCAAGCCCGATGGTTGTTTCATATATATTACTTCATCCAACTCAGCATGGAATGCTTCAGAATTTTTTCTGCTACGATCGCCATGAGAAATCGGAATGTCGTTTGTTTGGCATCAGTCTTCATCGTAATCAGTTACGTATATCTGATTAAAACTTTGGATAACCAATCGGGCTTGGAATCTTCTGGATTGTCCACCTGCGCCTCTGTTCATCTTATACAACCATGTGCACCCAATTGGTTGAGACGTTCAATATTGCTTGAGTTTCTTCAATTGATCTGGTTTTATCCTTGTTAGCAAATTGTAAATCACGCCATGGATTACAATTCTTATAGTCGGGATATCGATTCTGTATGCCTTTATCATAACCAACTAACGTGCCCTCCGTTGATTTTTTTATCTAATTTATGACGTTTTTATTTTGGTGTAATGTTACAAAATATTTTTCGCCAACTTGTCAAATATGCTGTGTTCCGCTTTCTATCGATAACCAAAATTCGAATACTATCTTTCAAAGTTCTTCCATGGCAAACGATTTTGTATAAGCCATCATTAAGGTGTCATTTTAAAACTTAATATTAAGATTGCTCCCAACACCGCACATCACGGAATTTCCGTTATTGTTCGATTTTTTCCGCGGTACCATTCTACAGCGGACTGTAAGGCGAAATCGTTTGACACCGATTACCCTGCTTATTCAAAAATGCTTAAAATTGTTCAGTTTTATAGTCTGTTCAAGCTAAATAAGAGTGTATACTGAAGAGAGAAGTTCTGTTATTATTTTATAGCCAACGGAATTTCTAAAATAAAACACTCCAGCGGAATAAAATCTTAAAAGTGTCCCTTAAACTGGAAAATTGATTGGCTTCTGAACAAAAGAAAATCGGTATATGAAATTTTACAATGTTTCTCTTTCTTCGCCATTTCTTAACGAATTATGTTGAAATTTGATTAGTAGTACTGGCTAGGGATTCTATAGTGAGGTTTGGTCAAAATACTATGCTCTGTTCATGCTGGACTAAACTTGGCTATATCATAACCAATCCTTATGAAATCTGGTTTCTAGATTGATCTTGGATTGAAAAACAAATTTTAGATGAATTTTTGATATCTGTCCATTCTACGACAAGGTTCTGAAAAGAGTCAATGATGGGCGCTTCTTGCCCACTTCAAGTGGTTTCGTTCCAAAAAAATATAAAAATAGTTGTACTGGGTTGCATTGGAATTTTGGATTGGAAACTAATGAACTAATAAAGAAATAAAGCGAAAATATGGTTTAGAAATCTTTAAGTTTTTGATTTTTGCTTCCAAAACTTTGAGTTTCGGATTATCGGTAATTTCTTGTACTGAGTTTCTTTACTTCGGAGGCCAACAAATTTGTCAATTTAAGGAACACTTTTAAGATTTTATTCAGCTGAATAAAGAATTTCGTTGGTTATAGGGCAACAACAGAATTTCTCTTTTGTGATAGTGCTGCCACTTCTGGAGATTCCGGTCTTATAGCATGAGCTAAATTAATTCTGTCAAATTTTCTATGAAAGTAGAACCGAAAAACCATTACCCGCTATCTCTCGAAATTATAAATGTGTTCGAGTAAGTGCGCGATATCTTCATAAAATAAAACTTCGTCGATTAGTACACCGAGCTCTGACTCATTGTCATAATTGTTAATTGGCGGTCAAGTTAAATTTGTTCCAGTTTAAAATATTGTCATAACCTAACAATTTTAAAGGATTTTGTTAATTTTTGATTTGTTTTAACGTCGAAGCGAGTAAATATTCAGCGGATCATTTGGCTCTCTCTAAAACAAATATCTATTATATATGGGGTGTTTCAATTTGAAGTTAAATTTTAAATTTACCGCCATTTTTATTTTTTGTATTAGAGTGTTATTTGTTATTTTACAGGTGACAAGTAGAAACATTCCGGTTATTAAAAATTGAGAGACATACGATTGAGCAATGCAACGTATTTCATGTTAAATTTTGAAATAAAATTAGTGAAGTTATGCAGAAGTCGTAAGAAAGTTTCATACCGAATAGAGAAGAGGAAATTATCCATCAGTTTCCAGAAATGATTCGGGTGTAAAACATAATGTAGAGAGTGTCCCTTATCTATTTACTTCTTCTAACAAACTACAACCGTCTAAACCGACCACGTGGTCTTTACACTATTGTAATGCAATATATGTGTAGCAGCAAACCATAACATAATATGGAACGTTACAGCGGCATGAAAAGACGCGTTTATTCACTGCATATTCAATGTTCCAGTTTTGGCAGATCTACAATTTTCCAAGCAACAGAAAATCGATGCTCTACAAATTAAAATTCGGACGGATCGTTAGTGGTCGAACTTGTTCAAATGTTAGCCAATGACAATAACTGGCCAATAACTGGCAAATGGAAATAAATGTCAGTCTAGCTTTGGCAAGTAGATATATTTTCCAGATGCTAAACAGGAGCAAAACTTCCGTTTACTTTGTTTTACGTAGTAAAATAAAGTATAGTAATTATGAAAATTTGAGACTTAAATGTTTGCAGATTTACCATTCGCTATATCGGCCACGTCCAGATAAGTGTTTTTCAAAAAGATCTCTGTATGTGTGTCGGCGTATGGTGTCGTGCGGACTAAACTATATCCTTGCCATCTCTGCAGTCCAGACGAATTGACTGATCGGATTGATTTTCTTCTTCTGTTTCTTTCAAAATTTTGGCAAAGATTACTATTTTTGAGAAAAACGACTTTTTTAGGTGGATGCCTAATATTCACAATCTCACCAATGTCTTAAGTCACCAATCGTTACGATTTGTCTTGTCAAATTCGGTACGTATCACTGAAATGTGAATAACGAATATAATTTGATGGAGACAACACCAATTCCAGTAATTCACACACTCCCGGAATATTTTGAAAATACTGGGAATAATCTCTGTATAATTTTAAAATATTTACCTAATATTTACGCCACTACTGGAATATTCCCGACATATTCCGGTACTAATTTTAATTACACAACTATTCTCAATTAACACCACTAAATATTTTCCTGCTATTCACTTTCATTTTTAATCTTTCCGCGTACCGAATCTGCAAGATTCGTATTGTATCAATTCCAGAATTTCGCTTGCTCGATTTTCGACACTTTTGGGATTTTCTTGCTGGTTATTTTTCCTGACTAGCAAACTTCACGGCACACACGATTAGCGCATTCCAATCCACACAATTTAATATTAAATTTCTCGACAATATTCCTCTGCGGCATTGATATTATGGCTTCAATATCACGATGCCCAAAGATGTTATTCCAATAATGTACACAATTTACATTATGTTCGGTGTCTGACATGTTGAACCTGAGCCCACAAGCCATTCTTCAACATTACCAATATAACAAGCAAAACCTTATCGCTGCTTGAATTTGCTTTTGCGATATTAACCTTTCATGTTTATTATCGTTTTGTTCTTCTCAACTTGCTGAATGTACTGTAATCTTGTTTGAAAGGTCCACCTATACGACAGTCGAATTACGCTTCTTTCGTATCTTGTATTTTGTAATAAATGTTGATCGAATTATTTTTGAATATAATTAATTTTCACTTTTTACTTCAAGCATCATCACGAATGCGTCGTAGCTATTGGAAAGTGTTGCCTTTAATATTGCCGACATAGAAATTTCTGGTTTAAATTCCGTTCCAAATACATACAACTTTTGAAACAATTTATTTACTTTATTCACAAGGACTTCTGCATCACTTCTTTCGGAAAAAGCACTTGTTCAATAATTTCGAAAGCTCTATCACACTTCAAACCCATTCCCGATCACTTGGGGTACGATGGAGATCAACTTTCAACCTTAAATAGAAAACTCATTAACAAGGAAGAAGATTAGAAAAAAGAGGGATCCTGATTTGAGCAGGAACAGAATTGAAGTTGCCGAGAACACCGAATATATAAAAATAAAAATGCTATACAAAATTGATTGTCCATTTAAACTTGTATACTAACATTCCGCCTCACCCCAGGTTAGCATAAACATTTATAAAAGCGCGAACTTCTGTTGATCATATTCGGATAAAAAAAAGTAAACATTTCATTGATTGATATAAATTCGAATGTTGCTATCATACAAAATTATTTTTATTTCTCTCATCGCCGTCGTTACATACGGCCACGAAGCTAACTATTAAAACAAAAATCGGGTAAAATTCGACTTTATTCAACAACAAAGTTTCCTTCATGGGTAGTTCATTCATTCGAACGTTTTTCTAACATTTCGATGCCTTTTTTGTAGAACGATTTGTCTTTGGTCTCAAAATAGGCGTTTGTTTACGCTGTGACTTCAGTATTAGAGCAAAACTCTTGTCTAGGAATTCTGGGAGCCTTATCCATAGGCTATACGGTTCGATGGGGAAGAAATTCGAACTTCAATTCATGCAATTTTGCCATCACGTTTTGCCATTTTGGGCCGTTTTTCGCAACTTCTTCATTCAAACGCGCCAATAATACCGTGTGATATGTGGATGATGTTTCCTTTCTGAAGAGAGTCGACGAATAAAATACCTTGTGCATCCTAAAATTTGAAGATGAAAACCTTGCCGGTCGAAATTTGCATTTTTGGTCGCTTTAGACGTCTTTTACAGCTGTCCACTCAGTTGATTAACAGTTTGATTCCTCTCTGAATCTTCGACGCGTTGCTGTTTTTGATTCAATGTTGTTTTTAATACCACAATTTGTGTTGTCGATGTTACTACTCGATTTTGTTCGTTGAAAATTGAGCACAAAACGGAGGAGAAAAGTAAGAGCAAATCACAATGAAAATGAACATACCCCTACTTCGATCGATTAAGAGAGACTGACAACCGTCGACATAGTGTTACGTCATCGTTTTAGCTAATATTAAAGTAGTGGAGGTAACTTTGAATCAAACTCAGTTTTCCATTGTATTGCAAACATCCAATGAAGTATTACAAAAAGAACATTAACTTGTAAACTAATGGTCGAATTTTTATAAAATTCGGACACAAATCTACGTAAGATGTTAAACGTACAGGCAAGTTATTGCATTGCTAAATTACTATATTATTTTTTAAAAAAAACGAAAGACATCTATCCTTACACATAAAATAAGAAAGCGACGAACCTGATATTACATACATAATGGAAAGGTAAGTAATTCAGAATGGCATCACAGCGTGGTATAAATGATAGAATATTGCCTTGTTATCGAGCACTAAACTGTTCTGTAAGATTGAGCGCACTTCCAAGTCAAGAAGTTGGTTTTCGCGTACTTTTGAGATAAATTGCAAAATGTCAAAGATTTTTTAATTTCATAATTTTATTTATTCTTATATAATTATTACAATGTCAATTACCTAGTCTATATATTGACTAACAACATGTCATTTTCTTATTTAGTACTTTATGTTACATGTTTAGGATGTCCCCCTTAGTTTCTCTGAAATTATACCAAATTTTTGTTCTGCATTGCGCTGGCTTCTAACTCAATCGGTTTTACCCTTTTGAACCTTTCTTATCATTTGACATTAGTAAAGCACACTTGGCTGGCTTCGGCGTTTAGGTGATTACCAAGCGTTGGCGGCAGTGAGAAAAAAGTCTTTTTTTTATAACAAAAAAATTAATTTGGATGGTCTGAACGGATTTTTAAACAACCAACATGATTTGAGGAGCAATAATCCCCCACCCATGAGTAGAAACTTAGGAGGCTGCATTTTCGTCCACCGTAAAGATATTTTTACAGATATTACCTCCGTCTTTTATTTTTACACGAATGAACTCGGAACGGTACATCGAACTGATAGATGGTGTTTAAATACCGTTCATTGAAGATTCTATGCTAGGCGAATGTCTCCAGGTTATCGCATGCATGGTTTGATGACCAAAACAATTTATCAATGAATTGGCCAACACGTAATCTGGATTTAAACCCGATCGAAAATCTGTGGGGAATACTTTCGCGTAAAGTTTATCTAAATGGAATACAAGCATGATACAGTAGGTACCTTAAAGCCAGCAATCATGGATGCTTATGGGAAGAAATTCGACCAGATATACAGTCCAAATTGGGCAATTCAATGCCGTCCCGGATTTTCAGTGTTATTCAAGAGAATTTCTTAATAAATTTTGAAACCCTTTGAACCTAGACATCGATGCCTTTGATAGCGATAGAAAGACCTTTAGAAGACTTCAATCATGTATGATAGTTGACCTCGTGTGGCTAAATTTTTACTTCGTGTACTTTGCATTTTGTGTATTTTTTAGTTTGAGCTCTTGCAACACAACTTGTGTGTAACGGTTTGACGGAAGGATATTAGAGGTGGCCTGTATTTTCGATTAGCCTGTTCTTAAATATGTATTTTCAGTTTCGCCCGCTTACGCATCCTAGTAATCAAGAAGTCGAACGTTGAAAAATTCAAAACACCGTTAAAAAACTTAGCCGTAGGCTTTTATTATTCGTGGCCGAATATTCCTCTGAGCACTTCCAATACTTTAGTGTATCGTCCAGCCGCGGCATACGTGAATTAAGCCGCCGCCACACCATAACTATTTTGTGATTGAGTCCCTATCCCTCTCTTGATACTCTCGCCAGGGAGTGAAATAGCTCTTAGCGTTTTCATCGACTCTTGTAGCTACGTTCATCAAAGTCAACTCAGAGATATCTGATAGTCTTGACCATTTTCAAGCTTCGACAGGTTAAAGAAATTGTTGAAGGTCGACAAGAGTCAAATTAGCTTTTTAGCTGCAGCATCAATGTTTTTTATGTAGATATTGACATTTTACTTGCTACACATCATTGGTTCATACTATTTATTGATATTTAACCCTGACGCTGAACTTTAGGTTTCGAGTTGCCTTGCACCAGAAAGACTATGCAATTTCATCAATTGTGTTAAACACGATATTCCAGACTAGAGGACTTAGATAATAGAGCCTTGAAGACATTCAATGGTTATTTGCTTAGATACAAAATCATACATGTCTCTGATTACTGGCAATCGATTACTGAAGTAGTTCCTGAAAACATTCATAATGTTTCCAAGAAAATTATAGACCGATAAACTTGCGATGACACTATCTTGCGATGTTATCGAATATTCCTGCGATATACACGAATATATTTGCATAACATATTTTTAAGTTTGGGTTTTGACATTGTTAATTAGGAGGATATCAATTTGATCGTGGTTATCAAAGGAAAGTAGTCATATCTTCAAATTTCTCAGAAATTCTGATTTTGATAAGCTTAACTTAATATGCGATGGTAAATTATTATATTATTTTGGAGCTATGCAGATATTAAAACGCCGACAGTATTCCTTTCTAGTGAAGTTTACAATGCATAGGTTATTATGACGGAGATAATACCTATTAATCGACCTAATCCTTTCATAGCCTCTTCTCTTGAAAAAATTTTTAAGTTCTTTAAAGAAATATAAATATCTCAACGGTATAAGAGAAAAAGTGTGGTCCTTAGGTCGTTGACTGTACATAATACGAATTACGTATTTTTGAGCCTAAATTAATTTTTTTAGCGACTCATAGACAGCGCCACCTCAAACAGCTGGACCATAATCTAACCTCGAATAAATTAAAGCAAAGTATAAAGATTTTAACAGACCTCTGGAACATAATTCTCGCAAAATATAAAATTTTCTAATTGAGATGAGATTGAAAGCTTTTCAATATGAGCTCTAAAATTCAATTTGGTATTAAAAAAGACTGCCAAATACTTGAACACTCGCACCTTTTAATCGATATACACTTATCATCACACAGATTGAAAACACAATAGGACGAATATAGAGTTATACCATCTGGGGTACCATCAGTTTGGTTGCGCATCAAAAACGGACAAAATCGAGTTTTACAACTTAAAACCATACTATGGATACTGAACCAGGATTTTAAAGTTGTCCAATCGTCCTTTACTTTCAATACAATTTAGTTCCAGTTCTCAGCTTGATAGAAGAAAGTTGTGCCGTTGACAAATGCCATACTACTTTTCCTTTAAATTTAAAATTGCACAACGAGTTAACATAAAATAGGATTTGATATTTTATCGAACCCACTAGAATCAGTATTTTTTAAATCATTTATGAAAGATAGAATTTCACAACCATCAACAGGCGAGAAAAAACAGGTAGTAGGCTTGATGAAATTGGAGAACTTCATATCAAATTCCTCCTGAGCAGTACAGGTAACTTTATTAATGCCGTTTTTGAGATGAATTGGTATTTCCACATAGAATTTATTAAACATGTTGGCGACTTTTATGCAAAACAGAGTTAATAATTTCCCATTGCTTTTTAGGATTAGCTAAATGTATTTAGCGCTCTTTCATAGTTTTCATATTAATGCGATAAACCTTTTTCTTTAGGCCAGAAAATCTTGATTTAAGAGAACTATTTAGCGGGTGTTCCTTTATTTTTTTATATAATTTATTTTTGAGATCAATAAGGTTCCTGAATTTGAAAGACAGCCAAGGTTTCAAAAGTTTTTTTGAGTGAGTATTTGGTATGAAAAGCAATGTAGGTCTACATGGGTTTTTAGAATAGAAAACAATTTGCTAAATGCAGTGTTCGTTCGGATCGGTACTATCTAAAACTGGGTTCCATGATACATTAGCCAAATATGTACATATTTGCGTTGCGAAAAGTACTGACTGAATTCAATCGTTAATGCAGAATGGTCACTAATATTCAAATCAACCACTTTGACCAGAAAGTCTATTTTATGAAAAATATTTTGGCGGATAAATAAGTGATCAATACAAGTATTAGAGGTGCGTCGTGTGGGTTCATTCATATAAGATTTAAGACCATGGCCATGCCATTAATAATAAGTATTGCTTTTGCTCTGAGGGTACCGACAGGATGTCAATATTAAAATCGCCAAGGATAATTAGATTTTTTGAATTTACATTTTCCAGGAAATGGTTTAATTCATCAAGAAATTCATATACATATATTGTAAGAATGAAGCGTATGCATACTACACAAAAATTTTGCTAACCAATGGAGCAATAGGCAGGTATGCCAACTGCTGTATTCATACTAACCAAGGGTTTGGTATGACATTTAAAACGATTTTTAACAAAGACAACAGTCCCACCAGCTCGATGTAGTTGATTACACTTATCCAGGCATAAATTGTAATGTCATTATTTAAATTCTTTGGTATTAAGTCGTTATAAAAACAAATAACAAAGTTAACCGAAATTCAAAAAAATCAAAATTAAAATACAAAAATCAAAGAAGCTATTATTTATTGCTCCTCTAAGAAGTGACAATTTTAACCCTTTTGCTCCTTGGTTTCTTTCAGTCTGGTATGCTCTTCTATAAGCTTATGCATAGAACATCTAAATTTTCTTAGATTAGATTTTCACCAATTATTTCGGTTTCTTAGCTCCTCTCTCCCTTATAGAAATTTAGTTATTGCAGACACTGGTTAACTGTGTTGAGATCAAATTAATTTTTGGAAGTGTTTCTACACCGTCCCAAGAGCCAACCAGTTTTCTAGCAAATAGACGCCTGTCATATAGCTTAATGACAAACCTCGAATTTCTGCTAGTTTCAAGCGGACTATTCTGTGAGGAGTTTGATAACTCAAACGTAATGACTATGTGGTCACTACATGTCCAACTTTCTTTCACACATCACCCAACTATCGAGCCCAACAAGGCTTCTTTGATTATTGTTAGGTCAACCTTGGAGTTTTCATTAGACGAGAACGTCGTTGGGGTTTACTCCAAGTTCATTATGAAAAAGTCACTCCTAGACACAAAATCCTCTACTTTTTTCCGTTTTCATCGGTTAAACGGTTATGCCACATTTTATTTCTGACATTGAAATCTACAGTGATCGTAACCTTTTGGTGTTGAACCGATAAAGAGCTTAGGATCTTTTCGATTTCAATTTCAATACATGTGCAGTGGCTATCATAAAACTAACTTCGATTCACCATGTCCATGCTAACATTATGGATGTTAATTGCAGTCTTCGGTCTCAGAGTAGCCTGTTGCTACCCTGGCTGTGAAAGGCATGCCGCCGATTTTAATAATTTCTTCTGCGTATTTCCATTACACCACCTGAATCATTTAGAATTCATTTAAAAAGACTTCGCAATTAAAAAATGGTACGGATAAACAAAACAGGCAATATTCTACATTGTCTACATATTTTACCTATTTTACAACACCAACATGTAGACAATTCCGAAATACGCGTAAACGCACAACACCGATTGTACATTACTATTAACCCTGTAAATTACATAATAAAATGAGTTAAAGTATTTTTAATTTAAATCCTCTCACACTTCTTATTACCGAACACAATCTCTAATTTGCCGTAATAAGCAACAATTTGTATTTTCCATTTATTTACTTAAATTTTTTATGACACTCTAATATATTGTAATTGAAAGTGTACACCGTCATTATATAGAACGCCCAGAAACAAACAACAGCACAATCAATTCCCCATGGAATTGTTAAAAACTATTTCACAGTCCATTTCGACGTACCTCTACAGTCGTTCGTATATTAAAGTTAATGACTTTGACGCTTTCAAAAATTTTAGTGTTAGATTACACCCAGAACTTTTAAAATGTCGTATTGTTGTAATCATATACATGGATATGGTGTGTATAGTACATACCAACAGAAATGGCAGAAAATTATTTGTGTTCAATTTAAGACTGAAAATTGGATGTCTTTTGGGAGATTTTAAGGATTTGTGTAATATGAGATTTGTCTATATGCGAACAAAAAAATTGGTTGCCGATCAGAAAAACCTTTTTAAATAATGAACTGTATAAAAATCTGTATGTACGTACACAGCAATGGATTGCTTGTTTATTCAACCAAATTATTTTGAGAGTGTGTATGACGTACTTGACACCACATAAAAAAAACTTATATTTTAATTGAAAATCCAAAAATAAAAATTAATTTACCAGACAATTGAACATGTTATTACAGTGCACATAGGGCACAAATAGATGTGGCTACAGAGGCGAGAGGGAGAAACAGAGAAAGAGAGCGAGTACCTGACACTTCCATTCAACAACACAATTTTACAAAAAACTTCTATTAAAATATTTTTTTTTTATTCTATTATTTAATAAAATAAAAGCAATAAGAGCGCACACATTTTCAAGTGTTAAATTACAAAAATAGCATTTATTATTATTTTTATTCCCCTTTTGACAAATAATTTACAAAAAAGAATAATTGACACTTAAATATTTCTTGTATTATTTTTCATTTATAGAGTAAAAAAAATTATAATAATAATGGTAAAAAGACGATATTCAAGAACAAAAACATCAAAGCTGGAAATAATAATATTCATACTACACTCAATTTACCATTAACATCTCCTTCATATTATGAGCATTCAGAATACAAAAAAAAAATAAAAAATTTACCATGCTGATGCTGTTGTTGTTGTTCATGATGATGATGATGATGATGAAGGGAAAAACGAGAAAAACGAACGAAAGAAAATTGCTCTGTGTGCGGCTCTATTATAATATTCGATAACAAAGGAAATTGAAAATTTTTACAATTTTTTATTTCTTCTTATTTTTTAAGATAAATTTATTTTTGCATCAACAAGTATTTTTTCCTTTTTGACTATTAAAAGAAATATGAAAAAACGGAAAATTATTGAGTAAAAAATGATATTCATTTGTGTGCTCGATATAAATATAATGTACGTACTCGTACATGTGCTGCGCTCCTGCAAAGTAATTTGGAAAAAATATGAACGAACGAAGAAAAGCAGCCAAAATGTAGATAAATCACAGACAAGATACTTCGTGTATTTTACATGATATGAAAAATGAAAGGAAAATTTTGAAATATTTTTCTGATGAAAATGAAATGGAAATTATTTATAACGGTTGAATATGTTCGGAATTTATATGTTCAAAGTATACTGTTAATGTAACATACGAGGGCAAATCAAAAAGTCTTGCAATATCATATGAAAAAAAAGAGTGAGTGAGACAGCAATATTTTTATTTTTTGACATAATCTCCTTTAAGATTTATACATTTGTCACATCGATCAATTCATTTGCCTAAACCCTCTAAAAAAAAAGATTTCTTTTGCTCCATAAAATATTCATTTACAACAGACTGTACTTCATAGTCACTGGAAAATTTCCGGCCCTTTAGTGTTTTTTTCAAATTGGGAAACAGAAAATAGTCACTGGGTGCCAAGTCTGGACTGTACAGTGGATGCGGAATTTCCACGAAGCCGCAGTTCTTTAATGCAGCTTGAGCAATATTAGCCTTGTGCACTGGTGCATTGTCGTGAAGAAGTAAGATTTTTTTCCTAACTTTCCTTGGCCGTTATTCCCGGATCGCTTTTTTAAATTTTCGCAAAACCTCTGCGTAATATATGCCTGTGACTGTGGTTTTCGGTGGCATATAATCGATTATCAAAATTCCTTCAGCATCCCAAAAAATTGTTGCCAAAACCTTACCAGCAGACGGTTGAGTTTTGAATTTCTTTGGTGGTGGTTCACTACGTTTAATCCATTGCCTCGATTCTTGTTTGGATTCCGGATCCCAGTGATGAAGCCATGTTTCATCGCCTGTTATTATGTTATCCAAGAAATTTTCTAGATCTTCTTTGTACATATCTAAAATCGCCTTTGAAGTTTGAACACGCGTTTTTTTTTGTTCTGCATTCAACAAACGGGGAACCCATCGCGCACTTACTTTCGACATGTGAAGGTGGTCATGTAATATAGTATATGTGGTACCGTATGAAAGAGAAAGTCTTCACGCTAACAGCGGAACAGAAATACGCCAGTCCTCCCATACAATAGATTCGGCCAAAATTACGTTTTCATGGCTAATAGCATCTGCTGGCCGACCCGAACGGTTGTCGTCTTCTAATGACTCCCGACCACTTTTGAATAATTTTACCCACCTTGTTACTGTGGCATATGATGGTGCAGATTCACCGTAAACTTTTGATACATATTTGAATATATAAATGCATTTCGTCCATCTTTAAAGAAAAATTTAATAACGGCGCGATATTCAATTTCATTCATTTTAAGAAAAATTCAAAACACGTGTTACTAAATTGACAAAAACAAACGAACTGTAAAATTTACATCGAAATGTTCTTCTAGAAGTCTCATCGCGACAAAAAATGGTTTTGAAAAATATATTGTTGTCTCACTCACTCCTTTTTTTCATATGATATTGCAAGACTTTTTGATATACCCTCGTACATAAAAATAAGATGGATCAAAAGGCGATATCTAAAAATTGTATTTCTTTCATCGCTATGCGATTGATGCTTTCAAGTATTGCACCAAATGGATTGGAATCACAAAAGAATTGAGAGAATGGGGCTGTTAAATTCGATTTGCTCAAAATTTGTGGCGTACTATGGCCATAAAAATAGTGTAGTAAGTGTAATACCAAACTTGTAGCATACTAAATTTGATAGTTTTTATAATATACGGGGCACGCTGAACGCTTCCTAGGGGTACTTTTTGATATACGTATAACTTAGAAATTAAACAAATCAGTTGTAAGATATTATAACATTAAATAGTTCCGATTAGATATCTTCCAAAAATTATTTTAATCCACTATAACAAATTTCATCATAATGTGTAACAATATAATCTGATTTCATCCCATAGTTGGCCGTATACCATAACTTCTCAAAATCATATCATAACTAGTCCAAAAATAATCGTATTCCGTCCCAAAAATGATTTTAAGAAAACCGTCTCCATTCATACTCAATATATCATGATTACCCAATTACATCATAATTAGTAAAGAAATGGATTAGTTCCATCCCAGTTAGCCGTATTCCAGAACTTCAATTTAAAATCATTTTAGAATCTAATTTCCATCGAACATACGAAATTTGGTCATAATCTGTTCAGCAAAAATTTAGTTCCGTCCCAGATGGAACTATTCCAGAACTTCTTCCAAAAATGATTAGTTGGCCATATATCAGGAATTCTTAGAAATATTATTTTAGAATACCAGATTCATCCATCATGAAAAAATTCATCAAAATCTGTTCAGAAATAACCTAGTTCCTAATTATTTTCAAAAATCATTTTAAAATCTAATTTCCATCCACACCATATCCAAGTTGATCATGACCGGTTTAAGTATGGCTTAGTTCTGTTCCAGATGGCACTATTCCATATTCAAGAATTTCTTTCCAAAAATTATTTTAGGAACCAATTTCCATCCACTATTCCAAATTTTATCGTAATCTGTTAAGATGAAGCCTGGTTTCGTCCCAGTTGGGCATATTTCTGAACTTTTTCTCCAAATCATCATAGAGTCAAAACATTTCCACCCAACTTTCACAGTTTCATCATAATTTGTTCAACAATAATCTTGTTCCGTCCCAGATTACACCAGAACTTGTCAAAAATCTTTAAGAAACGTCATTTCAATTACCTAATACAGCATGATTACCCAATTATCTATCATTCACCATACGAAAGTGCATCATAATCTGTTCAGATATAACCTAGCGCGTTCCTAGATGGGATTACTCCAGAATCTATTCCAAAAAAGATTTAAGAATCCAAATTTCATTCATTATATCGCATTTCATGATGATCTGTAAAGAAACGGTTAGTTCCATCACAGTTGGCCATCTATTAGAACTTTTTACACAAATCATTTCAGAATACTATTTTCATTCGTCAGAAATAACTTCATAACATCAACATCTTTTCAGAAATAACTTTTTTTTAAGTATTAATTGTCCAGTGGATTTAATGTCCTTTGTAGGTTTTGTATTATACATATGTACTTTATTTTCACAACACTACTCACAATAGACAATTTTGGAAAATGAATGCAAATTTGTTTGTATCTACACTGTTTTTATTTACATACATTATAGTAACGAAAAGTTTGGTAGAATAACGAATCTGCTAGAAATTAATGAAGTGAAGTTACAACAATTCCTCCTTCGTTAATTTTTTTGACAGCTCGACCAAATTATTAAAGAAAATTAAAAAAAAAATTGAACTATATAAAACTAGTCGATCGATGTTTTAATGCCTTGCCTGGAACAACACGGTTTCCTGCCTTGGACGACCCGATCTTCTCATTGGTGTTTCGTATTGTGCACCTGGATTTTCGTTCTGTGTCACCGTCCACAATCCACTGTAGAGATTCCCATTTGCCATTATCACACACGGGTGATGCCCTAGGTGATGGATTTTCTAAAATACTAGGAAGAACATTACTCGATGTCGGGGAATTTTGTTTTTGTGCGCTTGCAGGTGATTGTAGTGCTTGTACGTCATTTCGTGATTCTTCTTCCATATCATTTGACATACGATTCTCATTAAACAAAATTTTTTGATGAAGAGTTTGTTCTGTGGAGCAAGAAAAATTAGACCACTGTACATTTTTTACTCTCCTTACTTTCCAATTGTTGTTGCTGTGACGATTTTTCATAGTCGTCGTTCAAGACGTAATTCTTGGTCATAATTGGTTTTGATGTCGTTTCAAAATACCAAAGTTTGTGCCAACTAGATTGATTCTTATAGGCTTTCTTCCATTTTTACGAACTTCTCATTGAAAAGTCTTTTGCGTAAACTTTTTCATCGACATGTCGGTTGTCTACCGTGTAACCGTGGGTGATTTGTCTACATTTGTTAGCGGTGTAGAACGATAAGACCATAAAAATGTCAATAGTGCGAATCACCATTTGTGTCGTCATGACAAATGTTCTTCATTGCTGTTTTGAAAGTAGGGACCATTCGTTCGGCTTCGCCATTTGATTGTGGGTGAAATGGCGCAGACGTCAAATGCTCGATGTTGTTCATACGACAAAATTCAGCAAATTCTGCAGACATAATTACCATTATCACTTACGATGGTCGATGGTAAGCCTTCGGTTGCGAAAATTTATTCTAACGCCCGAATTGTGAGCGATGATGTTGTTTTCGTTATTGGTACGACGATTGGAAACTTGCTATATATGCGCCACACATAAAAAATATTTTTTTTATAAATGGCCTCGCGTAGTCGATATGAACCCTTTTCCATGGTTTATCTGGTGTTGGCCATTCCGAAAATTCGTTGTTTGATGCTGATGCGTTGATTTGATAATTTTCAAATTCTTTGACGATTTTTTCAATGTTGCAATCGATGTTTGGCAACCAGCAATGTCAGCGAGCCAATTTCTTCATCCGGATGACACTCCAATGTCCATCATGTAGTAGCTTCAGTGTTTTTCGTTGTAGGCTGGAAGGAACGAAATTCGGAGATGCTCTGTCTGTAAGAAAAGGATATCATTAAACTTGTTCAAGCGCTATGACGATGCTTAAAATAATCTCAGTAAGACGATTCAGAGGCATTTAATTTTTCAGTCACCCATTAATTAAGTAGAAATTTACTTTATGAAGTAGTGGATCGGACGTATGTGGTGCACGTATGTGGTGCTAGTAAATTGTAATCCATTGGATAATCGAGAATGTGATTCTTATAAAATTCATTTACTTGAAAACAGGTCTCTTCGCTTTTGTCAAAATTTGTATCTGGTCCACAAGGTAAACGAGATAGTGCGTCGGCGTTGCCGTGGTATATCGTATATTTATACGTTATCGTGAATGTGTGGCTTATTAGGATGATTGCCCACAGTTGAAGACGGTTGCTTGAGTGAACCGGTAATTTTTTGCTGAGGTTAAATAACGAGACTAATAGTTTATGGTCAGTAACAAATTCGAATTTGTGACCTTGCAGATATTAATCGAATTTTGTAACGCCGTAGATAATCTTCAATGATTTACGAGAACGATGATCTTTTCTTGGATGATGATTATCCATCTTGCAAAACTTGCGATGCCGATGAAGGATGCCCATAAACGTTGCATTTGTTCGTACCGTTATTTCATATGCTTTTGCTATTTCGAGTACATCCTCAAGCGTTAGATTTGTTTCCTTTAAAAACATGTTTCGTACCTGTACGTGAGGGGTTCAAATTACGATAACTTCGCAGTTTAAAATTCTACATATGATTTAGTACAACCACTTTTTTCGCGCAGAAATTTAAAAATGTTTGCAATACTACGCAAATCAGTAACCCACTCCAAAAATAAGTTTGGTTAATTTTTATACCTGTTTTGTGAAACACATATCTTGCCGATAGCACATGAGTTTTCGACTCAAAATGGATAGTGAAGCTAGCCGTAAGTTCTGAAAACGTCTTACTTACCAGACTATCGAACAGTTTGTTTAAACTATCTTTTTTGTTATAGTTCGCGACGCCATTTGCCAAAAAATGCTGATTTAGCTGCATAAGTAATGACCCTAATGCTGCGGCAGCAGTGCTCTAAGCCTGCACCGACCAAATAAGCCCGCCTCAATGAAACTTGTACTACAATTTGTTACACATTTATTACAATTTATTACAACAACTCCCGATTTTATTACAGTTACCGTTTTCGAGGAACGAGTGGTCGGTGTAGCTTATAATTTAACCTACACCGCCAAAATTGTAACTTTTGATGTAGCTGTGATATCGGGATGGTTCTTGGACCAAAATTTATTACAAATTAATTACATTGATTAAATAGTTCATGATCAACCCTATATCTTGACTAAGGGTAAATTTCACCCTAAACGGTTATTTATGACAAAAAAATCGATTTTACCAATATTAATAAATTATTACACCAGACCGCCACCAGATATTTACTACCAGATATACTCTTTCAACCTTGTGGAGAGCAGATCAACCTTATCTAGGTGTGTAATAAATTACTTTGTGTCAGGTTAGATGGAATTGGCTCCAAACCGTAAAGGGTTCAAACGTCTAATTTAAAGTTCGATTTTATCACCTTCAACAATTTATTACACCAGACCGCCACCAGATATTGGGTCAAATTTTACACATTGGACCTTGTGGAGGGCAGATCAACCTTATAAAAGTTTGTAATAAATTATCTTCGTGACAGGTTACGCGGATTTGGCTCCAAGCGGTAAACGCTGTGGAGAGCAGGTCAATCCAGGTGTGTATTAAATGATTTTTGGGTCCGGTTAAAACGAATCGGCTTCAAGCGGTAATAGTTTTAAATAAGTAATTTGAAGGTCGATTTCATCACATTTGATAGTTTGTTATACCGGACCTCTATCAGATTTTAATTTAAATGTTGCTTTATTGGCCTTGTAAGCCCTTTCAGGGCAGATGAATTGTTTTCAAGTGTTTATTGTATTATTTTTATGTCAGGTTAGGTTAGACAGAAATAGCTTCAAAATATATGGGGTTCGTAATTTAATGGTCGGTTTTACTATTTTTAATGAGTTATTATTTCAGAGCTTCACCAGATAAGGGGTCGGGTTGAATTCGAATTTTAGCTTTTGTAAAGGACAACTTACTTAATTATTTATTAATACATGATTATCAAGATTACTCTTGAAATGACGAAGAAAATGTAAAAGTTAGTTTAAAAATATTAAAAATTTCGATTTCTATCGATCGAAAAATTTCGTCAAATGATGTTTATTTATATTTTCGCCGCAATGATGATTATTTTAGAACAATTTCCTGTTGCTAGATTACAAATTACGAAATAAAAGAGTGTAAATGATGTGGTTATTAATTTGTTATAATATGGAATGATTAGATCTGGATCAGCAATAATTCAAAATAATAAATCTATTAATTAATTTTACACATATAAACAATATAAGTAAAGTTTAGTAAGCAAATTATACGAAATTATGGCAATTAAACATGCTAAAGAACCAAACTATTGCATACATTTAGGAGCATTTAAATATCCATATTAAAAAAATAAATTTGTTTTCACAGTCTTAATTTAAAATGATGTTTTACGACTCAAAGTACAAACAGATATAGATTTTGCTTCGTTTAATAATATAATAATAAAATGTTAATATTTTGCCTTCATACGGTGTAAAAGATCCACGCAATATATATATTTGGTAAAAATAATCCACATGCAGTTTTTAATATACACGAGTGCATTTCTAACTAATCTAATATTGTTGACAATTTAAAAACCGATTGAAAATAATATATTTAATCAAACAAATTTTGAATACAATAAAGGCCGGTTCCCAATTACTAAATGCTTGCCTGCATGTATGGAAATATAATGCAATCTTATTTTTATAGATGGTGAATTTGGTACTGTAAAGAAAGTAAATAAATGTTTCAAATTTTAGTATCTAAAAACATTTAACATTTTTTTGATAATCTCGAAAAGCATTTTTAATAAGTATGTAATAATACTCGTATGTAACAACTATTTCTTATTTCTGTATCATTTTTGCACTAGGTAACACCTACAATAATAAATACTGTTTGTACTGTTATGGCTATTTGGCTGTGATACTGTATAGCAAGTTGCAAAATATGTTTAATACAATTTTTCATTATTAATAAATTAACTATAAAATTTCAAAACGAGTTGTTACAATATTGCATTTAATAAAGTATTGTACTTGACTATTGCCATGTTCGTAAAATCCCTATTGGAAAAAACGGCCTAAAAATCGCGATTATATCACGAACAAAATGATCGTCATTTCTTTGCCCAGTTTTATGATCTTGATGAAAGACAAGTTCAAGACTTTATTAATTTCAATACTTTAGAACCATTCTTCATTAATAATTTAATGATGTATAATCTATAGAAAATTTTATCATATGTAAAAAATTTACTAGATTTTGTGCTATTTTTTGAACCCTCTGTGATAAAATCGAACTATAAATTAAACGTTGGAACCCTTTACGATTTGGAGCCAATTCCGTGTAATCTGATACAAAGTAATTTTTTACATACCTGGATAAGTTTGATTTGCCCTCCACAAGGTCCAAGGAGTAACATTTGTCTAAATATCTGGTGGCGGTCTGGTGTAATAAATTGTTGAAGGTGATAAAATCGAACTTTAAATTAGACTTTTGAACCCTTTACGGTTTGGAGCCAATTCCGTCTAACCTGACACAAAGTAATTTATTACACACCTAGATAAGGTTGATCTGCTCGCCACAAGCTCCAAGAAGTAACATTTGACTCAATATCTGGTGGAGGTCTGGTGTAATAATTTATTAATATTGGTAAAATCGATTTTTTTGTCATAAATAACCGTTTAGGGTGAAATTTACCCTTAGTCAAGATATAGGGTTGATCATGAACTATTTAATCAATGTAATTAATTTGTAATAAATTCTGGTCCAAGAACCATCCCGATATCACAGCTACCTCAAAAGTTACAATTTTGGCGGTGTAGGTTAAATTACAAGCTAAACCGACCACTCGTTCCTCGAAAACGGTAACTGTAATAAAATCGGGAGTTGTTGTAATAAATTGTAATAAATGTGTAACAAATTATAGTACAGGTTTCATTGAGGCGGGCTTATTTGGTCGGTGCAGGCTTAGAGCACTTGCGGCAGCGCTTGTAGCATAATCCAATGAAAATGGTACTGAATTTTTTACAAATTACATAATTACAAATCTGTTACACAGTTAGAAAATGTTTTACATATCCCGTTATCCTGCAATTCGTGTGTGAGCTGGCGTTAGGCAAAGCTACACTACATTTTGTATTTTTGTAAGAATGTATCACGCACGCACCACTCATTCACACAATTACAGAATAACACCTGCACATTGTAAACTCCATGTCAACCTTTACACTGACATGGACCGTAGGTCGGTAATCGATGGTGAAACTTCGCTTTGCATCCAGCCTCGGGTTTGATTCGAACCCAGTTCTTCCCGGCCCAAGTGCCTAAACTTTAATCACTGCACCACTTGTCCGGTTTTAGAATCCAATTTCCATATTTCCATCCACCATAAGCAAGGTTATCATGATGAGTTTAAGAATGGCTTAGTTCCATTCCAGATGGCATTATTCCATTATTTCCGAAAAATCATTTAAGAATACCATTTCCATTTAAGACAGCCAATTTCATCATAATTTGTTAAAGGATGAATTAGTTCCATCTCATTTTGCCATATTCCACCACCAGAAAAAATTATTTCGTTTTTTCTGTTCTGTCACTTCTTCGTGTCGATGTCAATATGTGCAAATTTTTGTGTATGCTATGAGCAAAATTATTGCTTGCCATTTTTATTCATTTGAAAAAACACATTTCGTAATTACTCAGCCCTTGCATAAGTAAGAATCATGATGCTTAGCTCATGACCTTCCCATTATTAACAGAAAGAAAACAAAGCAAATTTCGTGAAAATCGGTTCCGCGGTTTTTCACATCATCGAAACAAAACTTCAAGCGCTTTCATCTTTGATACACAAACATTTTATAAATGCCTTTCATCGTTAAACTGACTATTGTAACGGATTCTCGCACATAACCCACTATGCTTGGCTTGATTTCGTACTTATAGCTCGACTCATTTGGCCATATTCCTTAACTTTTTTAAAAAATCATTTTAAAATCCCATTTCCGTCCAGCACAAAATATTTCATTATAATCTGTTCAGAAGTATCCTATTCTATACCCCGGTTACCCATATTAAAAAAATTCTTCCAAAATCATTTTAGAAATATCTTAAAATGAATCAGTTCCATTCCAAAAAGCTCTATTGCAGAAGTTATTTCAAAAAATATTTTAGAAACCCATTTCACACCGACTAGATCCGCCTAGTTAGCCACATTCTAGCACTTATTTAAAAAGTCATTTTAAACTGATTCACTGATTCATCAGAATCAGTTAAAAAATTGCTTAGTTCCGTCCCAGTTGGCTATAAATCAGAAATTCTTTTAAAAATCATTTTACAATCACATTTCATCCAGAATAAAACAATTTATCATAATCCGTTCAAAACTTACTTAGTTCCGTCTCGGATAGCCATATTCCATTATTTCTGTCAAAAATAATTTTAGAATCCCATTTCCATCCAGTATAAAAACCTTCTTCAAAATCTGTTCAGAAATAACTTAGTTCCGTTCCAGATGGCCATCCTCCAAAATTCCTTCCGAAAATCATTTTATAATGCTATTTCCGCCTACACCTTAAAATTTCACCATGATCAGTTTTTAAATGGCTTACGTCCGTCCCGCAGTTGGCAATATATCTGTTTAGAAATATCCTAGTGCCGTCTTAAGAAATGGTTTAGTTTCTTACCAGACAGCCACATTCCAGAACTACTTCTAAAAACATTTTAGAATTCCATTTAAGTCCACCGTAAGAGATTTAATCATATTTTGTTCAGAAATTGCCTAGTTCCACTAGCTGGCGACATTCCAGAACTTTTCCTACAAATCATTTAACAATCCCATTTTCATCCAACGTATCCAATTGCATCACAATCAGTTATGAAATGGATTTGTTACGTCCCAGTTGCCCATTTCCTAGAACTCCTTCTAGAATTCATTATATAATCCCAATCTCATTCAGCATAAAAACTTCATAATATTTTGCTTAAAAATTATCTTTTTCTATCTCAGTTCTACCCACATTTGTACTTGGCCACGCACCCATGCAACAGTTGCTTAGATGTAGTTGTTTATGAACTTGCTGTCACATTGTTTCTTTCTGCGACTGCTATGATTAGAAATCGCTAAGCGTGCCATTAAAAAAATCTCATTAATAAATCTTACGGTACCTCGACATATTATGCCTGAATGCAACATTAAAAATTCTGTAACTTCCATAACCAAAATCATAAGGCACATTATTCTTGCCACTGCTATCGTTAAAGTACCGAATGCCATTAAACGCCCTATCATTGTACGGGCAATGCTAGACTTTGATTTCATAAATAATTTCCTTACAAAATCTCTTGCATCTAAATTGAATTTAAGGGCAATAAAATATGTGACTTAAATTCTAGGAATTGGCGGCTCTACCGTGGATTGTAGTTTTATATTTACTTTACTCCGCTTCGTAGACAATAATTCTTTTGCTTCAAAAGAAGTCTTTATCTTGATAAAAATATCGGATTATCAGCCAACATTGAAGATTTAAATAGATAGAATATTTCAATATACTTAGTAGCAGTCTAAGACGAAGGATCCTTTAATCACAAATCAGCTCAAAACCGTCATGTATGATACAATGTCTGTGTCTTTAATAGCCACTCGATGCAACGTCATGTATGTTACATAGCAAATATTTTCGAAGAGGATCGGATCGTGAGCAACACATTTAGGTATATGTTGGCAGTAAAATTCCGATCCCTTCCGCATTACTGTCAATCTTGTCAAGGAATCTATGAAAATAACAAAACGGACCGTTATTTCTGAACTAGCTACACTATTTCATTCCATGGGATTGATTTTGTTGTTGTACTAAAGATGATGTTTATGCAATAGTTTTGGAAACTTAGTCTAACTTGGAACGAAAGTTTGGCCTTAGATGATTATATGTCTTGGTTTCATTTTCGCGAAAATTTACACAAACTTAATTGACACGTACATTTCACGTCACAAAGGTCAAAAGGGTTATGGCGCAGCGATCTATGTTCTTAACCGCACTTCCAAAGGTGCTAGAAGTCATAGTTTGGCTACCGTAGTTAAACTATTCTTCTACTCGTTGTAAAACATTCGATTCTAGTCGTGTGTCAATATTCAAGCTTTGGTTCCAACAAAGGACTGAGATTTTTTCGATTCTAAGTTCAATTCAGGTGATTTGATCCAGTTCGAACTATTTCTAGAACTATTTTCATAATCTTGAATTTGTTGTTTCTAAGTGATGACAACATTATTTCCGTAAGGGTCGACTGAAATTTCCCTCGTTGTTATATACATAAATCCAGCCCTGGTTCCACTAAAGCACTTCTTTGCAACTTACTATCAAGTTAATCTGCAGTGGCTTCTGGCTGCCTGCCAAAGTAAATAGGGGTTCTAGGCTAGAATTTCATTTTTAATTTTTTTTTCGAAATAAACGAATTAAATAAAAATTTGTGGGGTACGTTTTTTCAGAACGAGAAATCGATTGCAAGGACCCCTGCTTCAATTGGGAGTCGTCCGATGAGGAAGCCACTCTGCGTGATATGGTTCAATAATCCTGGATAATGGATTATGTTGTACGCAGTACCATCGTATTGCGGGATATTGTAACGTATTGAACGTAAGATTGGTGACATATTCTGCGTAAGGCTGCGTTATGTGTATTTTCTAAAATGCTTGTAATAGGAACAGGAATAAGAACAAGAATAGGAAAATTAATAGGAATAGGTATTGGAATAGGAGTAGAAAAAGGAATAAGAATAGGAATAGTAAAAGGAATAGGAATAGGAATAGGAATAGGAATAGGAATAGGAATAGGAATAAGAATAGGAATAGGAATAGGAATAGGAATAGGAATAGGAATAGGAATAGGAATAGGAATAGGAATAGGAATAGGAATAGGAATAGGAATAGGAATAGGAATAGGAATAGGAATAGGAATAGGAACAGGAATAGGAATAGAATATACATACATAAAAATAAGACGGAGCAAAAGGCGATATCTAAAAATTGTATTTCTTTAGTAGCTGCGATTGATGCTTTCAACTAAAGCATTGCACCAAATGGATTGGAATCACAAAAGAATTTATTTTATTCGTTGAGTATTGGACTGCACGTTGAACAGGAATAGGAATGGACTGTAGGTTGGAAAATTTACAGAATTAAGGTTTACAGCAACAATATCAGCGAGGTGTGGTGAGATTGTTGAAAAGTGTCGACAAAGGTATAGTACAGGCTGTCCATCAGAAAAGTTTACAATTTTTACTACCGCCATTTAAACGAATATTATTATTGACATTCGTGAAGTACATACGTAGCAAAATGTTGATGGTAAAATGTTCGATTGAACAACGTGTTTTAAAAGTGAAAACCTTTTATACAATCAATCATCAATTACTTTAAATTTAATAAAATTACGATAAAATTTCGGAAGCAATATGGTGCCTTTAAAGCCTACAATTTATCAAAGTATTTGAAGAAAGAAGGGATCTGGCAAATTAGAAAAGTGTGCAAAAACACCAGAAAATATTGCTGCTGCAAGTGTAAGTGTACGATATAATTAAATGAAATCAATCAGACACCGTGCACAAGAACTTGGACTTCAAAGATCAACACTTCAATTTCATAGTGCATCAATCACCATTACATCCCTAGGTTCAGTTGTTGCAGCTACTTGTGAACGTCATCGCGATATGATCAGGAACTGTTTTAGACCAGAATTGCATGCCAGTAGTGAACATGTAGTTCCAACAGGATCTTACCACATGTCATACTGGTAGAGAAGCCATGGAAATGTTACGAGAAATGTTTCCACAACAGTTAATTTCGAAATCTGGTGATACGGATTGGCCTTCATGGTCACTTGACTTAACTGATAATATTGAACAACTTAAATAGAACATTAGGCAAAAAATTAACATGAACAGGGTAAAATGTGTGAAAAAGTGACAAAAAATGTAATCAAAAGAGACCAGATACAGCCTTACATGCCAATTGAGTCGGGTATTTGTCAAATATTGTTTTTCATTCGTAATCCCAAACACTAAATCTGTTTTCTTTCATATAAAAAAAAAATGTAGGCAAAAAAAGTGGTAAACATTTCGGGTGGACACTGTATTTATTTCAATTTCATCATCGTGTACAAAGAAGAAATCGGAATACGACGAACGATAAGCGTGAACTATTTTTGTGATATTTTGATTTCGGTACGAATTTCAAAGTGCTACAAAATGGAAGGCGATCGGGTGAACATTGAAAAATTAGAAAGTGACGGAAATTGGCGAACGTGAAAATTTCACCGATCAAAAACCAACGAATTCGTATGCAGATGATACAGGTCTTCGTCATACTGAGACTACATGAAAATTTATTTATTGAAATTTTCACTATAATTTTTTGATATTCTGCGACCATATAAGTTCTTCTCAGTTTCTGGCCAATAACTTAACTGAGAAGAACTTATATGGCTGCATGGAATTAGAGAACCAATATTTTCATCTTAAATTTATATTTCCATCATAATCAATCTAGAAACCAAAACTCAATTTTAAGTCCCTGACCAAAACTACTAACCACATTTAATCGTAGTTCGTTAAAAAATGACAGAAAGACGGAATATTGTTAAATAGATTCTTGCTTTTAGCGCCATGATCTTTCCGTTATGATCCTATAAACTATGTAAGATAAGGAATAGAAACTAGAAAAAAATTGTATTAGGAATATGAAGAAGAATAGGAAAAGTAAAAGGAATAGAAATACGAATAGGAATAGGAATACGAATAGGAATAGGAATGGGAATAAAAATAGGAACCGAGACGGGAATACATGTATTGAAATAAGAGGGAAGAAATAACTATAAATTAAAGCAGCAGTCTACAAGGTACCGTAATATTGAGGTGTGGTCACTTAAATTGCCACCAAAATTTTGTTTAAAATTCGTTTTAAAGCGAAAAATTTTCGTGAAATGTACCGACCAATCATTATCTAACTATAAATTGATATCGCTTATACCTCTGCATGAAAATATATACAGTTGATCTTTTTAAAAGATTCTTTTGTGTAACTAATATTTTCCGCGTTAAATTTTTTTGTTTATTTCCACTCTATTGTGTTTTGTTTAACAATCAAGTGCTCGCACCCTTCCCGAGATAATTTTCCTTTTATTTTGCTTTTCTATGTTGTGTGTTACGTTATAAAAGTTATGCGGCACAAAAATTTCACCAAACCGCACATAAAGTGGTGATATTTTTCAATAACAATAATAAATATTTTTCATCTTCACAGTCTCACTGGGGGTGTACAATATAGGTAGGAAAATGTATACTTGTGTATTATCATTTTGTTGGCGGGAGATACTCGTATATAGAAAATTGGATATTGTTGGTAGAGTAATGGGTATAAACGACTAGATTTTCATTTTAACTTTGCTCTTTTTGTTGCTGCTTTATTGTGTTTTTCCTTCAATTTTTTTTCAGTTAATTTTCCAGACTAGTTTTTCTCATCCAGCAGCGCAGTTTTTTTTTGTACTGTGTGTGTATGTTGATAAAAACAAATATCAATTTGTATTTAAGTATCCAAACAACTTTACATTTTGCTGTTAGGTTAAAAAACTAAATTTCTCTTAGGCGATGTTTCATTTTACGTTTGTAATGGATTTTGATGATGATGTTGTACTTGTGTTGTTGTTATTGTTGGTTGTATGTATTATAGACGAAAATGAGCATATACTTAAACTATAAAGCAATTTCATCATACAATCATACTTACATGTACCATAAAATTATACATGCATATATCCATACATCGTACGTAAGATATACAAAGGAATATTCCATTTTCAATTAGCCTTTGGCATAGATTCAACATTGTAGACATTTGGTACACACGAAGTATTAAAATTCTGTGGTTATGCACAAAACATTTATTTTTTACATGGGCTTCATTACAAATATTAAAACTAAATGTACACGTACTCCTCGAGTCACATGGTGGACTCGTTGAAATACAAACACTTCACAATCACTACGATGGTGTGCAAGTTGGTATAGCAACTATGTGAATTCGTTTTAGTAGCCGAGAAAAAACATTGGGAGGTTAGTGATCCAAAAAAGCTACCCACCCCCCCTCCCCCCCATGCTCACCTGTGTCCTTACAGTTTCTTACAAATATAACACGAATACACTGTGGTAGCCGGAAAAACCGTGGGGGTGTTATCAAATATTTTGTATGTATCAATATTTGTTGTATATCGACCGTAATTATTACACGCTGGAGCCTGGAGGAATGCCTTCTCATATCTTGAAATTGAAGAAAGGATCATCAATAATGCTTCTGCGGAATCTCATCCCTCCAAAACTGTGCATAGAAAAGAGCTCTGTGTTAAAAATCGTTTGCCGAATGTCATAGAAGCCACTGTATTGACGGGGATTACAAAAGGAGAGGACCAATTCATACCTCGCATACCGTTATACCGTCGACCTGCCTTTCAGTCAAACGAGCCTAGTTCACAGTTAGACTTTCATTTGCCATAACCATCAACAAAGCTCAAGAACAATCTCTTAAGTTTGCTGACGTGATTTTGGAAAGTCCTTGCTTCTATGATGGCTATTTGTATGTGGTTTGCTCAAGAGCAGGAACATCAAAAAATTTGTCGGTTTTAGCTCCGGGAGAAAAATCAAACAATGTGGTTTACAAGCAAGCATTGCGGTAAACCCAACAAATTAGTTTTGTATTGATTTTATTCAATTAAGTATTTCTAATTAGTTATAAAATAAAAAAAAACACCTGTTCAAGTTCAACAGTTCAATTTTAATCCGTGTTCTTTATGGTCGCTACGAAGCATGATTTGAAACAGCCCTAAAATTAGCAGAATCCATCCAGCCGAACATTATAAGAATTTATAGATAATTAAATGTTCAATACAAAATTTTGTACTGGTAGTGGAACTAGTAAAGTATAGAAAACGCTACCAGTGGAAAAAACTGAAGCTTGCTTAAGATACACCTGAGACAATTTTCCATTTTTAAATTGATAATTTTAATATTAATTGTAAATAAATTTATAGTTTTTATATTTTAACGCAATATACAAATAATATTAAACTTTCCAAGATCACTTTTCTTAGATAATTCATAGAAAAGCCTGACTAAACTTTATTTTGTAGTAATAAATTTTTCCGCGAGAGCACAGGGACACAAGTTTCAATGGGAACGTGTTTTTTTCTTCTTACGAAATATCAACTGATACACATGTACATCGAATTGCAAAGCATTTGAAGTGTGCGGAGAAGGCCATCAAACAACCTGAACAGACGCGGGTAGCACTAGAAAAATGGTTACCTTTTGTATTATGGGATGAAATTAATGCGCTGCCCGTTGGTTTTGGTCAAACTATGTCTACCTAGATTTCCATTGCGCGATACCTGTTTAAGTAAAGATTTTTGCCCGTTCCAGAGTAAAAAAAATCACCAAACAAAAAATAAGTTCTGCTTCTTTCAATGTAAATTTATTAAAAAATACATTTTTCGACTTTATAATAAATACAAAAATTTTAAAATTCTTTAATTCTCGAGGAGTTTTCTTCATTCAATTTATCTTGATCGCCATCATCCTCTTCGCCAAATACTTCACCTTCATTGTACATACTCATCGTCTGGCAACTGTTTATCATCCTCGTTTTGGGATATTATACAAGTAGCCTGGGATAACATTTTATCACCTTGTAGATCTTTATTTTTTAAGTTACCGATCCAAAAAACGGTGGAGCAGTTATTTGCAGCTAAAGCCGCCTTTACTTTAAATAACAGTAGTTCAATAGTTTGGCGTAAAAATGGGATTTGTGTAACGATTGTAAACTTTTGAACGACAGCACAAATTGTGTAAATATCGGGTTTTGTTGAAAATTTTTACGTTCCAACATCGACAGACCGTATTGTAAAAATAGTTTAATGTTTAACCACTTCGAGCAAGCAATTCAAAAATTTTACATCCCTTTTCCTATGTGCGTAATTTTGCTGTCGGTACCGAATTATTGGAGTGGATTTCCTCGTTCATACCGATTGTTTTACATGTAATGTTAATGTTGCTGTTGTATTTGTTTGACAAAGTTTATTATTGATAGTAATTGATTTCAAATAAGAATTATGCGCTAGTATTGTACATAGCGTATATATTGTACATAGCGTATATATTGTACATGCGAGTTTTACATGCTGTAAAATGTATATATATATATTATGTATGAGAATAGTATCGTAGAGAGTTAATATTGTGGAATAGTTTATAAAAATGTTATAAATATTTGTATGTAGTTGAAAATGGTTTGAATTATATTTGTTTAGTAAATGATAATTTTAATTAGTAACTGGATTAAATATATTGTGAAATAATATAAATAATATAATTTGATGTAATATAAAAATGTAGTGGAAATTAAATGTAGTGTCAAGTTCTTACCTGATTATACTTGTATTGGAAGAGTTGATGAATGTTATACGTTAAATAATAATGAATGCACTGTATTTCACTATTTTAAATCAAAACACAATTAATTTATTAGATTGTTTACTTTGTGATTTATACTTTTATTGACAATTAAATTTCGACACAATAATTTACATATATTAACAATTTTGCTTATGGATTTTACGTGTAATATTTTGGTAACTTTTATAGGTTTGTCTATTTAGACTTTTAACTTGAACTTATTAAATTTTGATTTTGGTATATAAAGTTTTCATTGATAGAGTGTTCAATATAAATTTCACATATGGATTTTAAAATATTTGGTTCACACTATTTAGACTTTTACTTGAACTACTTAAATTTGATTTTGTATATGAAATGTATGAAAGTATATAAAAGTTTTATTGATAGACTTTTCAATTCGATTACACACTGAGTAGATATAAATTTCACATATAGATTTTAAAATATTTGGTTCACACTATTTAGACTTTTATTTGAACTACTTAAATTTGAATTTTGTATATGAAATGTATGAAAGTAAATAAAAGCTTTATTGATAGACTTTTCAATTCGATTACACACTGAGTAGATATAAATTTCACATATAGATTTTAAAATATTTGGTTCACACTATTTAGACTTTTATTTGAACTATTTAAATTTGTTTGTTGATGAGATACTATTTTGTGATTGACCACTTTTTCTGATTAACTAAAAAAACATTTTACAATTTTTTGGCTTATATACTATAGCCCTTATTAATTTTTGTTTTTGTTTCAAAATGGTGCTGAGTGGTAGTTTTCCACTCGTAAATTTTTTGTGTCACACATTTAGATTGTTTTTAAAAATTTTAATTGGGTTTTGGGTCAGAAAATTAATAACTTGTTCGAATTTTAATTTGCATGAAATTACATTTTTTCTCATGTGCAAGGTTTCTTTCTGGGTTTGTTTTTATAGTTTGTAATTTTCTTAAATTCTTTACGCACACGTGTTTTTGTGTGTTGCGCGTGGGAATAGGAAAATTAGAACATTGTTTGCTTATGATTGAAATGTTAATTGAATTTATGTGTTGTTTGGGATGGTTATTTCGCAACACTTCCCCCGTTTGAAAAAGCTAAAATTTTGAGGTTGTTGAAAAAATTTTTGCTAATATGATATATATGTATATGTGTCTTGGTTTGTTTCGTTGACGTGTTGGTTTGAAGTTCGTTGTGCTGCTTGTGTGTTTTCTGAGATGAATTTTGTCTGGTTTTTTAATGTTGCCGTTGTTCCGTTTCTCTGGTCTTGTATTTTGTACTGTATGTTCTGATGCTGTTCATTTAGGTTACCACGTGTTATTAGTTTTTTATTCAATATTATATGTGTATTTATTTTGTATAGAGTAATGAGTTATTTGTTGTTATATAGTTTTTGTTGTATTATTGTCTATTATTATTGCTTCATTTTTTGTCTATGTATCTTCCTGTGGTGTAGGTTATTGTCCTTAGTTTCTTGCTGTGTCTTAAAGACCTTGACTTACATGTGGTTGTCTCTTATTTCTCGTTTTTATTTTTCCTGCTTCGGTGTTGTCTTTTTGTCGCGTGCCGTTATTGTGTATTTTGCTGTTCCTTGACCTACAGTCGTTTGTTTGTTTACATATATCATATTACCATTTTGCTTATTTTCAACCTTGAAAATTTATGTTTATTATTTGTATTACTTGACCGAGAAATTTTACTGTGTAATTTTATGCAACGTAGTATTGTTTTTTATGATGCCCATTTTGTACAGTTATGTGTTTTTATGTATGTATATATTTTGATGACAATATTTTGTTGTTTTATATGTATAATTAGAAATATGAAAATTATGTATTTTAATAAGTAAGGTTTTCATTGTGTGTGCAATATTTTTGAGTGAAGCCATTTTTGTTTTTCTTATATACTTTAGTTTTTATTTAAATGTGTGTTTCATTTTGTTTTTATCATGATATTTAGTTTTTATATGACAATGATTTTAGTGTGAAAGTAAAAATTTTTTTTTTTGTATGTGTAATTTGGGATATGAATTTTTATTTGTGCATGATTTATTTTTGTTTTCTTATGTACTAATTGAATTTTTATTGATAGTTCTCTTATATACTAAATGCTTTAATCTTTGAAAGTTTTCTTATATGCTAAATGTTTTATTTTATTCTTTGTTTTGATTGATCGAGATATAGTGTAAAATAATATTATTGATTTAAATGATATTGCTTTTGTTGCTTAGGTATATAATATTTAAAAAAGGAAATTTTATCTTAATTGGTAGGTGTTAGTTTTTTTTTTTTGAAATAATAATTGTTAAAGTATAGCCTGTTCTTCCTCGAGTGTTAGTTTTTATTGTTTTGCTCGTTGAAGAAAAAGCTATTTTAATATTTTACCGTTTAATGCATTTAAATTTTCGCATTTTCAAGTTCGGTCATTTTTTTTTTGTTCCATGTTGGCCATGGGTACGCTGGTTGTTTATTAACTTCCAGCCATTTTAATTTTCGTCGAAATGATTTGCAGAGGTCGTTTGGATTGTGTGATAGTATTTCATCACATAGTTCTTTTAAATGTAAATTGCAGTCTAGTAATGTTTCTGTTATTTGTCTTGCTTCTGGTATGTCTATGGTAGTAATTATGTTCAGATTTTTTGTAAAGAAGATTACGTCGTCGAGCTTTTCGAAAATTATTCCTGTGTTGTTTATTTTTTGATGCAAGAATGAACTGCTTGCTTGTATTATTGTTATTGTCGTTGTTAGTACGATAGTAATGTTGAATTTCATTTTGTTACCTGTAAAGTTTATTTAAGAGTTTAAGTTAATTTTAGTTTTGTTTAAGTAACCTGTTGTTATGGACTTTTATGAATTTTCTGTTGATTTCTATGGTAGTATTTACAGGTGAGTTTATTTCTCTAACTTTGTATGGGCCTAACCACAAGGCATCTTGTTTTGTTCGTCTGTTCTCGTTTTTAAGCCAGACTAAGTCGTTTGGTTCGAGAATCAATGGTTTTGTTGATTTGTCATATTGTGTCTTGACTTGTAATTTTTTGCTAATAATTTTTTCTCGGGCTATTGCGTGTGCGACCCTTAGTCTTGCTTTCAGTTCGTTAACATAGTCGTCGTAATTGTATATCGGTTCTGGGTCTTTCTGTACTGCGCTGGGGATTAATGCTGGTCGTCCGTAAACTAATTCGTAGGGGGTAAAGTTTGTTGAACAGTGTGGTGTAGTGTTATACACAAATATTGCGTAGTGGCACATTTCGTCCCAATTGTTTCGATCGAGGTTGGTGAAAGACCTTAAATATTCTTTCAATGTGTTATGCGACTTTTCAAGTGCACCGTTTGTTTCTGGGTGGTATGCAGTGGTTGTTAAGTGTTTTAATTTTAGAAGTTTGCAGAGTTCTTTAAATGTGTTACTCATGAAATTACTGCCTTGATCTGTTAATATTTTTTCGGGGATTCCGTATTTTGTGATATATTGCTCGCATAGTGCTCTTGCCACTGTGCTAGCGTTCTGGTTTGGTATAGGAATGGCACCTGAGAATTTGGATAAGTCGTCTTGAAAAGTGAGCAGATAATTATTTGAATTTTCTGTGGTTGGAAGAGGGCCAACAATATCGAAAGCTACGCGTTGGAAGGGGTGTTCTGATGTGTCAGTCAATTGTAGTGGTACTTTTGTCTTTCTGTGGGTTTTATTTCTTTTGCATGTGTGACAGTTTCTAATTAATTTGTTGATATCTAGTAACATTTTCGGCCAGTAGTATAGCATTCTGATACGTTTGTATGTGCGCCATGTGCCTGCATGACCGCCTAGAGGTAGATTGTGATATTCATTTAAAATTTGTTGTCTTTTTCTTATGTCTGTCACGACTTCTATTTTATTATTTCTTAAGTTATTTGAATCTAGATTTTGAGTGAATTCTTCTTGTGCTAGTGTGGTTGTTTTGTTCATTAAATTTTGTTTTCGGTTCTGTGGTCTTGCGCAATTTGGAGGTGTGTTTGTGTTATTAGAGTTTGTAGAATCTGTCTGGGGATGGTGGACTGGATTGGGATTTGTATTGGGTGTTGTGTCTAGTTGGGTTTTAGCTTGTGCCCTTGTGATTGCTGAGATTTGATTTTGTTGTTTAATTCTACTGAGTGCGTCTGCGTTTGTGTTGGCTTTACCAGATTTGTGTATAATTTCGAAATTATATTCAGATAACTTTAGGTTCCATTTTAAGATTCTGTTAGGTATTTTTGTTAGATTTCCTGTAAGTGGTTTATGGTCAGTGATTATTGTGAATTTCTTGCCATAGAGATATGGTCTAAAGTTATTTACCGCCCAATAAATGGCTAACATTTCTTTCTCTATTGTGCTGTAATTTCTTTCTGATTTGCCTAATGCTCTGCTGGCATAGGCTACTGGGAACTCTGTTTGGTTTTGGATTTGTGAAAGGACTGCTCCTAAACTGTAGTCACTTGCGTCCGTAGTAAGAGTAAAGGGTTTATTCATGTCAGGGTACTTAAGGATGGGGGGTTTTATCAATAGGTTTTTTAGGGTGGATAGCGCTGTTTTACAATTTTCTGAAAAAATGAATGGAGTGCCTTTTCTGGTCAGTTTTGTTAGTGGTTCGGCGATTTCGGAGAATTTCGGTATAAAGCGGCGGTAGTAATTTGCGAGACCTAGAAAAGATTGTGTTTCTCTTATATTTTTAGGTTCTGGAAAATTTTGGACTGCTTCTACAGTCGATGGATTGGGTTTAATTCCTTCTGGGGTTATGAGATGACCTAAGAATGTTATTTCTTTCCTTAGAAATTGGCATTTTGTGCATTGTAGTTTTAAGTTGTTTACTCTGCAGATTTGGAAAATTTCTAGAAGTTTGTTATTGTGATCTTTTAAATTTTTACCGTAGATAATTACATCATCTAGGTATATAAAGCCTTTTAAACCTTGAAATCCTCTTAGGACGTGGTTTATTGTTCTTTGGAAAGTGGCCTGCGAATTTTTGAGACCGAAGGGCATTCTATTGAATTCAAAATGACCGTAATCTGTACTGAAGGCTGTTTTGTGTGCATCGTTGGGATTCATTTCTATCTGATGGTAACCGCTAGCCATATCTAGCGTTGAAAAATATTGTGCATGACCGAGTTGGTCTAAGATGTCATTAATGTTGGGTAAAGGGAAGGAATCGCCAATTGTGATCTCGTTTAGTTTGCGGAAGTCTACGACTACGCGCCATTTGGGCTTGCCGTCGCTTCCTGGTTTTTTGGGGACTGCTAGGAGTGGACTATTGAAGGGACTGGTACTGGGTTGTATTTTTCCGTCATCTAACATTTCTTGTACTTGCCTGTTGATTTCTTCTTTGTGTGTCTGAGGTAGTCTGTATCTTTGTACGTGTACCGGTTTTGAATCTGTATATAGGTTTATGTTGTGGTATATACCTTGAATGCTTGTCAGTTTGTCACCTTCCAAAAAGAATATGTCTTCATATTGGAGGCATAAGTCGAGTATTGTCATATTCTCCTCTACATTATTATTTGTATCTAGATTGTTTGTTATTGTTTTAATAATCTGGTCCTGCCGTGAAGAATAGTCTATTTTTTGTCCTGTGTGGTAATACTGTATGTCTTCCGGTAGGGTTTCTAAGATTGGTTTAAAGTCGGATATTTCGCTGTCTTGTGGTAGCGTATTTGCTATCATGATTTTTGCTTTGTAATTGATTGGTTGTATTAATGTGTGTGGAATAAATATCCCTGGTTTTATTTCAGTTGCTGTGCAAATTGTCGGTTCGTTTGTGGATGTTTGTATTTCGATAACTGTTTCACTTCTAGCTGGTAGAATTATATTATAATTAGTTCTGTTTGAAAATTTGATTAAATGTTCGTTGATTTTAATATTATTCGTACTGTAGAGTATGTCTACTTTAAATTTGTCAAAGAAGTCTCTTCCTACTATTCCGTCTTCGAGAATTTGGAAATCGTTCGGTACTGTGTGGAATTTGTGTTGTATTTTTAGTTCATCGTTTAATTGTAGTGTTAGTGTTAGTGATCCGTTTGTTTTTACTGTGCCTGTTCCGATGCCTGATAGTGTTAGTGTATCTAATTTGTTGACTTCGTCCGTATTGATGTGTTTCTGTTTGATGACTGATACGTCTGCACCTGAATCTATTAATAAATTCGGTCTTGTTTTTTGGTTTATAAGAGGGGATATAGTGTCTCTGTTCGTCTTATATTTGGATAATAAATTTATTAACGTGGATTTCTCTGGATAGAGTAGGTTTTTTAAGCTGTTGTGGTCAGTTTCGTCTAGTTCTTGTTCTAGGAAGTTTGTTTTAATTTGATTTGGTTGTTTTCGTTTCGTGGTAGGGGATTTGTGACTTTGTTCAATTATAAAAGTTTGTTTGATGTGGTTTGATTTACGTGTGGACGTGTGTTTGATATTTTTGTTGTTCGAAAGTTTGTAGAGTATGTTTTTATTATGTGATAAATTTCGTTTTATGTTTGATAGTATGTTCTGTTTGATAGTCGTTATTTGTTGCTTGATCTTAGATAATTGTGTTTTCGCTACGTTATGGTATTTTGAGAATTTAGTAGAAAGGTATAGGATTATGATGTGTATTACTAAAAATATGTTGTCAATTTGTAAGTTTGCTGTTTCTTGGATAATGTCGTCGTCGTCTGTTTGTATTTCGTGTAATTCTAATGTTGGAGCGTCTTGACTTGAATGATTGTTTTCTGTTTGTTTGTTTGTGTCATGAGCGTCTGGGCTCTTTTTCTTATTTACTAAAATTTCTGTGGGAGCGTCTGGGCTCGATTTCTTATATACTACTTGTTTAATGGGAGCGTCTGGGCTCGTCTGTTTGTTTGTTAATGATTTAAGAGGAGCGTCTGGGCTCTTTTGTTTATTTATTAGAATAGAGTGAGCGTCTTGGCTCGTATGATTGAAATGATTTAGGTACATTTCTGGAATGATACCCATTTGGAGAGAGTAGTTTTGATTTTCGTTTTGTTCGTTATATGTTTGGTTTGTTTGATTTTGATCCGGTGGCAGTGGCTCTCCTACAGCTGGTCGGATCCGCTGGAGTTTCCCTGCTGAGGTTGTTGTGGTATGTTATAATCGGTTTGTGCTTGTTGCGGGTATAATGTGTTGATTCTCATTCCTGTGAATTTTTCTGTTAAGCCGTTTGTGTCGGGAGGTGCGCCTGGGTTTGCGTTGTTATTATGTTGAGTTAGGTTTCTCGTGTAGAATTTACTTCGGCATTCATCGAATGTGTGTCCTGTAGTAATTTTACAATGAGAGCAAAATTTCGGAGTGAATCTGTTCGTTTGCTGGTTTGGTTTGTTATACATCTGCTGTGAAGTCGTTGGATATTGGCTGTTGTGTTGCTGTGTGCTGTTATTTTGCCTGTAGTTGCTTTGATTATTTTGTGGTTGTTGTCTGCGGAATTGTTCTTGGTTAAATGAGTTGTGGTATGGGTTCAGTGTTTGGTGGAATCTATTGAAATATCTCTGTTGTTGTTGGTTGTACGGCTGAGTTTGTGTCATTCTGCTCATTCTTTCTTGGTTCATTCGTGTACGGCATTGATCCCATGTATGATTTTGTCGTTGACAGTAGTTGCATGTGACTGGGACTCTTGTGTAAATGTTGCTCTGTGGTAAGAAGGTTTGGGATGGCATTTGCGGAATTAGTTTGTTTATATTTTGTGTTGTTGGGTTTTGTATTGATCCGGTTAGCATTTTGTCTATTGTTTCTGTTTCATTCACTATTTCGTCGACATTTTTGGCTTTTATTGTTGCGATTTTTTCGCGTAGAATTGTGTTGTTTAGTCCATATTTGAATGCTTGTACAGATGTGGTGTTGAGGTGTTGTGTATATGCTTCGTCTATTTCGTCCAGGTTGTACTTGGTTTTGTAGCCTGTTTTATATTGTTCTAATGCTTCTAGAAGTCTGTAGCCGTAGTTTCTTATCGATTCTCCATATGATTGTTGTGTGTTTGTGAATCTTCTTTCGAGCTCATTTAATGAATATGAATCTGCGTACATGTTGTTTAGTGTTTCCCGAAGTTCTGTGTAGCTGTTGATGTTCCTGTGTGAAATTCTTATGTATGCATCACCTGTTAGTCTTAGTTTGATTAGTTTGTTGAATATGGTTTTTTCTTCTTCTGTCTTTAATGTTTCGTAGACGCTATCTGCCGTTCCAAGGAATCTGGTTAAGTTGTTGGTTCTGTTGTTGTTTTCTTCGCCGTTAAACTCAGGCACGAAGCTCGCTATGTTCTGTTGGATTGCTGCTTGGTTCATTTTTGTGTTTGTTGAGCGTTTGCCTGTGTCTTCGAAATCTGTGATCTGGGGCTTCTGTGTTGCCTGGGTGTCCTTTTCGATTTGTTTTTCTGCTGGGATTTTAACTTGTTCACTTATGGTTTGTGGTGTTTGGATTTTTTCCTTGTTGACTGGAATACTTGAGTGATTTTTGATCCTCGAGTGTAGCTCGTTGGGTTCTGATTTTATTCTGAGCCTTTCGCTTGCTCGAGTTGGTGATCTTGTAGTTTTATTTGATTTACTGCTGAATGGTGCGGTTCCACTCATTTAATTCATTTAATTTGTAGTTTTTGTTGATCATTTGAGATCTTGATTTTGCTTTACGATTTTGGGGAAACAAGAGAATTTTTTACAACTGCAAATTTGGGTGAAAGGGTTTTACAACCTCGGGGGGACTTTTACTTTATTTTGGTAAAGGGGTGTTCGACCAAAAGGTAGTGCGAAAGGGTGTGTAAGTTGGGAGATTGGTTTTTTAGTGGATGAGTGTTCGACCTAAGAGATTTGTTTTTGTACGCGTGAATTTATTTTTACTTAAGATTATGTTGACACGGGTTCGTAAACTACAGCGCCAATGTTTTACATGTAATGTTAATGTTGCTGTTGTATTTGTTTGACAAAGTTTATTATTGATAGTAATTGATTTCAAATAAGAATTATGCGCTAGTATTGTACATAGCGTATATATTGTACATAGCGTATATATTGTACATGCGAGTTTTACATGCTGTAAAATGTATATATATATATTATGTATGAGAATAGTATCGTAGAGAGTTAATATTATGGAATAGTTTATAAAAATGTTATAAATATTTGTATGTAGTTGAAAATGGTTTGAATTATATTTGTTTAGTAAATGATAATTTTAATTAGTAACTGGATTAAATATATTGTGAAATAATATAAATAATATAATTTGATGTAATATAAAAATGTAGTGGAAATTAAATGTAGTGTCAAGTTCTTACCTGATTATACTTGTATTGGAAGAGTTGATGAATGTTATACGTTAAATAATAATGAATGCACTGTATTTCACTATTTTAAATCAAAACACAATTAATTTATTAGATTGTTTACTTTGTGATTTATACTTTTATTGACAATTAAATTTCGACACAATAATTTACATATATTAACAATTTTGCTTATGGATTTTACGTGTAATATTTTGGTAACTTTTATAGGTTTGTCTATTTAGACTTTTAACTTGAACTTATTAAATTTTGATTTTGGTATATAAAGTTTTCATTGATAGAGTGTTCAATATAAATTTCACATATGGATTTTAAAATATTTGGTTCACACTATTTAGACTTTTACTTGAACTACTTAAATTTGATTTTGTATATGAAATGTATGAAAGTATATAAAAGTTTTATTGATAGACTTTTCAATTCGATTACACACTGAGTAGATATAAATTTCACATATAGATTTTAAAATATTTGGTTCACACTATTTAGACTTTTATTTGAACTACTTAAATTTGAATTTTGTATATGAAATGTATGAAAGTAAATAAAAGCTTTATTGATAGACTTTTCAATTCGATTACACACTGAGTAGATATAAATTTCACATATAGATTTTAAAATATTTGGTTCACACTATTTAGACTTTTATTTGAACTATTTAAATTTGTTTGTTGATGAGATACTATTTTGTGATTGACCACTTTTTCTGATTAACTAAAAAAACATTTTACAATTTTTTGGCTTATATACTATAGCCCTTATTAATTTTTGTTTTTGTTTCAAAATGGTGCTGAGTGGTAGTTTTCCACTCGTAAATTTTTTGTGTCACACATTTAGATTGTTTTTAAAAATTTTAATTGGGTTTTGGGTCAGAAAATTAATAACTTGTTCGAATTTTAATTTGCATGAAATTACATTTTTTCTCATGTGCAAGGTTTCTTTCTGGGTTTGTTTTTATAGTTTGTAATTTTCTTAAATTCTTTACGCACACGTGTTTTTGTGTGTTGCGCGTGGGAATAGGAAAATTAGAACATTGTTTGCTTATGATTGAAATGTTAATTGAATTTATGTGTTGTTTGGGATGGTTATTTCGCAACACGATGATGAATGAAGCGCATATAGTGCTCGGTATAGTAACGGGAAATTTAATCGATTAAATATAGGTAATATCTTTAAGGAATCATTTTTGTTCTTTAAAATATTGAATAATAATCCAATTTAGATTATTCTGGATCATTCAGACTCTCATTTTTTACATATTAGCCTTTCACCAACTTATCTATAAGGATGTTGCAATACACTGTAACGAAACGACTCGGTGCAAACTAAGGTGCGACAGAGACGCAACAAAAAAGTAGCCTATTTATCGCTTCATTAGCAGAATTTCTCCGTGATTCTATAGGTGTGACTTGCAGCACGTTTGCCGGCTAGAGTGAAGAAGGAGGGCGGAGTTCTTGTCACGAGAACCACAGAAAACTAGAAGTGCTGCTTTACTTTATTCACACGTTGTACGATTCTCTTGCTGATAATAATTATGCAAACATGGAACACGTTAGAGGGAAAGTTAAATTGTAATTGAATAAATACAATTATGGATGAACTACTAATACAAGATTATACAATGCCAACATGATAACGGAATATTCATTATTGAAAAGAAAAGGTGCTGTTAGATACAACCGTTTTTGCGTGGGCGAGATATTATGACCACATGCTCACCACCCTCCCTTTTGGCTATACCGCGCATCTATTTTGGTATGCCCCTAGTAGAAATAATATGTTAACCCATGCTATCTAATAAACTATTCACACATAGTGATGCCCCTCATTTGATAAGAACATCTGCGTTGTCATGATTTGAATAAAATTTGAATATAAAATTACACAACGAGATCATAAAATAAATATTTAATAAGATTGGAAGTATAAATTTTATAGTTTCGGAAATAATTATTGGTATAAAATTGTACTTTTTCTTAACATTTCTAATATGTAAATACAAAAATTAAAGTTAAACAATAAATTTATAAATATAATCAGGCATGCAATTTTAGATGTATATGTATAATTGTAAATCGATAAATTTTTAATAACTAGTTATAATTGTAATTGTATGAATATATAGTAAATATAATAAATATAGTTTAATAAATAAATAAATAAATATTTAGTGAAATATAGTTTAAAGCAATATAGTTTAAGAAATATAGTTTAAAGAAATATAGTTTAAAGAAATTTAGTTTAAGAAATATAGTTTAAAGAATTATAGTTTAAGAAATATAGTTTAAAGAAACTTAAAAATTGTGGATTAGCTACATGTTAAAAACTTATCCTGTTATGTGATGCGATGGTGCAGCATGGTATCGAAAATGGCGGTAAAATTTCATGCGATGCCAAATTTTCCGCTACACCCGGTAAATACAAGTAATAATTCTTCCAAAGGCTATTGCTTTGTTTAGCCTTGTGAGGTATTTGTGTCTTGCCCGTTTTCCCACAGTACGAACGTGGCAGTAAATCCGGTAAATTCTTCAGGGACAAATATAAATTCCGGATAGATTAAGGTCCCTCAGTAATAAAATACTGTCGCGGAAATGCCGGTAGCGCAACCGAATATCGCGCACAACGGTGACGCCTCGTATCGTTTTGTTTGGTTCTATTAAAAACAAGAAACAATATTTTTACGTTTAACCAAACAAACATCTTTGGGCATACATTTTACACAAATTAAAACAAGATCATACCTCACGTCTTCTGTATTTCCGCGACCACAAATCGATTTTTGATACACAATCAATATTAAATTTAAGTATACTATTCACGTAAAATTAATTTCTTAAAAAAAAACAAAAATGAAAAATAATTTAATTTCTTACAAATAACGCAAAACAATAATTAGGACATACTTTTGATTTTGTATGATCGGATTTACAGTGCCAATGGCGAATGTAAATAATAATTATTATGTTTTCGTTAACACTTTGTTACCGCACTGTATTCTAATTAGAATGTTTTACTGGCACTCACATTTGTTTGTGAGCAATATCGATTCGTGCTGTGCATTTTTGTAAATTTCCGATTTATATGAAATTGGTTGAGGACTAAGGGTTCATGCTGAGCCTTTCTAAAAATTTGTCGAAATTTGTCACCAGTTGATATTGCTCACAAACAAATCATATGAAAATTCTGAAACTTACTGAATAATTTCGTAATTGGCCCTTCTTTAATATACATTCAATTTCATGTCCGACAAATTTTTGCAAAGGCTCAGCATGAACCCCTAGTATTCAACCAATTTCATATAAATCGAAAATTTACGAAAATGCACAGCACGAATCGATATATTGCTCACAAACAAATCATAAGGAAATTCTGAAACTTACCGAATAATTTCGTAATTGGCCCTTCTTTAATATAAAATCAATTTCATGTCCGACAAATTTTTGGAAAGGCTCAGCATGAACCCTTAGTACTCAACCAATTTCGATATAAATCGGAAAATTTTCGAAAATGCACAGCACGAATCGATATTGCTCACAAACAAATCATATGAAAATTCTGAAACTTACTGAATAATTTTGAAATTGGCCCTTCTTTAATACAAAATCAATTTCATGTCCGACAAATTTTTGGAAAGCCTCAGCATGAACCATTAGTACTCAACCAATTTCATATAAATCGGAAAATTTTCGATAATGCACAGCACGAATCGATATTGCTCACAAACAAATCATAAGAAAATTCTGAAACTTACTGAATAATTTCGTAATTGGCCCTTCTTTAGTATAAAATCAATTTCATGTCCGACAAATTTTTGGAAAGGCTCAGCATGAACCCTTAGTACTCAACCAATTTCATATAAACGGCAAATTTTCGAAAATGTACAGCACGAATCGATATTGCTCACAAACAAATCATATGAAAATTCTGAAACTTACTGAATAATTTCGTAATTGGCCCTTCTTTAATATAAAATCAATTTCATGTCCGACAAATTTTTGCAAAGGCCCAACACGAATCGATTTTACTCAGTCAATTTCATATAAACGGAAAATTTTCGAAAATGCACAGCACGGATCGATATTGCTCACAAACAAATCATAAGAAAATTCTGAAACTTACCGAATAATTTCATAATTGGCCCTTCTTTAGTATGAAATCAATTTCATGTCCGACAAATTTTTGAAAAGGCTCAGCATGAACCCTTAGTACTCAACCAATTTCATATAAACGGCAAATTTTCGAAAATGCACAGCACGAATCCATATTGCTCACAAAAAAATCATAAGAAAATTCTGAAACTTACTGAATAATTTCGTAATTGGTCCTTTTTTAATATAAAATCAATTTTGTGTCCGACAAATTTTTAGAAAGGCTCAGCATGAACCCTTAGTACTCAATCAATTTCATATAAATCGGAAATTTACGAAAATGCACAGCACGAATCGATATTGCTCACAAACAAATCATATGAAAATTCTGAAACTTACTGAATAATTTCGTAATTGGTCCTTTTTTAATATAAAATCAATTTGATGTCCGACAAATTTTTGGAAAAGCTCAGCACGAATCGATTTATCTCAATTAATTTTTATATTAAATGTTCGTGCTTACTCTAGCTAATACTCAAACCTCCAATTTGTTTTAGATAAATTTATTATTGACTCTTCTAATTTATTTAATAATAAAAAAACTTATTATTGGCCGAATGATGAATAAACGAAATTATTATTAAATGAGAGCGTTGACCTAAATTTGTGCATGTTTTTACACTTATTATTATAATAATTGATTATTTTGTTTATTACATTTTTTTAGTACTATTCAATGGAAAAAAAATTGGTTTTGATATTTGATAAATGTATTACCATATGTACATTTTTAAAAAATACGTGCTAACTTTTCGTGCTAGCTTCACATCGGTTCGATGATTGTTGTTGTTGTAGTGCAAAAAGGGGAAGTAACCAAATAAGATTACTGATGAAAAGATTCATTTCGATAACCATTACCACACCATCTATGAATTATCGATTAGGTTACAAACATTATACCAATAAATAATCAAGTTCCACTGATTAATTTCGACGAGGTAAACAAATTTTTAATTCAAATTCTCACACCACGACGTCATTATCCGCAGATTACATATAAACAAGCGAAAATCAACCGAGAGTATGTTCTTAACCGCCGTGGAACATTACCAATGTTACAACATTCGTTGCCATATTTCTTGACTTACACCACACATAGATAAACGGCAGATTATAAATCATGGACGTACGTTTTATAGGTGGCAACAGTTTGCAATACTTTAACATGAGCTCCTTAAAATCTAAATTTGTTGCGTTAAATATGGATATTCTTACTGTAATTCGTAACAAATCGGTAAGCATATTTTAATTCGAACTGTTACGAAATTTAACCCACTGGAATATATTCGAGAATAAGTGCAACACGTACCCGAAACAAATTTTTGCCAAGCTCATCTCGCGTCCCGACACAGTATTAACAAAGTACCAGATGACTCATTTTAGCGATGAATTCGGTCAGTTTCTTAAAAATTTCAATAATTTTTAGTTTACCAGAATAAGTGCGCTCTTTGTCATCGAGTTTATATGCTTAGCTTTAGTTTAATAAAATGAGAGCGGTACTAGTAGTTCCTCGAGTGTTCCAACATCAGTCTCGATTAGGTGAGTTGATGTTAATCCACATTCGTGCAAATTTTGCATGGCCGCATGAGTGGTAGCATCCTTTGTTTGCCTCGAAAGCATCAGAGCGATTAAAACGTGATATCGACGAATTTTTTCATCGGCATCATCGGAACATTTATCACAACCCAAATCATCAACGGGCGCATTTTGATTAGCACGCAACTTTCTTAAATTTTCTAGGGTTTTTCTCCAATTTTTAGGTTCCCATTTTTGACGAGTTTTGTGTCTGGTATATTTTCGGTTTTAATTTTTTAAATTTTTGCAGGGGATTCTGGCATATTCAATATTATTTTTTCAAGTCAAATTGTAATAAATAAAGAAAATGGTATAAGGAAAACGGATAAGGAAAATGGTCGAGTACACAGACAATTTTCCGATAATTATTAATTTTGGTAAAAGATGGCGCAATTGCATTGAAAAAGTAGTATTTCATTTCTTATTTACTTTACAGTTTGTAAAAGAAAAGTGTATACATTTTACATACATTTTACATGTAAAAACCATGTAACTTACATTTTGTAATTTACACGCCCAACTGTGATGTTTAGTATCTTCTAATTATTTGAAAGTTAAAGTTTGAGAATTTATTTTTGTTGTTATATCTTGCAATGCCGCGTGGCTCTTATTACTACTACTACTTACATTTTGGAACGAAAGTGTCAATATTCAAAAAATTTCTCTAAGATTTAAACGGTCTGTAAAGTATTACGGACAAAATAAGAGAAGTTTTCGAAACGTGATAGGCGCTAAATTATCAAAACTGTCCATAAATCGATGAAAAGCGGATCCCAAATAGCAGGAGAATACCACCTAAATGTATCCCGAAGATTGTTGTCTCGTCATAAAGAAGCCCGCCTCGAGTTCGGACGACGAAATATGAGTGCGGACTGGAAAAAGGTAAACCATTCTCGCAGTTTGAAAACTTTTAATATTTTAAATTTTGCTTTAAAAAATGTTTAGATTATTGTTTCACATGAAAAAAAAAATGCATTTAGACGGGCTGGATGGTTTTGATTCTTACGGGAGGGACCTCGGCAAAGAACCAAGCTATTTTTTAAGAGAAATTAGCGGATGCGGATGCTTGATGGACTGGAGAGCTTATTGTATCGATGGAATGCTAAAATTAGCTTTCCCATCCAACCGCATGAACTCCAGAAAATAAACAACATTATTGAGAACTAATCTCCTTCCATATTTGGAGAAGCACAGGGCAGAAAATATAACTTTTCAGCAAGAAACGCTTCATTGCACAAGAGCAATGAGACTCGCTCATGGCTAGAAGTGAATAAAGTTGAAGTATTGCAATGGACAGCCCGCTCACCAGACCTAAACTCAATTGAAAACATCTGGGGAATCATAGTTCGAAAAATCTTTGCTCAAAACAAGCAATATGAAAAAGCTTCGGACTTGAAAGTGACCGTGATTGAAGCTTGGGAGTCAATTGGTGAAGGTGTTCGAGTAAACTTAGTTGAGAGTATGCCGAACAAAATATTTGAGCTTATTCAGAACAAATGAGACCCTACTCATTAAAAATTTTCGTTGAAAGTGGCTCAAGATATGGTCTCTTACTGGAATAAACTATTCCAACGATTGCTTCTAGCAATATAAATAACGAGTATTTTTCAAAGAAATTGTTGCAACAAACTGCATGAACCGATTTCTTAATTTAAAATTATTGCAACAACCCCTTTATCTTGTCTCTAATGACGAATATTCCAGGAAAACTACCCACAGGGCAATCCTTTGAAATTTTTTGAACAGATTGCTTAATGGGAATTTGTTGCCATAATGTCTTTGTAAAAGATCCGTTATTTATGTCACCGACCCCAAGAATCATTCGATTCGATTGTCCCGATAAAAGACCAAATCCAACCATTCCAGAAAGAATACGCACATGCCAGTCTTTTGAAATTTGTTGAACCTATTTCTTAATTGAACTCGTTGCACAAACCTATTGATTGTGGAACGTGTATTGCATGCAACAAATTTGGAATTTTTTGGGACATATTTCACTTGGGTTAACCCTCTCATATCTATCTTGGATTTGTGTTTTTATGATTGCAAGGATAATATTTAATTTGAAATACCAACATATTTGATAGTGTTGGCATTAAAGACATTGTCAAGGTTATTTAAATATGAAATGGAGAGTAAAGTTCTAAATGTATACCTCTTCATGGGCTCTCCAGTGTAAGTTTTACTAAATCAGGCGATGTAGTCGAGGTGATACAGTGGAAATTCAACTTATAGACATGGCCATTATATGTCACGGCGATGTAAAAAACGCTTTAATTAATGGCGTTACTAGTTCTGTTGCTTCTTGCACTGATTTAAAAGTAATTACAGAAAACGTGGAGTTGGAAGACGTGTGTCTCGAAGCCAGCGAAACAGAGCATGAAAAAATTACCTATTAAGTAATCCATTAACGCACAAACTACTTAACAAATCAATATCGCCAGGATCGAAAAGAAGTTAGCCTTCTACATAGAACTGGAGCGAAGAACAAAGAGACCGCCAATTCCACAAGCTGCTAGGAAGAAAAACCCACATTTGATCACCCAGTAGGTCGTGCTACTTGTAGTACATACAAAAGAGTCGTGCAACTTCTGAAATTTAATACTTATTATGATGTTCATTCAAAATTTGGGACATTGCAACAGTAACCGATGTATTACCCACCTGAACATACATGGCGCTAAATTAGTCGTATCAGAAATATGTACATAAATGTATCTTCAACCGCGCCATAGTATCATGCCTGTTAGAGCCAGAGTAGCCACAGGCTGCTCGGAGAATCATAAGGCCACAATTAGTATTCACAATGTTGGCATGAATATAGTGAAGCTTTGCCAATTTTATGATAGAAAATAGCTATTTGCTAGACACCTGGTTGTGTCCTGGTACGGTGTAAAAGCTCTTCCAGAAATTAATTCGATCGATTAAAATGATGCTTGTGTGATGCTGATCTCAACACAGTTAACCAATGTCTGCAATAAAATAGCTGGCCGACCTGTAACCTAATGAAACTTAGATGTGCATATGCATGAACTAAGAAGAGCTTACCAGATGAAAAAAATCCGTAAGGCAAAGCAAAATTGTCTCCAAGTTCCAACGGTATGTCACGAAACGTGGTAATAACGAACCATCGGGTCTTGCATATAAATTTACCACCGCTGGCATATTCAAACCTCCTGAAGTTTTAAACACCTATAATAAGACAAATGGAGTTGTAACAAATACGTTTCATGAAACACGTTTTGAGGTACTCAACTTACATAGTTACTTCACATACTTACCGGACAAAACACCAGATGAAACGGTGTCGCTGAAATAATTTATGGACCCAGCATAATAAAATTATTAAACTTTCTGCTGTCAGAGAGCCTCTCGATAGAGATCCACTTTTTCGAAATCTTACGAACCGATAATATTGCTACCTGGTATAAGGAAACTTCTACAAAGGGTCCTAGCCGTTCTCATTGCACCGCGGATATAGCAAAGCGGACTGTTCTCGTACAAACAATTCGAATTCCAACGTAGCATCTCTACTGAAAATGCCTAATTAATACAACATTAATACAATTCAAAACCCAAAGTCCTAATTATTTTATAGGTCGAGGCTATATTCTAAGTCATCTGATCTGGAATGTCGTATTTAACACAGTCATGATTAATGGCCTTGATGAAATTGCGGGTGACAAAGTCATTCTAGTGAAAGGCAACTCGAGACTGCAACTTCAGCGTCAGGGCCAAATCGCCATAAATAGAATGCTCGAACCGTGCATGGAAAATAAAATATCACTATCTGTAGTGAAAATAGAAAAGCTACAGCTAAAACTCAAATTTGACTCCTATCGGCCTCCAATAATATCCTTAAGTGGCCGAAACTTGAAATTGGCCAAAACTGTGAGATATCTAAGAGTTAGCTTTGATAAATGTTAATATGAGTAACTTCTCACATTCTTAGAGTCTGCTAAAACGTCAAGAAACTGTTCCAATCCCTGAGAGTGTCAAAAGTCAGAGGGGAACTGGATCGCAAAACACTAGTAATTATTTACAATGGACTGAATGGTAATGGTGACTGAAAGGTAAGACACTCTAAACTATCACCAGCTCAGATTATTACAAAGCGCTCAAGGGATATCCTACTTCGAGTAACAAAAGTTTACCGAATAGTTTCTAAAGATGCTGTGTGGTTCTAGCCAGCGTTTTTTTTTTAAACGTTGGGAGTCAAAATGTATTTGACACTACCACAAAGACGCGAGACAAATTGAACTGCAGAAAGGATTCATTTAATGAAAATTGAAATCACCAAATACCTCCAAAATGAATATAAAGAACTAATAACAAAATAAATAATCAATAAAATAGCAGACCACTAATACAAATTTAAATAAAACCGGTCATCCAACAGAAACCCAGTCAAACATTTTTGGGCACAAAAAAATCATATATAACCCGGCTTTCATACAAATATTGCGCATATTTCCATGATTCATTCCAAACAAAAATTTTTGACACTGTTAAAAAATGTGCAGGCGGGCAAATATATGTCCAAAATCTCTAATTTGCTAAAGAAATTAATTTTGGATACACGCAAAAATCTCTGTCCTAAATTATAAAAGTTTCCAATTACTTATTTAAAAATGCTTAAAAACATGATCCTAATGCTGCACCAGCACTTGTAGCATAATCCAACGAAAATGGTAATGAAATTTTTTACAAATTAACTACCACATATTGGCATAGCTCAACCACCTCCCTTTCACCCCTTCCCTCAGAAACTTCCGCTACGGGGTGCAATTTAAAAAAATCGAACATCGTTCGAACTTCATTCCTATGCAAGAAATAGGAGTCCAAGAATTTATTACAAGAGCCTACGACCACATGTGTGTGGGCTGTTGTAATAAACTCATAGGCACCTATCTTTTACATAGGAAGGAAGTTCAATACATTTTGATCGATTTTTGTAGGTGTGGGCTCTTGTATTAAATTCTTGGGTTACTATTTCTTCCATAGAAATGAAGTTCAATACTGTTTCGCGCGTGGTGTAACGAAAAATAAGGGTTTTAAAAATTGCACCCCGTAGTGGAAGTTTTTGGGGAAAGGGGAAGGGGAGGTGGTTGAGCTATCCCAATATGTTTTAGTTAATTTGTAATGATATCCAGTACTACCCCCAGTAAACTCTCACTTGGCCTGCTTAAAAATTATTAAGCAGGTAAACTGAGAGTTAAAGAGATAATGTAGCATCCCCTTGTGGTCTGCAAGGTAATTTGCGCTAATCTATCAAAAACATGTGAGAAACATAATGTGAACACAATAATCAATAACCACAACGCGAGAGGCAAGAGATTAACTTAAATCTAGTACTCCAAAGTAAAAACTGGCGAGGCTACTCATAATGATTCAGCTGAAAGAGGGGAGATAACTTATAATCAAGCATCTTTTAAAAATAATTTAACCTTTACAAGATAAGCAACTGCTCAAAACGATGTTTAAGTTAAAAGGTTAGGTCGCCTTTTGATGATATTATAGTATCAAATACCCTTGATGTCTTGACAGAGCCTTCGAATCGGTTTTAAAATATTATTCGGTACAAGAGAAACTGCAAATATTTGAATGACAGTTTATAAGGCTGCAAAGAATACCAGGCCTAGGCAATTGCTCCAGGGTGTGATAACTGGTTTCTTACTCTAAGCTAAAATTAACTGTGCATTTGTACACCGGTTCCTTTGCTTTTCCTTAAGGGATAAATTAATTAGCCACGTACTCGTGAAACATTGTAAACAACATATTTTTTTTTAATCATGTCAATGACAAACCGATTACAAGCCTTCATTTAAATAACCGATTTTTTGGTGGAGAGTCGAGTCCGCCACTCATTAAACAAAGAGATACAAATTTTGACAGCTCGATGCAAAATTCCTTTTTCAATTGATAAATAGTTAATTTAAGTGGTTTTGTGTTAAAGGATAGCTTCGGCTCTAAAAAACGGCGATGTTTTAAAGCCGAAATAGATTCGTACCGTTGAGGATGTTGGGAAACAATACCCAACCCTCCAAAAGGAAAAAGATCAAAGAATTGCGATTAAAGAGATTAGGATTTGGTGGAGATACGATGGATTGCAATGGAGTGAATGAAAAATATTTAATAATGAAGCACGAGCAGGAGGGACAAAACTTGTCAAAATTTTCACCTTTTGGAAAACAAAAAGTGCTGGAAATGATAACCAAGTATAATAAAAACGCAACGCTCGAGAGCTGGAGAACTGCTGGTTCAGATAAAAAATCAGGCAGCTACGTTAGAATGGGTGGAAGACAAATTTGACGTGATTCTAGCGGGTGTTATGAATGCGCATTCGAGAATATGGGGTAGTGAAAGAACTGATGTTAGATGTAACTGGTTGACCCGCCTCATTCTGGATTCGGATCTCGTAGTTCTTAATGATAGTAGGTCGACTAGAATGGCGAGAGTGGAGTCGGAATGTCATCGATGAGAATTTGGGTAGTAATATTATTTGATCAGGACATGCTTAGGTAGTATAAATGTTTACATAGACCGTAAGATCATGGATGGTAAGAAATGGGTCGAACGTATGAATGAGGTTCTTATAATGAAAGAAGCAAATGAGGTTAACCAACTTGAGGATGAAATAGAGAAAGTGAATGAAACGTGCACCACAACTAATGATGTCTGGGATAAATTTAATAGAGTTCAGGTTATAGAACGCAAAGTAGAAATGCAGTGTTAGATGACAGAGAATATGGAAGGGTCTTTTTACAAATGATGACGGATGTATGTAGTAATTTGAGCGATAGATATGAAGTTTTGTTACCTGACAATGCAAATCAATGAAAATGAATTTATGAATGGAAAGAGTTCCGAGAGGTTTCAGAAATACCCAAATCTACTACTCCGAAACTAACAGAGTGAGTTATAAAATGATTGGTAGATTAGAATTCGTAGCCAAGGTGGCCTTGCATCGAATTCTCAATCAAGTATGGATGAGTTAATTAAATGCTGTAGTAAAAAATTTTGAACTCCATCCCTTCCAACTAAACGATGGGTTCTGCTAATTTTAAAAAAGTTGAAGCAGACGAACCCATATCAAAAAATAATTTAAAAACAATTGGAAAACTAAAGGCTAATTTTAGCTTTTGGTTCTAGAAAAAGCTTTGGGCTTTTCCACTTCAAAGCTAGCAAAACACAAATCGATAATCGGACCGAAATTAGAAAAATTAAAACTCAAACCAAGATCTATTGATATACAAATAGTTAGAGGCTAACTATGGCCTAATCAAATGCCGTATTAAAAAAATTTAGGCATCACTGGTTCTTGACCAAGCTTTAGGTCATTTAATTTAATGCTAACAAAACCCAAATTCAAAAATCGGACCAAAACGCAATTAGAACGCAATCCAAGATCTATTGACATACAAAAAATGTTAGCCTCATTATGGCCTAATTAAATAATCTATTAAAAAAATTTGGGCCCCAGTTATTCTTGACCCTGCTTCGGTTTTGGTCTTTGGTCCGATTTTCAATTTGGGTTCTGCTAGCTTTGAAATGGAAAACCCTAATGCAAGTAGCTAGATCGAGTGAACCGAAAAAAAATGAATAGGAAATTTAATAAAGCTAAAATTTCTTCCTCATTAAAAAAATTAGGCTTCACTTGTTCTTGACCAAGCTTTCAGTTACTTTATTTAAAGCTAGCAGAACCCAAATTTTATTTTTGATTGGGTTCTGCTAGCTTTAAATAAAATAACTAAAAGCTTGGTCAAGAACCAGTGGGGTCTTGTTGACTACGGAATTTGATCAGACTATAATGAGCCTAAAATTATTTGTACACCTGATTCTCTTTCTACGCGGTCTTTTTTTACACGGGTTTGAAACAACACGGTTTTGAAAAACAAAAAAAAATATTTAATAAAGAATTTTGGTCCTATTTTCGATTAGGGTTCTGCTAGCTTTGAAGTGGAAAACCCTAATGCTTTCCACTTTGTACTTTTGTTCCACTGGTAGCGTTTTCTATTCTCTAGTTTCCCTAGTCTCTATTGACATTTACTAAAAAGTCGTGTAAAATACTACATATTTGATGATACATGGCACGGATCATATTTATTCGGCTAAAGAAAAATAATTTACACTATAAAAATTCATATTCTGCAAAACTAAACCTTTGTCAGTAGTCGTTATTTATAGCTTGTTTCAGACGAACACAGATGGCAGTGTAGAAACATAAATGAATTTTTTCTTGTGATATAATAAATTACGCATCTTATAACCGTTATAAACAAACATTTGTTCCAATTTTACAACATTTTCAGTTATTTTTTCGAGTTTCCACGTACTTTACATATTTTATGTAAATTACACATCATTTACTCTATTTGACGTTTTTACATGTAAAATGTAAAAAGCGTGTTTTACATGTAAAACGCCCAACGCTGCTAAACATGCGTATTGTTATGCATCAGCAAACAAAACGAAAATTCATTATAATGGTATATAAAACAGTATAATTTCGTAATTCGTTCGTAGTTTTCTATATCTCTCTTAGATTTCATAAATTAGACATTTATCCTTTTCTCAAATGTAGTGAAGGCGTTAAAATTAAGGTGTGTCTATAGTTCTGCACCACAGTGTATAAGGTTGTATCTAACAATACTAATGTTAGATATAATCTCATTCCTTATATTTTTTGAGATTTCTGTGCAACATTTGTTGCATGCAACAAATTTGGGATTTTCTTCTTTTTTAGGCATATTTCACACGCATGGTTTTTACCATTTTTATATAAGCTCTAAACATTTTTAAAATTCGAAATGCCTCCTACTAGCCCGATTTTAGGCAGTATGATAATTTTCGTTACTTTCGAGGTGAAACGATAAAAGAAACTTTGGTAAGACGTTCTGCTGATATTTATAAATTTATTTGTTTTGTGATAATATGCTGGTCCTGGTGGTGTACGTTCGGTCTAAATTCAGATTCGTAAATCTTATTAAACTTTAAGTACACGTAACAAGCTGCTCCACAAACGAACGGCGTATTCAAGTTCATGAACTAAAACACATTTATTTCAGCTACCTGTTACCAAACAAAAAACACTTAAAAAACCTCAACTTTTAATTTATCTAATTGAAATGAGTACAATCATTTTTTCCTGTTTCTTTTATTTCTGTTGAAAAAATTCATTAATTCTGTACACAAACATCGGTGTTATACGTAAATCTTAAACTTGGTATTCAGTATCTCTTGGTGAACACAGTACAATAACAATACAAGAAGCATAACATGTTTTCCACTTTTTATTATTATAAGTCCTCCCCAATCCCATCTTCCTGCATGTCATGTATACCAAGTATTGAATCCGGCCCATACTCATAATAAAAATGTGTACGAGGGGGGTAAGCTCGCGCGCAAAAAAAAATTGTTTCCCCATTGCTGTAATAAAAGATAAGAATAAAAATAATAACATTTTTTGTTTTTCTTTTCCATCTTTGCAGAAACATCTTACGTGCAATATTATGTGTGTTCACTACATTTTAAAGAAAGCAGCATAACAAAAAATATTTCTAATATAAAAATTATAAGCAGATAAAATAAAAAACAATTTATTTGAAGCGCATGATGATGAAAAATTCAAGGAAGGATATACTCGTATATATAAAATGCTAAAATATGTATGTGTGTGTATGTGCGCTAAGGATTGTGTACAGTACCGAGCATTTCAATGACCTTAAAACAACATACCGAAAGTGATACTAGTGATTAGGAAAGCAACAGACGCGATATGAAAAAAAAATTCGCAACCAAAACTATTCCAACTCCGTGTGCCCGCTACTTTAGTATTTTAGTACATCAAAATAAGTACATTATGCATTTTTATTTATATTATTTTACTTACAAAAAACTAAAACATCAACCCAAACACTAAAAATAAAAAAATTAAAATAAAAATTTAATTTTATTATTAAAAACATTTTAAGAATAAATAAGAAATAAAACTAAAACAACTTGATATTCTAAATAAATAAATAAAATAATTAAAACGCATTTTTAATATAACTATTATAATTTTTAAATCAATACTTTTTATTTATATTACTTTTATTATTATTATAGATAAATTTGTAAATAAATTTCAAAAATGTATTTAATAAAGATAAAACAACAACAAATAAATTATTATTATTACTGCTACAAAAAAAAAAATTAAATAAACTTTAGTACTTTATTATAATAATATATAATATTAATAAATAATATAAATATATAGATTTTTAAGTTTAAATAAAAAATTTTAAAAATTCCAAAACACAAAAAAATATTAAAAATTTAAAACTATAAAAAACATAAAAAATTTAAATGCTATATATTTACAAAAATAATTTACAAAAACAACAAAAAATTAAAAAAAAAACGAAAACCAAATTGAGTGCAATTTATACATGCTTATTATTATTATAATTATTATTATTATAAAAATTAAAACAAACAAAAAAATTTAAAAAAATATATTATATATTATAAAAATGCAGTATTAAAATAAATAAAACACAAAAAATTATAATTATAAAAAATTTAAAAATAACAATAAGTTTTATTTAAACAAATGAGTTATTTATTATTTGCGCACAGCGGGGTAATTACGGTTTTGCGGTAAAACATTAAATTAAAGGTAAGTGAGGTTATTATTGTTACGTATGTTAAATATATTACATACTGTTTTGGTAGGATAGCATAATGCTAATAATTATTCATTTACATATTACCAGATAAATAATTGGTGGGAACGGTAAACTCTTACTCGTATATCCCTTGTATCAATACCCGGCTATCCGGGTAGCCATTATGATTTAAAACGTCTGTATACATTGAAATTTTAAAGTTAGACCATCCTAGTTACATGACATTCTAGAATTGTAGATTTTGTAATGGATTTTAAACAAAAATTAGATATATATATTATTTACAAACTGAATCTATATTTATTTTAAAGTTTTACCCTTTTAGAGTATACCTGGGTATCGGGGTACCCAGAACAAAATGTAATTGAAAATCAAATTATCACTTCAGAAATAAAATAATATAGTAAAATAAATACGTCTATAGATAAAAATATTATATTTCATCACAGATAAATTACAAAACATTATTTCAAAACAGATTATCAATTTAATTAGTAACTAACTAGCTATTCCCACAGTCTTATCTAAAACTATTCACAAGTGATACATTTTATCGACATTTCTGTGTGTTCAGCGCACACTGGTCGTTTACAAATGCTGCATGCCTTTTGAGTTGCTCTCTCTTCTCTTAGGACCTGCGTGTGAGCAAATCCAACATTTTCCTTTCTGCCAGATTCGGCCTGAGTTATCAAGCGTTTCAACAGAAGATACTGGCCCACAACTTGGTGTTGATTGTACTATTGGTTTTCCAAGTACACATTCAATTCCAGGGCGCGTATTAAATTTTCTGTATACATTTGGAATTGTCGCGATGTGATATATGCGGAAGAGTCAACTACATTGCCAAATATATCAAAAATTACGGCGTTTGTGTATTTTATTTGAAGGGTTGTTTTTCGTATGTATTATATATGCTGCGACACATGCAACATCTAAAATATTATAAAAAAATGCGAGAGGCAATCACTGAGTCCTCCGTTTTGTAGTATAATGAGTAACCAGCTTATCCATATTATCCACACCATTTTTAGTACTGTTGTAGTAATGGATCATTTCTGGGTTTTTCTTCTCCCCCATAACTGTCTCGGAATAATGCTGTGTTGATAACAATAAAACGCTTTTTTTTGGAACATATGAACATACAGTGCTGGGAAAAAAATTTGCGCAAACATATTTTATTGCAAATTGGAGTCTTTTTTTGCTAAAATTACAAAACTTTTGAACGCAATTGGCTTATTTTTCATTTTAAATAGATATATGACGTAATTTTTTGAAAAAAAAATGTACCTGCAATTTAGGGGGAAAAGCCCGAAAAATGCCAAAATATTCAAAATACGTTGATTAGAGTTAAAGTAATGGAATAAATTAAACACTTATTTTTTAATTTCTTTTTTGTTTTTTTATTGATTTATAGAACTTCTATCTTTAATATTAATATTTTGTTGGACCGCCTTTTGTTTTTATTACACCGGTACAACCCCGCAACTGATGTGCAAAAAATTGGGCAATCAATTATTTTATTTTATGCCTACCGTTCTTGGCCGATATTAGGATGCAAATGTTTTATTGCCTGTATTTTTTTTTGAGTATAAATAGTGCATATTTCGTAAGATTAAGTTATTCTGTAAGTGATCCTAGTCAAATAAAGAATAAAGTGCAATTTTAGTTTAAAAAAATGTGAAAAGTTAGTAAGCAGTGTAAAAGCAATATGTTGATTTGGGCGCGAGAAAATTTAACCACGCGTAAAAAAGCAGAAAGGTTAAACATTCCTAAAAGTACTGTCGCGTGGAATATTAAAAAATTGCGAGAGATGGCCAGTACACAAAAAAAGAAAGGCTCTGGAAGGCCCAGAAAGACAACGCCAGTGGAAGATCGTTTCTTAATATTACAATGTCGTCGGAACCGTTTTAAAACTTCATCGGACATAGGACGGGATGTTGAGCGAGCAACGGGAAAAGAAATTTCAGTCAGCTTAGTGAGAAAAAGACTTCTTAAAGCTGGTTTGAGAGCACTTAAACCAGTCCAGAAGTCTCAGGTCACATTACTAGTGAAAATACAACTTTTGCTATGGGCCCAGGAGCATGCTTTTTGGACTCGAGAGATGTGGAATGATGTTATTTTCCCCGATGAATCAAAATTCAAGCTGCATGTTGAAGATAGAAGAATTCTCGTTAGAAAAAACCGGGCGAGAGGCTTGGCAACGAATGTCTTTTAAGACTTCCACCGAAAAATGAAGGAGTTATGGTCCGGGGATTTTTTTCTGGAAATGAAACCAGTCGATTGAGCTTCCTTAGTTCCAGCATTACAGCAGCTGTTTATCTGCAGGTCCTACACAACGAATTTGAGCATTCTGTTAAAGCTTTTTCGCGAGACTTGCAAATCTATTTATCAACAGGACAACGATCTTTGCCATACCGCCAAAGGAGTGAGTTATTAAATGTGTATTGTAGATAGAAAAATTGGCTTTCAGATAAACATAAATAATTTGTTAAAAACTTGTTTTTTTTCTTATCTCTTCATTTAAAGCTAAAAAATTACTTCGAAGAAAGAAGTATCGATGTGTTGAGCGGACCCCCGTATAGTCCCGACTTAAATCCCATTGAAAACATTTGGTTTATAATGAAGCTAGAAGTAGCAAGAAATTACCCAAAATCGACTCAAGTTTTGAAAAGTTTGTTGATAACGATTTGGGCATCCATACCTCCTACGACTTTGAAAAATTTATCAAATTCAATGAATGGTGTATTTCTGCAAATGGCGGTCCACCAAAATATTAATATTAAAGATAGAAGTTCTATAAATCAATAAAAAACAAAACACAAATTAAAAAATAAGTGTTTAATTTATTCCATTACTTTAACTCCAATCAACCTCTTTTGAATATTTTGGCATTTTTCGGGGTTTTTGCCCTAAATTGAAGACACATTTTTTTTTTCAAAAAATTACGTCATACATTTATTTAAAATGAAACAATAAGCCAATTGCGTTCAAAAGTTTTGTAATTTTAGCAAAAAAAATCCATTTTGCAATAAAATATGTTTGCCCAAATTTTTTTTCCCAGCACTGTAAAGTTACATTATCATCGGTAAATCCAAATAGCGAGGAATATATTTCACGAGAGGACGATGGTGGCATTGCTTTAGGAATATACGGTTTATTTTTTTTAGGGTGCCCACAATTGACAAATCCCAAGACATTAGTAGGCGCGCAAATACGAAGACATTAGTAGGCGCGAGGCAGCGACGTAAAAAAATTATCAGCTACAATATTCCTTCCGGACCCTTTGAAACGACCGCATAAATCTTTAACTTTTCTCTCGCCTTGGTTCGTTTCTTTTCCAGACGGTTGCTTCTCGGTATAGATTTGTCCCGTTATTGGGTAGGAATTGGAAGCATCACAAACCCACCAAACCTCTATCCCATATTTAGCAGGTTTTGATGGTATATATTGCGTAAATCGTGTCCTTCCTATGAAATATAGAGAGATACATATAGAATAAAAATATAGAACATATTATAAAGTATCTATACATCTGAAAGGAAAGAGTTGTTCGTCGACAACGATGCACTCAGACGGAGTATAGCAGCTTCGTAAATTTGAATTAAGGACTTCAAAAATCTCACTTATAGCTGCAGCCTTATTAGTTTCCAATCGGAAAGGTCACGTATATTTATTATCTAATCTTAAAATCGGAATATCTCCCAAAAACCGTTTATTCCCATACATGCGCGGTACAATGCTATATAAGATAGCGGAATTTTGACAGCGGAAAATAAGAGATTGCGCTACTCGCCGCAAGTGGCAGCACTATCACTAAAGAGAAATAATTTTGTTATGTAATTACCAGCGGAAATTTTTCATTCATTATGTACCACTTTTTTCACTAAATAAAATATCCCAGCGAAATAAAATATTTAAAGTGAACCTTAAAATGGCAAATTAATTGATCTCCGAAGTAAAGAAACTCGGTATATGAAATCTTGAAATTTAACAACAATCCGTCTATCCGCCATTTCTTCCACTAGTAACCAATACTTTCAGGTTTTTTTCTAGTAGCCTAGGTCATACTGAGACTATATGGAAAATTTGGGGAAAATTCATAGACCAGAATTTTCAGTAGAATTTTTTGATTTTCTGCGGCCAAATAAGAGATTTTCAGTTTTTGACCAATATCTCAAAAAACTTCCACTAGTAACCAATACTTTCGGTTGTTTTTCTAATAGCCTAGGTCATACTGAGATTATATGGAAAATTTGAGGAAAATTCATAAACTAGAGTTTTCACTAGAATTTTTGATTTTCTTCGGCCATATGTGATTTTCAGTTTTTGACCAATATCTCAAAAACTTCCACTAGTAACTAATACTTTCGGTTGTTTTTCTAGTAGCTTAGGTCATACTGAGACTATATGGAAAATTTGGGGAAAATTCATAGACCAGAATTTTCAGTAGAATTTTTTGATTTTCTGCGGCCATATGTGATTTTCAGTTTTTGACCAATATCTCAAAAAACTTTCACTAGTAACCAATACTTTCGGTTGTTTTTCTAGTAGCTTAGGTCATACTGAGATTATATGGAAAAATTGGGGTAAATTCATAGACTAGAATTTTCCTCAAATTCTCCTTATACATAGTCTCAGTATGACCTAAGCTACTAGAAAAACAACCGAAAGTATTGGTTACTAGTGGAAGTTTTTTGAGATATTGGTCAAAAACTGAAAATCTCTTATTTGGCCGCAGAAAATCAAAAAACTCTACTGAAAATTCTGGTCTATGAATTTTCCCCAAATTTTCCATATAGTCTTAGTATGACCTAAGCTACTCGAAAAACAACCGAAAGTATTGGTTACTAGTGATAGTTTTTGAGATATTGGTCAAAAACTGAAAATCACATATGGCCGCAGAAAATCAAAAACTTCCACTGAAAATTCTGGTTTATGAATTTTCCCCAAATTTTCCATATAGTCTCAGTATGACCTAGGCTACTAGAAAACAACTGAAAGTATTGGTTACTAGTGGAAGAAATGGCGGATAGACGGATTGTTGTTAAATTTCAAGATTTCATATACCGAGTTTCTTTACTTCGGAGATCAATTAATTTGCCATTTTAAGGTTCACTTTAAATATTTTATTCCGCTGGGATATTTTATTTAGTGAAAAAAGTGGTACATAATGAATGAAAAATTTCCGCTGGTAATTACATAACAAAATTATTTCTCTTTAGTGATAGTACTGCCACTTGCGGCGAGTAGCTCAATCTCTTATTTTCCGCTGTCAAAATTCCGCTATCTTATACAGCATCGCGGTACATTGGGTTCGATTTGGGTTCCCATAAGACCTTTGTGTGTTCATTATTTGATTTTTGAGCCCCGGCATTAATTAGGATGGCTTAATAGGCTTTAAATTCCACATTAGATAATAATTTCCAAACCTTTGCTGAATTGCCATGATTTTGATTGTTGAAGTTGCAATAAACTTCGTTGGCTTTCCGATTTGTTTCTCTCATAATTATGTTAGCCATGACATCAGTAAATATACATTTGAATGTATCATTTATAGATAAAATTTTCGTAGATCCTGCTGGGCCACTTATTTGTTTTCTCAAAATATTGTGCCGCAAAGTTTGTGTTTGTATAGGTTTACGTTGCCAAATTGTCCCATCTTTACCTTTCAGAACTTCTAGTGCACTTTCTTCATAGGTGCTTTCGGTATCTTATTGAGTGTCTTCAATTTCACTTACATCTAAATCGGTCAGTTCGACTTTCATGGAACTATCATTGACCAAGTCTTCCACGTCAGATTCGTCACCATTCTGATCAGCCGTTGTTGGAAGCCATTGATCCTCTGAGTCGTCGCAAATATCGGGAATATCACCTTCATCTTCCGATTCATCTTGCAGCAATAAATTTCTTAGAAAAGTTTGTTTATCTTCGTATGATAAACTATATGGATATGCAAAGTAATTAATTCATTTTTCGATTTTACCAATTAAATATATACAAACTTACAGTCTAAATTGAATATTTGAGAGTTCTGCCAATCTATAACTTAGATTATATTTTTGTCTACACAAAAGTTGAACCTTATGGCTTGAAAAACGAGACAACACTAATTATTAAAAAACTTTTTTGTTTTTCATCATTTTATATTTTAAAATCGGAGAATTCCCTTTTTGTGTGTTTTTTTTCACAGAAAATTAAATTCAGAAAATAAATTTTTTCTCCGATCGTAGGAAAAAATGTATTTTTCCGTTGTTTTTTCGAAACGAAAAGCTCATGATTCCAGTATGTTGTATTTGTTGCTAAACAACAAGTAATAATAGTACGAGAATATTTTAATAGTACGAGAATATATCGTGGCAAACTAAGCAATAATTTTATGTTATATTCGATTTTTTACTTTGTTTTGATTTCTTAATATGATAATAAATGAATAATACTAAAAATTATTTTGGGTTTTGCCGGACTCGGCTATCGCCTCGTCTACCAATTTCCACTATCGTTCGGGAATGCACTACTTTTCCTCCTAATTATACAATATACTATTTCAATTCAGGTACAACAACATAAACAAAATATAAAGTATTTGGTTTTAAAAGCAGAATGTGCACGTGGCTACCAGGGTAGCCGGGTATAGAACATCGAATATTTTATTGGATATAGACACAAGGCATTTAGCAGTGCTCCCGAAACAGGGAAAAAATTATTTATTCAAAAAAAAAATCTTTTATATGGCGATACGTATTTGGTGTTGGGATGACCTTGAAAAGATCTGCACAAACAACTAAATTAAAGGTAAGTATAACTGGAACTAATATTAACCTGATGGACCTTCATAAAGCTAGCCCGAAATTTTAATTTTTTACTTATGGCAATACTACTCCCGTCATAACATAAAATATACGCAAATTATAACTATAAAGAAAATTTGTGGTATCAGTTGTCATAGGCCAATTAAAACAATTAATTAATTTTGTATTAAATAGCCATCGAATTGTCTTCTAAATTTTGTTAATAATACGAGTTCTGCTAAACATCAATTCAACAAAAAAACCAATAGGTCAGATTTTCAGCATAAAAAACCCAAAAAGTTTTCTGAAACTACTAGTGCATAACTAAAGAACCCCGCCCAAATCTTATGGAAATTGGCTCCAGGTCAAATTGGCTGAAATTTGGATATGTTGTTCGTTTCAGCATCCTGAGCAAATGTCTCAATGGGCACAAAGCTCAATTTTGCTTATTTTGGCCCCTACGGAGTGTTACGATTTATCGTTACAGTGACAATGTGTTCAGTTGCGGTGTATACTGCACCTTACGAAATTCAATTGGTTACCCTTGACTATAACATTTTAATTACTCAACGAAAGTCTATTACATTTTAAAAAAACAACGGTTTTATTGATTGATTGGAGATGATTTCTTTTTGGATATGATCAGCCAAGTTGGTGTGGTACAGAGATTCGGTTATATAGTTAAATACATTGCACTGATAAATAAACAAAAAATTACACAAAGCCGGAAAAATTAATTAAAAGTTATTTTTTTATAAGTTAAGTTAAATTAAACACAAACTATATTAATTTTAATGATACAAATATAAACTCTATAATTTGTAAGTGCGATTAAAGTAAAAAAAATAAATCCTAATGTGAGTTTAACATTAATTTTGTGAACCATATTAAATTACCGGTTAAGAAACGAACGATAAGAAAAGTTATGTTATGTTTTTCTCGTGAGTGAAAAATTGAAATAAAATTAATTTATTTCATTCATACTCAAACTAATTATAATTATAGTTTAAAAAAAATCAAATGTTTAGTGATAAGAAATAGAATATGGTTGTATTCGTGTGTTTAATTAAGTGGGCCTTAAGAATTAAAGTTCAACGTGGTATACAAGGTTGATAAAAGCCAACATTAACTGCGGTTATAAAACGTACGAAACTTGGATGATACAGTGCAAATTTACGTATCTTTAGGGTTTAACCTGTTAATTTAAACAACCACGTTTCCCAGTATACACTTGGAATAAATTATAAGTGCCACACGAATCAAGGGTTAATCATAAACCTTTAATGTTAAAATGATTACCATTAATAAATATAAGTTCAACATTAATAAATAATTTAATTATAAAACTTAAATAAATACAACTTAATATAAATAACATAAAATATAATAAGTTTAATAAATTAACAAAGAAATAATAAATAACACAACGAAATATAAATACCCTAACATAAATTAGTACAACTACAGTATTACCGTAGTAACACAGGGTTTAACGTCGTGGACGAATACAAACGTAAATTACATGCAATTGGATACATGTATTCGATCTTCCATTCACCTTTAAATCAACAGAATTATTTACAAGTCCGCGGAATTACCGGGGTCGTCAAGTATTTCATTAATGTTAAGTACTATTTTTTTCTCTAAGTTTATATTATTATTATATACATATTACTACATTTTTATTATTATTTCATATTATTATTTTCATTATTATTAGTATTATTTTTCAAACATTTTTTTGTTATATAATTTTTATAGCATAATAATTATTAGTAGTAGGCAAGTAGTACGCGCGCGTACTTTCTCAGTTAGGTTAAGATTATTATAACAGAATTCTTAATTTTTATTTCAATTTCGCGTTTTTTGTTATAAATAAAATATTTTATAAAATGTTACACTCACATGAAATCTTTTAGTAATATTAATTAAATTTAAATGATGAGATAATTCTTACAAACGAGGGGTGTGACAGGACGTGTCAATGGTAGGTATACGAACATTACATAGGTAAAATTTGTCATGTCAATTCATCTTATTAAAGTAAAAGGTTTAGTAATGCGGTTTAGCAAGGTTGTTTACTGCCTGACAAACCCCACAACCAACCGCGAGCTTTAGTCGGCCAAGAAAACCGCGCCAGTCACAGTAAACAACATGATTAGATTATTTTTCCAGTTTACAGGGAGTGGTTTTTTTGCTGGCTTAATTTTATTTTAAGAATATCCCCAACCCTCCACCCAAACTGTAACAGGAGCTCCAAAGCTCCATAAATTGACCATTATTTACTACTTAAAAAGGCAATCTCCTCGAAAGTTTAGTATTTGCTGCGTTAAAAAAGAAGTGCCTCTTTATGTTTTCGGGGTCGCTGTATTCAAATCCAATGCCAATATAATAGTATTGACTTCTTTTTGGCGCGAAAAGAGGTACTTATTTTTTAGCGCAGCAAATACTAAACTTTCGAGGAGATGGCCTTTTTAAGAAGTAAATAATGGTCAATTTATGGAGCTTTGAAGCTCCGTAGGGGCCAAAATAAGCAAAATTGAACTTTGTGCCCATTGAGACTTTTGCTCAGGATGCCAAAACGAACAACATATCCAAATTTCAGCCTATTCGACCGGGAGCCAATTTCCATAAGATTTGTGCGGGGTTCTTTCCTTGTTTTTTTGAAAAATGGAAAATTTCAATAGAAATATAAAAAATGCTTTATTCAAAGTATTATCCTTCGCTAACTTCACATTTTGCCACCGCTCTGGCAATACATGAACACCGCGACGATTAAGCTACGCGTCTTTGGACCGAAATCATTCATTCAGCAAATTTTGCACTTCTTCGAAACTGGCCAAGTGGCCTGCGAAACCATGCCCAAAAATGCTGATAATGCAGAATAAATATAAAGATTAGCCGAATAATGTCGAAAATGCAGATTTTATGTCGAAAAATAATTTTTTTAGACAATTAATTAAAAATTATTTATTGAGCCAATAATAACTATAATAAAGTTGGTAACGATTTAGGGCTCGTTTTTTATTTTAAATACAATAAAACAAATTTAAAGACTGAGCTTTCGATGTCTCATCGACATCATTTTCAAAGCTAATGAAAATTTTTATATAAATTTCTTAAAAACAAATATAAAAAGCCTATACAGTAAATACAATTTTTTCAAATAGCAAATACAAAGTAAATTTTAAAGTAAATTTTACAAACAAGTATATAAAATATGATATCATTTTAAAATTATTAAAAAAATATAAATGAAAATTGTATATATAAATTAAACAATGAAATAAATTTAGAAAAGAAATAAAGTAGACAAAAATTGAAATTAGACAAAATAATTGTAGCAATTGCCAATGTAGGCGCAATCACTATTTATATTTATAGAATTAATGCTAGATTTAATATATAGCATCTCTAAAATTGATCTTTTCCTAAAATTTCGTTCTTTTTCTAATATTTTAACATTATTTAGGCTAATTATGTGACCTGAATTCTTTAAATATGTAGAAAGTGCACTAGTACCTTGTTCTTCATTTTTATTCACACCATTTTTATTTTGATAAATACTTTTTTCCAAAAATTGTTTTGTTTGACCCGTATAAAAAACGTTACAGTCACATTTAACTTCATAAATTAAATTTGACTGCTTATTGAGTGGTATAGGATCTTTAAGTTTAGAAAAAAGACAATCATTTAAACAAGATGAAGAATTACCGACAATTTTGAAATTATAATTTTTGAACAAGTGTTTTATTTTTTCTAAAATTTTTGAACAAGTGTTTTATTTTTTTTAAAATTTGTAATACAATTTTTTTGTTTCCAAATACACTGATTTATTAATTTGGCGGGATAATGATTAGTTAACAATGTTTCTTTTAATATGTTAAAATTTTTATTGTGAAATTTGAGATCTGAAAGTTTTAAAGTTTTTTGAGCCAAAATGTTTACTGTATTAATTTTATAGGAAGTAGGAAGCCAAGAATGAAAATTTAAGTATCTACTAGACCAACTATCTTTGTGGTACCAATCAAATGAAATTTTGCCATCAGGCTCATGGATCAAAAGTAAATCTAAAAATGGAATTTTGTTGTCAACTTCCTTTTCCAAAGTAAATTTTATTCGATTAAAAATTTTGTTAAAACTGTTCAAAAATATATCAATTTTGTTTTCCGGAATAGCCGTTATAATATCATCAACATATCGATAGTAAAATAATGGCTGAAAATCTAAAGAATTTAATGCTAAATATTCCAAATTTTCCATTAATAAATTTGCTAATATAGGGCGTATGGGAGAACCCATTGGAGAACCAAAAATTTGTTTATAATTTTTATTGTCAAAAGATAATTCCGAATTATCTAAAACAATACTTAAACCTTCAAGAAATTGGACTTTCGTCAATTTTGATTTTGCGTTCTTTTTAATGTCTCTCCAATTTTTCTTGATAATTACAAAAACTATATGACTATCTACATTAGTAAATAACGATCTAAAGAAATTAACAAAAAATTTGGGGGTATAATGAAATTTCGAATTTTTTGTTTAAAATCTTCGGAATTTAGAACTAGTTAATTTTTTCTTTGTAAATTCATCAATGTTGCCAGATTTTTGCCAATTTTTTACTAAAGTGTTTATCGTAGTTTGAATTGGAGTAGAATTATTTTTTATCAATTGTCTATAAGTTGTGTCGTCATTTAATAGGCTATTCATTTTTTCAATATAATCATTACGTGTGGTTAATACGGTTATATTGCCTTTGTCTGCTCGAGTCACCATAATATTTGGATTATTTTTCAAAAACGTTTTTGCTTGTTTAAGGCAAGATAAAATACGTTTTTCAACTGGTGAAAGTCTCTGCAACGATGAACTATTTTTAAAATTAGTCAAAACATTAACAAATTGATTACGAATTTGGGTACGACTATTTTCCGGAAAACTAAAAATTGTTCTTTCAACACAAGATATATTTTGAAATAAGGTACATAACTACCAACAGTTGGTGGACAAAATTTATTACCTAAACTTAAAATAAATTTAACTTTAATTGAAAGATCAATATTAGAGAGATTTACTAACCAATTTTCACTAGTATTAACCGAATCATCTGTTAAAAAATTGAGACTGTCTACAAAAATATTATCAAATTTCGCAATTTGCCTTACCTTAATTTCATTGAAATGGAAGTTAAAAGTAAATTCTGAGTGCTGGACAAATTCCTGGATAAGATTGGATGGAACAATATCTTCTAAGTTTTGTTTAATGATTGCCAACATATTTTTTGTTGAATTGATGGCTTTTTTCGTAACTTTAATTTCTTCATTCATTACTCCAAATATGAATTGGTTTTGAAGTCTGGTAAAAACTTCATTGTTAATGTTGAACACATTTTTTAATTTTCTTGTTTTTGGATAAACATGCTCTTTACGGCATTTTAGCAGGAAATGTTGTTTATTAATTAATTTAGCCAGTCTATATTTCTCGTTCATAATTTTTTTCATTTTTTGCACTGTGGTATTACCGTATTCAGCTTTTATTATTTGGAAAAAACCTCTAGTATAATTTCCAATAATTGTCTCCATTTTTTCAACCGGAGATGTTTATGTAATTAAAAATTATTTATTGAGCCAATAATAACTATAATAAATTTGGTAACGGGTTAGGGCTCGTTTTTTATTTTAAATAAAATAAAACAAATTTAAAGACTGAACTTTCTTTTTTTTTTTTAATTTATGAAGTTAAATGTGACTGTAACGTTTTTTATACGGGTCAAACAAAACAATTTTTGGAAAAAAGTATTTATCAAAATAAAAATGGTGTGAATAAAAATGAAGAACAAGGTACTAGTGCACTTTCTACATATTTAAAGAATTCAGGTCACATAATTAGCCTAAATAATGTTAAAATATTAGAAAAAGAACGAAATTTTAGGAAAAGATCAATTTTAGAGATGCTATATATTAAATCTAACATTAATTCTATAAATATAAATAATGATGGCGCCTACATTGGCAACTGCTACAATTATTTTGTCTAATTTCGTTTTTTGTCTGCTTTATTTCTTTACTAAATTTATTTATATATACAATTTTCATTTATATTTTTTTAATAATTTTAAAATCAAATTCATATTTTATATACTTGTTTGTAAAATTTACTTTAAAATTTACTTTGTATTTGCTATTTGAAAAAATTGTATTTACTGTATAGGCTTTTTATATTTGTTTTTAAAAAATTTATATAAAAATTTTAATTAGCTTTGAAAATGATGTCGATGAGACATCAAAAGCTCAGTCTTTAAATTTGTTTTATTTTATTTAAAATAAAAAACGAGCCATCACAATTTAAACGGTCAATTTCTCGAAATTTTGTGTGTGCGATATGTTCAATCGAGTTTTCCCGGACTTTCCACATGAAAATTGACCTGACGTTTATAAATGATAATTATTAGAAGGTACTTCATTTAAAATATTCTCCAAACATGTAACTATAGATGCATTTGTCGCCTTGTAACGCGTGCTTCGGGGTTTGGGAAAAAATATATGGAACTACACAACCAAAGCTAACACTCGATTTTCGTTATATTACTTAAGACTCATTTTAAAAATATAAGTTCCAAAACTACTAAATTATATAATACTAATTAAAACCAAATTTAATCAATAAAACAAAATTTAAAAAAATCATACTAATAGAAAAAATATCACGAAGGAAAACCGAGGTGGTTTTCAAATACGTTTTCTCCTTTTGGGTAGACTTCCAGAGACAACACTTGATCTGCGAGATACCAGCATTTAAATGGAATCTATTTTGAGAAAACGAAACAAAAAAATTATTTAAAGAAATTATATAATGAATAAATAATAAAACAAATTTTCAACAAATTTTTCTTTCATCTCTTCTTTTGGCGAAACAGCTTCTCTTTATTGGGCGAATTTCAGTAATATTTAGTTGGGCGCCATAGCTTCGATTAAATGAAGCTAAACCCCTCACGCGTCTTAACTTCGGCTATCTCGTAGAGCAAATCGACTAAGGGTGTGTTAATTGAGCTGGGTTGTTTATTTGCGAAATCTTCTACTTAATCAACAAAAAAAAGATGAAAAACTCTGAACCTCCTATTAAACATACAAAAATGTACTCGAACTATATAAAGAAAACTAATCAAATTCCTAAGAATCAATAACAAAATTTAATTTAAATAGGAAGGGAACAGGAAAACGAAAATAACTTACGGTAATCTACCTAATAGTTGTTGTTGACGCGGTCGGCAATCTATACAATTGTACCGCTCGATACTATAAACTCCAAAATGTGACCTTTGATAAAATGCCAAGTATTACCACGGTTATATACATATCAGGTGATCCAACAACGGTCAGGTGATCCAACAACTTTTGTGTTTCGAATATCTCTATATAAAACATTTATTTATCTTAAGGAAATATAGAATTCGTACATGTTGGTTTGCGATACACATATACATATCTGTATGAGGACTAAAATTAGTAACAATATTGATACAATGCAACCTACTAATAAATTTTGCAAGCTCGCCAATATGGTTCAGAATTATAGATCCAAACCAATTTCGAAATAAAATCCACGCTCATAAATTTTAAAGCCATGTCCCCTCCCACAGCAAAGTAATGCTTTTAAAACAAAATCATTTTAATTTCGAAACATTTATATTAAAGCCGTATAATAAATTTATAGCAAAATTTATTATCCAGCAGCCAATGCCGCCGCCAAAATCCTTACGAAAAAAAGCGGAAAAAAATTCAGGTCAAATCTAATAAACATTTTCAAGCAACATTATAACATTCTTTTCGTTATTAATTGCTCTGTTTGTAATAAAACAAAAAAAAAACATTTTTTTTGTACTTAACAGCATCGAATTACCAAGAAGAATAACAACAACGCAAACAAAAATTTTTATAAATTAATGATTATAATAAAATTAATTATAACTGTAATTATAATATAAGAAAAGAATTTAGTGAAAATCTAAAAATAAAAAGCATTAAAATGCCCTAATTGACTTTTCATACAGAATAACGCGTGTCCACGCCATTGCGCACGACCTTGAACGAATATTGTTATACGATGGTTTATCGCGAAAATTTTGAACGCCCCTTCATAACTTTGTAGAATGTTATCTTATTCAATTCATCTTTGAATAATGTCATTGTTGTCATCTTCAAGTATATCTATTCAAGTATATCAAACAACAGATACCGCTAACCTATGTGTCTCTTTAAATATAAAATATTGGCATTTTCGTGTTTGATGAGAAACTAAACAAGGGAAACTTTTGGCTGGAATTTTAAAAAGGAAGAACTATTGCCCCATTAACCGACCGTGTGCATCTACTTTCCTTCTTCGCTGACGCTACAAGCCATGATGGAATTTGGCCGTCTTAAAAATTTTCATTCAGATTATTCGATAGACAAACCGAATAGTTGTTCAGATCCATTCTGATCTCGAAATCCAGACACATCCTATATATTTCTGAATCCGTAAGAGAACATACGTACTAATTTTCGTTCAAAAACGATAAGCTTTCTGCTGTCCCTTGTTGTAAGCATTGAAAACTCGCTACCAAAAGTGATTACTGGTCTTGTCACCTCTTCGCGCTTTGTTAATATTCAATTTTGTTTTGTGCGATATATTGCGAGTCTTGAAAATATTAATGTTAGCGTGGAAGGCGCGGCAACCGGCTGTGATCCGTGATATTATAACTGCAGAGACTGAGTTTTGCACATCGATCCCAGGTATCTAAATCTGTTAAAAATTTCACGTGTTAGCCTTCTAGAACAGAACGCCTTCAAGAATAGAGATCTATCAATATAACGATAGAGTGCATTGTGAATGTGTTTATAGTACTTTTAGAATATATATATTTTTTATTGTTACGGAATCTCTGCAAATCAATGCTGATTGTGAACTTTTTGTACCGTTTGCACTATTATAATCACCATAAATTGATTATTTTATTAATTTTACTAGATGGCGTTGTACATATTTTTATAGTTATTTCGGAATGTTTTATATTTATTTATTTATTTTTATTACATACTCACCAGAAATCTATAGAAATTGTTATTTATTGGTGTGGTTTGAGTTCACACTACAGTAATTCTGTAGTAATTTTAATTGGTTATACAGGTGCTATAAATATTTTTACAGTGTACTATTATTTATTTAACGAGTTATCACTAAATCACATATATTTTTGTGCTACATATTTTATACTTAACTTCACAATAACATTTGGCGTTGTTAGATTTCATATAAATACTAGCAGTTCATTGTATTCATTGGGATACTATTTACGGTATTTACTAAATTTCCTAAATCATGTTACGGTTCATCTTAAGCTAATTGGGTCCGTGTATTTTATTTCAAAATTTTCATTATTATGAGCCGGAAGTCACTTAAAAGTAATTGCACCAATAGTTTCTATTCTAGTGTCAATGATTTTTCCTTAAATCCAATTAATGTTCCAAATTTAAAACATCTTAATATTCTTCATATCAATATCCGGGGCATGAATAATACTACTAAATTTGATAGTCTATTATTATTCATGGAGAGTCTGCGAACTGATGTGCACTTATTATGCATAACAGGAACAATGGTTCGAATATATTTTCATTTAATATTAATAATTATACTAGTATTTTTTCATGTAGAACTGATCGATCAGGCGGAGGAATCGCTATGTATATTAGAAACGATATTTCCTATACTATTCTCAGTGTTGATGATGGCAATCTACCTTTTCGGTATATTTGTGTTCAGCTTGGTGGATTTAGCTCTACAAGAGTCTGCGGTATTTGTTTGGAACCCTAAAATATAAAAATATTATAATACCATACAAGGTCACATAAATAATATGATCGCAATTACCTACTTATATAAATTTATTGGCACCGGTTGTCCTTACCTGTAACGTAATGATTTTGTTAATGTAAATAATCAACATACACATATACTCACAAATTATACTTATCTGTTATTATGCTACCAATTATGCTTTCCTAAAAGTATTGTAATTAGTTTATTAGTTAATTTACAATCGTATTGTTAAACTTACACAGGAATAGCTTTGCGTCAAAATTATTATTTACTTATACAAAATTCGACAGTTAAATTTCATTCATAAATATTATGCGATGATTTTTGACAATAATAATTATTTAAATAACGCTGCCATCTGTGGTACGAGTAATAAATGCAAATATTTTCTATTGTACTAAATTATGCTTTATTGCTCAAAATGATAATTTTGCCGTTTAATTTCTAGTATTTTAAATTAATGAATTTGTTGTTGTATCATAATTAGAAATCATTTTTTGTCATTCTTGTTTTGGTTTTTTGTCTGTAAACAACCAAGTGCCAAATATAAAATTATAATTATATATTAAATTATAAATAAAACACAAGGATTAAAACCATCGTTAATTTAAGTGATTGTATTAAATATTTATTTTTGAACCTGCAAACAATTCTGTAAATTATACAAACATTTTTTGGTGCCGAAACCCGGGACGCTGTTATTTGAAGCGAGCCAGCATAAACCTGCATAATCTGCCGAATCATTTACGATAAGTAGCCATATTTTCATATCAATATTTATACCATATACTGTTTCTGACCTTGCCGTTTTCTTATGAAGAAAAATTTCTAAAATAATAATAATTGAAAATCAATCGATTAAATTCAAAGAAGAATAACGTAAATTAAATGAATATAAACTTTAAGTAAAGTGATCGTGAAAAAGTGTTGTGTCTGGTAAATCAAACTATTTAATGTGTATAAATTAAGTGGCTAATAGTAAAATGGAACGACTTATTCGCGCTCGTGATCGTACGGTAAATCAAATAAAAGCTATACAAATTTTTAGTAACGCTATCGAGATGAATACGGTATTGGAAGCTATTGAAACACGTGTAGTAAATTTAGAAAGTCGATATAAAGATTTTGGAAATTATGAAATCGAATTGCTTGTCTATGATGCTTATGAACCGATAGCCGATGTAGTTGATGACCTATATTTGAACGTTTTGTCCAAACTGAAAACGGAAATCAACGCCAGGAGTCAACAAAGGAAAACTGAAGTTACCGATCTGAATGCAACGTTAGGTCAGTTTATGGGACAACAACAAACCTTGTTACAAGGTTTGAGTCAAGGTCAGAACGTTCGTTTACCAAAATTTAACATTGATCCATTTGAAGGCGATTATAAATTATGGCCATCCTTCCACGATTTGTTTGTAACGTCTGTGCACAACAATAAAAACTTAAGTGCTGTTCATAAATTACAAGTGCTAAACGGACTTCTAAAAGGAGATGCTGCAGCTTTAATTCGACACATAAAGATCACGGAACAAAACTACGAAGAAGCTTGGGCCAAATTAATTGATAGATACAACAAACCGAAGTCTATCGTATCCTCATTAATTCAATTGTTTTTGGATCAAAGGATTTGTTCTCAAGGTAATCATAAGGATTTACGAAAATTATGCGATAATTCGGACGAGGTAATTCGAGGATTAAGAGCGCTAGGTGATTCCGCAGAAACACGTGATCCTTGGCTAGTTCACATTTTGGTGAACAAGTTAGATACAGACACACGACAATCCTGGGCAAAGGAATCAATTGACAACGCATTTCCATCAATCGAACAATTTTTGAAATTTTTGGGGAAAAGATGTGATGCTCTGGAATCATGCGTTGTTGGCACAAAACCAACTGGTGCAATACATAAACAGCTAAAGGTTTACAACACTACCCAGAAACACCAGTGGAGTTGTTTAGCATGCAAGAAAGATCATTTCATCTATAAATGTCCACTATTCAAAAGCATGAGCGTTGAGAATCGAGCCAAGATAATAGCTAGTGCCAATGGTTGTACCAATTGCCTGCGATCAGGACATCTAGAACCACAGTGTTATTCTCGTGCGCTCTGTTTAATATGCAAAAGGCGTCATCATTCTCTCCTGCATAAAGATATCCCAACAACCAATTTACATACGGCAAGTGAACCTTTAATTCCTGAAAACAAAGCCGCTTCAACTACAACAGCAGAAAATAAACACTCAACCGATAATTTAATAAAATCAAAAATAACAACGAATGTACACACAGCATCCTTGCATGATTATAGTCAAACACCTCTTAATATACTGTTGCCTACCGCCTTGCTTTACATCCAAGCAAATAACGGTCAACAAATGCTCGCAAGAGCGCTTCTCGATTCAGGATCACAATCAACCTTTATCACAGAATCCTGTGTGCAACGGCTAGGTTTACGCCGCAAACATTCACATGTTTCAATTTATGGGCTAGCAGCGAGTTGCGCGGGGAAAACAAGAGGCAAAACTATAATTCAAATTTCTTCACGTGTAGTTCCACAGTACACTATAAAAATTACGGCACATATTATAGACAAAATATCATCACATTTACCAACGGAGATAATAACAATTCCAAAGACGAATAAGATATGGGAACTCAAACTAGCAGATCCTGAATTTTATAAGCCCAGCCCAGTGGATCTTTTGATTGGAGCAGAGTTCTTCTTGGATATGTTATCAGAACAAAAATTAACCATTCCACATTTACCAGTTCTTCACCTATCCAAATTTGGTTGGCTTGTTGCTGGAAGACTAAATCCGGATGAAGAGAACGAGTCTACTCTACAAAGCTACAACGTCAACGTCGATCAAATTACCAACGAAAACTTAATGGAACAATTGCAGAAATTTTGGAAAATAGAGGAACCATTTGTGAATTCAACCAACTATGAAAATAATCCGGAAGATGTATGTGAAATATTGTACAGAAATACTACAACTAGATCAGCAAGTGGGAGGTTTATCGTTAGACTACCGTTTATAACACCACGACCAAAACTAGGAAACTCCTTAATAAACGCGCAATCTAGGATGTTTGGAATTGAGAGAAGATGCGCTAGGTCTGAGGAATACTGTAAAGAATATCAAACATTTATGAACGAATACATTCGACTGGATCAAATGACACATATTCCCTGGTCTGAAGTACCCCGTGAAGACAATCAAAAATATTTTATGCCACATCATGCCGTTTTTAAGGAGAGTACGACGACAAAGATACGAGTAGTTTTTGATGCGTCCTGTAAATCTACCACAGCAGTATCCTTAAATGACTGTTTACATATTGGTTACAAGCTACAACCAGATTTAACTACTACATTACTTCGTTTTCGGCAAAATATTATTGCGATAAACGCAGATATAGAGAAAATGTATCGGCAAATATTAGTGGATCCGATCGACGCCAACTTTCAACTTATATTGTGGCGAAGAAGTCCTGACGAAAAATTAAGTGCATACAAATGCAATACAGTAACGTATGGAACTGCTTGTGCACCTTTTCTTGCTATACGATCTTTAGTGGAAGTGGCACGAATATTTAAGTCAACGTACCCAGAAGCAGCTAATGTTATCCAAAATCAGTTTTATATGGATGATTTACTTACTGGAAGTGCTACGGTGGAAGGTGCAATCTTGTTAAAAAATCAAATTAACGAAATACTAAGTAGCTGCGGATTTAAACTTCGTAAATGGAAGTCCAATTCGGCGATATTTTTACAATCAGTAACAAGTGATAACATGGAAGATATTCCTAAGCTAATCGAAGATGATCAAACCACCAAAACCCTCGGTATTATGTGGTATCCACAACGAGATATATTTACTTTTAAATTAAACACTTTAAAGGGTGAAGTAATTTGGACAAAAAGAAAAATGCTTTCCGAAAGTTCAAAGTTATATGACCCACTAGGTTGGTTATCTCCCATTATTATCACTTTTAAAATGTTGTTACAAAGGTTATGGGTAACTAAAACAGAATGGGATGAAGAAGTACCAAGCAATATATTATGTACATGGCAAAAAATTTATTACAATTTGCAGCACCTTCTAGACATAAAAATTCCAAGGTGCCTGTTTACATCATCAAACTTAAGTTCTGTTCAACTTCACGCATTTTGCGATGCATCAGAATCAGCCTATGGAGCAGTAATGTACTACAGAACCTGTAATGAACATGGAGAAATCACTAGTCGCTTAATATGCTCAAAAAGTAAGGTAGCACCAATAAAACAAATCAGTTTACCGCGACTAGAACTCTGTGGCGCGTTAGTCTTAGCTGATCTGATAAAACATTGTAAAACCGTATTTTCGGTAGCAGAGTTAAACATCTACGCCTGGACAGATTCCATGGTTGTGTTACATTGGTTATCAGATATTCCAACGAGATGGAAAACTTTCATTGCTAATCGGACGAGCATAATCTTGGACACAATACCTAGAGACAGGTGGAATCATGTACCATCCAATCAAAATCCTGCTGATTACATATCGAGAGGAATTGATCCGAAATTAATCGCTAAATTAGATAATTGGTGGTACGGACCAATGTGGTTACGTCAAGATGAATCGGAATGGCCCAAAACCACCTTACGATCGCCTCCAGTAGAATTAGATCTCGAGGCTAAAAATAATAAAGTGGTTGCTTTGTTGGAGACAGATCAGCCCGATATTATTGACCAACTACTTGAAAAGCATTCCTCGTGGTTCAAAATTAAAAAAATCATGGGGTACGTGCTTCGCTTTTGCAAATTGTCCAATTCAGAAAACAGATTACCGAAAAATAAAATTTTATCATATGAAGAATATATTTTCGCCGAATTATATATTATACGCACGATTCAGGCAACTAGTTTCAGGGTAGAGATGGCTAAACTAAGGAAAAATGAACCATTACCATCCAGTAATGCATTAAGTTCACTGGACCCATTTCTAGATTCCAAAGGAATTATACGAGTAGGTGGAAGATTAAGGAATTCGCATCTAAGCTATGGTGCAAAACATCCTATGATCTTACCAAAAACACATGCAGCTAATCAATTGATAATTCGTGAAATACATATACGAAATTTACATGCTGGAAATTCATTGACGCTTAATTTACTACGACAACAATATTGGATTATTGGTGCGAGAAATACAATCAAGGGCTATATAAAAACTTGCGTAAAGTGCATAAGATATCGAAGTACTCAAGGGAAACCAAAATTAGCAGACCTACCAGCAGAGCGGTGTACGAAAAACAGGCCATTTCTAAATACTGGAGTTGATTACCTTGGACCTATATATATTAAAGCATCTCAACATCGAAATTCGTCGTTGACTAAGGCATATGTGGCAGTCTTTGTATGTCTTGCAATAAAATCAGTGCATTTAGAGGTGGTCAGTAGTCTTAGTACGGAATCGTTTCTTGCTGCACTAAAAAGATTTGTGTCACGGCGAGGATTGCCAAATCAAATATGATGTGACAATGGCTCATACTTTATTGGAGCCCACAACGAGTTGAAGAGACTAAAAACGGAAATATTATATCAACAATCCAATGAACTAATCTCAAATTTTATCTTACAGAAAGGCATTGAATTCAAATTCAACCCGGCTTGTGCACCGCATTTTGGAGGCTTATGGGAAGCGGCCGTCAAATCAATTAAATATCATTTCAGAAGAGCTACGAAAGAATCTAATCTGAACTTCGAAGAAACAACAACGCTAGTCACTCAGATTGAAGGTTTATTGAACTCCCGACCATTATGCCGAATTAACGATGACATAGAGTCCCTTGAAATGCTTACACCTGGGCATTTCCTAATCGGCGAGTCTCTCCAAGCTGTTCCCGAACCATTACTAGAAACTACACCAGTACGCAAATTATCCCGATGGCAAAATATTCAGCTACGAATTCAATCCTTTTGGAAATCGTGGTCAAACGATTATTTAAATACGCTTCAACAACGCACTAAATGGAAAACAGGAATCGTTCTTATTAATATCGACGATGTTGTACTAGTTAAAGATGACAATTTGCCACCGAATCAATGGCTACTCGGGCGAGTAGTGCAATTACATCCCGGTAAAGATGGGATTGTTAGAGTAGTAACACTAAAAACACCAAACAACACCATTAAACGACCTGTAGTTAAATTGGTACTACTACCCGCTAAAACCAATTCCTAATTAATTTTGTAAAGGTGACTGCAATTCATATCATATATAGGTACCTCAAATATTATGTACATTATCTTAAGAAAATATTTAACATTTTCTTAACGCGCGGGAAGATGTTTGGAACCCTAAAATATAAAAATATTATAATATCATACAAGGTCACATAAATAATATGATCGCAATTACCTACTTATATAAATTTAATTATACTTATCTGTTATTATGCTACCAATTATGCTTTCCTAAAAGTATTGTAATTAGTTTATTAGTTAATTTACAATCGTATTGTTAAACTTACACAGGAATAGCTTTGCGTCAAAATTATTATTTACTTATACAAAATTCGACAGTTAAATTTCATTCATAAATATTATGCGATGATTTTTGACAATAATAATTATTTAAATAACGCTGCCATCTGTGGTACGAGTAATAAATGCAAATATTTTCTATTGTACTAAATTATGCTTTATTGCTCAAAATGATAATTTTGCCGTTTAATTTCTAGTATTTTAAATTAATGAATTTGTTGTTGTATCATAATTAGAAATCATTTTTTGTCATTCTTGTTTTGGTTTTTTGTCTGTAAACAACCAAGTGCCAAATATAAAATTATAATTATATATTAAATTATAAATAAAACACAAGGATTAAAACCATCGTTAATTTAAGTGATTGTATTAAATATTTATTTTTGAACCTGCAAACAATTCTGTAAATTATACAAACAGTATTTATAGACCACCATCTTCAGATACCAAACTATTTCTTGAGTTTTGTGATGATATGCTTAACAATTATAAAGGTTTATCCTATTTTGTTATCGTTGGCGCTATTAATATACCTATTAACAAAAAATCAGTTCTAATCTCAAATTATGAAACTTGTTTGTTGGGTCATGGAATGATTGCTACTAACAATTATACAACTAGATCTGCAAGTGACAATATACTAGATCATACAATAAGTAGCTTCCTTAATATTGAACGTGTTTTGATCTCAACTATCTGTGCAGATATCAGTGATCATAGTTTTATTTTTTCTACGTTTCTCTTTATACCAAAATATACGTCTAAAATACTAGGAAAAAAGATCATTGATTATAAGAAAGTTAATCAGCTCTTTGAAGACTTTCTTCTTTCCTCAAGATTCGATACTCAAAATCCTGATTCTACAATAAAATCAATTACTGAAAAGTATAGTGAATTACTTGATAATTTTACTACAATTAAGCATACACTGATGAACTTAAAAACTCCAGTAATTATCCAATGTATCCATGGATGTCTTACGATCTTTGGAATTTAATTAAAGACAAAAATCGTATCTTCAAAAGACTTAAGCGAAATTCGAATAGTGCTCAGTTAAGACACAGATTGGAATTGCTAAATAAAAAGATTAAGTCCGAGAAATATATTATGCAAAAAAGCGCTATTTTGAAAAATTGTACAATAATTTGAGTCAAAATGAAGTTTGGAAGCAAATCAACAATTTTATGAAAAATAATGTTTGCTCGAATTCGTATACTATAATGTATAATGATGTTGAATATAGCGACACGAATATTATTGTTAATATATTCAATAAATTTTTTGTTGAGGCTGGAAGAGTTACACCAAATAGGCTAGCATCTGACGGCAATGTGAATAAACTTCGAACAATTAGAACTATGTCTAATTCATGTTTCTTATCACTGACTACAGCATCTGAAGTCTATAATATTATAAGCAGTTTAGAGAATAGTAAGGGTTGTGGTTATGACAGAATTGGCAATGTTATCTTAAAACGCAATTCATCATTTTTCTCTGAATTACTGTCTACTTTGTTTAATGTTGTACTAGAAACCGGGATTTACCCGAATTGTTTAAAAATAGCAAGAGTCATACCCATTTTTAAATCTGGTGATAGTAAATTAATAAATAATTTTAGGCCCATATCTATCTTATCAGTTTTTGACAAAATATTGGAAAAATTGATTGCTAGCCGTATGATTGAATTTTTAAATAGTTTTAATTTCTTTTATCAATATCAATATGGATTTAGACAGGGTTCGGGTACTGATCTCGCATTAATTGAAATAACTGATTTAATTTACAGAGCTTTTGATAATCAAAAGTATGTGTGTGGATTAATTTTGGATTTAAGAAAAGCTTTCGATTCCATAGATCATGAGTTGCTGCTTAAGAAGTTATATATGTATGGTTTCCGCGGTGTGTCTTATGATATATTGGCAAGTTATCTTACTAACCGCAAACAATTTGTTGAATTGAACAGAATAAAAAGCGCCTTATTAAATATTGACCGTGGTGTTCCGCAGGGTAGCGTCCTGGGGCCTCTGTTGTTTTTAGTTTTCATTAATGACATAGCACAATTACCTATTTCTGGACAAATCAAGATGTTTGCGGATGATACTGCAATTTTTTACGAATTCAATGATTGCACACAAAAGCAGGTTTGCTTAAATAATGATTTAAACATGTTGATTGAATTTTTTGATATGAACAAAATTTCTCTTAATCTCAGCAAGACAAAAATTATAATTTTTCACTCATCATATTTGCCACACTGTGAGTTTCCAATTATGCAATATTCAGGTGTTACTATTGAATGTGTTGATAAACTTAAATACCTGGGTGTTATACTTGACAAGCATTTATCTTGGGAAGATCATATAAATTCAGTTTGAAAGTTTGTCCATACTTGTTCTTGATCAGAAAATTGGCTAGTTTTGTTCCAACTCATGTTTTAAAAATGATTTATTTCTCTTTTGTTCATTCACGTTTTTATTACGCTATTGCAGCTTTTGGATCTGCAGCGAAAACTAGATTAAGGAATTTACAGATTCTGCAAAACAAGTGTTGTAAATCTATTTATCAACTCCCTGTATTATATCCAACATCAGCTTTATATCGCGATGTAGCTAAGGGAATTCTTCCAATTGATGCATTATTCGAATTGCATTTATGTGTTTATATGTACAAATGTTTGATTGGGCCCTCATGTTTATCTAACATGGAATATAAATATGTAACTCATAGATACGAAACTAGGTCTACTAATTTGCTGACATGCTTAAATATCAGAACAGAATTTGGAAGAAAATCTATATCATTTATTGGACCTTATATTTATAATAAACTGACCGACCCAATTAAAAACACTTATAATATTTTTAAATTTAAGAAATTGCTAAAAGCACATTTGTTGTCTAACGTCGTGAATTATTGGTGAAGTATATTTTTATATATTTTTTATTTTTTATATTTTATATTTTTTATATTTTTCTGTTTTTTATATTTATTGTTTTCAAATACATAATTATATTTTTATATTGACAAATTGTAATAATTTTTGTTAAAGGGAAACCGTATGGCTTTAAAAGGACTGAAAATTCATTAGCCGATCTGTTTCCTTTATTTCTTTTCTTTTTCTCTTTTCAATGTGACTAAATTTTATTTTCAACGACATATATTGTATTGTAAAATGAGAAAAGAGCAAAGAATAACTAAATAAATAAAATTAAAATTAAAAAAAAAAAAAAAAAAAAGAAACTTGATTCTACGACCACATAAATCGTCCTCATAAATTAATATTTGATGACCCTAATGCTGCACCGGCACTTGTAGAACAATCCAATTAAAATGGTACTGAAATTTTTTACAAACTAATTACAATCTTGTTACTCGTACCAATGCCTTCTAAACTACTGGCCGCTTACACCAAATGATGACGACACGCTAAGTCGACGTTGTTGTTGCTTTCTCTAGTTGCTTTGTTAGTGTAAATATGTTAAAAGTATCATTGCGCAGTCTCGGTTTAGACTTAAATTGACGTCATGTGCGAAAAATGAGAGTTGTAAAAGGCCAGTAGTTTAGAAGGCATTGCTCGTACACAGTTAGAAAATGTTTTACAGGTCCCGTTATTCTACGTGTGGGCTGGCGTTAGACTGGCTACACCGCAATTTCGTGTTTTTGTTAATATTAATTTTATCATACTGGAGGTGATACTGGCATTTTTTACAAATTAATTACAACATATCGGAATAGTTCCACCCCCCAAAAACTACCCCAAAGTGGTGCAATTTTACAAAAACCTTATTTTTCGTTACAATATGCTTATCGCATTTCTGTTAATATTTCTTGTGTCGTACTGGAAGGTGGTACTGTAATTTTTTACAAATTAACTCCGCATATTGGCATAACTCAACTCCTAATAAACTTCCCCTAAGGGGTGCAATTTTTAAAAACCTTATTTTTTGTCACACCACGCCCTTTGCGTTTCTGTAAATTTTTGTTGTATAGTGCTGGGGTGGTACAGGGATTTTTTTACGAATTAATTACAATAAAGTGGCATAAATAAACCCCTAGAAAACGACCCCAAATGGGAACAACCGTTTAAAATTATTGTCTCGTGATTACAATATATTGGAATAGTTCAATTGCCAAAAAGTGCCCCTAAAAAGAGCAGCTCTTTAAAATAATATTTCTCTGTATTGCCATATCCCTCAAATAGGTACTTCTGAATTTATTATAACAGTCCACAGCTATATAAATCGATCAGAATGCATCGAATTTCCTTTGTATGCAAGAAATAAGAACCCCTGAGTTTCTTGCGCGGGAAGGAAATTCGTTCCAATATGATCGATTTTAGTGGGTGTGCTGTTGTAATAAAATCTTGGGTACGTATTTCTTGCATAGGAATGTAATTTGATGCAAAATGATCGATTTTTGTATGTGTGGGCTGTTGTAATAAGTTCAGAAGTACCTATTTGAGGGGTATGACAATACAGAGAAACATTGTTTTAAATAGCTGCGCTTTTTAGCGGCATGTTTTGGCAATTGAACTATTCCAATATATTGTAATTTGTTTAGTAAAAACTTCTTATATCAACATCAGTACGATTGATTTTAAACGGTTGCTCCCATTTGGGGTAGTTTTCTAGGGGTTTAAATATGCCTTTTTATTGTAATTAATTTGTAAAAAAATCCAGTACCATTTTGATTGGATTGTGCTATAATTGCTGGTACAGCATTAGGGTCATGCCCAAATGTTACAAGACACTCCACAATGTGTTCTACTGGATGCTGTCATACGCTTGTAGGGAGGTCCTTTTCGTAGCACTTTTCTAACAGAATCTTCAAGAAAAAAATTTGAATAGTTTCTTCGGCACTTCGGCTCCGAAGCAAGTTTGGGTCCAAAACTCGGTCAAGAAGGTGTTAGCATTTAGGATGCAAAAGCAATTTTGTTCATGGATTACCTCCAAATTGGTAAAACAATAAACTGAGATTATTATTGTAACCTTTTGCACCAGCTGAATGTAAAAATTCGTGAGAAAGATCTGTATGGCTGATGACACACGAGAGTTTTTTGTATTTTGGCATTTTTTTTCTACCAATGTTTTGTTCTGCTCTCTCTTAAATAAAATTTTAACTAAAATGAGTCAAAAATGTCCTTGAAATATTTTTTATTTCATTTATGTTTGAGTTGTGTGGTTGAACAGAAAATTTGTTTAAGTCGCAATTAAAACTTGTATCATAGATAAACGGGGAACGGCATGGGTCTATATCGTTTTTGTCTCAAAATGTGTGAAACGAAATGAGTGTAACCGGATATAGTAGTAGCATTTGTGTTTGTGTTTATTTCGTGCGAATGATTGTTTTACTGCATATACAAGCCACGTGTCAATCTTTTTTTGTTTATTTATCTTAACCCTTTGAGTGCCAACATGATTTCGGCTAATGTATTGAGGAGCACGATTGTACTTTTTGGCACTCAAAGGGTTAACTCTTGTAAACGCCATATTTTTGTGTTGTTTATGTATTTTAGATTTTTTATAATATACATTTTATTTTTAAAATTTATGAAATTTAATTTATAAAATTTTATTTATACATGTAAAATTAATTTATGATAAAAGAAAATATTAAATATAAAATAAATTAGCATGTTAAATAATGATACTCCACAGCTCGAGAGCAGACGTAATGTGCTGAGAAAAGGATATAAGCACCATAAAAAATAAACCGATTCGCCCGGATCGCGTTATTTTGGTACTGTTCATCATACAAATGACACAAATACGAACAAAAGAAAATAGAAATACAAAGACATAATTATGTATTATACACTGTGTACGTATTCGATTTTTTTCGCTTCACTCATTTTAAATGAGTAACTCACGAGACAAAATCGGTATACTGGTTTACAGAATAAAAAAATAATTTTTCCTCCAGACAACGCACAACTCAAAAAGCCGCCGAGAAAATCAATACCCTATTCGCCAGATTTAGCTCCCCCTGACTTTTTGCTCTCACATCTAAAAAATGCATACGTGGGAAACGATTTCATCGAATGAAGAGGAAATAGCAGCCATGGAAGCGTATATTTTGACAGTGTTTCGGATTCTCACTTCAAGGATGGAATCCATAAATTAGAAGATCACGGGAATAAGTGTATTGAAGTTCAGGGCGATTATATTGAATAATAAAATATATTTCAACCCATAAAATCGTGTTTTTCTTATCGAACGACAAAACTTTCTGAGCAACCTAGTATTAGTTATTAATTTTAAACTTCAATAAAATACCCCTGCTTCTAGAAAATGGGGCTGCAATGCCCAGGTCGAAAGTGATTCAATGAGATCACTAACATTTTTTTAGGTCTACAGTTGATGTCCTTTTTATTTCACAAGAATAAAGAGTTTTCCTCATTATTTTTATGACCAGTATTCTAGTGATGATGAAAATGATTCCAGAGATGATAAATAATTGTACGAGTACCTCAACGGTTTTAAATCATTCCCCTCTCGAAAAAAATGTATTTCTAGCGGCTCTTTAATTTTACAGTCGGTTTCAAATTAATGATGAACATCTATCGCCCTACGTTAAAACTGGATCGTATAAATCGGTGGGGAGATGTTTTTAATTGATTTTGGTTCTGACCATATCAGTTCATGACCATGTTGAAATTTTAAAAATGCCCATCTTAGGCGTATATAATTTAACTAGAATTTTAGTCGTTTTAAGTGATGTTTTAGAGTAATACGTAAATTACGCGGGTTTAGTCGCAATTTTTGTAGGTTTTTGTATGACCCGGATATATTTGAAGTAAGGTTATACTAAGGAGTGCAAATTTACCGATTTTTCAATTTACCGGTAAACGGTAAATTTTGTATAAGGTCGGTAATTTATCGAAAATTTACTGGTAAATTGAATTTAAATAATAATTTGAAACAATACTATGACCAGACCAGGTATTAAACCAGAAAAAAATTAGTAAACGAGTGCTTGAAACAAATTAATGTACTTTATAAAATAAAATAATAAATAAATTCATTATATCACAAAATATATGTTTATATACAGGGTGTTTGGCGCGTGGACCGACAAAATTTTTTGGCAGATTAGAGGGATCATTTGGAAGCTTTCATTTCATGGAATTGATGTTCTAAGTGGCACGTTAACTGGGATATGATAATTTTTTTTTAAATTACGCAAAATCGCGCCTTTAAATTTTCGTAACTTTTTTGTTTGTAGTCGTAAAGGCACGACATACATTTTATTCTATTCTGCAATCTGATTTTATTCTAAATACATCATTATTTAATACAATTGCTTTAAGAAAAATGAGTTATGGACTTCAAATCCTAAAAAATTTATAGAAGTACGAAAAATGTCACCATCTAAATTCATTTAAAAAAACTAATGGTTATTTTGAAATTAGTTTTGTTTTAAAATTTTTTCTAGTTTATGCTCTTTCCAATGGTATACTCACATGTCATAGAAATCACTAATTTCATGGTCAAAATACGAGATAGATCTTGAGGTATGTACGGATAGAGGAGACATCCACATATGTCATATCCGAAATACAAGTCGCTATACCTCAATTTTCCACATTTTCCTCATTACACCAAAAGCGTGAGTGAAAATGCAAAAATCTTAACCGGTAGTCCAATTTTCATAAAATCAATGGATTTGCGCTAAGTTCATTTTTGCGGATTTTTGCTGTGCAGCCAGTTCGACCTTTTGGACAATTTCTGCTTCAACAACCCATAAGTCCGCTCAAAGTCGTACCCAGGCAGTTTCTGTTTCACACCGTTGTAAAGATGAGATTTCAATCTAATGTACAGATAGAGGAGACATCCACCTATGTCATATCCGAAATACAAGTCGCTAGGCCTACCTGGTGGGTCAACGATTTTTTGAAAATGGCCAATGATTTCCCATAGTAATCTCATAGTAATCTGCTTAAGCAATGTTTTAAAAAAACTTCTAGTGTATGCCCTTTCCAATGGTTTACTCACATGTCATAGAAATCACTAATTTCGTGGTCAAAATACGAGATATTATTTTGTCAGGGCTATTTGTGCCAGGGTTAAGAAAATACCTTTTGAGTTATTAAAGAATTTGTAATCACCTTCATTTCAAATCCCTAAGCAGGTATCCTGATATAGAAATCCAGGGGTGTGAGGTCTCGGGAAAGCGCGGGCCAATAAATAGGGAAACCCATTTCAATCTTTGGGAATGAATCATCTAAGTATTCTCCTACCGTTCATTGGTTATGTGCCGGACAGCCGTCATTTTCAAAAACAAATAGCACATCTTCCAAAACTAGTAAAACCAAATCAGGTAGCTCCTTCTGAACAAATTCGAGATAACTATTTCCGGATGGGCGTTCTGACACATAATATCAGCCGATAAGGTTTCGACCAATAACACCAGCCCAAACATTAACGCTGAACTTACTTTGTAAAGAATCCTGCTTTTTCATATGTGGATTTTGGCCTTTTCTGCCCCAATAAAGCAGATTGTGTAAATTCACAATTCCTTCACTATTGAAATTAGACTCCTTTGTTCACAAAATTCTTTTCAAAATGCTATCATCCTCAATATCTATGTCTACAAAACTCCAGCCGCCAGTAATATATTTTAAAAAATAAGTAAACTCTGTGTTAATTGCCTTGTGCTGTTCAGTCAATATGTCAATCTGCTACTGAAAGTGCCCGTGTGTTTCACTTTGTTCTTGTTAATTGTTCCAGGTCTCGAAAAAGGTAATAATGCTACCCTTTTCGAGACCTGGAATAACTAACAATTTAATAAGAACAAAGTGAAACACACGAGCACTTTCGGTAGCAGATGCTGACATATTGATACCCTACTGGATGCTGATGATGATCTAGACACGACTTCGTTAAATTCCAACATCTGTGTGGGACTCTTGGAATTTATTTTTAAATTTATCGTAAAATGGCTTACAATTTTGCAAAATTTAAAATTGCTTAAAGTTTCGATAAGGTGCATTTCGGAAAGAGAAAAATATGTAAATATTTGGCAAGTTGATAGTATTTGCTTCGATTTCGCCTAATTGCGTGGATCTCAATTTATTTAATTTATACAGTGCAATACTACATAAGTATTTTACATTCTAAGAATCTTTTCTTTATTTTAAATTTTTTTTTGTTTTTATTTTTAGCTTACGAAGTCAACAATTACAAAATAAATTGTATGGATTTCGTCACAACTGTTTTGACAGAAATCTTGTAAAATAACTTCAAATGAGAACCTAGCAAAATGGGTTAATTCCTTCACACTGATTCTGAAGCTTACCGACTTTACAAAAATTACAACAACAAACCTGTGGGATTTTGTTTATTTTTACGCTTACACATTACCGTGTTTTATAGAGAATGAAGGTGCTGCTAAAAAAAAAAAAAATTATCTTTGCGGTAAATGCCGTTGTTGTCCTTTCGCCCATGGAAAAATTAATTTAAATTAAAAAAATTAACGAAGCTTCGTTAAATATGAATTGTCACTTAATAAAAATTATTGGAGCGAAATTTTGCGTTCAAACTTAAAAAAAATTTTAATTTGTATCGTGCTATCTAAAAAACAAATAGCTGTCATTCAATATTCAACAATATTTACATGCATACTCGTTACGACTAGTATGGCTGGAATGTCATTAGAAATTAGTGTCGTATAAATTTTTAATTTTATAATTTTTTTATGGTTGGCCTAATTTCAAAAATTAAATTTTTCTATTTCAAATATTATTATATGAAAGTTTAATGTGTTTTCCAATTTTAAATGCTTAATGGACACAGTGTATATTTTGTTATGCTGGCCCAAATTTCACTCCGATGAAGAATCCGTCATCACTTATTTTGGGTTCTAGTGTAAAACTCATAACGAACATAAATAACTAAAATAATAGCATTAAACTGATTCTAGGCAAAAATTGGGTACCAGAACCAATTTAAATAGTTGCTTCATTAATTAAATATTAATTCCCAATAATTTAAAATAACGACATAAATTTGGGATATATTATGATAATGAGCACACCAATTGTAATAATTACAATTTTAATTTAATTATAATAAGCCCACATTTTTTTTGTTGCTGTTTTTGTATACTGTGTGTGTGTATATTAAATCCAATATAAGACATTAATTATAAATTTAGAAAAAAAAAATTATTTTATTTTTATTATTTCTTAATAATTTTTATTTCTGTTTGTTTTTATTACTTCGGCTCGCACACAAAAAATACTTTGGTAATAAAAATAAAAAGTCATAAAAACAAAAATATTGTAAATCAAAAAATAATAAAATAATTTCCCTTAAATAAATTTTCAAAATTTTAATTAGTTTTTTTTTGTTTGTTTCTTTTGTTTTTTCCCCATAAGTATTTTATTATTGAAATAAATAAAATCAAGTTTTAATTCAATTTAAATTGTGTACAAAGTATAATAGCTCGCTTTCTAGAGAACACAGAAAGGAGGATGTAACACAGGAAGCTGAACAGAAAATTAACATTCTGTCAATAGATTTAGGCGTATAATACATACATTGTATTGTACTTTATTTGCATAGACAACATACACATTATACATATACATAATACATAACATTATGTGTAGGAAAAAAAAAGGATTTCAAAGAGATTTTCGATTAAAAACTTTTTTTGTCGAAAAAAAACAGAATAAATAGGAAATTACCTAGTACAAAGTACAATGTTATACACTTGTAGACAATTGTAGTGTTTTTTATATCACTGCAATATGTTAATAGAAAACACCTCGTTTTATTCTGTGAATTTTATTTGACATTCAATTAAAGTTTATAAATGAGTTTTATTTGCTTTCTGTGTTTCGTTTATACGGCAGTGACTATTAAACTATGTTCCGCGGAACTTCATAGTAGTCGAGGTAATAGATAATTTACATAAGGTGATTTTTTTTTTCCTTTTATGTTTCATCTTTGCAAAATGTTGCAATTTACCAAGCACCTGATTGATTTCACTGAAAACGGCAATTTACTAAAATATAAACTGTAATAGATAAGCGGAAAATGCAAAACGATTAAGAAATGCTTTCATTTCATTCGCTCAGATCGAAAATAAGGAAATGAATGGGGGGAAATTAGATTATACGCCGAACGGTATCCAAATCACCGGCACTTTGAAAGGGTGTATTTACTGGTTTATCAATTGTGCTCCGAACTACCGGAAACATATAGGAAATCATACGAGACCCGTGAGACTGAAAAAAAATTGTTGTAGATGTGCTAGCTGCAGAATCATAGGACACATAAACTCGAAGTTCTGTCAAAATTACCGGGATTTGGTCAATAAAACATAAATAGCGTCTTACTTTGGGAATTTTAAAATAACACCATACGCCATATTTCATTTCAACCAGAATAGTTTTACTCCAAGTTTTTGTTGGAATAGGAATACAAATATTCTACGCAAAGTTACACTATTGACCACTAGAGCAACTTTTTCGAAAATTATAATTTTATGGGTTGGCGTCTTGATAAGAAAAGTCAATTTTATAATTGTTAACAATAAAATAAATTAGAATTTTTATTTTTATAACAGAAAGAACCAAATGACGTAAATCAACGGTGCAAAAAATGAACTCCGATGCTAAATTAATCTGAAAAATAATCCATATTTATGTCGAAAACGTATTTTATATTTTAAAAAATGTTTGTTATGACATTAAAGTAAATCGCATGCTTCGTTTGGTTTTATTAAATTTTTGTACCAACGGATAACCAGACTATGTGCCTGAGAGCGATTTTTTCGACTAAATTGCCGACTTACCCCCCGATTCTGACGATAAGACTTTTTTTTTAAGACTAAAGTCTTCATTGAAATTCTGAAGGCAGTAGTCTTAAATAATATATTATAAACTCTCCAAACACTTTTGTAGAGCTGCCAAACCAAATTTACACCATATTGTTTCAAATTTATGAACGAAACGTGACAGTTCAATTCGAAATACATATAATTATTGTTTCTTTTTAATGTCAAAACTATGACTCCTAAGACCACCTATTTTGCTGATATTAACGAAGACAATTTTTTAAGACTACTGACAGATAAGACTAAGTGCAGAATAAAAATTGAAAGTTTTTACTAAGACTGAAAATACGTCTGTGACTGTACGTTAGAATCGGGGGGTAAACTAAATTAATGTGTAGTTATGCTATTACCCACCAGTTTCTATCATTAAGACTGTGTGCCGACTAAACTAAATTAATGACTGATTCATATCATTCTTTCAAAGGTGGCACCAGTATCTTTTAAATATGCTGTGCCTCCGATTGTACACTAAATTGTAAACTAAACTAAATTATGACTTTTCATACGTCATATTGTTTTCAACAACACCGATTTGTTATTATTTAAAATGAAAAGAAATTTAAGAATTAGAATATTTTCTTTTAGACATTTTTGCTCGCATGCACACGATAAAAAAATAATGGAAACAAAAAATGAAAATGACAACTAAATAGTCAAGCAACCTCAGCAGGAGTCTAAATGATAAAAACCTGGTGGCTAATAGCACAAGTGTTCATTAATTTAGTTTAGTCGGCAATTTGGTCGAAAAAATCGCTCTCAGGCACACAGTCTCAATATAAAAAAAATTGCTTGGTTGTTACTTTGGGCACAAATTTCATTCCTATTCGAATAGGAATAATATTTCCCAAAGATCACAAATATTTTTATTATTCATTCAAATTTATTGTATCGCCTTTCCGAAATAATACACTTAGGCCAACGAATAATCCAATCATCAATACATTTTTCAACGCATTTTCTGGAGTCGGCTTCAGTTCTCCGAATTCTGTTTTCTATTGTCTGAAAACGGGTGCCTCGAAGTGGTAATTTGAGTTTTATTTATTTATTTGTTTAGAAGTTTTGGAAAGATAAAAAAGTTAACCATATCAGGTGAATACGACGGTGGTTGTTTGGTGATATTTATTGAGTTTTTGGCCAGAAATTCGTTCACAATGATAGGAGATTGTGCGTTGTCGTGGTGCCAAATTCATGAGTTTTCTTTCCACAAACCTGGGGGCCTATTATGAAATTGGTCGAAAAATACGACACCGTCGGAAAATATGTTGTCGTAAATTCCGACCCGCGGCGGATATTCGTATTATGAAACATGTATTTTTACAGTCAAACTCGAAATTTTCACTATATAATTGTCACATTTCAATTTGATTAAAATAATTTAATAGAGAAATACATTTACATTTAAAACTTATTAAATTTTTAAATAATTAAATAACATATAAAAAATATGAACTACGATCTATTTTCCGTGCGTATACTATAATATCCGTCACCTTACTAGCTGTCGGATTTGACAATTGAATTTTGTCGTAAAATCCGCTAACTCGGATTTTTATTTCATAATAGTTTAAAATCCGCGCGGATCGGATTTTTTTAGTTTCATAATATGAATATTCGACGCGAGACGAATTTTACGACGTCGGAAAAACTTCATAATAGGGGCCCTGGTCTTTTTCGACGAGTTTGCTCTTTCAAATGCCGCATAACGCCCAGATAATATTCTTTATTTATCGTCTGATCTTCTGGCTAGAATACTGAGTGCGTCAACGTTACCTTGACTTTTGATCGAATTTAACATGGTTTTTCCGGTTTCGGCACAGTTGGAAGGCAATATTTCCGAATATTGTTGTCTGGTTTGCATGTCAATCTCGTAAACCCATATATCATCACCACTTATAATACGTTTTATGAATGTGGGGTCGCAATTGACTCGTTCTAACATGTCTTCAGCGAACATTATGCGATTGAGTATCTAAAAAAAATTCACGTCTTTCGAAACTAGTCGGGCGGCAACGCGTTTCACGCCCAAACAATTGTGTATACAATGGTGAGAATTAATTCATGAGACACAGAACGTCCAGCGGCTACCCGTCATTATTTTCATCACGTTGTTGATGCTAACTTTAATTGAAAACGTTGATGACCGACCAGAGCGAGGTAAATTTTCCACCACATCTCGACTGCTTTTGAATGCATTGTACTATCACTTAAATGCAAGTGTACTTGATAAGGTACATTCATCGCAAGCCTCGGCATAAGCAATTCTATTTGCAATTCAAAATTTGGGACCAATTCTTTGTTCGATATTCAAATTCACATCAAGATAGAGGACAGTTGTTCCAACTTAGCGCCAAAAAACCATTTACAATCTCTTTAAGCGGGATTTTTAAATGATCATTTACCGTTGCTTTTTTGACAGAATGTAAAGGGTGTTTTTTAAACCTCATAACTTGAAATTGTAAAAAATAAAAGAAAAAATTAAATTTTTATAAAAAATATACTCTGGCAGATCTCAGTGTACTCTGGCAAATCATCATGAATATAGACTCACGCTTGAACAACGCTACGAAATTATTAAAATTTACTTTGAAAATCAGTTGTAGATTCGCGGACCTTATAGACTTCGTGATTTTTATGGCGCATCCATGATTAATATTTTATGTTCAAAATATCGATGACATTGATCCGGACGAGATGTGGTTTCAACAGGATGGTGCTACGTGTCATACGGCGACCGCAACCATCGACTTAAAATTTGGTGATAAGTTGATTTCGAGAAATGCACCTGTCAATTGGCCTCCAAGGTTGTGCGATTTGACACCTCTCGATTAGTTCCTTTGGGGCTACGTGAAGTCACTGGTTTATGCTAATAAACCAGCAACAATTGACGCCAATGCTGGCCGCATTGTTATTGTTATTCGTGACATAAGGCCAGCAGTACTCGAAAAAAGGGCCAAAATTCGACGTCCAGAATGTGTTTAATCAAGAACAGCGCGATGTCCTATTGATCTTTCGAATACAAAAAAATTTTTGATTACAATTTAATTTTTTGTGTTATTTTTTTACAATTTGAAGTTCTATCGGAGTTTAAAAAAACACCCCTTATTACGAAATATCTCAAACAACTGTCTTTCCCGTTTTGAGAGAAAATAAATGACATGAGCAGGCGTAATATAAATAATTGGAGCGACTTCTTTTCCAGCACGATCACCAGATCTTACTTATATGGATTTTTATTTATGGGGAAAAGTGAAACACTTAGCACATTTTATCGGCCTGCCACAGCAGAAAATATGAAATAAATACGAGCAGTTAAAAAATTATTCAGAAAAAATACTACAGAAACTCAATTTATGAGCAGTTCACATTAAATAAGTGTGAGAAATTATCCTAGTTTTTCATGTCAGGATAAATAAAAAAAAATAATGAGTGGATGTATGCTAAATTATTTATTTAGACTGCCATATTTGAAATTTAAAGAAAATACTTAATAAAAAAAATTAATAACTCTCTAGAGCCTATACAAGTGCCAAATAATCATGATGACCACTAACAGGTCCACGATAAAAATTTGAATATCAGTCTTATATTAGGACTTTCGTTATATGCTAATTTGCATATGACCCACCATCATTTAAAAAATAAATAATTCTACCTATCAAGTGCCTAAAGATTTGATTTTTAATTTTGACTCATCATGATGTCCGCTAACCATGTAAAAAATGTTGGATGTTAGACATATGTTATGATTTTCGTTATACTATATACTCATTTGCACTAAAAAAATTAATATTTGTTTCGAAACTGCAGAAACAAATTTGACTTCTGATTTTGACTCTTCGACTAACTCTTTTAAAAATTTGGACCTGAAACGTATATTCGGATTTGAAGCTACAGACCCTTTTTTTAGTATTTCATAAAACTGCTGTGGCAAGTCTCTTGGTAATTTATATTCCAGAAGAAGATTCTTGAACATACTTTGTTATTTTCAAGTAAATCTTCAATTATGTTTGTAAACCGATGTACTTGTTCTATTGTTGATTGGTTTTCTCTGAATCCAAATTGATGTGGAGGAATAAAATTTATTTCTTCTGTTATTGGTTTGAGTGTCATCAGGAGTATGAAAATCGGCATATACGCTTTTCTGTTAATTAGTGGTTTGTTTGGTTTAGGTATCATGATTACTTCTTTCACTTTCCATTGCTTTGGAACGTGTTTAAATCTGAATACTGCGGTAATTATTTGGAAAAGTTTACGTAGTCCTTTTTCTTGAAGAGCTTTTACAATTTTTCCTGTATTTAAGTCATATACTGGAGATTTCTTTGCATTTATGTTAAGATTCATTTTCTCTTTTAATTCAAGAATTGTAGCTAGAAATATTTTGTTAACCACTTTATTTACTTTATCTTTTTCTCTACTGGTTGTCTAGGTAAAGGCCGGATCGTGTTCTCGAGGTGGGTTGAAAACAACGAAGCTGTTTGCCCATGTTCCATCTTCATTTCTTTTCATAATTGGTGGAATTTGTAGTTTAGATCATTTTGAAGTTTTCGTCGCTTTTCAAAATAGGATATTCGGTGTGTTTTCCCCAGTAAGATTATTTAGGTGGATTCGCGGATTCGTTCTTGATTTCTTTAATTAGCAAATTTGGTTTATTGGAAAAAAATTCAGGGTTTTGTTTTTGTTCTGGCGCACCACTTCTTTGCAGGCTTTTCATGCTTTTTATTTTACTGCAATCAATTCCCTAACTTCCAGAGAATAAATAGCAAACAGCTCTCTTCCATTTTTAGAGGTTACTCTTGATTCCAGAAGGTATTTTTTGCAATAAAATCACCTACATATAGCGAAAATGCACATACATACGGCTAATATCAAAATTTTTATAAGACTCAGTGGATATCATGGATATCATTGAAATTGTATATGGGGGCCCATATACCAACGAGCCGAGCTTATAGCTTCAAATTCTAATATACGGCTCATATCCAAATTTTCAAAACCGTTAGTGAACATCATGACGAGTCAAAATCCCTAGTTTAATCTTTTGGCACTCTATATGTAGGTTCCGGAGAATTATTAATTTTTTTCTTGAGTATTTTCTATAAATTTTATTTTGTAGTGGGGCATATGCAAATGAGCATATAGCGAAAATCCTAATACATGCGGCTGATATTCAAATTATTATCAGAATTAGTGAACATCGGAAGAGTTAAAATGAAAAGTCAAATCTTTAGGCGTTCTTCTCTGCTCTCTAAAGTCTATTTTATTAAAACTTTAATTATGAGATAAAAAACGTTTTAAAATGTTTGTTTGCCTGTCTCTCCATCGATACCACTTTTCTTGTCCGGCTTGCACGTCAAAATTACTGCACCAATTTTAGTGCTGCTTCGTTTTATTTTCAAGTAAAACCAAATTAGCGAATTCAAACATAGTTTACCTTGATCTCTATACAGTCACGGACAAAATTATTGGGAATAAATTTTTTGAATTCTGCCCAAACATTTTCAATTACATTTTAAATCTGGGGGTAGATTCCGACAAAATGACAATTTTTCGTGACATTTGCTTATTGGTACAAATTGAAGTCACTGAAAATTTACGATTCGGATCAAATGACACTTATAGCACTTTGCAGCAACTACAGTTTTAAGTTATAGCAAAATTATTTGCGTTTCAATAAAGAATAAATATATTTTGTTTTAATTGTAAATACTCACACATATTTTGTAAAATAACTTTTGTCACGATAATAAAAAACAATGACAATATTATTAAAATTGTCAGCTTATTTTTTGTGACATTTCGGAAAAGTCATGGCATACGAATCAAAAGTATTTGTTCCAAAACTGTTGCAGTATTTTTAGTACAATGTCACAAAAAATTGTCATTAGTCATTTGTCATTTGATCAGATTCTATGTCCTGAACTTTGTGGAGGCCAGTTTAAAACAATGAACCTTTCTAAAATTCTTTGCTAAATTTTGCGATGTGAATTGGTGCGATATCTTGTTGCAGCAAGCTGTCTCACCCAAAGAGAGTGTGATCAAAATACAGTACTAATAGGACTGAGTATTTTCGTATCGCCATTTCATTTCTTGTTTAAAATTTATAAAAATTACTTCTATATTTTTTCATATCGTCTTTAAGATATGAAAAAAAATGTAGAAGCAAAATTTTAATTTTAATGCTCTATAATTTGAATACATTTTGCTTCAAATATAACAATTCCAATACGTTTGCACATGACTGTAAAATTTCAAGAAACTGCCAACTTCTTCAAATATAAATTAATTTTTATTTAAAAGTAGTTACAGAAAAACCCATTTACATATTTTCTCACAAGAACGGAGTTAACCGTCATATCCCCAAAGCGGCGAGTGGTGGGAAAAAGATAAGGAAGTGGAAAAGTACGAGGAAGGACTGTCACGAATGAAATGAAACTGTGATAGAAGGGAGATGTTAGAGAGGCAGAGGTAAGAGTCGAAGATATAAAGAGAGCAGGTGAAGAATATTTTTTCATGAAAGAAAGAAAAAGCGGAAAAAAGTAGTTTTCACAAATATTTTGAAAAGAATATCATCATCAATTTTGCAACAATATTGCTTACATAAATCACGAATTTTGACAAAAAACTGTTTTTTAACTAAATTCGGTTCTTATAAGCTCAGGCGGATAAACTGATAAGGGTGAAACTTCATACTTAGCGTTTTCATATATTGAATAATTTTAGTGAAATCTGTGAACTTGAAGTGACAGCTCACAAGAAAAGTTTTCTCATATTTGTAGTTTTTCCCTAAGTATTTTCTAAAAAGCAAAAATATTCTAAATACGTTTTGTTACGAAATTGGTCCAAAACTTAAGCGGACATATTTTTCAGAACAATTAACTGATCGGTATTAAAGTTTATACGTCAGTTTTTTTCCATAATTTGGGTGGTCCTAGTGAAATTTGATTAAAAGATTAAAAAGATTCAGGCATGGAACCTTTTTTGTGCGATCTTTTTTTATGCGATTTTTTTTATGTGGTATGAAAAACATTTATTCAGTCCAATCTACTTAATTTCTTTCATAATTTCAATCATATTAGAACATACATAATTGAATGAGATTACTCTAATTAGTTAATTGACGTTGACCATTTTGTTTTTTTCGATTTTTCATATTTCATCACATTGCGTAAGTATTGCGTCAGGCTGCGTAATGTTTTTAGTTATTTCCTACGTCAAACTTTTTTTATGTGGTCCCTCCGTATTCACAGCATAAAAATTTTTTTTTAAATATGTTGCGAAAACTATTTTTAGAACCTATACTCGTGAAGTTTCAGAAGATTTTTTTTATGCGTTATTACCGCACAAAACCAGATTTTGTAATTTAATACAATAAAATTGCGAATAATAATTTCAAATTAATGTTTCTATTAACATTCTTTTCTATTATTTTCTGGTCATTTTCATTTTATTTACGTATACAGGTAACCCTCCAAGAACACGGTACTTGAAGAACACGAGTTTCGAAGAACACGGATACCTGCCCTCGAATTTCATCGTTTCAAACTACACGATTTTCGAGTAATTGCTGAAAAAAAAATATATATTATATTCCTTTTCTCGCCCGCATACACAATTATGTATGTAAAATTCGTGTACGAAAGAGAATCATGTGAAAAATTGATTTTTGTATAGACATATTGTGAAACAAATACACAATTGTGTATTCCGTGTAAGGCCGGATTCATACTTCGTTCATTTATTCAAACTATTTTTTCGACCAACTATCCCTTGTGAAAAAATGCAGAACGTCATTTTTATGATTGGTCCAAAAAATTGTTTGAATGAATGAACGAAGAAGTATGAATCCGCCTTAAATTTATATTTCGTTTGAAAAAAACACTATAACTAGCACCACAATTGTGTATGTTGTTATTGAGATGCCGTAAAGTTCAGCTAATTTGTATGTGACCAAATTATACTTTTTCAAAAAAGATTCCAATTTAACTAAAAAAAATATTTTTAAAGAAGAAGGGACAACCACATATTTATATTCTAAAAAGTCAGCGCCATAACAGTAACAGACACAATTTGTTGAAGTTGAACTTCAAATCAATTGAAATTTTTTTCAAATGGTTGTTTTCAAACACATTTGTGTATGGTAAACTTAATTGCAGCGAAAAATTTTTGTTTTTGAATTCGAAAGGGTTATATGTCTCTCCTCTTTTATATTGTTTTTTACAACATAACAAAATAAAAAAAATTAAAAAATGTTTTTTTTTTATTTTCACACCCTTTTTTTGTAATTTCGAACAGCACGGTTTCAAAAAACACGGAAGCAATTAATTGTATTCTTTGAGAGTTTCCTGTATTTAAAATTTCGCCAATGGTGATAACTCTAGCCAATACTCAATCCATTTTATAACTTGTGTAAACTTTTAGACTGCTAAGTCGACTTATGACTAATTCAAACAAGTAATCTGCGGGTCCAATTCAAATCGAGAATTATTTGAATACATCCCTACAAAGTGTATAAAGTAGTATAAAGTGTCCTTTTGCGATTTTTTTGTCTGCCATTTTACAGCTACAAATTATAAGTTTATTTTTCTACTGTTGTCGTATTATCACAGCTCAATTTTATTACGAACATAAAATGTATGAATTGTCATTTTTGTGAAAACTCAAAATGTGTAAGTCAAGAAAATCTACAAACAATTGTTTGTTTTTTCCTCGAACAATTGGAATTTGACCAATACTTGCACTTAATGCACTGTACCCATACACCGTAAGCGTGTTGGCAAATTATACAAAACCATGCTGTATCTTCATTTAAGTTTTTGTAGCTTTCTGCTTCTTTGGGGCTGGGTCAATTACATTCTCGTTTATATTGACTTTATCGGTTGTAATCGTCAAAATTGAGGCAGTTTGTTTTTTTCCTCTTTTCATTGCCCTATCGTCAGCTTTAGGATAAGGTCGATTCAGTTCAGGATTAAATTCCGGTGCGGCGCTGTCTATTTGCAATGATGATAGTATTAGTTAATTCATCGTTATTACCAACAACATTTCTTCGACGGTTATATTCGGATCAATTTCAATTATAATTTTATTTAAATCAAATTTGCTACACTGAAAAAAATCTTCATTCTTATTGAGTAAAATCGGAATCAATTTGATAATTTCGTAATTGATATAGCGCCAATAGAGAACCTCTATCAAAATAATAAAACATGTTTTTAGTGTAGATTTCAATTATTAAATAAACAATATATTATTCAAATTATTCATTTATCAATTATGTAATATAATAATCAACCTGATAATTCTATTCTCTTAATAATAACATATTTGTTAAAGTTTACCAAATAAAATTTTTCAAAATAATAATTATTTATATTTATGAAGAAAAATATTATAATTTTGAATACGGAATTTTCAAAATGAAAATAATATGCGACTAAACTATCTTCCATTGAATAATATTATGTATCAAATATTTTTTAATGTGATAATTTATTATTAAGCGATTATTATCATTTGGAAATTTTAAATTAATTCTAAATCTTCATTATAACAATAACATTTTCAAAATTAAATATAGTAGTATCGAATTAAATTATATAACTGAATATTTTTTATTACATATTACAATAACAATTTTTATTTATTTATTCGATATTATTATCTAATTTCTAATTACAATAACTACATTTATAAATTTTTCTTTAGGCAAATTTAGTTTCCACATGTACGTCACTACCACCAGGCATGTGAATTTGGTGAAAATTGCCAAATAGGGAATACGGTTTATTTTTCACCGCCCAAGTTCAATAATTTTTTCAAATTTGTTTATAAGTTCGATGATGTTTATTTGGGAATGTTTTCGATTTGATTTACCCACCAATCGTAATTGTTAAAAAAACTTGAAAAAATTATTTTAGTAGGCGACTTAAATGTAAAGTAAGATAGAGAATTGTAAAACTTATGATATTCCCTATGAGAAATGTTTCGCCAATTTCAAGAATAATTTAATATCCAAATTATAATATTAATAATAAACCTTTTCTAATATTTCGACTAGTATATTCTAAAAATTATAAGTTTATTGAATTGAAGGAAATAATTTAAAAAAAATAGTTTAAATTTAAAAAAAGTAAACTAGAAAAAAAGATTAAAAATTAAATTACAATGGCTGTATTGAATATTAAATTGAATATTATAAAATGGAATAATTAAAAAAAATTAAATACTATAATTTTATACTAGTTACATTTGTCATAAAATATCCTTAAACTTTTAATCGTTGAGTTTTTTGACCAACGCGCTAATAGACGTATGATGTTTATCAAATGTCGTTGTAATTTTGTACAAATATTGCTGTAAAAAGTTCCAGTATAGTATAGATTGGTTCGGATAATGCAAATTAAACAAGTTGTATATTTTAAAGCAGCAGTCTATCGAATTTAACGCAGTAGGCAGTTTGTATCTTATTGCATCAAAATATACTATGAATTCCTTGGGCTCTTCAATGGTTCCGATCACTACAACAAAAGGTTGTACAGGTAAGTTTTGAGCAAGTTTTTTTTATTATTTCCTCTGCCTCAGTTGCCGTTTCTCCAAATATAAAAACAGAGTTTTGCGAATCTTTAATGGAATATTTCACATATTGTTTGCTCGAAGTCGATACTTCTTGCGAGACGGGTGGTATTAAACAATGAAGCAAGTACAATGTGATTGTGTGTTTACTATCTGAAATATATATTTAAACCCAATTAGTTAAAATGTTATATGGATCTCACTAATTTAATACACAAACTTACTTTCAGATATACAAATATTTTTTAAAAAGTTTTCCATTATTTTTTTGTTGTGCGAGTCCTTAATCTTATCTTTGAAAATAGGTAAAACTTTCATGTAAAAATTATCGAACTTGTCTAATAAATTGCCAGCGTTTTGGTACTGGTTCTGGAAATCAATTTCGATCTGGAATTTAAAAATAAATCGTAATTTAGTTATTTCTGAAAAATCATCAATATATTGAGTTTCAGAAACCGTAAAATACAATTTCTCAAATGCAAACGAGAAAAAGTAACAATTTCTCGTTCAACTGAAACTCGTAAACTGTGCATATTTTGTAGGTAAATTTATAACAGGGATCAACTTGAGGAAATAATACGCATTTGCCAATGACATATCTGACGTACGACCAAACCCCTAGGTACTTTATGCTATGTTTTCTAACATTATATAGTTATATAGATATATAATTTTTTCTACGTTTAAATTTGCAAATACTTGAATCAAGTTAAAATGTATTGAACAGGGGTTAATCTATATATTTCCCGCAAACACTAGAATTTGTATCATAAAAATGTGATTCAATAAATTTCTAATACAACAAACTATAAAAAATTTAATATAATAAACTTTTTAGTCGATTTCAATTGACCTAGCAAAATTTGGATATATTATTTTTTACTAGGTGTAGTTTAGTTTTTACACGAAATTAATTATTTTGTTGTAAATCGAAATTGACATTACTTTCTTCAGTCAATTAATAAGAATTGATCACTGAAAGAACACGTATTAGATGCTCTAGCTGTTTTAAGGAGGTTCATGGCGAGAAGCCTTAATCTGAATGACAAATAAAAAATATGCTTTTATAAAATAGAATCTTTAAATGTTAATTTAAAACGATAATGCAGCTTCAAATAATGACGTATCCTAAACAGAAATGTCTAAATAACTAGGCGAACCAAAAACTATTTATGCTTTATATTTGAATATCATACTCACCAATTTATAACCCAACGGTTTTCTATAATGGGGCCATTTTTTAATTATTTCTGTGCAATTAGTCTCAAGGCTCGCAATGTCTCTAGCTCTGTAGTTTTTTGTTGCACCCCAATGGTATTCGAGCTCCGCAAAACTGCAGTTATCATTGGAAATCTCGCATAGACTTTCATCATTATTCTCCTCTGGTACTAGAATTCAGTTAAAAAATGCCTTTTAAGAAATTTAAATACAAAATCAATTTCAAATCGCAAGCGAAAATTTATTTTTTATTTAAAAGATAGTACTAATCATATACACATTTAGAATTACTGGTTATAAAATAAATAGTCACACTGAGTGTTCGTACTATTCCGGCCAAATTTTTTTTTTCTTCAAGTCAAGTCCACCATACACAAATGGGTCTGTACATAATGACAATTGTTAATGTCTTCCGGACTTTAACGGATCTTAGTTAATTCGGAATTCTTTTTGAAAAAAGCATTATAATATGATAACATATAAATTATACAACATATTAATTATTTGTTTTTGATAACATATTAATTATTTTATTATTATTATAGTTATAGTGTCATTTTTCAGACGAAAACAATTTAAGTAGTATGCTCAAATGTGTATGATGGTCCAAAACACATACAAAACTAAATGTTTGGTATGATTATCTTTCGCACATACACAACTGTGATCGCAGGCCAGAAAATAGTTATACATATTTACAAATGTTATTTGATGTATTCGTATATCACGCATATACTCTTTAACAATATAACCAATTAAATTTAATGAATAATAAAAAGCTTACCAATATTCAAGATTTGCTCGTTTCTCAATCTCGCTTCTTTGGACAGTCTGGATTCATACGAACGTTTTCCCAAAATTCCACATGATTTCAAAGATCTTTGTGCATTATAGTATTTAGCCGATACTTTTGAAATCGTTGGTTGGCCATGTTGTTTTATGTAATACATATCCTGAATAAAAAACAGAAGTTATATTAAAATCGTGCAATTGAATTGTTAATAAATCTATAATTGAATACTTACAAGATCTTCTGTTGGAAATTGACGAATAATTTGATGTGAGATATCTCGGGATAGGTCGGTGCTCATTTTAATCTCATTTTGAATTAAAAAATTATTGATAATTTCCAAAATTGATGTTCTGCAAGCGTCGTTTAATTTGCTCGTGGTTTTAAAGTATTTTATAATTAGTCTGCCTTTGGGCGAATCTTCTAATATGCTTTTAAGGCAAACATCTTTTTTGATGGAGTTGTTCGCATTAACTTCTTTCGACACTGGAATATTTCCTTCTTCAGGCTTCTCTCGCGTTCCTTGCCATTCGATCAATTTTAATTCCAGTTTTATGGCGATACCAAGCATAAGTTTACCGCTGGCACATAAACTTAAAAGATGGTTTCGTGACATTGTTTTCAGAGCCTCAATATCTATACGTTCAGCTAGTTTGAAAATTTTAAAATATTTTTGTATGTTATTTTGTATAAAAACTTTCCTCTTACCTAAAAATAATTTGTATAAAAAACGGAATCCCCAATCTTCGAGTAATTGCAATAGATTTATTGCATCTTTTTCTGGTATTTCGGGGACTTGTTCACAAGTTGTCGTCGTGAGATTACGATTATATGTGAAATTAGTGTATTCTGATGAAATATCTTGATGATAATTCAACGGTGATTCAATTAGAATTCTGCTTATTTCTAAATCGTCATTTGGCAAAATGGCTCCCTCCATATCTATTTCTTTGCTGGTAGTGCTAATTTAGCGGTTAAATGAAAAAATTGTTATTTTAAAATTCTTGTTTTGTTCTAAAAAACAATCTTCCGTTCGCTAATTTATTTGGTATTATTGGAGGTGATTTAAACGAGGACAGCCTAACTACAATGTTTTCTGAAATCTTCATATTCCGATCTATTTCATAACTTAACATATGTTTGTCAAACCCTTTAATTAAAAGTTCATTTAGAAGTAATATAATTTCAGAGCTTTCTTTTACTAAATAAATTTCAGATATTTCAAAAATACTAGTTATTGGTTCTTGCCGAAATAAATAATATCCTACGCCATATATCGTTCCTTTAAACTGGATTGATTTATAAGATACTATATCACGCTCTTTAAGGTTAAAAACTGTTTCCATTTTTGGACAAAAATTAGTTTTAATTAAATGTTTTTCTTCGGTAAAAACAACAATTGCTTCCTCTTGTAGCAATTTATATGCAAACTTAAATTGATATTTTTTTGCTAATGTTAGTACAATATTTTTTCTGGATGTAATTGATCGTGCATAACTTTTGAATTCTTTGTGTTTTGCTTCATACCTAAAGGACCAATAATATTTTGGCGGGCCAGACTGCTCGATAATAGAGGGATAATGAGTCAGTAAGTGAAATTTTGGTTTTAAGGTGTCATTAAATAGTAATATGTATTTAGAATTGTGTTCTTTTATTAAACTACGAAGCAAAGATAATGACTCCGTTGTAAAAAAACTAGATAAAAGTAGGTCAACTAATTTAACCAGACACAGAAGAAAATTCCACACTTTATTTGTTTTTGGTATTAAATCTCCAATAATTAAAGGAAGAAAGTGTAAGAAACTTTTCATTTCGCTTGCGGTCATTTTTAGGCGATTAGCTTTTAAATGATCTAATTTAATTGGCTTGGATTTGTTGCCAATATCGATTATACCGTAGTTAAAGTTTTGTTTTCGTTCGTTTAATAGATCGAGTGTAAAAGTAAAAGATGTTTCATTCATAAAATTCAAAAAAATATGACATAAATCATAGTGACATATGCCTTCAAAAACATCATGCATCATATCTACAGCAAAGTTTTCTACAACATGAAATGATTTTATTTCATTAAAAATTGAAGATTTTGAAATCCCAGTTTCTTGAACACAATTTTTATCAACATCATCAGTGTAGTTTTCAATATTTCTGAGCAAATTTGGTTTCTCGATACATAAGTTTTGAGTAATACTTTTATGAGCTTTGCAAAATCTACAAAAATAATTACTAGAAAATGATTTTGAAAAATCCAAGGCGCAATTAATGCCCAAATTGTCACCCAAAAACAAGCCTAATATGAATCTTACTTTAGATTGGCCAGATGATGTCTCAATAATTAGTCCATCTTCTTCAAGAGAATTTATTTCTGAAATCAAGTGCTTCAAACAAGCACTATTACCAAATAATTTCAGATTTTCGGTTTTTATAAATCCAGCACAGTAAATATTTTGAAGTTTAGAGTTACAGTTAAGAAATGGAAAGCTGTAATATATTCCGGTAATTGCTTGAGATTGGCTACCCAAAGGATTGTTTATCTCAAAATCATCAGAGTACAAGAAAAATGGAATGCACATTTCATGAAGATATTTCATTTTTTTCTTTTGCCATAAGTGGCCGTCGAAAAAACTTGTTACTTTATTATTGTTAACTTTTAATAATTGTTTGGAATATTCGACATAATTGTTTTCAATAATTTTCTTGAATTGAAATTTTAAAGGTAGTAACACACCTGTTGTATTAATTTCTTCATAAAATGTTTCTCCTTTGCGGTAAACTATTCCTATTTCACTATTAATGGAAAATATCGTAGGGTTATCTATTAACCCATTTGAAGATAACGTCTTTAGAAGTAAAAATTCAGTGGCACAATTTAAAAATGGGTTTAATAATAATTTCTCAAGACAATTTATCCGTTCTTTGGTATTAACATCATCAATATTTTGTTTAACTTGAACATTAATAAAGTTAGCAATCGGTTTGGTGATGTGATTGATTACTAAATTTTGTATAAAATTAATATCCGAAACTGCAAATCTGTTAATATTATGAAGGGAAATACAAAAATTTATGGAGGATTGCGAGATATGCTCTAATAATTCCCCTGTGCTCAGTTTTGGTTTGTAGGGTACATTATTTTTCGGTTGTACTATTCTGTTAGCTACAGTTTCTTCATTTTCTAGGACTCTTGATGTTTCAACAATTGTCTCAGTTGTAATTAACTTTCTTTGTTTTCTATGACACTCAGAAGAAGAACTTGAAGAGAAGTCGTGCTTTCGTTTCACATGTTTTTTGAACGCCTTAAAATTAGTAAATGATTGCGAACATGGTATTTCGCACTCGTAAACACTATCACTACCCATACTATGCCAAAATTTAAAATGCAACTTCATGGCTTCAACATTTTCAAAAATTGCGCTACATTTAAAACATTTCATTTTAACGATAGAATATTCTTTGATTATTTATGTAACTGTGGCCTGAAAATTAATTTTTATATTTAATATTATATCAAGTGTAAGGCCCATTAGTGTGAATGCGATATAAACTAAATTTGATTATTTACTGAACAAACAATATTTATTGGATCGCCAAATTATTTAAATTAATGAAAATAACTAAAAACACAAATTTAATATCCAATATTTGAAATACAACTCGCACTATCCGTATTTTCAACCTGAGAATTTTATTGTTTATTTCCGTAAATAAGATAAATAAAGATTATTTATTATACATACATTTTATTATACTCCGCATTTGTGTCAATGCCTTGCATGCCTAATATTAAATTATCAAATAATACTAACCTTCAGCTTTTGCAATTTCAATAATTTCCGATGATATATTATTTAATAAATTCTTACTGATTCGGGGATGAATTTCTAAAAATAAAAAAAATATTTTTAAGCTTTGTTTTAAGCTGAAAAAGTGAATTTAAAAAAATTTACGAACAAATTCTTTGAAATTATAACCTAAAAAAATTGCGTTCCAAATCGTTTAAATAAACGTGTTTATTTATTGTATTATGAATAAAAAATTTTCAATTTGAAAGTAAACAGACGCCATGTTTATGCGACGCAAAATAATTAAAAAAATGCAAAAAATACAATTATAAATCTAGTTTATAATGATTTAAATGTTTAATTATGTTAATTGTGTAGTTAATTGCCCTACAACACATAACACGCAATTTATTTTTAGTTCTGGAACGCCAAATTTTTAAGAGATATCTGCCATTATTCCAATAAAACACACTACAAAATTTGCTTTCTAAATTTAAACACATTTAATTTAAGAAAATTATTTTAACAACTCACTTTTCAATTTTATCATAAAAATTTATGCAAATTTAAAATATTATCACCAAACACCGTCGATTAGAAATATTAACTTATAAAAACTTATCACTTTCACTAACTTTGTATCTACCAAGTTGTTCTCCAACGAAAAATACGGTACAAACTGAAATCCTTTAACACAAAAATACAATGTAATGTAATTACGAGAAAGTCCCGTTAAAAATCAACTAGTTTACTCTTTTCTTCTCATAAAACACAACGAACTAGGTTGTATTAGTAAGTAAAGGAAAACAATATACGACCGAAACGAATTATAGTAGACTCGCGATAACATGAACACGGTGTAACGTGAAAAATTTTTTAATTTGTATAATGAATTAAACTTGAATTAAACAAAAGCATAATCTTTCATTTATATTATATTTAGTTAATATAGCTGGTTATGTGTGTAAAACCAAATTACTGAAAACTTGTGAACATCAAGTCAAAAATCAAGTTCTGCAAACTTAAACAATCTCGTTAACATGAATTTGCTTGTTCGCATTATTGCGAGTCTACTGTACTTTGTTCCATGTAAAGTTCGCATCATACGATACATATAAATTTTCTTTGAAATAATGAATATTTCTGATGTGACACGTTTTAATGTACATATCAGTATAAACTCGTACATCTTCAATTAATCTTCAACACCTTTTTATGTACGTCAAATCAAAGAAAACATTCCAATAGTTTATTGATTTTAGCCTAATAGACTACCTCGCACCGTCTATTACGCCTTTAACTGTACATTCAAAATAAATATTATCAAAACCAATAAAATAATATTATTGTATTGGTACTGATATTATATTTAACACTACATAACGAGAATAACCCTTGAATTACAAAAGGCATATTTCGTTAGTGGCAAGCGAATTAATAAAGTAGAAAATTGCAACAAGGGTTTCAAATGTGAAAAGGAACATTTTTTTTGTGCATTAAATGTAATCCCAGAAATTTTTAATAATTTGAATGTATGATATGTGTTTGATTAATTATCCTATTATGCATGCCCAATGTTAAACACAATAACCAAACACATTATTGGTTTATTAATTTCAATTATTATTTAAATCAATTTATTATTATTACGAAATAAAACAAAAAAAGAGTTCACGTTCTACGTAAACTACGTCTGGCACCTTATTCGTATTTAGGTTTTTTATGTATTTGTTTAGGGAAATGTGAATTGTTTTGTATTTTGCCGCGATCGTTTCATTAACACATTGACGGACGATTTCTAAATGTGTGTTCTACTATTTATTTATTTATTTATTGACAGGAACACACATTTTTTTGCTTTTGTAATTGCAATGATATTTCGTCGCGGAAATTAATGTTGTCGAGAATTGAAAAATATGTCGTTATTCCTTTAAAAAACCATTAAGTTGTATGGCAGTCATTTGTGCGAACAATATTAACGCGATTTAATTATTGAAAGTGACCCGTTTTTAGGTTTATACAAGTTTTTTTATTGACAGACATAACACTATAGCATTTGTGAGTGAATAACAGTTAGGTTTTAATAAAACAGTACAAACATATAACTTTTTAAAAATTTATTCGGACAGACTTATTTTAATTTAAATGAAAGTACTGCTTATGCTAGGAGCTACCAATAAGAAACCGATATTCCTATTACTAAATAAGTTATGGAATTACTTTGCTCCTCCTGATCAAAAAAGATAGCATGGATATACAATTTTTTTTGATAGTTTTTTATTTATTATAATATCAATAATATTAGTTCCTTGGGATTTGAATAAAATTTATTAATTTTTATTATAATGATCAAAATATTTTCATAGCTGCAGTAGAGTTTCCGTTTAAACATATAATTTTAATAATACCATTATCAAATTTCAAAATTGTTATTCATTTATAAATTTTTCTGTTATTTTTCCATGTAACTAAGTTTTATGATTTCGATAATAATATTTTAATAAATTTTATTCCTTAGAATGATAAATTTCATTTTGAAAATATCTCTTGATTTTCTAAACTTTATAAAAACAATGTTTATCAATTTAATAATATTGGCCTAACTATGAAAATAAAACTGTGTATGTAAAAATTATTCATCATTATGATATTGAAAGTAATATTGAGATTTAAGTGAGCAAATATTATTAAAATGAATGACATATTTTTTTCAGTGTAAGATCACATACAAGATAACTCACCACGGCTTCATTGATGTCGGTAAATAATTGAATGTTTGAATGTTGTTATATTCCATAGGATCTGGAGCTATCTCTATCAATGCCACAGATGGTGATAACTCTTGACCATTAATGTTAATCAATATAGAGTTTACGTTAAATTCGGACTGCTTTGTAACAGTCACACCCAAAAATTCATCATCCGAAAATACTTCACGATTCATTGGTTCTATTCCCGTAGCTTTAAACCCGTTTATTATATTATTTGGTGTGAGCGCCTTGGGAAGGGCATCAGCCACCAATTGCGGAATATTATAAATTGTCGTTGATTTCCCCGGGTGGTTTCGCATCCATACATCTTGGACATTAGACAAATATTTTTTACAAGGACCATATACGCTTCGGTCAAATGGTTGCATTTAATGTGGACAATGGAGTGGAAATGAAAGCATCAGAACTCTGTTTTCTTTAGCCAAGTTTATGGTATTAATGGCCAAAAGAAGGTCGAACATGATGAATAAAATGTTGCATAAATTAGAAGGATTCTTCAGTTGTCATCTAACCAGATCACGGATACAATGATGTTGATAACGCTTTCGCAGAAATATAAAAAAGAGGTGAGATAGAAGAACCGGTGGCAATTACAGCAACATAAACTATCACCAGTCGTCCTCTTTCAGTTGATGATATCCCTCCAACCCGTTTGGTTCCTTTTTCGACTATAAATACACAGTTTCTGTACAGTTGTGACACCGGTTTCATCCACGTTCCAGATATCGCTAGCAGCAAAATTAAATTTTTCCTTTACTGTAATCAGTAGATTAAGGGGGATATTTTTTAGAGAAATTGCACATTGATAAGCGAATTTTCTTAGCTCTAAAGGCGTCAGGCCTAAATATATCTTAGAGGCGTGCTTTACATATATTTTCCAATTTTCTTTCCTTCTTCCTCATTTCCGCCGAATTTTGTGCGTATATCCATACCTTGTGGCTTCCATTATCCCTTCCGCCGCATTTGTCCATTAAGCTCTTTTAACATAGCACCATAATGTTTGTTGGCAAATAGCCATTTATTTTACCGCGGACCGAGCACTTAGTTTTTCTTTCATAACCCGATTAACGGCAGCTTTCATGGTGGTTTCTGACACAAAACATAAATCATAACAGTTGTCATTTTTTACTTACCATATTTACCATAGGTGAAAACAAACTTTTCCCTTCTCCGAAATTTTGTAGGCCACTGACAATTTAGAGAGAGATCAAATTACTCGTGCATCGCAGTCTTAGAACATCTTCTCTAATCATTTTTCTAATAAATAGGCTTATTAAATATTTGAACCTTCACTCTGTGTACTGGGGTAGAAAACTACCCCAGTCCTACAAAAATAGAAATAAAAACTAGTTACTAAAAATTATTGAAAATCCATTTAGCTGTGCTTATTTCAATTAGATATACACCAGATGAAAGAACATCGAGTTATAATCGATCTGATACCGTTCGCCGTCTATCGAATTTTTATGTTACTAAGTGTGCAACTACACTTCCGGGTTTTTTTTTTGAAAACTTTGGACGTCGTTTGAGCGTCTTGGGATGGTTTCATTCAACCAATTTTGCACTTCTTTGAAATTGACCAAGTGTAACGCTACCAAGCCATGCACCATCGATCGGAACAAGTGATAATCCGAAGGGGCCAGATTTGGTGAATAAGGCGGGTGCGGTAGCAGAGTTCATCTCAGCGTTTTGATCGTGCCTGGACGATGGGAGCGTGCTGTCGTGCTGCAATAACACTCGTTTGTGTTTTTCGAGCAAAGCATGGTTCAAATTGATTCGTTGTTATTGGTAGCGTTGCGCATTGACAGTTTTGCCTTGTTTCTGCAGCTCATAGTACACGATTCCTTTTTGATCACACCAAACGCAGAGCATTGTCTTCTTTCCGAAGCGATTTGGCCGTGCCGTCGATGTTGATGCTTTGCCAACTGAAAGCTACGACCTTTTGCGTTTGGGATTCTTAAAAACATCCGCTTCTAATCTCCCGCAACAATTCGATGCAGTAGGATCTTTCTTTCATGCCGTGAAAGCAAATCAAAGCAATCAAAATTTCTGCCTTCGACTTTCTATCTGTCTCTCAGCCAACTTATGTGGCACCCATTTTCTCTCCTTTTGAAGTAAACGTTTGGAAATACCTTGGCGAGTCGTGCTAATTGCCTCCGCAAGTGGATGTTGAGTTTGCGTATCATATTCATCCATTAACGCGTGTCTTCAAATGTTTTTGGTCTTCCGAAGCGCTTCTTGTTTTCAATGTCGAAATCGCCACTTCTGAAGCGTTTAAACCAACCTTCAGAAAAGCAAAGCTTCACGCAAATGCTGTTTTTTTGTCACAAAACTCGACATCTTCTTTCTTAGAAAAAAATTTTTTGCGTTGTGATATGTGCTGGTATAACAACTGGCTAATCTTACCAGCTGTCCACACTATGAACAAAACAAAACTTCTTACATAAACGACATCTAGATGTGTCGCTAGTACCATCTATGTGTGAAACCTGGAAATTTATTTGAACACCTAAGACTTGTAAGCTTGTATATATATATATATATATATATATATATATATATATATATATATATATATATATATATATATATATATATATTATATATATATATAAACAATTTATCCTCAAGGTAATATGTTTATGTGACATCATAAATGGAGGGCATAGGATACACAGTCGAATGAAATTTTTCATACGATTTTTCCGAAATATTTCGAAAATTTTTCTAGGAATCCCAGAACGTTTGCCTCCTTTACTCGCATTTTGATACTTCAAGCTCTGGAACGATATTCATGATAAAAATATCAATTCCGAATGATAAACTCATTGCATTGCGTTTCGATATTTCGGAAATTCTATACAGACGTGGGTAACCCATTAAAAGGGGTTCCTTAATGGAATCTTTGAACTTGTTTAATTTATTCCCGATCCCGTGAGCGTATATATTTTCTAGAATTAATTGGCCGTATTTCAGAAATTTCTTAAAATTCTTAACAATTTATGAAATTTTAGATTCCCGATAGGGTATGTGACAACCCCCACACATCATTGATAGTCATAAGAATCGATGGTAATCATCATATTGGAGGATAGCAAAACACTTCCAGTCTAAAAAATCCTTAAATCCCTCAAACTTCTTTTTCATTGTTGAGTAATATTTATTTATTTGTTATGTGTCCACTATTTCCCGCATAAAATTGGTATTTTATACAAGTTTTTTGATTTTCAACCCCTCCTAGGAGTTGTTTCATCCCGGGATTTCCAAAATTTTTGAAAAAATAATAAAAATCTTGACTTTCCGAGATACGTATTTCATAGTAAAAAACTTTCGTATTTTTTCATGTTTTGTAGGGAAAATTATGGAGAGTCGCTCTTACACCCCCAAATTCAAGTGCGGTTGAAACCATTCAAAGCGGATGATTCATGAAATTTTTGAACGTGCAAACCTTTATCCCAATTTCGCGATCTTATATATTTTTTCTAGAACTATTCCACTAAATTCCGAAATTTTCTTGAAATTTTTAACAATTTTTACAAATTTCACCCCGGTTAGGGGATGTTTCTCCCCTAAACATCAATGATATCGGTAAGAATCTATGTTAATGATCATAATTGAGGAGGACAAAGAACTTTCAGTCGAAAAAATCAGATGTCCTGAACGAATTTCCAGAATCGTCTCTAGGGGTGATTAACCCCCTGAGAAAGGGTGGTTTCGAAAAACCCTCGAACACGTCAACCTTATTTTTTTTTATGGAGTAATATAAATTTTTTCCAGAATTTTTCGCATCAATTTGGATTTTTTAGACAGTTTTTTTGATTTTTCAACCCCTTCCTAGGGGTAGTTTCACCCCCTAGGTAGTACCAAAATTCTTAAAAACATAATATATAATGTAAGCTTCTGAAATACCTATTTTGGAATAAAAAACTTGGAGATTTTTTCATGTTTTTTGAGGAAAATTATCGAAAGTCACTTTTTTGCCCCCAACTTCAAGGGCGGTTTTCACCCCCTTAGAAGGGGATTGAGCACTTAAAAAAATACGTGTCACTTATTTTCCACTCCTCTACAACATATTAAAGTTTCATCGAAATCGGAGCCGGACACCTGGAGACCCTTCCTTGTAAGTTAAACAATCAAAATAACTAATTTTCAAAATATTTAAACTTCAAATGGTTGTGTGATATATTTTTTGAATTTCTAGCGATATTCGTTATAAAATAATATTGGTTCCATTGGTTTTATATAAAGCAACTTATTAACTTTTATTTATTATGACGAGCTTTAATTGTAATTCTGCTTTACAATTAGATCTCGGCTTAATGAAATTTCTAAACTGCCTAAGCTGAATTTGAAGCTTTACCAAATTATATTAATAATCCCTGGATTAACGAAAAATAAAAGCGGTCTGGTTCGCCAAAAAGGTTGCCAACTGCTGCGGTTATCTGATATGTACAAGTTAGGTACAGAGTATATGTACACGTATAATATTTCGTGTTTATATTATGAGACATGTACTTAAAAAATAATAAAACAGAAAAAATTTTACATAAATATTCAACAAAAATAAATAATTTTTTTTTGTTAATTTATTTTTATTTTAATTTAAATAATAAATGTGCTTTTTGTTCTACATTTAAAAATAAAATAAAAAATCCGTAATAATAAAGTGTATAGGAACCCATTTTTTGATCATCATCCTCATCATTATTGTTATCATCATCAGCTCCATTGTCAGTATTATTTTATAGCTGCTGTTATATTTATTTTATTTGTTCACTGTTTTGGGTGTGTGTGTGCACCATTAAAAGTATTATCATGAAAATTAAAGCTTTCTTTTGTTTGCGTGTAACAGTTGATAAATTTTTATTTCAGAATGCGGAATTCATCACACAAAATGCACTTAAAGGTATTTGACACAATAAAATATTTCATAAAGTTTAATCGTTTACGCTTTAATTATAAAATGGAGCTTAGAAGTCTGTTAGGCCAACTTACATGGTAAATCTGTATGGTCTAGAATTTATTTAGTTTCTGTGTAAATTTATCCGCCAAGGAGAACAAAAATTTCATTATTCAATAATTTTAACCAAATCATTGAAACTGCTGCACATTTTAACCAAATGTTAATCACCAAAGCTTGACAAATATGGCTGAACGTTCTGATTTTCGTAGATGGGAGAAGAAAAACCACAATTTTTATCTTTATATATATAAAATTCTTCTGTACCTGTGTTTGTGAAAATCGGTTCAGCCGTTTAGGAGGAGAAACGGCTGAACCAATTTTAATGAAATATTGTGTGTGTGTGTGTGTGTGTGTGTGTGTATTTGACTGGCTTCCTGAATGGTTTAGATTCACAATTGAACCACAATTGAATTGATAGATAGCACTGCGATCGCGTTATAGGATTTTTTTTTTTATTTTTTGACAAAATTTATAATTTTTTTATTTTTTTTAAGATCTTTCGCATATTAAAACATATAACCCCAAAAATTTCACCACCCCCACCACCCCAAAATTTCCTGACCGTGTGTTTGTAATTGAACGGGTGGACCGATTTTAATGAAATTTTGGGTGTGTGTGTGTGTGAGTGAGTCACTGGATGGTTTAGATTTACAATTGGACCCAGTAGGTGACACTGCAATCGGGTTCAAGGCAATTTTTTTTTGTTTTTGACGAAATATTTATTTTTCACAAACCAGAACATATAACCCCAAAATTTCACTATCCCCTTCACCAATGATTTGAGTTTTTTTCCTTGTTTGCTATTATTTAACCAAAATGAAAATCGTCCAAATTTGCATCATATGTTATTGGTAAGGCGTCACATTCCTCTGCTAGTCGCAGTCCATCTTCGGTATACACATGTTTCAGTGGATGCACGTAGAATCATTAATTTTTATGAGTCGCCACATCTTCAGTCATTCGTAGATCCATTATGAGTTCACCGACCAACTGAGTATGAAAAACACAACCTTCAGACATTTACACACATGCAACAACAGCAATATCTTTTGTGTAATCACATTATTATACTTACCACCAATTTTACGAAAAGTACCCCTTCTTTCTCCAAATGTGCCAATGAAAAGGCTATTTGCTGCAACAGCAAATCACACAGTATATGGTTTATGGAAAATTCGAATATCGAATAAACGTTTGCTGAACCCACTTCTAGCAGGCAAGCCAACGTTCGGGCAGGTCTCTCGGGTCCGCTATAGTTGTTTTATATGCGAAGCTCAAAATAATTCTATTTTCTCCCGTTGAACGGGAGAAAATAGAATTATTTTGAGCTTCGCATATTTTTCAATCTCCCGATTTCGCTGTAGTTGTATTCATGTTTGATCCTATATAGCAGTTATTTTTTTTATATAATTCTAGCTGTTATCCGCGACTTCGTTCGCGTGGTTTTCAATTAAATGCGATAATGTATTTAGTACAAATGCCGGCATGCATTGCAATGCCACACAAAGAGAGAAAGTGTTTGTTTATAATTCTGTTTATTGAAGTCCTTTTGGATACAAAAGATTTTTGTGCTTCCATCAGGTATGTACAACAAATAAATCAGATGGTTTTTCGACACGTGAGCATGCCACATACATCTGTCCATGTGAGAAGAATGGATTTTCCAAATTTAGTTTACACATTTGTAGCGATTGTGCTTGTGCTTTATTGATGGTTGCAAATCCGAGTCGTACCTGAAACTGCAAACTTTTTAATTCTAATGGCATATGTGTCCGAATCATTGGGATTCGTGGCACCAGTATTTCTTCTGGCTTAAATTTTCCACTTAAAATTGTAGCTTTGACGATATTGTTCATCATCTTTTTCACTAAAAATCTGGTACGTATCGTCTAAAACTGATGATTTGACAGATGCATTAAGTTTATCAGCGGCTGTTGAACGTGTTATAACTGGTAAAGTTTGTCGAAAATCATCAGATAATAAAATTGATAATTCAAAAATGTAAATTCTAGATTATGCGATTGAGAGTGCAATATCTTTTTGTGATTGTATAGTTGCCAAGATAAACGAAATGAGAAATGTACTGCTTGTAACTCCGGGCGCATCTAGGAAATCAATCCGTCATTTTGGCTTGTAATAACATGCACAATTTCAAAATACGCTAAGCGTTGTGAAACCAAGTACTGTAGATTAGTTTGAACAAATGTACCCAAATCTTTGACATGAAAATATCTTTCTTATTGCTAATCACAATTGAAAATGTCGTTTGTAGATCCACTCGGCGCAGTCATTCTGAATTAAATCAGTGCTTTGATATTGATTACGACATTTTACATGTTTGACACGATTGGGGGGGGGGCGGGGAGGGGGGAATCGTATTTGCTGTGGTTGAGAAGTGCCCCAGTATATTTCGTTTTTGAGAAGATTTAATTCTCGTCAAGCTTCCCGATAAGTGGCACATGCTGGACCGTTAAGAGTTCTCAATTCTTGGAAGGTTGTCAGTTCACGTGCATTTATTACAGTGTGAGTAATATTTGCGACGTTAAAACATTTGCGCTGATGCATTCCATGTGTTTTCTACACTTGGCACTATAGAGTAAAAAAGCGTCTTTGCAAACATATCAAGTGATTTCTCGTCTCTAACTACAGCTTTGTAGTCATCAGCTGGCATTTGTTCAAAGGCAACAAATTTGTAATTTTCGTTCAGCAGTGGTAGTAGTGATAAGTTTACCATTGCAAATTCCTTGAATGTTGGCATGTAATTCTTGCGCACGATATTTGTTGCATCGAACAATGAAATTTTGAAACACGAATTGTAGTTTCTTATATTTACCAAGAAATGTTTCGATTGGATCATACCACCTGATACCGAACGTTGATAATGGTTCGGGTAACGTATGCGAAGTTATCCCAGGATGCTATCCCAGAAAATAATTTTTTTTTAATCAGGCAACACTAACATATCAATAACCAATTTGCTCTTGTGTGAAGTTATCCCAGCCCAGGTTTTGATTCATTTCATTCAAATATACTATATTTGTGAAGTTAGCCCAGCCCGGAAATTTTATCAATTTTAATGAAATAGCGAAAAATTAAATTCGATTTGTTTTTAATATAATAAAAAAAATTTAAATGTAACGTATAAAAAACTGTAAAATTTTAAGTTGCATAAAATAATGGTAATGTTCAGGCAATGTAAGAAAAAATTTGTTCCGTGGCAAGTTCCCGAAAATGAACTCTGGGCTGGGAATTTCATTGATTTTTATATAATATGGAACGATTTCATTCTAATTTAGCTGAAATTTAGCTACTGGTGTATACATTTCAAAATCATGTTGCCCTGATCCGAGACATTTTTAGTTTTGGCGAAATAATTTTTAATTTATCGAGCGGTACGAAAAATTTTATAAAAATCAATGAAATTCTCAGCCGAGAGTTCATTTTCGGGAACTTGCCACAGAACAAATTTTTTCTTACATTGCCTGAACATTACCATTATTTTATGCAACTTAAAATTTTACAGTTTTTTATACGTTACATTTAAATTTTTTTTATTATATTAAAAACAAATCGAATTTAATTTTTCGATTTTTCATTAAAATTGATAAAATTTCTGGGCTGGGCTAACTTCACAAATATAGTATATTTGAATGAAACGAATCAAAACCTGGGCTGGGATAACTTCACACAAGAGCAAATTGGTTATTGATATATTAGTGTTGCCTGATTAAAAAAAAATATTTTCTGGGATAGAATCCTGGGATAACTTCACATACGTGTTCGGGTAGTGAATGTAATTCTGTAATTCATAAATTATCCATTGTCTGGCTTCCCGTTGCTTGTCTGTTGCTGACAGCGACTTTATACGACAGATAAAATCTCGAATTTTTCTATCCCATCGTTTTAACCACTTACATCACGTAAATTATACAACAGGTATGCCTCTTTCAATACAAAATAGATGAAAAAAATTGAAAAAAATATGGGATACAAAAATCCGATATTTTTATTCGTCGTATGAACTGGCACTGAAGTTCGTTATGCCGTTTGGCTAACATACTTGACTTGATAGCCACAGCAATGCTTTGGGTGACTTGGAGTCCATCAATACTTTAATTTTATTTAAAAATTAATAAAAAATTACTTTTTCAATAAAATAAGGTTTTCGTTTTTTGGATGACTGCGGTTGGTGATTGAGCTGTCGCTTTCCATATTTCCAAAATAGAATAGGGTATTGTTTTGATTTTTTGTATTGTTAGTAAACAAAATTCTGATAAACAAATCTGTAATTATTTGCATAACAAAATCCAGAGTTAATCAATTTTCTGTTTAAGCAAACAGAATTATAAATTTTTAAAATTAATCAAAATAAGATAGGATGAGTGGCTCAAACACCCTTTCAGAACAAACAGACATTTTTGGGAAATCATTTTAGCACTTAGGCCCAGAGGGTCCTTTAAAAATATTACGAAAATCTGCTCAATTTGATACAAAATACCTATGCTAGAGACTTATAAGAAAGCACCGCTTGATCCATGGGATAGACCCCTTAAATTCAAGCAAACCCTTTTTTAAACTTACTCCCCTGGAAAAACATAGCATTCAACTGATCTATAACACAATCGATTGATTTGTATGCCTGAAATGACATCCATATCCACATTATAGGCGCAATTAGTATAATTAGGTATCAAAATCCACCATCTCGATTTGCGAAAAACCAAAGTCAGCTATGCAATTAGTACCCTGAAAATGACATCCATGTCAGCATTATTGGCGTAGATAGTAGGTAGGTATCAAAATTGATACCGCCGCCTCCACCATACTTTGCAAACAACCATAGGTGAGTAATGTAATCAGTACCTTCGAAATTGACACTCACATTGGCGTTGATTGTATATGTGAGCACCAAAAAGGACACCGCTTCTCATCTCGAATTCAGAAAAATAAAAGTCGGTAACTTAATCAGTACTTAATCAGTGGATGCCATATTCCTAATTAGCAGTCGCGAAAACCACGGTGTCCTCCGGCAAACTTCTTACGGACCCCTAGAGGGCCACCCCTGTTAAGAATCACTGCTATATAGTGATAGTGACCACATATTGATATTTTCTTGGGAGGTATTTGTTTTTATTGTAAATAACTATACCTCCTTCTTACAAATCTTCATTATCGACTTTTTACAATATTTTCTGTCTTTTTACTTTACTTTCTATAATAATTTTTCTTGAAGAAGTCGCTCACTTTCGATTTTAGTGCATATAACAACAATAAATTAGTGTAAAAGTTGTCGGCACTATAATATGTGACGTATTTGAGTTTCTGTAACTCGTTGCAGACTTTCAATTCGTCTATGGATAATAATATCACATCGGCCGAAACCTTTTCCGACCATGACAATAGCAACTTATTAGGATCGTTGGACCGTTGTAGCGTCTTTTATGTTCACCAGAGGGTGTTTTGGCTACTCTGTGATCACTGTTGGCATTTACTCCAATTACTCCAAACTCCAATGTAGTTTTGAATAAATTTACCAGTAGATTGCGTCTATGGAATAAAATCTGTAAACTTAAAAGAAATTTTAAACAAAAATCATGTAAAGTCTGAATTTTGATTTAGAAAAAAATGTCTTAAAACAAAAACTCGGGAAACCGGGTTAAATTTCCGGTTAAATATTTATTTCTAGTTAGGTATAAGATTCCACCCCGTTCCCGGCTATTAAAATACTGTAAACACATTTAATAAATATACATAATTTTTGTTTGTAGACAAACAATGGTAGTAAATAATAATTTTCAGTCTCTACGTGTGCAGCCACTTGGGGAATGAAGAGCGGCATCAGCAGCATAGCAGCAGATGAATATGATGATGATGATGGTGATGAGACAGGAAGATAGAAAATATCTTTTTTACATTTTTGTAATACAAATTTATTTATGAGGAAAAACAAAAGGAAAGAATTTATTTTTTGCCTAAATAAAATATTTAATTATAAATTTAATTTTTATTTTTACTTATATGATATTTTATGCAAAGTCACGTACATACAATAAAAGTATGCGTAAATTTTCCCATTTTCAGTATTCCAGTACTGTGTGTGTATATATGTATTCCACTCTCTTCTAGCTCTTCGTTTGTAACATTAAAATATTATAATGTTTTTCCTTTAACAGTTTTCATTTTTGGTTGAGATAAAAAGGTTATCGTCATTTAAAAATGGAAAAAATTTAATATTTTTTTGAGAAAATTACATTTAATTTCTGTTTACCAAAAAAAAAAAATATGTATATAAAGTGTCAAAAATGTGTTTTGTTTTACGGGGATGACGCGAGGGGTTTGAATATATGAGGGTCTTGTTTGCATTTCTTTTTTTCGTTCTGTTTGTTTGTGTGACAATATTCATGCCTAAAAGAGAAAACATCTTTTTGGCCGAATCGAGAATATTATTTAGTTTTTATAGCTTAACTTAAGTGCTTTTTGGCGCTGTGAAGGCATAAAATATTTTTAGAAATGGAATGAGTGGATGAACTCTGACCTCTAGTAAGATAAATCTTCTGTCACAAACGAAAAGAGAAATCAGTGTAATAATTCATTTTTTATAGATTTGGTATTGCAAGAGCTAAACTGTTGAATTGCAACCCCGATACCACAACATCGCAAAACTACTTACAAAGTGAAAAGGAATCGTTGGTGTCTGAAAAAAAAATCATGTCGTGTTTGCAATATTCGGCTCGATAGCTGAAGAACATGGGCTCCACCTTTTTTGACAAAAGTGATGAACGAATTTGTTTGGTCGTCGTTTGATCAGGTCACTAGTTTTTATCGTTTGGTCACTTACGATTAAACGGTAAATAAATAATGAAATATTAAAAAAAAAAAATTCCCGGGTAGCACCTCATTGCAAGAAAATCATACAGTTTTTATTAAATTTCGTTACGTAATCGTAAGGTTAGGATTGGTCACCACATTTTGGCGATTGGTCATTAATGTGTCAGTTTTTATTGCGAAAAAACAAAATCAAAATTGTAGTAATTGAATAAAATCAGGTTCGTCGCCTATTTGGGAATTTCATTTTACAAAATTAATAAAAAATCCAATTGGAATATGCTATTTAGATGAAAATGTTTGTTTTTTAAAAAACTACAACTAATATGGAAGACATATGATATATTAAATTCAAAATTCATAACTCGTTGAGAATTGGTCACTAGTTGATTTCGTTTGGTCATCCCAACATAATGATTTATTGCGAAAATTCTTGAAAAACTCATAATTTCCACATAATTTCAAGTGTTCCTGGGCAGAAGCTTGACCAATACTAATAATTTTATTAATCTAACGATCGGAATCTGTTGATCGACTGTCACTAAAATAAATCATTATGTAGGGATGGCCAAACGAGAAAAACTAGTGACCAATCCTCAATAACAGTCGACCAACCGATTCACCCTGAGATACTTTTACCTGAACCTTCACCCTGAGATACTTTTTGAACATCATAAGGATCATTCCGCTTTACTTTGATATTTGTAATCACCAACTTCATATTTGATCACAACTTTCCTCTGTTTGTTATAAGTGCCGGTTTTTTTCTTGTATTCCACTTATAGCTTCTTCGTTCTTCTCTCGTAATTTATATTTTAAAATATATTTATATTGGCCGTGTTTTATTATTCGGGCACTATTCGGAGCCGAATGGGAAATTTCTACTGAAACTGCACCTATTATTCACTGGTGTCGCTCTAAGTAAATGCATCCATAAAAATTAAAAGTATTTGTATCCATAAAACTAACATTTATCACCTGAAATATACTAATTGACATTTATTTTGACATGACGATATAAATAAGAATTCATCTTGCTGCGTTTTAAATTTTTATTGTAAGATTAAGTTTCTAATGTTTTCAGAGGTTTATTAAATAAAGGCCTTTTCAAATTTTCCATTTTAAAAAAAAGTTAAATGAAAAATCTTAGTTTGGAGTTAAATAAATTACGTACAGGCGAAAATAGCGCGATAAATATAAGTTTTACATATAAAATTGGCTGCTCCGGATACATATATCGGGCGCTAATAAAAAAACACGGCTATTACTTCTTAGTTGAAGCCAGCATTATCGATGTGGTAAGTTACTAATGGAAGATCATCTTTGTTACAATTTAAAAACCTCTCATGCCTGCCCATCTCACAGTAAAAATTGGCGTGTGATGAGTTCCTCAGCCTTTCGTCTACCGAAACGGCCTTGGATGTGACACATTTTAATTATGCGCGGGTTTTATGCGATTGACGGCATTCAATCACTGGAAGTACTTTGAGATTTCTGCCTTTTGTTTCATCGTCCCTTTAAATGCGATAAAAACCGTAATTCATCACATATCACTCTGAACGTGCAAGCAGAGAGTAAAAGCAACGTGATGAAAAGTAAAATTCATTTTTCCAGTTCGTTCCGCACATTTGTCAGATCATATGAAGCTGCTGATTCGAGGTTAAAACTCAACCGAAGAATTGTGGTCACAAAAATTGTAGATAGGGGTTAGTGCTTCATTTGTGACGAGAAGCCTTTAAGATTTAGGTGGTCGTATGACTAACCGAAATAGTAAAAACAGCGTGCAACTTAACTTCTTACGAGTTTGATGGTTGAGACATTGCGGCTGAACTATAACAATAACGGAATATATATAAGAAATGAAAAATGGACATTCCGTCCCAAACTTTGTCTAGATGTTTGGTTTAACCGACCAGTTTGTGAATTTGAGTTTTACCGTTCGGACATGGTGATACCTGAGTCCGAGACGTAAACAAATATTGGAGATGCGAAGCATGTGTTTTCTAATGTCTGCGATTTGGAGGAAAATTGTCTTTCCGACGCCTGGGATTATAGTTGCAGTAATGCTGGGTTCTACCGATAACTAAAGGTACAATCAATAGTATTGACAAAGGAATGAAGCTACGAAAACAGGTAGAGGTGCTGAGGGAATGTCATCTGTCAAACGACATCATACTAAATCTCCGTTTAGTTCGCAGGCTGCTTTTTATTTGGCACCCAGCTGTATCACTCGTGTTTCGTGTTTCTCAAAATCAATATCGATTCGTAAATCACTTTTTATTTTTGGATGAAAAAACATGCGACGGAATAAAAGCGAAGTTGAATGGTGCCTATGGAGACCCTTCACCATCTATGGCAACCTCTAGATATTGGTTCATCGAATTTAAACATGGTCGTAGATCTGTTTTTCAGTTTTTCATGATGAGGCCCGCCCAGGAGACGTTGTTACCGGGGAAATCGTTGAAAAGTGTGATTCTCGCTGATCACCGAATTAAAGTGTGCGAAGTAGCAGAGGCCACAGGCGTATCGTTTGAGAAAGGGTTGGCTCGATGTGTGCCGCGAATGCCGAAATTGCGATACTACGAATTACTGCCGCAACCACCGTACTCGCTTCTACGATTTGTTTCTCTTCCCGAACATGAAAACATGACTTGGAGGGAAAAAATTCAGCACAAACGAGGAGGTTATCACTGAGACAAAAGCATATTTTGAAGAGTTTGAGAAATTGTATTTTTTGGAGAAGTTAAAGAAATGGCGCAATGGCAGAAACGTTGAGAAAAATGTATCGGCCCAAAAGGAGATTTCGTTAAAAAATAAAAAATTTAAAAACTGGCGTCTTCATTCCTAACACGGGTTCTTATTGATCGACCCTCGTATATGATAGGTCTCAAAAACACAAAATTTACCTCTTCACTTTCCCATATCATCACGGCATCGTTCAGCGGAACAGCTGGGCAAAATTCGTTTTTTACCCCCAATGAATTTTAAATCTGGTTGAAAAAATTAAGACCGATGCGCCTTCCATATTTTAAGTTTCCTCTATTTATTTGTTAAGTTAAAGCATGTCGCTATCTATATGATTTATCCCAATGATTAAATTCAAATTAATTTAAGTTTTTCTACTTTATATTCATATCATGTATAACTGAAACACAAATTTTGTATCAAAGTTGTATATATTGAAAATAATTATTAACCCGCCTCACTCCCCCCATTACCTGTGTGTCGCTGAAGCGATCAATTCAGGAATATTTAATTTACGTGCGCGCTTTTCAAATTCAGAGAATCATTTAATATACGAATCAAAATTAGTTGGGTTCAAAGCGTTTTATTTACTCGTGTATACGAGTGTAGATTTTAATAAAAAATAAATTTCCCAAAAGCAATTAATTTGTTGTTAATTTTAAGTTCACTAATCATTAAATTAAAAATAATTTTCTTTGCCTTCTTGTATATATTCGTCTGTTTATTATTTTAATGAAAAAAAAGCTTTACGATATTCATTTCACCCCAGTGCCCTCCCTCATTCCATACTATACACACACCAAAAAAAATTGTATTACTCGCAAATCGGTATACGGTACGGGTACATAGTACTAGAGGTATATACAGCTAATTGTCTCTTGATAAAACTTTTGTATACTACACGATACACGAGTACATTAAAATATTTATAAAGGGAGACACATTAATGAAGAAACCACCACCCTCCGTCCCCCCCTAATGGGAAAACAGCGCGATGTAAATTATTTCAAAATTTAACTGATTAAACCATAAAATATATATAAATAATTAATTTATTATTATTTTTATTTAGCAAATAAATTTTTAATTAATTAGTTTTTGTTACTCGACTTCGACTCGCGCGTATACAACACGCGGGCACACAAGACAGAACAATCCAAAAATTGGAATATAATAAGGCGACACGCGGTGTATTTGAAAAAAAAATAAAAATTATTTGGTGATGACATGTGTATATGACGTATAATGTGTGTATGTGATAATATTTTAGGCCTAGTTAAGGGGTTGAATCGAAATGGTTTATTAATTATACATGATGAAAACAATTTATTATCATAAATCAAAATTTATTAAAATTCGATGTCACGTCGTGATTTATTATTCGAGTAATCAAGTGCCATAGTGTTAGTGTTATTATTATGTAAACCGTTTATATTTCAAACTCTACAGCCTTATGTCTTAGAATTACCTAGCGGTCTTCAGAATTAGTCTGGCTTTACCAAGTAAGACATTTGGTCAGGTTCTCACGGTCTCTGGTATTTCAAAACGATTATTCAGAGCCTAGAAAGTTGCTAAACACTTTATCGAGGTGTCATATTCTTCGATAACTTTGCGGTTTCCATTTATCCATTGTTTTGGAAATTCAGTACTCTGCTGGAATTGAATAGTTTTAATACATCAATATAAGAAATAGAGTTGGGTGGTGCAAATACCCCACATATTATTTATGACACCATATTTTACTTTCGATGTGCAATTTTAAATTACGGGAGCAAAATTCTAGATTCATAGCTCGACGCAGTGTTCTATAGGTAACTCTAATGTATCAGACGTTCTAAAACCAATACCAAATCAGCATTTTTTCTTGATATGCGCGGCTGAAGCATCTGTCTTGTTTCAAGTAGCTTGTTATATATAAACTGGCTGCCTTAATATCCATTCCCACACACGTAACAAAGCGAGTTGAGCGGCAGGCTAACAATCTTCTATCACAAAACAACTGTGTTCAGATGTTTAAATAAAGGCCTCGGAATATCATTAGCCTTTTAAAACCTGGCGATCTTGTTACGGTTGGCACGAAGCCAAATCGCAGATTTCATCTAAACTAGTTGATACTTGCATGTTCGTGGCCTACACCGTAACACAGAATAACAATAAAAATAAAAGGCAAATTAAAAACTGAAATTAAATTAAATAACTCCATATTTGTCGACCGAAAGTTGAAAACCCGTAATAAATGTAATAATAACTGGGTGTAGGAACAACCGGATCTCCCCGAGCGGCAACTTTAATGTCTGCTGAAGAAACCCCCGAATGACCCATCGACCCCTAGAGGCCGATGCCCAGCCACAACGGAGCAGCAAAAGAGGGTAAGGATGTTTCTCCAATAGAGAAAGCCTCTCGTCACTCGGAGAGACCTCTAGAAGATCTCCCACAATTCACACTCCGACAGCTTGAATCTGTCGAAGTGCCGCGGGGAGACCTGCAGATTTTATGGTCGTCCCCGAATAGACGATACATATGCTGGACCTTCCACTCCGACTCTGTGGATGTCCTGCCAAGGGGATGAAGGAGAGTGACAAGCCCAGCCTGCAAATATGGAACTGACACGAAATAAGATTTCCCCTCCCATCATACAGACGCACAAGGAAATTTAGTACTTCATTTTTAGGTTCAGAAAAATTCAAAATTCTGAGACGAGACCAATGTGCACCCCGGGTCACGCGCACCACAACCGTTATCCGGTGCTCGATTACAGATTATATTTGAAAAACATAAAAAAATTGAAAGTTGGGAAAATATAAATTTAAATGAAAAAAAATGAGACCATAAAAGTTAAAAATAAAATAGAAAAGATCCTTTGGACCTCATGGAGGTTGACCTTGAGGATTGCGGTGCCTTTTACCAATACTAATGTGAGCTTATCAATGGCAGGTTGGCCACCTGTACAATGCGTTGGGCGTCCTCCTGCCTTTAATCAAAATGACTAACCTCGGCTACCCATCGCAAAAAAAAATCGTTGGCCTTACCGAAAATAATAAGGTTAGGTGTTTTCCCACCTTTGGTAATAAAAATTAAATCCCGTTGGGCGTCCTTCTGCCTTTGACCGACGATACCGCTGGGCGTTGGCTCCCCTTGAACCGTAAAATAATAACGTTGGGCGTTGGTTCGTGGTTAATCGGCTATGAAAACGTTGGGCTTCCCGCCTTTAACCGTAGATATGGTTTGCGTTAACGAAAATGTGGATGGTCTCAAGCAGGTCGATTCTGGCTTTCCTATAGGAAAAAAGAACTAGGAAAAATATTTTCATAGAATTTTTGTCACAAATTTTTTTTTCTGGCATACTTGTTGGTGTAAATTTTTTCAAAAACAAAATTAAATTGGGAATATTTTTCCTACCAATTACAGGGAAAGTACTGCATTCCCGGACGATAATGGAAATTGGCAACCACGGGAGTCCGGGAATGCACTTTTCCTCCGAATTGTACATACTATTTTTTCTCCGATCGGACGAATATAAACCCAAAATAATTGTTAGTATTATTCATTAATTATCATATTAAGAAATCAAAATAAAGTAAAAAATCGAAAATAACATAAAATTATTGCTTAGTAGCCACGACATCATAAGACAGTTTTTTTTTTGTTTTTCAGAAGTTGTCAAGTATATTTCATTTATAAAAAACGTGTGAACGAAATTTAAGGAATATATATGGACAGTGAAAGCGAATTATAATTATCTTGTACCCCGCCGGATATAGTGGAGGCAGCTAATTCAGCTACATGTAATTCACTCCCGCAAAAATCGAAGGAGAAATACGAAAATGCTTATAAACGCTTAATGGATTATCGTCAATCTAAACACATCAAATCATTTTCGGAAAACGTCATTTTGGCGTATTTCGCTGATTTATCTAATAATATTACTGATTTATCTAAATTATTCTTTTAGTATTACAAATAAGTAAAATTAAACTCCTATACCTAACACAATTAGTTTGGCATAGATTTATCAAATAAAAATTGATTATAATGTATACTGTTAAATTTAAATAAATAAATGCGTTTGACCTTATAAGTGTACTTTTACTTCTTCTAAACAAGTAAAAACCCATACGGGAATATATTCCTCGCCTAGGCCAGAAAAAATATTCTCGTACTATTATTCCTTGTTGCTTAGCAACAAATACAACATACTGGGATCATGAGCTTTTCGTTTCGAAAAAACAACGGAAAGATATATTTTTTCCTGCGATCGGAGAAAAACGATTTATATTATGTAACTAGCTGACCCGGCGAACTTCGTACCGCCTCAAAATCAATAAATGTTGTTTAGAGTTATTAGCTTAATTAGATTGAGTTTTTTATTAAGATAAAATGAATACTCCAAATTAATTAAATTCAATGAAATCAAAAATCAAAATGAAATATATTTTAATTACATTGAAATGAATGTAACTGTAACAAAATGATTCGCGTAGCATTGTTGCACTACTTTCTTTTAAACTATTTGCTGGGTGGGTTGCAATGGAGTCGATTCCCTTCATTGCAGCACCTTGTGATATACGACATTTTTTGTTTTATTGTGCGAGAACGAATAAATCAGATGGTTTCTCGACACGTGAACATGCTACGTACAATTGGCCGTGAGAGAAACAATCACTTTCTAGATTCAGGCCACAAACACTCAAGGATTGGCCTTGTGATTTGTTGATTCGTCATGGCGAATGCAAGACGAATCGGAAATTGAGTTCGTTTAAACTCGAATGGTATATCGGTTGGGATCATCAGAATTCTCGGAATGAGAACTTCCTCACCTTTCCTTGGTGTATCGTCGCGTGAATCACATTGCCCATGAGTTTTCTCAAAACCAAACGCGTTCCGTTTCATAGTTTTGGTTGATTCAGGTTTCGTAGCATGATGATTACCGGCAACACACCAACTTTCAGTTGTAAATCTTGCGGGGGCAAGCCAGCCAGATCCAATGAGTTTACAAAGTCAGTTATACAGTTGGTTGATTCGTCTTTGTATGTCACACGGTCGATAGATTTGAAGGAATGAAGTGGACCGACGATTAGATTTTGAATATTTAAGTGATCCCCATTTTTGTTCTTTGCCGCAAGAATTACTCGTTCACTCACCCAATTGTGGTTTTTGTGGTTAGAAATGATGTTCGAGAACACTTTGTTGATGAGCTCGTCCTTCGTTGAGACAAAATTGCAAAAGTTCTGAGGAAACGACATCAATCCGTTCGATTCGTCAACCGGAACACGGTCATTACCGATAGTCAGCAATTGGTTGGAGAATTCTTCGGCAGATGGATCGTTTAACCACAGATAATCAAATTAAATCAAATTAAATTATTTTAAATTTTTCTTATTTTAAACTTAGTACTTAGTTCAAAACGAAATGAAATTTTACCACGGTCTCCAAAAATCTATTTATTTTCGCGTGTAATAGAAATGAAATTTTATTTGGAGAATTTTTAATTTTAACGTATAAATTTGTAGACATACATAAATGAATTTGTTTATTTTACGTAAATAAATTAAATACTTTAATAAGAATTTATAGATTTGTGGTATTAAAAAATTTGTTTATTGCCAAACACAAACAAATGTCAAAATTTCTCGTGAAAATAATGTGCCGAGACATATTTTCACATGAAAATAATTTGGAGAGTTTATGGGCACCATCTTTGATGTATTGAATACACTTTGATTTTTCGCTGTTGAACTGAGTACTACAAAATGAATACACAAGTGGAATTTTTCATTTCTAATTTCACTTTGGTAAAATCGTATGGAAATTTCACGTGAAATCGAACTGAGTACTACCGTCTTACCCCGTATAAAAGGACCGGTCCTTCTATTCAAGTTTTTTAATATTTTATGATTTCAAAACATTTTACCAATTTTTGAATAGAAGGCCTTTTCAATAGAAGGACCGGCCCTCATAATAAAAACAAAAAAAAATTTGCATTTCTTAGGGGTATATCCTCTATCCGATCGCAAATTAATTATTTGCAATCAAAAATATGGTTACTAGATTTATTTTGCCATGCCAATTCTCACATCTTTTTTAAATTTAAATATATTTTGCGATTGTTAAGTAGAAATACATAAAAATACTGCGGCCTCTGAAAAGGCGTAGCAGTCTTTTCGTAGATTTCTACTCTACAATCGCAAAATAAATTTAAATTGAAAAAAATGTGTCAATTGGCATGGCAAATTAAATCTAGTAACCATATTTCTGATCGCAAATAATTAATCTGCGACCGGATAGAAGATATACCCCTTAGGCTTATTTATTAAATAAATCACAAATCATATCACATACATATATGTTACAAAAATTTCAGTTTGAAGAAATAATAAAATATAAATTTAACTTAATTGCAAAATCTTAAAACAATTATTTTTTAAGACCAAAATACCCATTAGAGTTTGCTAAGGTTATTATTTTATTGGGGCAATCAACTTCAAAATTTGTGACACCAATTTTAATGCACTCTTCGTCTAACTCAATAACAATAACATTCCATTTCTCTAAAATCGAAATTGCGAAAACAGCAAATGTGGCGCATAAAATTGTCCTTCCATATTTATAGCAAACGTCACCGTAAACCGCTTATGGGAAGATGACGCTTTTCTTAATAAAATATTCCGTTGCCCTTTAGTCGCGATTGTAGATTTTGGCTCAGATTCAAAATATCTCGGTATTTGATCGAAATTTATAATATTTCGAGGTTCTATTTTCTTTTCATTAATTATTTCAAAAATTTGCTGATGAAATTTGATTATCTGATTTACAGCGTCTTCCGGCAAAACTCGACTGGAAGTTTGTCTCCTGGAAACCAGCTTATATCGATTCTTAAATCGATTGCACCATCCTGATGATGCCAAAAAATTAATATACACATTGTCCGAGTCGCTTTCGGTTAATTCTTTAGAAAAAGCTTCTGCTTTTAGTCTAATATATTTGTCTTTTACGCGCAATCCATTTCGATTTCTGTTTATAACCCACTCATGTAATTTTTTTTCCAATTCTACAAAAGCTTCCCAACGTCCTCCGGGTAATCTTCTCGATTTATTAACGCACGTTTCTTTGTCATTCAATAATTCTTTAAATTTTTCTCGCTGCATGTACCATCGTTTGAGATTGGTAACAGGTACTGACGTTTCTTTATTTAAACTAATGAAACCTTTTCCTTTTGTGTGGGGTTCATAAATACTTATTAATTATATCCAATTTTTGTTTTATTGACTATGATTTACGTTAAGACTTCTCCATGATAAATAAGAGCTATGTTAAAAAAGAAAATAATTGTGTAACTGTAACATACATAACCTCAATTCAATTTCATTAGCGCATGATAATAATGATGCATCAAATACCGGTAATTGTATATCTTACTTTAATTTAGTTTATGCTTTTCAGTTTACACGACAGTTTATACGATTTTCATTTTGTAAATTTTATTGTCTTATTACTCGAATTAATTAATATTTGTTTAAAAAATTTCAATACAAAACCACACGAGAACAGTAGGGTGATAAAATGTCATTTAATTTTTGTAGGGTTGGTAAAAGTTATAATGAACATGTTCACTGATGGTTTTCTGACATAAAAAATCGGTATATTTTTGACATATTTTACCCCAGCTAACTTCGCTTCAGTAAAATATCCCAATTTTTTTTGTTACTTGAGTGAACGCGTTTATTTTTGGCTTGGCATATAAATTTGACCGTTCAGTATTTTAAACGTCAATTTTCTTTACAAACTAATTTAATAAATTTCCTAAAGTGTTTAAATTTTAATAAAATATTAACGAAAATATTTATGATTGAATCAAGTTTAGCCGGCTATTAAAAATTGAGTTTTTTCAAAACAAATCTCAGATATCAAAAAAAAACCGAAAAAATCCAAAACAAAGCGGAGTTAAAAATATACCAATTTACAGCATGCGCTCGGTTTGTAGCTCAAAAAAACCCGGATATTTTTTATCCTCTTGTATATGAGTGAACACTAGGAATATTAGCTGTATTTTGTTGAGAATTTACAACAACAATTACATTTGATAATTCCCAGTAGAATAAACTAATTCCAAAATTTTTTTGGAATTATTTAATTCTAATTCCAAAAGTTACTTATCGTATTTGCCACCAGAAAACATTTTTTTGTTTTTTATTGTTTTTAAGTTGGTGTTGTCAATTTAATGACATTTATGACAAGCGACATTTGTATTCGTATTGTGGTCGATATTTTCTTAAAATTTATATATTATATTTTGTGTTATAATTAAGAATAGGAAAATACAAAATACTACCAACAGAAAAAACATTTTTTGCTGTTTTGTTGAGAATTAAATAATTCCAAAATAATTCAAAATAATTAATTCTCAACAAAATACAGCTATTGTCTTGAGTAAATGGTTTCGGAATCTATACCACAGCAGCACAAACAAAATATAACAAACTAAACAAAGTCCATTTTTATGAAAACCAAAAATAACGTTATTTTTTATTTGATTTTTTTTTTAATTTTTCTGTAAAAAATTAATAATTTTGTTCGAATATAAGGACCGGTTCTTTTATTCGAATATAAGGACCGACAGTCCTTCTATTTGATTAAAAGGACCGGTCCTTTTATACGGGGTAAGACGGTAGGCTTTACCCTATAAAAATTTTGGGGAACAAAAGTTTAGCAATTAACTTTGCTTTGAAAATTTTTGCACTAAACTTCAGTAGGCCAGAAAAATACAATTTGGTCAAAAATAATATGAAAATATGTTTAACAATTCCCTATTCCCAGGGAAAACCAGAATAGTACCACAGTATACGTGTTTTGAACGTGAGCTCATCAACAAACGTAATCAACAAATGTCATCAGTATAGCTGAAGGAATCAACTTATATCTCCGACTTATTGTCGAAACAATGTCATCGATCATCGAACATTAGTTCGAAGCACTAGTTGAATTAGCCGATGTGTTTGCTCTTAATGATAAGGAACACACAATGTTGTGCAACATAGAATCAACACAAGAAACGCTTTTCCAATTCGGCAATCGCCAAGTCGATTAACACTGCTTCGCGCAAAAGATAGACGAATTAACTAAGAAAAATGGAACGTGACGGAGTAATAGAGCAGTCTAGCAGCCAGTGGTTCTTGTCCAGAAAAAGGACGGGAGCAGACAGGGAATAAGTTAACTGTTACATTGTAACGGACGGCTTGGAAATTTAACCCCTGCAACAACAAAAGAGAGGCTAGAGTTGTACAGCGTCCGTTAATAGAATCTCCTGCTAGTTTTATTAAGTGGATACAGGACATTACTGGCTAGATAACCATCCGTTGGGGGGGAGGGGGAGGGGATCTCTTCACTAACTACAGGAGCTAGAAAGTGCTGTATATAAAGTTAATGACATATGAATGCCATTTGAGAGATTCTTCACAAAACGTTTATCACAAAATGTCAGTACACCAACTATGCAAACATCCGGTCTAATTCTCTATACATCTCCTATTTCGTGAGTGAAACTAAATAAAATCGCTGTTTCATAGCGACTGCATTCCCAAAATTTTCCCGTTTACCTAGCCCGTATTTCGTAGACGACGGAAATTAATCCACAATGTTACGCAATGCTTCTTCTTGTAGCAGTTTAAATTATGTTTATTGTTACCAGGTTTTTCATCGGATTTAAGAGATATGTTAATCATTCACAATTAACGGTACCAGTCAAAAGAGCTCCCAAAAGTCTATGACAAGATATAATGGCTGGGTGAGATTTGGGGCAACATGAAGTCTTATTGTTGGAGTTTACTCCTTAAGAATCGATTTTCATATAAGGAACCCGGTATGAAAAAAATATGAGTAGTAAAATATATTGAACGAATGACCTCGTTACTTATTTTATGCGCAACCTATTCTGCGCAACTTTCACTTTTAATTTGATTTTCGTGTGATTTCTATGTTCGGCGTTGGTTCGTTAGTCAATAATTCGATGGCGATGATGGTGAGTATGCAGAGTCAGTCATTGAAGATGAACAAATTGATAATGAAGATGATTTCAATTTAGATGAGATTTTACTAGCAAAAGATAATTCAAGTCATCGATATAGCGGCTATCGTTTGCATCAATCAGCGTATAAACTATTCCAGAAGATGTTCGTGGAAAATGATTTTGGTCACGTCTGTAATGTTTGTGATCGTCTATGGTTTTTAAATGAAAATCTCCTGAAACAAATTACGGTATGTCGAAATTTTATTTTTTATAATTTATTTAACTAATACCTTAATTTTTTTTGTCGCATAAAATTTTTTTGTTTAGACCTTTACTAACGTTGCTGACGTCAAGATGTGTAAGACTTGCAATGTCAGTGTTAAAAATGGAAAAATCCCATCTTTGGCAACCTTCAATGGTTTTAAATATCCAGATAGACCAGCGTACTTACCATAATTAGACATCATTGCTGAACTATTTATATCACCGCGACTCCCTTTTATGCAGATACGTAGATTCAGTTCAGGTCAGTTCGCTATAACCGGGCAAATAATTAATGTACCTGTTTCAGTTAACAATATGATAAAGCTTTTACCCATTCCACTAGATGGTGAAGAAGAAGATTTTTGTATTAATGTACACATCAAGAAAAAGTTTATTCATAGAACGAGTTATCTTCATGAGCTGGTTAGAAGATCTGTCATCAAACAATGTTTAACATATCTGGTCCAGACACCTTTATATAGGTATTTTAATATCAAAGTAGATGATTCCTGGTTCACAACTAATGATAACATGATAATTGATTGATGAATTAAGTGAGCACATTACAATTGATGAAAATCTAATAGCCCAACAGCAAACTCTTATGTTGAATGAAGATAGATTCTTTCACATCGCTCCAGGTGAAAACAAAACTCCGATGAGTTTACTGTTTGATAAATATGCAGAGGAATTATCGTTTCCAGCCATTTACTTAGGACAATTTCGTGTATTCCGAGATGACATTACAGTGACGCCACTTATGATAGCAACCAGTGAGTTGTGTTGTTCTGATAGGAGGGTAGTGACACGAAATAAACTTCTTTATACTGCGATGGAGATATTGCGAATAAGAGTTTGTGATGGCTTAAAGATTGGGTTCAAGCATATCGGCACGAAGAACAATATTTCTAAAGAGCAAGTTTTATCTGAAGATTATATTAACACCTGTTTAGAGAGCAACTTAGCTTTTATGAAATCGATACCTAATTCTGCAGCTTATTGGTCAGCGCGTAAGCGGGATCTGTTTGCAATGATGCACCAGTTGGGAAAACCAACCATGTTTTTGACGAACAGCGCTAATGAAATAGGCTGGTCGCATCTTTTAACGCTTCTTCATAAACTTAATAATAACGGAGAAATACTGACGAATGAGCAGATTGAAATATTAAATTACTTTCAAAAAACAACCTTGGTCAATGAAGATGCCGTAAGTTGCGCAATTTACTTCAATTAGTTGGTTAATATCATCATGTTAAATTTACAATCGAAGAAAGTAAGTCCGTTTGGAAAATATAGAGTTTTTAAATACTTCAAATGCATTGAATTCCAATATAGCGGTAGTCCACACGCCCATTTATTATTATGGTTGGATAATGCACCTAAGGTTGCGTTGGGGGCGAACTTTGAAGATGCGATTGCCTTAATCAATGCTCTTATCTCAGTATGTTCATCAGAATCTTCTGGACATATAAAACTTCAAACTGATAAGCATACTTTCACATGCTATAAAAATACTCGTGCGAATGCTCGGCAATGCAGGTTCGAGGCATCTTTATTGCCTATTCGTAAAACAACCATTCTTATAGCTCTACAGAATGAAAATTCAGAGTTGAAAAGTCTACAATTACAGTACAAAAATATACGAAAAAACTTAGAAGATAATGATTACGACAATATTGAAGAATTTTATCGAGCTAATCACATGTAACACGGTGTTTCTAAAATTGGGCGTTCTCTTGTACAATAATATAAATTAAAACACTTCGCTGATTTTACGCCTACATTATTCGGTGGTTTCTTTATTAATCCCTTTTATATGTAATACAATACTTATATTATTATTTAGTACTAAAAATATCAATAATCTTTCAATAGATGGCAGTAACAAAACAGTTAATATAATTCAAATATTTTCGCATTTCACATTCGGACATTCTACAATTGAAGTTTGCCCTCAAACTTCATCTTCATCGGATTCCAAGAATTCACTATCTTCCGGCATAACTACTAACCGTGATCAGCAGGTATGACCCCACGAAAACGTCGTCTACCATCTTCCGTATTTCATGCTCTTTCGTATGATTAAATAAGACCAAAACTTCTCGTCGACACAAAACTTCTTTAATCGTTTGAAATGAATCCTCCTGCGGCGCTAACCATTCAAATTTATTCTCAGTTCGAGTAAGTTTTGTAAGAGGTTCAGCAATACTTGCAAAATTTCGCACAAACTTGCGGAAAAAACTGGCTAACCCTATAAATTGTCTTACTTGGTGCACGTTTTTGGGTGTCGGGAACTTTTGAACTGCAACGATTTTTCTTATTCCAGGGCGAACAGTACCATCCGAGATATCATAACCCAGATACTCTACCTGGTCAACCACACGACATTTCGATAACTTTATTGTTAAACCATACTCTAGTAATTTCATAAGTACTTTCTTAAATAAGGTCAATCCGTCGTTAATCGTTAAACTTGGTAGTATAATATCGTCAAGATATACAATAATTTCATTATTGAGCTCCTGTGCCAACTTATTCATCAGTCTCTGAAAAACTGCGGGTGCGCTTACCAACCCGAAAGGCATTCGCTCGAATTCAAACTGATTTTCCGGGGTAACGAATGATGTATATTTCTTTGAATCTTCTTAACGGGGACCTGATAATAGCCTGAAGCTAAATCTAACACTGTGAAATATTTCTTCCCTGATAATTTCTGGATGGAATCTTCCATGTTTGGTATAGGGAATCTGTCTTTTACGATCTTGGCATTTAAACGACGGTAGTCCACGCATATTCGGTTCTCACCATCTTTCTTTTTCACGATGACAATAGGAGATGAATATTCGGAGTTTGATTGTCTTATTATCCCTAAATCTAACAATTCTTTTAATTGGCTTCTAACCTCTCCTAATTGTACTGGGGACAATCTTTATGGACGATAACATACAGGTTCTGCGTCGTGCAACTTAATAGATATTTCGGTTTTATTGGTTTTGCCAAGTGCCCCTAAATTCATTGCAAAACAATCGCGGTATTCATTAATTAGTAGCTGAATCTTGCTTTTTGTTGTTGTGTCGATATTTCTGTCAATACAGTTATTAAAAACTTCCTCTGATATTTCCGAAAACTGTTTATTCACAAACTTCGCTGGGACGCGTTTCTCGTCTTTGATATATAAGTGGCTATAACTATCTGAATTTATTTCACTATCCACACTCAACTGCATGCTCAGTTTAACGCTAGCATCCATATTGATATTCTGAACTTCTCCACGACTGCTAACACATCGTTCTTCGTTACTCGAAGCAGATTCTATTTGTGAACTAATGTTTGATTCTGTCGTATTGTCAAAATATTCATCGTTAATCAATTCAATCCAAATATTGTCGACAGCTAACGTATTATTACGATCTTCGGTTTCGTCACTAGTATCATTTGTTTTATCTAATTTCGAATATATCGGTAATGATTTTTCTGTTTCTAAATCGCAACTGTTGTCTGTATCTAACATCATGTCACTGTCGTTGCCATGTAGTACTCGATAACCTAATTCCTCGATTTGTTTTTTAATACGTATTTCCCTTTCTTTTCCGGGTACTTGCATGATTTGTAATAGATTATGTGGTTTAAGTACCACTATATCTTCATTATCGAGTGCACTTCGGCCCATCATAAGTAATTCGCGTTGGGCAAAATCAGGAACGATAAGTACCCTAACATCTTTCATATGGACATCATCCACATCGATATCTACAATAGTTTCTCCTAACGTTGTAATTCGACTATTCCCGAAGCCTTTTAATGTATGTCCTACATGATTTGGAACCCGTTTCAATTTCAATCGTGTCGCCAATGATTCTTTCATTGTGACGCAATCACTACCGAGGTCAATAAAAGTTTTCACAATCGTACCATTTATTTTTACATTCTTAACATATTCATTACCTAAATATTCAATTCTTCGTACATTATGTTTCTTTGACGGGCAATTAATCTCGTAATGTCCTTCACGACGACAGTATGTACACACAACTCTTCTACCAAAATAATTACCCCCTCGTGGAATGTTATTTCTTTTTTCGGATACGTATTTGTTTTGACTATAATTTGATCTATCACAATCGTTGTTTTGTAACGGTCTATTTCTCATTTCGGCAAAATACCGCGAGCCAGCCTCGCCTTTTAATTTACTAGCCGCAGCGAACAATAACACTCTTTCGGATAACTGATACACATCCCTCATCGTTTCTAAACTATCTAACCAGTATCTTACAGACACAGCTTCGTGACTTGACGGATTAAAGTCTGGTATCATTTCGGATACTTCGCGTACACTAAAATTCACATTATTATAAAATCTGATACCTGGTTCAGCGTTCACCGGCTGCAAAACATATCGTTGTTGATCACAATACTGCGCATTCGCACGATTCTATTGAGGATTTTCATTTCCACCGCTATGTAAAACATTTTGAGGTAACGGCATACTCATCGTAGGTTGTTGTTGTAGTTGTGGAATACATGGAATACCAAAAAGGTTACTTTGTTTGGTTATTCATTTCGTGGCCCCATTGTTGAACATGACTATAATTTGGAATTTCCATTTGCGGATTATAGGTTAGATTTCCCCCATGTGTAATATTATAGTAGCGTATTGATCCGCAACACCAGTTGCTACATCTTAGTTAGGTTGCCACGCGGTTTGCAATTGTGCCCGGAATTTACGATTCGACCTCGCATATAATTCGAGGGTATTTTCGACTGTATTTCTTGCGACGTAATACTGGAACAATCTCCATACGATGATTTCCTTGACCCTTTACTGGACGTATTTTTATTTTTTCCCGGCGCCATTTTTTTGTTCAACAAATAATTTTTATGGACACACTCGTTTGTTGAAACGTACACGCCGCTTTATTTTTTTTATTTTATTTTTTTAATTATATATATATATACTAATATATTTATGCTCGATGTTATTTTATTAATTTTTGGATTTTATTATCCCACTTCTGAAATATGTAACACGGTGTTTCTAAAATTGGGCGTTCTCTTGTACAATAATATAAATGAAAACACTTCGCTGATTTTACGTCTACATTATTCGGTGGTTTCTTTATTAATCCCTTATATATGTAATACAATAGTGTTACCAACATAGCAAAACTTATATTATTATTTAGTACTAAAAATATCAATAATCTTTCAATAGATGGCAGTAACAAAACAGTTAATATAATTCAAATATTTTCGCATTTCACACACATAATATCAGATGACAATTATATGAACATTTTACGAGCTGGAATAACTCGACCGCGAGTATTTATAAAACGGCAACCTTCTGAAAAGTGGTATAATTGTTTTAATCCTTTTATTCTTAACCTGGTTGGGTCTAACATAGATTTTCAATTCATCACTGAAGAATATTCATGCGCCCAGTATGTGGTTGATTATATCAATAAGACAAACAGAGGAATTAGCAATTTGCAACAGAAACTCGTTGAGATTATAAATGAGAATCCAGACTTTGATATCATCGCTGTAACGAAAAAACTTAGTGTTAACGTAGTTAATAGTGTTGAAATGTCAAGTCAAGAAGCTGCTTGGTTTTTATTACGGAAACCCATGTCCAAGGCGTCGGTAGCTGTTGATTATATACCTACTTATTGGCCACAACATCGAGAACGAATCAGAAAAACTCTAAAGGAACTAGCACAACTTGATGATGATAATATACGCATATGGAAGGAGAATTGGTTTGATAAGTACGAAAAAAGACCCGATGAACTGGACCACATCACTCTAGCCCAGTTTGTTTCTCGGTAAAATGTCACTGCTAAAGAAAACGTAAAATTACGGAAATCTCCTAAAATTATAAGATATCGAAGTTATGACATGGGAAAAGAAAAAAAATTATCGGAATGTAAGAGAGAAATGGTTACTCTATATATTCCTTTTAGGATTGAAGAAATTGATATTTTGGCAGACATGAAATTTCTACGTATTTTTGGTGAAAATGAAGCTGTTACGAAGAAAAGAATCCGAATCTAATTTAGATATTGCCAAAACTATGGAAATTTGTGCGCGATTATGTCAGCAAGAAATTAAGCTCAATAATTCACAGGATCATCGAAATCATATTTATATCGACGATATTCCTGATCCATATCAACACCTTCTTCAAGATCCTCATTCAAGAGTCAACGATGACGTAGTAGCAGCGACGATGAATAAGCTCGGAGCAATATGGAAAAAGAAAGATAACTTGATGGAGACACAAGAATTTCTCCAGTTGATGAGAAAATCAAACACGAAGCAATTTGAATTAGCACGACATATTATATGGTTGTTAGCTTCCACGAATTTACTTTCGTTACAACTATTTTTAACTGGTCCTGCTGGATGTGGGAAAACATTCCTCATTAAACTTATTATGGAAGTTTGTAATCGATTTACTGATACGGATGGTTATTGTAACGCTTATCTTGCATGTGCATCTACAGGGAAGGCCGCAGTTGCTATAGGAGGTACGGCTTATATCGAACTTTTTCAAATACGTCAAGATGATACTGATTGATGAAATCAGCATGATCGGGGGTAAAATGTTAGAACGTATTGATCTAAGACTAAAAGAAATAACAGGCAATTTTGATGCTGCTTGTGGTGGATTACATATAATTCTCATTGGTGATTTGAGGCAACTGCCACCTGTTAGAGCTACTCCCATTTGGAAACAAAAAGTCCAGCAAATCGATGGTCAGCAATTATGGAGAGGAATTGCTTTTTATGAATTAAATGAAGTCATGCGACAAAAAAATGCTGAATTCTCATCACTGTTGACAAAGATAGGTAATGGAGATCAATTAGATGAACAACAGTTGCAAATGATTGAATCGAGGTTCTGTTCAGATGTAGAAGCAGAAGAACGGTGTCCTAATGGAATTCGTTTGTTCAATAACAACCATTCAGTTGATACTTATAATTTAAAAATATTGAGTTCATTTGATGAAATGTCAAATTCACTTGCTGATGACGAAATAATAGGATGTGACGGTGATCGCGAAAAAGAAAGAGCTGCTAGAGAGAAGCTTCATAAGCTCAGTACAATCGACACAGGAGGATTACTCTACGAATTTATTTTCGTTGGAAATAAGCCATAATAACAACCAACATCGATGTCGCTGATGGTTTAGCCAATGGAGCGGTTGGTAAATTGACATATGTTGAGTTGGGTGCTCCAAATGAAGTACTGGTTATGCGAACGCAAAAGAAATCAGTAGAGAATTTGTTCCTATCAACCGTAGATCTGCAACAGTGCCTTTCAACCGAAATAAATCCATTCATGCTAAAAGAAATCATTTCCCACTCAAACCGGCTTCCGCGTTGACAATTCACAAGTCGCAAGGAGGAACATTTGATGAAATTGTGTACAAATACAACAAGACACATTCGCAATCTTTGGTCTACGTAGCCTTATCCAGGGTCACATCTCAAGAAGGCCTTCATATATTGTTTCTACTGATAACCGTCAACGTTTTTATCATGGTAGACAACCATAGAGTAAGCTCCAATCGTGCGTCAGAGCTGACACACACAGTTTTTTTTATTTTTCCCGCATATGATACCTTTCCTATTTTCTGTCCGAGTATTCGTTGAGGCTCACCACTTGCGGTTTGTTAACAGTGAAGTCAAGCTATGTAATTTGATATTATTATCTTCAATAAATTGTTTGGGAGCCTAGCCCAAGAACTGAATACTTGCTCTATTGTTCAAAATCCCTCGATATGGTATCCCATTGATAATAATATCTGCGTATGGTCTATTATCTTTGTTACAAGCAATCGTGGATTCAGCAATTATCTTTCTTATCTCTCGGCGAGTTTTAAAATACCTTAGACTACGTAGTAAATGACTTTTTCTTTGCGAATTAGAAATTGTTTGAGTAGATTTTGATGAATTTGGTACCGTCGTTATTCCGTTTTTCTCTGTAGTATCCTGTAGAATTCGGGATCAGTATTCGTCACCAAGTCTACCATATCTGGCTTGGGGATATTCAATGATTGATTTTGGAATCTCAGAACCCTAACGTTTCTGACACTCCGTTGAGAGCTTCTCGATGCCCTCGAATTTCGGCTTGTTTGACAATTCATCTTGATAACGTTCTTTTCACTGCATCCAAAGCAGAACTTGTGATTAACTGGTATCATACAATCCTTAAAGAAATGAGTGTTATCTCCGCAGTTCCAACAATTATTTAGTGCGCGTTCGTTAGTCGGGTTTGATGTTGCTGCGTTATTTCTCCAAGTTACAGCACACACAGACTCATATAGTCCTTAGGCAACTCAGAAAAATTGGTTGGTTTGCATACCCTCTCTTCATAACCTCGAGCATCATAACCTCATCCTTCTCGAGCTCTGCAAAGCTCTGTTTCTCCCTCTCTGCAAACATCCAATACCACTCCCTTGCCTTACTGTTGGCGTAAAGGTTAATATGGTTGTTTTTTAAAAATGGAAGTACCTCTTGTACTTCAAGCCGTATATTCGGTGTTATTTATTAACAAAATATATTTATTTACATTAATAAAAGTACAGAGAAAAAGAACTTCAAATTTATTTGGCTCTTCACAATTCTTTTGCCAACTAGGTATATAAAATAATGTTCACTGATAAATATTTTAGGTTGTTGTTCGTTCTAATCAATGTGTTAATATGTTTTTAGAATTCGTTGAAAAAACAATAAATTCACTTTTTTTTGTTCGTAGAAGTTCGACTCCTTTTCTTATAATTTTTTTATATTTTACTTCTATGCGCACAACGCGCGATTCACAATTTTGTTGATTTTCCAAAGTGGATGAATGCCACTGTCATTTAGAGTCGCTAACACCTTACCATTTAGTAACACATTTAAGTTTCTCACTAAAAAATCATGACCCACACCATTAGAAGCAACCAAGCTCTCTACTCTGCAGATACATTTTTCGACCGCAATTTCTCCGATTTCACTACTGAATGCAATAGCCCATCTGTATATGTATTTCGACCATTCTTTTTTAGGTAGGTATCTGGAACATTTGAAAATAATGAATTACGACGCTGTTGGTTAAAGACAGGTTGTTCGAAACAAATATTGTGATTTGGAGGAGGTCTAGCTGGATCAAAATAGTTGAGGCGGAGGTTTGACCGTAGACAAATGAATTTCTGGTGAACTAGGTATCCTTACTTTACGAGAGCATCAATAATAGCATTTATCTGTTCGGCCCGCCGAACTATAAACTATAATAACTGCGATAAGTAGGCCCGCCATCCCCATCACTTTCAGGGATACGTACAATCAATTCCTTCAGAGATTTTTGAACCTCAGGTGTAGAACTTTGCGGTGCTCAATAATTCTAACATCGGAATCCAACATTTCACCACTTTGCATTAGCCTCTCTAATGCTTCTTGAATATTTTGCAGTCTCCTCGCACATGTTGTAATTTCACGTTTTGGATATCGTGCAGCTGATGAGTGAGGCTGAGCTGGTTGTTCTAATTCACCATTATTTTCTCACGTCAAAACTTCTTTTAATGAAGCAATCCTTTTCGAAATGTTACCACTAATAATTCCAATTTGACATTCAACTTCAGGCTCGTCACAATCGAGATATCCTATTGCCATCTTTTCTTTATAAAGAACCGTATATTACCAACGTACGACAATAAAAAGATTATTCCCAATTAAATAGTAAGATCGCGATTGTGAGCAACTGCCGCGTGATTAGCTCGAAGATTGAAGAATGATTCACATTCATAAACGAAACACATTTTTGGGAAACTGTCAACATAATCGCCTTCAGGAAATTTTATTTAGAGGTCTGCTGCGATATGTATTCGGATTCGGCCGGCATTGCTTTAAGTTGCATCCCGAATCAGATACATTGGAAATATTCCGGTTCAATTGTAAGCATTAGCAAATTTTTAGTTACTTTTTACATGTTAAAAATTAATATGATTAAACGCAAAATTCATCGATCCATCCATACATTAGATAACCCTTGAAGACTACATTTAAAATTTCACGTTGAAATAATTTTTCAAATTCACTTCAAAAATTACGACATCTTATTTCGGCAATTGAAATCTACAAAAAAAAAATCAATAGCAAAGACACCAATCTTTTCCACCGACTTTGTAGTGACATCTATTAACTAACATTTAACCAACGGTTTCGATAAAAGCTTTAAAATGTTTGTAAATAATTAAAAAATATATGTATTATTTATTAAATTGTAAATTTTAAAACATTATTTCTTATTTTATCTAAAATCAGTGATACAAGGAAATGTAAAATATTTATAAAAATAATTAAATATAATTTGTTGTTTGCATAGCCAATAATTAAAACACGTACATCCCACATTCCACAAAAAATGTTTAGTCAGGTTACAATTTGGAACTTGTTGTAGCTGTTACAATTAAATCCCGCACTTCCCGCATAGTATTCTCTAGTTCTTTGGTAAACCGAACTGCGCTCGCAATCGGACTATTCCGGTAGACCGCTATCATTGTGATTAGCCTAAAATCAGAATAATTATTTAGTATTCAATCGATATATTGGTATGGTGGAGTACTCACTCTCCGTCCGTTATGCTGTAGAAGGCGCCATAACCATCCGGAACCATAGGCGCAACATACCCTGCGTTGATTGTATACCCCAGGCAGCTTGAAGATAGTGTAAAATTTCCACCACCGCCACTTTTGTTGTACAAAGGGTCTGTGTACAGCGGATGAGTTTCCAAACCGCTCTCGTATGCCGAACACCAAAGCCCGAATAGATGACGGTCAATTCCGTTCCCGCTGCGCGCATCCTTCATCAACTGATTTTGGTTGTCGATGGCGAGTTTAAATTTTTTAAAGCGTTCTTCGGTACTCGCCGCCGGATCGAACATCGATAGTACCCAGTCTTTTGATTTTGTGCTGCACGAGCGCACGGTTTCGGTTCGGCCATTATAGTAATTTCGCATTAGTGCGGTTTCGTATGTGGCCGGGAATGATTTGTGCAGTTTATAATAGGTTAACTGGAACATCATTTGAAGAAAGGCGTCTGGATGAATTTTAACAGATTTCAGGAATTGCTTTCCAAAATCTCCAAATTCGTTCCAAATCAAAAGCACATCGTGTACACGCGATTCGTACACCTTCTCCATGCGGGCTATTTCAGACAAAATATGGGTATCGACATCGAAACTATATTCCTTAATTTGAATGGGATATGCGGCTGGAGCATTCCAATCTGGTTCAGGATTCTCCAGGAAGCTTAATTGTAGGTATACATCGTAGCTGATCGAGAGGGTTCCGTCATAGCAAGCATGTTCTCCAATGCAAGCGTGGCGTCCGTTGCGGAATTGGACCAAGACACTGCTTTTGTCTGCCCACCGGGAATGTCCGATGCCCGCCATTTGGGCACATTCAGAATAGTCAATTGGTTCCCGATCATCTAAAGATAAAAACGTATGACTCTCCTCGATCAGCTTGATGAGTTCGGCATTATTCGAGGAAAGCTCGATTAAATGCTGTCTATTGCGAGCCCAAGGTGTACGATCATCCAACGTTAGTAAAGGTATTGCTGGTACTCGTGGACCCACCTCGATCTCAGAATAGATAAAATGTAAGGCTTGGTGAAATTGTTGATAGCTGAGGATTGTACCATCTGGGTTTACTGTTTCCAAGACGAAAAATCGGTTTGCACCCGAAATGACCATATGGGAGGGACAATGGCCTTCACGAACAGTTTTAAAATGACAACGGACTTCATCGAGCACTTCGCCAGGAATTCGGACCGTATTGAAGAAACGCTTCCATAACATTGACGAAAAATGTTGGCCATCTGGGCCCTTGGACGGTTTCATTTTTTCGGTACGAATCAAATTCCATAGATTACCGTTGTAGCGAAGATGCCTCGCCATATTCTTGATGGAATTTTCACGAGTTTCTGGGATGTTAACTGCCGCTAAACAAAACGGTTGAATCATTGAACCGTAGGGCAAGAGTGGCTGTCGATAAGAAAAGTAAGCATACTTCTCCCACCATTTTGTTACCTAGAAACAACAAAATCAAAATATTTCCATATAGAACGAAATTATGTAGAGCAAGGTTGTCCATTGTACCACTCACCCAATTCTTTTCGGTTTTGGCCCGCTCCACCAGTTGTGCCTGTAATTTAGGTCCAATTCCTGTTTGAAAGTCATCAATTAGTTTCTTCGAATTGGCTAACTCGTCCGCGGTACCAAACGGTTTTAAAGCCTCGTAGTATCGCTGTAATGTATCCTCCAATTTGGGCAATGGCAATGCCGGTAAATTTTCGTCCAGCGAAAATGTGGTCTCGGTGGAACCCTCCTCAATGCAAAACATAGATTTTAAATCCATTTCTTATCTTGTTTGGCGTAGGTACACAATCACACTTGAAATTTTATTTTCGAAATACGCTACCTAGTCACCAGCAGTTCATAATTTTTGAAGTCCAAAGTCCATCTTTAATTGTGTTAAGAAATTAAATCAAAACTTTACAATCCAATGTGTAAATAAACCTTATTACTTACACAATAAAAGATAATACACTTATATGAAATACAAGATTATGGTAATTTAAAAATTAATAGTCTAAAATACAAAAAAAAAATTACAACCAAGCAATTTCAACACCAAATGACAACTGAATCTAAAAAATGAAAGCAAAACAATTTTTGTTGCGCTCATGCTCTTCTCCTGTCAAGTTTTGGAGAAATGGCGTAGAACAATTAATCGCCGTCTTTTTATCGTTGGTACATTTCACGTGAGTATTTAAACATACAAAATAGTAAACTCGTCTAAGCCGGAACTGAGGGAGCTGAAATATATTCCGGGTTAAAGGATTTATCGACAATCATAATATGTATTTATTTTGGGCATTTCTGTTGTTTTACTACTGGAATCAAAACTGCTTACAAAATAAAATGTTCATGTAGATTGTAAAGTGATAGATGACTATATTTTTCAGCCTAATTTTATTTTTTAACCCGTCTGAAGTTAGCTGAAGTACTTTAGTGGTTTAGTGGAGCTTTGTTCTAGTTTTTTGTGTTAGAACTTTTCATCCCAGATCTCAGAATTGCATGTAAATTGTAACGAAACGGATTTTATTTGATGTTTCCGCCTTAAAGGAATTCCGCGATGTTGAATTCCGATTTAGAGGTTTTTCTGTACATTTACATATGTAAACTGAACTTTTTCAAATAAATAACATAAAAACAATTTTTAATTACATACTTGATTTTATTATATTATTATTAATTAACATTTTAACTGTGGATAGAAACCTGATTTCTAAATAGCCAGTGGCATCGCGTTTACTTCCTAAACTCGTTATTTCCAAAAATAGTTTTTACATAGTATACGTTATAAATTGAGCATCGTCATCAATTTACCTTGATAACAACTAATTACAAAAAACTTTAAGAAACTAGATTTTAGAAAACCACGATGCCAAAAGCAGGTGTGAGCGGTCTTACGCGGTTCCCAAAATTAAGCCAATACGATCGATAATTGTTGGTAGAAAGAGGATTCTGGATAAAATTTCACAGCAGTCTACAACGAATGAAATTCACCACTATATACCTACTCTTGATTTCGACCGTATATTCGACACAATATACCGGAACGCAATATGGAAGGCACTTTGTGAAATGGGCACCCCAAAGAAATTAATTTAACTCAAACGAGATATGTACAGGGATGCGGGTAAGCAAGCTCAATACAAGACATGCGTGCTAAAGTTCCTAGTAGTATTAGATAGTGTCATGGGAAACCAGATAGCGCGTATCTAACGGGATTCATTGGGGATTAACGGAGAAACCGAATGATCTGGATCGTGCAGATGACATATGCCTACAAACATACAAACACAGACATTTTTTATAGGAAAAGCGTTTGTTACGAGTATTTTCAACAAAAAAAAATCCTTGGATTTACAATAACGATCTCGGACACGAAATTAGGAAAACGTTTTAAAATTTGAAACATGGAATGTATGCCGCTTAAACCGCCCGTAGGGCCTCTGCCAATTGGTCGATTAGGTATCCCAGTACAAGCTCGAAATACTTGTACTACGCAAAAAACAAAGCTTATCGACAACAACATCGTCGATCATAGTCGCCATGCTTTCTAAAGTAAAAACTTCGATAGACACGTGTTTGGTTTTGGTTTCGTGATCAGCAATCAATCGTCTACGATAATTCGTAACGGATTTTACATCCGCAAACAGCCAGGTTTGCGTATTCAGAACGCACACACGTCATTCCAACATCGAATTTGTGAACGTACTTGTGCCAACGAAGGTTAAATCAGAACCAAAGACATTCTCTACGACCACCTGGAAAGCGTTTTAAACAAAATTTCTCAACACGATGTTAAGATTATATTGGGTGACTTCATCTTTGATGAGTTATTTAATATGGCAGAAGCGAGCACATACTTTCTGTATAAGCGAATACATAAAGTTACATGGGAATCAAATGATGGAGTATAGCTTCAAAATGATACCTCTCTAACCAACAAAGTAGCCACACAACGACTAAGTGGTGGAAAGGGAACACTTCAACTGACTGTGTAGAAGAAAGAAACATGAATGACACAAACAACTAGTGCTTAAAATCGAAACTGTAACTTTAAGAGAAAGATTCCGCTTAATAAAAGAAATCGCTGCCGACGTACATCCTCGCAGTAGCGGTATTCGCAACGAATCTGGTGAATTAGAAATGGGCATAAACACAATCGTAGCGCAAATCTTTTCATCTTTTCTGCTGAAAATCATGGAAAGGATGCTGGATGTCTATATTCGATCATAAATTGCACACAGAAACTGGACTCAGTCTCAATATGCGTATCATACGGATTAGTCCGTGGATACGGCATTACATAGTCTGGTTCAGGGAATTGTAAAGTCACTGGATTTTCAGGAATACTCGTTAGTGGCGTTTCTCGATATAGAGGGCGTGTTCAATAACGTGAAGGTGGAAACAATTAGGAAAGGACTGCTGCCACTTGAGATCGAAGACCCAGTGACCAGCCTAACTATTAATTTGCTAGGTAGCAGAAGGGTCATAGCGGGGATGGGGGAACTTTCCGTCAGAAGACGGCTTGTTCGGGGAACTCCTCAGGGAGGTGTCCTCTCTCCTCTTCTCTGGAATGTAGTAATCAATGGACTACTATTGGAACTGGAGAGGGAAGGAATAGGTGTGGATGCTTATGCCGATGGCGTGGCGATAGCTATCTCGGGAAAGCACCTGGATACAATCAGGGATGTGATGCAAAATGTGTTATCAATAACTGCGGGGTGGGCCAGCAGATGTGGATTGGGGATTAACCCATCTAAAACAGAACGGGTCCTGTTTTACTAGGAGGTATAAAAATCCAGCAATGGTGTTACCAAGCCTGAATGGTGCTATGCTGGTCCTTAGTGATAAGGCGACATTCCTAGGGATTTTTCTGAATAGTAAGCTCTGTTGGAAACTTAACACGATAGAAAGAGTAAATAAGCCTACTATGGCACTCTACTCTTGTAAAAATGATATTGGAAGGAAATGGGCTTGAAACCGGAGCTGGTGCAAAGGCTTTACACGGTAGTTGTAAGGCCCATTTTGCTGTATGGTGTGAGTGTATGGTAGCCTGCTCTGGAGAAAGTATCATGGAAGAACAAAATGGCGAAGGTGCAGAGGGCAGCCGGTTTGCTCATTAGTGGTCCGCTGATAATGCCCTAGAGGTTTTGCTGTACCTTCTCCCGTTGGATATTATCGGCAAGCAAATGGCGGTTAACACGGCCGCCCGGCTATCAGCGCCTTCCGGTTGGAAGTGCCTGTAAAAAGGGCACTCAACTATAGTTAATTCAGTGACGCATGAACTGGTAAATTTTGATTGCAAAACGCCACGTTTGTTCTTCGACAAATTTTTCAAGGTGATTCTCCCTTCTAGAGAGGATTGGAATAGTGGTCTCGTTATGAAGACTGGGACAGTTAATTTCTTCACCGACGGCTCCAAGCTCGATGGTAGAGTGGGAGCTAGTGTTTTATGTGGGGAATTAAATATAAGTTTATCTTTTCGTCTACGTAATTACTGCAGCGTGTACCAAGCTGAAGTTATAGCGATTGAGTTATAGGCCATGAACTGGTTAAAGCATAGTGTAATATCGATATCGACTGATATCCCTATCGATGTGGACAGTTGGGCGGTTATTATTTTACCGAGATCGTTTAAGCTATACTAATAGTACTAAATGAGTTTGAGGGAGTTTATGGTATCGGATCCAGTGGTATCAGCACTGGTCATAGTTGGCCTAAGTGTGCGATAGCAACCACTGAAGTCTTTAGCTAACCTAACTTAAACAAATAGGCATCTCAAGTAATCAACTAACATCATTGCATCAGTCTGATATCATTGTGAAAGTGAAGATTAACATCCTTAATTTCCCTTTAGATTCGCAAGTTTTTAATCCAAAATTGAAATGCAACATACCAAATTATAATTTACTTGTAAAGAAATGAACACATATAACGCCCGGCTTGGTCTCATTTCAGAACCTCGTGCAAAATACCTGTTAAAATTAAAATTTAAACCCACGATCCAAATCTCATAAATATTGATTAAGAATTAGTCGAGTTCTGGCCAAATTTAAAAACTTCTTTCAAAATTAAATTTAGAATCCACTTCAATTTTGCATGGCAAACGCTATAACTCTATTTAAAATTTATGTTTGAATCCAAAATGAAAAGACGTATGTAGTTTGGTCTATAATGGGCAGAAACTAGAATCTTGCCTAAGCCTAACTTAACAACCCCCATCCAGTAATACTAAACTAATTTCATCATAGTTCATCATGAAATAGGGCAGTACCCTCTAACATTTTAAAATTTCTCAATTTCCTATACTGTTTCTTTACTTCAGGTCAGTGGACAATTTAAAGAACAGTTTAAAGACATTATTATTCCAGGGGAATGTTTATTTTGTGCAAAGAGATACAAAAATAAATAATAATGTCCACTGCTTAAAAAATAACATAGATTTCTGTTATGACGGTGCTGCCTGGCTGCCCGATGTGGCGCGTAGCGAAACCGATTATTTTTCGCTGGCAAAATTCAGCTATCTAATGCGGAAAGATGCATTGCATGTTTTGTAATTTATGTATGCTTGTAATAGTGATTGTGATTGGATGGATATGTTTCTAAAGTATAACTAAATTTAGGAGCATGGAGGATTTTCCAAACTTTCATCCAAAGACTATTTTTTAAAATGGTGTTAAGATAGCGGAAATAAGAGATTGCGCTACTTGCCGCAAGTGGCAGGTCAATCACTAAAGAGAATTTATTTTGTTATGTAATTACCAGCGGAAATTTTTTATTCATTATGCATCGCTTTTTTCACTAAATAAAACATCTCAGCGGAATAAAATATTAGAAGTGATCTTTACAATGACAAATTGATTGAAACCCCGAAGTAAAGGTACTCGGTATATGAAATCTTGAAATTTAACAATATTCCGTCTTTCACCATTTCTTAACGAATTACGATGAAATTTGGATAGTATAGTTATAAAGACAATAGGCGCTTTCAAGTCCTCTATCATGATTAATAAAATCATCGCCAATTTGATTTGAAAATTTCATAGTGCTAAACATTTTCATAGCGTTGGCCGTGATTTTACTCAACATGTTCCCAACTGTTGGGTGCCCTGAAAGCGCCCAATTATGAAGGCTAGTTGAGGATGAAGTAAGTAATGATTTATTTATCTACAGTATTCATTACCCCATAAACAATGTTAGGTGAGTATGATTATATGATTACAATATTTACATTCATATGGTACATCCCCCCTTTTTTTAATTTAATTTAATTTTTACTATCACATTTATAAATCCAATTTGATACTTGGTTTGACTATTCTACCCAACTTAGTTGTGATAAACTCATTCCCAGTCTTATTGTATGTTGTATGGTGAACTGCGATTGTTCATTGACTCTGCTGTAGACTCAGGAATATAATGGTTATCAGCGTTATCTAAAGTTATGTTCGGCGATTCATTATGATTACTTCCCGTGGTATTACCACCTTTCGGAATAATCTGCTGATTTGAACTATTTTCAGTATTTTGATCTTTAGCCGAATCTGAACTGTCACCTTGATTTAGTCTGATATCCAAGAGGTATAGGTTTAAATACTTGATATTTCGCCGTGTTCATCAATGGAATTTTTAATTCAAAAATCAAATATTGACCACTTAATTTTCCTCTGCATGACATGATTTGATACAGGCTCAATAATTCATAGTTTTTATTTTGTGAGGGCAGCACAACGTCTGCAGGCATACGCTGTTTTATATCTTGAAGTGGCTTGTTAAGTTGATTTGGTGGTAGGATTGAAGGAGCTCATTGCTCACTGCTTTGTTGTTTGAATAAAAAAAGGACACCAATCAGTTTTTGCTGAGTGTCTTTGAAGTCGAGCATCAGAAGAAGTGCATGAAGGGTTAAAGACGCCAATTTTTGACTGTTGCTGATGTCACCTAATGCAGAATTTTTTTTATTCTGTAATAGCTCGCCAATGACGTCTATTGTCTTCATCAGTTCGTTTTTAGATGTTTGGTTCTTGGCTATCATTAAAGGTGTTGTTGATTTAGTTTAACCTTTTGTATTTAATTTTCATAGTTCTTCGCATCCCGATCATCTAGAACTCCAAATAGATCACTTGCCAAATTGCCCACGGTATTTAGGATCCCACGTTTTCTTCTCCTTTCTCTGTAGTGAAGTATTGCGTTCTTGTCCTCGATTTCAATTAGAATATGCATGAGCTGAGTGTTGATTACAGAGCATATCTGATGATTGTCTTCAGCTGTTTCCATGAAAAGTTGATCCATGTTCCTTGCCAGATTTCTGAATGCCATCAAATCTGAATAGTAGGATGTGAGGTTGTAGTAAACTACTATTTTCCACTGCTGATTGGTGAATCGGAGAATTCCTAAATTTTCTAGATACAGCCCAGGTTGGTGACTAAAAGTGGTGATGTTGTACATTAGCTGTTCGGTCGATGACACTGGACTCGGCTGTGTAGTGATCACCACTAAACGTAGTAGAAGTAATGGTAGAACTATGAGATTGGTGGCTTTAGGACCTTGGTACGGGAGTCATTCGCTGACTTATTTTGCAACTTCTTGGTGTCGAAAGGTAGGACACTTACTTTGGTAATGGGTCTTTTGAATATGGAACCATTCCCACTTTTTATTGTGACTACCCTAGTCAAACCATCGCTGCCAGGATGATGCAAAACAATGTCGTCTACTTTAACCATTGGTTGTTTGCTGGTCCATTCAGTTCTTTTCTTTAGTCATTTGACCAGCATTTCCAAAAATCTTGAACCATTTTTTGTAGTAATCTCCACCGATGATTGACAGGAATGTTTTCATTCAGCATATTCGATTCTGGGATAATTATTAGTGAATCACCAACTAAAAAATGTGCCGGTGTTAATATCAATGCATTTGGATCAGATGAAATTAGTGTAAGTGGCCTTGAATTGATGCATGCTTCTATCTGTGATGTAACCGTTGATAACTCTTCATATGTGAGAGTTGTGTCTCCAATTACCCGTTTTAGATGGAACTTTAGAAATTTCACTGCTGCTTCCCAAAGTCCCCCAAAGTGTGGTGCAGACGGTGGTATGAAGTGCCACTCAATCCCATTGTCAGCTAGCATCTCCTGGAAGATTTGCTTGTTGTAGAGCTTGTTGTTTATCATTTTCAATCAGTGGTCGGGCTCCAACAAAATTGGTTCCATTATCGCTGTAAATCCGTTTGCAAAGACCTCTTCGAAATCTCTTAAAGGTCGTGATAAAGGCTGCACTGGTCATATCGCTGACAACCTCTATGTGCCTTGCTTTGGTAGCAAAGCATACAAATAGTACTATGTATCCTTTGTATGACTTATTCCCACGTCCGTTAGAAACTCTTACTGAGATTGGTCCGGCGCAGTCAACGCCTGTGTTAGTAAATGGACGTGATGGCATGACTCGTTCTTTGGGTAAGCTTGCCATTAGTTGGTGTCTTGTTGAAGCATTAACCGAATACACGTAATGCATTTTGCTATCTCCGTACGTATGTTGCTTCTGCCGTTCGTGATCCAAAAGTTGTTTCTAAGATGTGACAGAGTTAACTGAGTCCCCCCATGCAATGTTTTAACATGAGCATCTTTGATTAGTAGCTTTATGAATCTATGTTTTGGAGGCAGTATCTTTGGATGTCGGGTATCATAGTTCAGGTTACAATTAGTTATTCTTCCTCCTACTCTTAGTATTTTATGTTCATCAATAAATGGATTAAGCGAGAGGAGCTTGCTTTTTCTGGATACTGAGCCTTCTTTGTTAATCTGCATGATTTCGTTCTGGAACTCCGCATGTTGAATTATTCTGACTAGCTCGTTCCTAATTAAGAATGAATCCTAATTAAGTTCTTCAGCAGAAAGTAAAGTTGGCTATCTGCTAACCTGTTTTTTCAAACATTTTTTTATAAATCGTAGACTTAGCGAATTATTTTGTTCATGTTTGAAAATCGTTCTATAATCTGTATAAACGGATTGGCTGCAGTTGTTGATGTTGCAAGTGTAACCAATTGTAGCCAATCTGGACCCGTCCACCATAAATTGTTGTTCTTCAGTTCCTTCGGACTAGTCCCTCTTGATGCGCAGTCTGCTGGATTGTCGGTTGATCCAACATGATGTCATTGTGATGGACTTGAGTATGTTTGAATTTCCGATATTCGGTTGACCACGAAAGTTTTATATTTATGAGGACGCCCTCGAATCCAACATAAGCTGATCATTGAGTCGGTTCAAAAGAACGAAGTTGTTTCCGGAATTTGCATTCCTTCTTTAATTTGGTGCATTAGTTTAGTGAGCAGCAACGCTCCACAAACCTCAAGGCGAGGTAGTGATAGTAAGTTTTTAATCGGTGCAACCTTTGTTTTTGATGCGAGAAGCCTCACAATAGTAATGCCTTCTGAATTTGTAGATTTGAAGTAAACGGCAGTAGCATAGGCCTTTTCTGAGGCGTCGCAGAAACCATGAAGTTCTGTTATATTGTTATCCTCAAAATGGATCCAACGTGGAATAGATATTTCTTCCAGGAGAGGAAAAGAATTTTTAAATTCCTGCCATTTTGTTGATATGTGTGATGGAAGTTCTTCGTCCCAAGATAGGCCTGCTAGCCAGATTTCTTGCATCATCAGTTTAGCTACAACTGTAATGGGTGCTAGCCAGCCTAATGGATCAAAAAGTTTTGCACTATCCGAAAGTAGGTTTCGTTTGGTAGGTTTGCCAGGCAAGGATTGAGTGACAATGGAATTGAATGTATCTGTGTCATCACACTTGAATTCCAATCGATTTTGATTCCTTAGATGCACTGGTTTTTGGCTGAGTAAGGCTTCTTCCAGTGTGTTTTGCCCAGAAATTAGGTCATTCACGTAGAAATCATTTAAAACTACTTTGGACGCTATAGGATAGTTTGGTTGTGTCATCGATGGCCAGCTGTCGTAGTGACTTCACCGCTAAATAAGTTGCTGCTGCTGTTCCATATGTGACGGTGGTCAACTTAAACTACTGAATTTCTTGTTGTGGAGACTCTCTTCAAAAAATACGTTGATAGTTCTGGTCATATTCATCAACGGCGATTTGTCTGAACATTTATTCGATATCAGCCGTATGGACGTATTTATGCTTCCGTCACCTTAACAGTATGTATAATAAATCCTGTTGATGAGTAGGGCCCGTCAACATTACGTCGTTTAACGATGTTCCAGTTGTGGTTTTGGCAGAGCCATCGAAAACTACCCTCAATTTTGTAGTTGTGCTCGAATCCTTTAGAACTGCATGATGCGGCAGGTAATAGTAACCAGTCTCAGTAACTGCTTCAGCAACTTTCATGTGTCCCAAAGCAATATATTCCTCCATGAACTTCTTATATTGAGTCAGAGTGCTAAGATTTGGATTTTTAGCAAGTCGTTTTTCTACTTGTATCAAACGCGCCATGTCAACCCTTTTTGAGCATCCCAGTGGGTTGGCAGAATATAATTCAATGTCAAAAGGAATCTTGAATACGTAGCGGTCAGATTTGAGCCGTTTGTGACTGGTGGCGAATATTTTTTCACACTCTAGTTCTTCTTTGGTGAATGTTCGTTTTACGTGGCACCTCCTCTATTTCCCAGAAGCTTCTCAATTGTTTATCTATATCAACTGCTCTTGTTGTCATTGATTGTATCACTGTTGAATTGTGACAATCGACGAGGCACGGCCTAGGAATATCCAGCCTAGTTTGGTTTATTGGGCTATCGGTTCGTCAGATGAGGCCTTTGCTATTGTATATTACTCATTTAAATTTCTCCATAATAGTCCGCACCCAATAATAAGTCGATTGGGCCAGGACTGTAAAATGTTGGATCAGCCCACATCAAATTTTTGGTGTGTTTCGAGTTCCATGGGTCTAGAGCCTGCTCTGGCATATCCCGCGTTATGTTTTTGAATACTAATGCTTTTATAGCTAAGCTAAACTTGGATGGAAATCTTGGCTTCAAGGTGAATTCAACTTTTGAGTTCGCCACTCCTGCTTCGGTTTTTGCCATGCCTGTGACTTCTGCATACGCTGCGGTTTTTGGTAATTTTAACTCTGGCAGGCTATTAGAAAAACAACCGAAAGTATTGGTTACTAGTAGAAGTTTTTGAAATATTGGCCAAAAACTGAAAATAACTTATATATGCCCGCAGAAAATTAAAAAATTATACTGAACATTGTAATCCATAAATTTTTCCGAATTGTCCCTGTATGTTATAAAAATTTTACAAAATTTAATTAAGAAATATCCGAGTTCCAGTTTAAAATTTATTTATATCGTGTAAAATGTACGCAAATACCATTTTTCATAAGGACTAGTTATGGAATAGCCAGTTTAGCCCAGCACGAACAGATCCTAGAATTTTGTTCAAAACTTACATTAAAATCCATGATCAATTATACTGAAATGGCAGAAAGACGGAATATTGTTAAATTTCAAGATTTCATTTACCGAGTTCCTTTACTTCGGTGATCAATCAATTTGTGTGAGATGTTTTATTTAGTGGAAAAAGTGATGCATAATGAATAAAAAATTTCCGCTGGTAATTACATAACAAAATAAATTACCTTTAGTGATGGTGCTGCCACTTATGACAACTAGTGTAATCTCTTATTTTCCGGTGACAAATTTCCGCTAGCTTAACAGCATTTTTTAATTTGTTTCCGTTCCCAAATACTATATTATATGCATTCTGCACCACTAACAGCTACGTTTCTACTTACGTGTTATGCCTAATAAAAAATCGCTCAAACGAAAAAAATTACCAACAAACAATTTCAAGGTTATCACAAACCATTCTTAGTAAGACCATGCTGTTTTAATTCGATGGTTCATGTGATCGCGTATAATCTCCGGTTTAACAGCAGAACATACATATATCTTATCTACATGTAGATAAGATTGCTATGTAAATTTTTGTTATTGAAATTTATGACTTATGATTAGTTTTTTATATCAAACGCGTTCAATACCTGTCTTATCACTCATTTAATGGAAACCATTCATTTACCATATGATTTAATTTATTTGATTGTTTTACATATTTGATTTGGCGATAAGAGATCTCGATTGTTTATTAAATAATTAACCGAGTGATTGATGGTTATGCTGATTACTTGCCGGTTTGGTTTTAAATATCCGTTGGTGTAGTTGGTCGTTGTAAATTTTAACGATGTAAACAACTTGGGGCCTCCCTCACTAATTGCATAGTTATCTTTGATTGAATAATTGTACCAAACTTAATTATGCTAGAAGTTCGGAATAGAGCTGCGTAGTGCTGATATTATGTTAGTTGATGAATAATTCGGTCAACACTTCCAGTAATAAATTGTGACTTTGTTAACAGCACCTGTTAACCTGATCGAGTCACTTCGACTATACAGGTCAATTTTCGAAGTTGGATTAATCTCCAAATAAGCAAGTTTCTGGTGAAACTCAATTCGTTTTATGGTGGCTAGCATTGCATAACGTATAGTTAAGGGTTGATGCCCCGGCTAGAATGGCATTATTATTCATGTTGTTTAGGACTTCCTTGTTAACCGTTTATGGTTTCTCGACCATGGCCTTCTCATTTTCGAACATTAGCGTATGCATTCACAGAACTAACACGTTGAAGTCTTACTTACGTGCCAATGTACAGGATAGGTTACATAATGCTTAATCCCTTATTTCCAAGACCTTGTAGCAATAAATGAAACGTAACTCTTTCTGTCCAATTGTTCACTTCGGTTGACGGGTCCGACTTTTCCCGAGCATCAGAGGTAGAATATATCGTTGTTTTCAGGATGGGAACAGAATTTTTCAATACACTTCCGTAATCTTGTAAGATGAGACCCCTTACCCCACCTGTGCTGCTGGTTCCATAACAGTAATTCGAAACATCCTACAAACTCCATTGCATCCTAAAAATTACGATAAAAGACTTTATATGGATGTTTTAATAAATGAATTTAAATATTGTATTGATTTTGAAGGATTATAGAATGTTGCTGAGGTTGAATCTGAATTAAGGATGAACAAATATGGCTCAGATCAGTTTGCCATAGATTTTTTGAAAAATATATGAATTTACTGAAAAATTTACTTAAAATTGTCTTTTACCCGACTATTGGCCCGCAGCCTTTGTTGTATTTATATTAAACCAGGAATAAAATTAAGCAAACTCCCATTTTGTACGCAAATCACGCGAGTTACTGATTCTACGGCGGTAACCGAGTGTTATATATGAAACAAATTGTAAACCAAATTCAGCAAATACACGAGAACTTATTTTAATCCAAACATTTAATAACTGTATAATTCATCTAAAACCAACAAATAAACAAACAAATTTTCAATTTACGACGTATTTTACGTATTGATGCACCAACCCGGAAAATGGACATAAAAAAACGAAAATTTCTACTACAAAGTTTTACACAAAATGAATCAAGAATAATTTCCTGTTTCTTCATTGATTTTGTAAAATTAACTTATCACCAGCGCTAAAGTGGTGGATTTGTGAACTAAACTGCTGGGAATAAATTTGTTGCTTATCCAAAACCTTTTAACCATGATTGTTTTATGCGTCACATGATTTTATTGGAACGAACTAAATGTAACTGCTTCCAGCACCACAACGGTAGTTTTGAGTATAAGCTTGCTTCAATTTATCGAGAAAAGTGGTTTTGGACCATGTTCACTCTTAATCATTTTTATCAGGATTTAAATAATTGGGCCTTGACAGACCAAAGTTAAAACAACAAAGAAAATCATAATCTTCATTTTCTACATATATTCTACATACTCTACGCATTGTCGACATTTTCTTTGCCAAAATGAATTTGTGACACATGAATTGACGCACAGCACTGTCCAGTTCACTCAATTCGTTGCTAAAGATATCCAATAACCGATACCAAATTCCATATTTACATAAACTTCCATGTTTTGGTATTTTGCTTCATTTATTTAGACGACATTTTGATTGAAATTTGTTTATTTTGACCACAAAGAGCATTTGGTCACTCAAAACCATCTGCCAGTATCGGATAATGGATTAATAACTAGCGTCAGCAAATTTCCATTTCTCATTCCCGAAATACGCAATTCTTTGGCCACAGTAATAATCCAAAGAGTATACGCCTTTACACGAACGAGTTGATTTTACAGCCAATTTCGAACGCTCACAATCCGTGCAGCAGCTTAAGCGTACCCGACAAAATTATTTTTAATGATTTTTAAATCTATTGCGGCTTTTGAGAGCTTCAAGCTCGATCCACATACATAACGGGTGGGGCAAAAGTCCCGCTACCATTTTGGTTGCGCGCCATTCTTGGTTATGCGAATCGCGGTCACCATTAAGCCGATATAATTTTCCAATCATAACGAAAAAATGTAAAGACCAAATAAACTTTGTATGAAAACCAAACTTACTTACTTATCTTTTCTTTGGACAAAGTTATAGGCAATCAAAATGGTAGCGTCCCCGCAGCGGGACTTTTGCCCCAACCGTTACATATCATGCAACAATTTTGACTACTAGAGACTAGACGCTTCTAACAGTGCAAGTAGACCAGTATGCAACGGTGGGTAAAATTATGATAAACAATACCCAAAAATGCAACAGTGCACACGATTAAGCATTTTAGATATTCCATTGAAGGTCAACCGACAATAAACGATTAATATATGCATTCAGCCAGAATTTAGGGCCCAAATTAATGATTCGGAATTTGATGTTCTTTTAAACCAAATATTGCAATATAATGAGAATATGTTCCGATCATTTTTAATTTATCTGAAATCGTTTATTGCAATACATCGCTAGAATCGAAGGCCATTTATTGCAAGGGAATTCCAGCATAATATTTTCAGTACATTCATTTCATTAAAGGTTCTATTAAAAAATTAACAGATAATGTAATATGACACTCAACCATACTTAAAAACCAGCCGTTACCAGAGTTGTAACCACTAAAATGTCTGCTGGAACAATCGACAGCCATTCGAAACCATATAAAGCCAGTTGGAATCATGCCTGTTGAAATAAAACCAACTATGGCACTAGTACAGAAGAAATAAATAGATGCAGCTGGAACCATTTCAAGCTTCCACAATGAGCACTTTGCACTCTAGGGGGTTGTAACGGTTTAGCCGAAACCGAAATGTTGGCTTGAACCATAACTATGTCAGCCTGAACCGCATGAAGCTAGTCAGAACCAGGCCTATAGCACAACCAGCCCAATACATTGTGTACTATCTGATTTTTCAGCCGGAAGTAATACTAAGCAAAAACCAGAGTTTTACCATCCAAAATCACTAGATACTTGCACAATGAGCACAATATACTTTAGATAGGTGAACAACATATACATTTTCATCCGAAACCATAACAATGCCAGCCAAAGCTTATATGTTGCACAACCATCTAAAGTACATTATGCTCATTTTGCACACATGTAATGTTTCCGATTGATAAAACAATGATTTCGGCTGGCTTTCAATGACTTCGGTAAACTTTTTATGGTTTTGACTGTCATTGTTATATCTGATTTAGGCCCGTTGCACATTTCAACTAAGCTAAGCGAGAAACGTAGTTTCTATTAACATAGTTTAGCTCGCACAGTTCATTCCGCTGCACATTTGGACTAATCACACGCTCACACATACATTTCAATACAAATAAAATGCTGTGCTTGCCAAAATATTATTTCAATATGTTATAATATGTTATAAATATGTACTAAATTTCAATATGTTATAAATATGTACACAATATAACAATGTATGCGTGAGCGATATAATTGACTTTTGTAATCCAAAGACAACCCGAGCTATGTTAGTTTGCATCGCTCAAAACAGAAAAGCATAGCTCGCATGTTGTATATCCACACGCATTTAGAACACATACAGCACTTAATGAATTAGTCTTTGTATTATTACACGTTTGATATTTTATTAGATCGAGTACTTTCTATACATTAGGTTATACACTTAATTAATTAATAAGTTTAACAGTTTATAGATATTAAGTTTTAATAGTAATTAATTATTTAATTAGCTAAAGTGATAATTTAGCTTTTAACTTCAGATCTCGACTGACTTATCGGAATATATTTTATAAAACAACTAATTTCTGTTGTATATATGTGTTAGCTCAAGTCAGCCGGTATATATAAAATACAATTGAATAACAAGTTAATTTACATAGATAAAATATTGTTGTACATAATAAGACTATATACATAATTAATGTTTAATTTCAGCGCTGCACAACCTATACAATATTGTGCAACACAACAGTCCTCCCCCAAAAGTGATAAATTATGAAGTAATTTATGTCAAATAAACTTATATACTAATTTAATTATAATCCAAAATTATTAAATTTAATTATTTTTGATTACTTAATAAATAATTGCATAAAAAAAAATTTTAACTGACTTATTTCAGAAGAAGTTCAATTCAATGAAGAATGCTTTTTTTTTTTTTTTTTTTTTTTTTTTTTTCGTAGAACAACTGATAATATTTTTGATAATTCGTTAATATATGTAATGTTTTAATCTGTTGTTGTGTACTGTTTTCACTTGTCGATTTACTATAATTTGAGTGTTTTCAGGAGAAATGACTTTAATTACCTCGTATGGTCCAAACCATGGTGGGTCGAATTTTGTTTTTGACTTTAACTCGTTCGTTAACAAAACTTTATCACCTATATTAAACGTTTTGGATGAGCAAGATTTGTCGTAATAAGTTTTAGATTTTTCTTTACTTTTAATTATATTATTTCGTGCGACTTGCCAAGAATTTTGAAGTCGACTTTTCAGTTCTAGACAATAGTCTGAAACATTATACGTTGGCTCGGGATTTCTCTTTATTGAATTAGGAATTGTAGGTACACATCCGAATAATAATTCAAATGGCATATATTCTGTTACACAGTGGGGAGTTGAGTTGTATGTGAACATAGCATACGGTATCCATTGATCCCAGTTTAAAGGATCGTTTGAAGTATAATTTCGAAGATATTGAGCGAGATTCAAATGCGACTTTTCCAGCGCTCCATTAGATTGAGGATGATAAGCAGAAGTATTCAGTTTTTTAATGCTTAATAACCTGCATATATCTTTAAACAATTGACTCATGAAATTACTTCCCTGATCTGTTACTATTGATCTGGGTATTCCATATCTACAAACAAAATTCTCTGAAAAGGCTTTAGCAACTTCAAAAGACTCTTGCGATTTCAACGGCACGGCTAATGAATATTTAGTTAAATCGTCTTGCATCGTAAGTATGTATTTATTACCTTCATATGAAGGGACAAGAGGACCTACGATATCAAGGAATAGCTTTTCAAAAGGTTCCGTAGAAGTAGTTGTTATTCGCATTGGTATTTTAGTACGTTTTCCAGCTTTGTTCTTTTGGCATAATGAGCATTTTTGAATGAATTTTCTCACAAGCGACATCATTTTCGGAAAATAGTAGTAACACTTTATTCGTCGCGCTGTTCGTAAAACACCCTGATGTCCACCTAAAGGTGTACAATGGAATTCCTCGATAATTTTGTTTATGTCAGACTCCGATTTGAGATTTGTAACGATGTTTTGTGGTGCTGAAGTAGGAGAAGAAGAACTAGTAGGCGAAGAAGAATTTGAAGGAATCGGTGAAATAGGATTTGTAGGAGTAGGATTAATCGACAAATTATTATTTTGATTTAGAATTTTGGATTGTGCTCTAGTAATGGCTAGCACATCATTTGTAATATTAGAACAAGGATTAACTACTCGACTTAGAGCGTCTGCATTTTGATTTGATTTTCCTGGTTTGTATAAAATTTCGTAATCATATTCGTCCAAATCGATTCGCCATCTCAAGAGACGAGAGGAAGGTTTAGGGTTTTTTGAAAGCCAAATCAATGGACGATGGTCAGTATGTATTACGAATTTTCTTCCATAAACATAGGGATGGAAACGTTTAACCGCCCATACAATTGCCAATAGCTCCTTTTCAATTGCTGGGTAATTTCGTTCGGCAGAGTTTAATGAACGACTAACGTAAGCTATTGGAAGATCTGTTTTCTGAGACTTTGGTTTTTGAGATATAATTCCACCAATTGCAAAATCACTTGCGTCGGTAGTTATGATAAATGTTTCTTTGAAATCCGGGTAAATCAAAATTGGTGGTGATGTAAGCTTTTGTTTTAATGTACGGAATGAGCTATCGCAGAATGCATCAAAAATAAATGGAACGTTCTTCCTTAACAACCGATTGAGAGGTTCAGCAAGTTTGGAGTATTCATTGATGAATCTACGGTAGTAGCCAGTGAGACCCAAGAACGACTTGATTTGAGTTGTATTACGCGGAATAGGAAAATTTAGGACAGCTTCTATTTTTGATGGATCGGGTTTAACGCCTTTATTCGTTACAATATGACCAAGATAAGTTACTTCGGTTCTAAGGAAATTACATTTACTCGGTTGTAGCTTAAGGTTGTAATTTTTAAAACATTCTAAAACGCTAATTAATTTCTTATTATGGTCCACTAAGTCGTATCCATATATCACAACGTCGTCGAGGTAAGTAAAACATTTAATTCCATTTAAGCCACTTAAGACTTGGTTCATTAACCGTTGAAATGTTGCAGGTGCGCCTTTAAGGCCATAAGGCATCCTGTTCCAACACAAGGTTCCCCATGGTGAATTAAATGCTGTTTTTGTTTTGTCATTTGGATGCACCGGAACTTGGTGATAACCACTCGCTAAATCTAATGTTGAAAAATAATTCGCATTGCCTAGTTGGTCTAAAATCTCTGTTATGTTTGGTAATGGGTAAACGTCATCTATGGTCATTTGGTTTAATTTTCTAAAATCGACTACTAACCTCCATTTCTTTTCAATGTCTTTAGATTTTTTTGGTACGATTAATAGGGGTGAATTATATGGACTTGAACAAGGTTCGATTATTTTATCTTTTAACATCTCGTCTAATTGTTTTTTCATTTCATCTTTGACGGCTTCTGGATGTCGATAATTCTTTGTGTGTACTGGTCGGGAGTTAGGAGTTAGAGGAATTTCATGATATATTGCATTTGTTGTTGTCAATTTGTCTCCAGGAAGATGAAAAATTTCATTGAATTCGAAGCAAATTTTTAAGATCGATTGCTTTTCTATTTCATTTAAATGTTTCGTATCAATTCCAGATTCTAGTAATTCCAATCGGTTCGAGACTTCAGTTGAATTGGAAATGTTTTTTAGATTAAAAACATCGTAATTGCATAGTGGTTCAAATGGAATAGATAAATTATCGATTTTTGTGATATTTTCATTCGTGTTTAAAATACTTAATGGAATGAATGAATGCTTAGGATTTACTATAACGTTTGCCATAAAAACGCCTGGAAATATTTCCTTTGACGGACAGAAATAGTCTTTATCAAAATTTTTAGAGATTGGTAATTTTAAAATAGTTTCAACTCGTGCAGGAATTGTAATTGAAACTGAATTTATAAACTCTTGACCAGTTGGCATTGAACAAAATGGAATAGAAATGTAAGATTTATTTTTTGATGGAATCTTGATCGTCTTTTCCGCATAATCAATTTTACACTTATTGTTTTCGAAAAAATTTCTACCAATTATTCCGGCACAAGGTATTGGAAAATCATTCGGAACGATTTGAAAATCTTGTGAGATTGATTCGTTATCAGGAAATTTGATTATTGAATGGCTTAATGCTAAGGTTAAAATGCGATCGGAAGATATCCCTTTTATATAACAAGTTTTATTCAAAAAGCAAAGCACGTTATCATGAATGCATTCGCGTTTAACTATACAAATGTCTGATCCGGTATCAACTAAAAAATGGTTTTTAACAGACTTAAGAATATCTATGGACAATTCGATAAATTTAGTATTAGAATCTTCATTATTAAATTCAGGTAGTTGGTAAAATATTTCATTAACTGTATTAAAACTAGTATTAGATGCTTTTTCACTACTATAATTTGTATTCAAAGAAATAGAATCAACATTAGAAGCTACGGGATTTGAACTAGAACAGGTTTTTGGGTTAGATATAGTCGTATTCATTATTTGATTTGTATAATTTTTATTTAAATGCAGTTTTAAATTTGGGAAGCCCGGACCACTGCATTCGTTTGGTCGAGCTGATTGCAGTTTACCGAACTAGAAGATGTATTTTGGCCTGAATTTTCGAATTTAGAATTATCATTTTTATTAAAATTAGCAGATCTACGATTATTGAATTCGCGCTTTCTACACTCGTTTATAGTATGGCCAAGATGTTTGCAATAGTTACATTTATTAGTACGAATATTATTTGGTGATTCAAATGTCGAAGATCTTTGACTATTTCTATTTAAACTTTGGTTGTAATTTGGATTTTGAATTGGAATTGGAAATTTAATAGGTATAGAAGGAATAGAATTAGTATAATTATTAGTATTATTGTTCTGGTTAGGTTTAAATGAAAAACAAGATTTAGCAGTATGTCCTATGCGTTGGCATAGTTGGCATTTTTCACGAGTAGTATTTCGGTGACTATACGAATTAGTATTAAAATCGAATTTGGAATATCCGTTTGAAGTATTTGTAGTAGAAGCTTCTTCTTCGACTGCCTTTGACACTGCATCTTTAAGTTTATTGAATCTGCAAGCTTTCACTAATAATCGAAATGGCTCTTTTAATCCGTTTTGGAACGTATTTAATGCCGTAATTGAATTTAGATTTTTAATGTGCTGTGCAGCCGCTTCTCCTTCCCTAGCAATGCAAGCATTATTAAGATCAGCCAGTAATTGTTCTACTTTAGTCGCGAATTCTCTAACTGATTCGTTTCGATGCTGTCGAAGCTGCACTAATTCGACCTGTAATTGTTCTACAGGGCGAGTATCAGAGAACTGTAACTCTAATTCCGCTTTTAATTCTTTCCACGATTCAAAATTTTTATACTTTATAATTTCAAATGGTTTCTCGCCTAGTTTCGATTTTAAAATATTCAGAAATAACAGTTGATCTTCTTTTATAGTTAACGGACTGTACACTATTTCACAACACGTAATGAATTTATTCAATTTATTACTAGATCCGTCGAACTCCGGTATGATTTTTAGCATTTGATCTATATTTAGCTTAGACATTTTTTGCTCTTGATTTAATTCAGAAAAAGATTTATTTAATGATTCCGTATCAAAGTTTATTACACTTGGTCTAAAATTATTAGGATGATTTATATTTAAGCAATTATTTTCTTCGGAAAGCCTCAAACTACGATTTAATTTAGATAACGAGCACTCAACAACAGTTTTATCATTTGGTGAATTTAAATTAGTTAGAGAACTATCAGAATTATCATTTGCACTACTTACAGTTATTATTGAGTTTTCATCGTTTTCTTTATCGGATATATCGGATTCATCGTTTACTGTTTCATTTCCTTCTTGCATGTGAATTGAATTTCTTCCGCAGTATTACATGAAATGAAAAGTATTAAGAAAAATTAGGAAATAGATATAGAATTTAAGAATATAATTTTAAAGTTTTATAAGTTAAACAGGTTGAAAATAACTGAAATTGGATTTTAAATCACCTTCACAATTTTTCGTTACTTCATGACAACAAAATTAGGAACTGCTTGATGAAAGTTGATCAGGAACGGTGTTTCTCGAATTAACAGTTGGCCATTGGTATATCAGTTGATTGATTCACCAGGAGTACAGCTGATATCTGTATTTGAATTTACAGTATATCGATGATGATGATGATATGGTTCGCTGCTTTTATTAATTTCGAAGGTCAGCAACGATTTGTTTTTTTTTTCTTAAATGCTTCGAACGAAGATTTATGAAACGACATTTGATTATATAATGTAGTGTATCGTATTATTTGCAATTAAATGAACCTTGTATAATCTTAGTTTATGATTTATTATAATTTGATAAATACAACTTTTATATTTCTAACATTATTATTATTTCACCACAAGAACTTTTGCGCACTAGTAAAACGTTTTTTGTTTTTTTTTTTTTTGAAAATATTTTTATTAGTGCGTGTGTTTATAATGTACTTGAATTAATTAATTAATTATTATTTATAGTGAAAAATTATGAATAACTTCTAATGAATAATTATTAACTTGAACGTTATTTAATTTAACGTTATTTGCACATAACATTGTAATTTTTTGTCACAAGCTGTTGTATAATTAATTGTTTTTTGCGAGATTAGCGTAAATTTCGCTGCCACCAAAATGTTGTATATCCACACGCATTTAGAACACATACAGCACTTAATGAATTAGTCTTTGTATTATTACACGTTTGATATTTTATTAGATCGAGTACTTTCTATACATTAGGTTATACACTTAATTAATTAATAAGTTTAACAGTTTATAGATATTAAGTTTTAATAGTAATTAATTATTTAATTAGCTAAAGTGATAATTTAGCTTTTAACTTCAGATCTCGACTGACTATTCGGAATATATTTTATAAAACAACTAATTTCTGTTGTATATATGTGTTAGCTCAAGTCAGCCGGTATATATAAAATACAATTGAATAACAAGTTAATTTACATAGATAAAATATTGTTGTACATAATAAGACTATATACATAATTAATGTTTAATTTCAGCGCTGCACAACCTATACAATATTGTGCAACACAACACGCATAGTTTAGCTCAAGTGTGCATCGTTCCATTAAAACTTTTTATTTTCAACCAAGAGCAATGAACATCGCTCACATCGCTTAGCTTAGCTGAAATGTGTAACGGGCCGTAAGAATGAAACAAACCAAGCAGCAACAGCGAGCAGCAAATTTAAACATCGGCTTATTCGCTTATTTAATGATACAAAATCCTAGTTTGAGTGTAAATACAAGTATTTCCAATACAAGAAATCAAGTATTTTGTAATTTTAATAGAAAAATTAAAATTTTAAAAAATTATATTGAATGAAGTTGCATCTACGGATCTATTAAAATTACAAAATATTTGATTTCTTTTATTGGAAATACGTATATTTACACTCAAACTATGATTTTGTATCATTAAATCAGCGGTTAAGCCGATATTTAAATTTGCTGCTCGCTGCTGCTGCTTGGTTTGTTTCATCCTTTAGCCGACTATTGGCCACCAGCCAAAGCTGTCGATATAATCCACTTCGAGTCCATTTAACAAGGAACCCGGAAAATAGGAATATGCTCAAAAAAAATTTGCATCCTGAAATTGTAAACTGAAATTCTAGTCGGAATCGAGTTCATCATGATATATTTGAACGAGACCAAACAAAATGTGGTTACGGATCGGCTTCATCGATAATCATAACGTTTTATGAGGCTTAATTAGCAATTCTTTATTCAACCTTTATTATCCAAGTTTAACATCCTTTCTTAAGTAAAAGGGTGGCATACACATGCGGCAGAAAATACGAATTGATTGTGTGTACTATCAAAAAATTTCCCACGTAACATTTACAAGCTTCATAAAAATATTGGTGTATACGAGGGCTGCCTTTTATATTTCGGGATTAGAGAACAAAAACAAATATTAATCATCGAAAATCGCTTTATTGTTTTTCAAAATATTCCCCATGAAGATCTATACACTTTTGCATGCGTTTGAACCAATGATCGAAGCACTTTTTCCACTCTGACTGAGGTATTTCCAAAACATGCATTCTGAACGCAGCAACCGCTGCTTCAGGTGTCGAAAAACGTTGACCTCTCAGTTTGTTTTTTACGTACGGGAATAAAAAGAAGTCATTTGGTGACAAGTCAGGACTATACGGCGGATGACTCATCAAATCGATGTTTTGAGTGCTCAAAAATGCAGTTGTTTGGGCCGATGTGTGAGAGCTCGCATTGTCGTGGTGAAGAGTGATCCGTCTTCGGCAGTTGGTTTTCCTAATTTCTTGGAAGACAACAAGCAAACAAATGGTTGTGTACCACTCAGAATTGACTGTTCTGCGTTGTTCTAGTTCAACTTTTGCTGGATTCGGCTCATCTAGAAACACCCATACAGTCGACTGCTGTTTACTTTCGGGCTCATACGCGTAAATCCACGATTCCTGTCACTATGTCATAGATGTGTTTTAAAGCACCACGATCGTATTTTTTGAGCTTTTATTTCGACCAATCGACAACACAAATAGCGCTCGAATGTCAAAACGTTCTGAGTACGTATAATCTCAAAAATGTCAAACTTTACGATAGAGCTGTCAGTTACCAGATTGCAACACTAGAGTTGTCCAATCCCGAAATATAAAAGGCAACCTTCGTAGTATTTGAGAGGTTTTGCCGAAATTAAATTTGTATTGTGTAGTAGCCGTTATTAATCCATTCATGCATTTCTGCTTAATTTATTTATTTATTTATTTGTTCATTGACATTACAATTTTGGTAAAGGAAAAGCACATATGGAAGCAATATAAATGAGGAACAACAACCACAAAAAAAAAATACTTCCATTAGGCATAAAAACCTCAGATTTTTTCAAAAAACAAATCCACTCCATGCTAGTACCCTCCGTATTGAGCTCAAGCTCATTTGTTACAGAGAACACTGCAAGGAGTGAATACTTACATACTACATACAAAAATAATACAAATGAAAAAAATTATTACAAAAATAGTACTACATGTATTATCATTCAAGCGCGCCACGCTAAATAATCCGCTTTAAAAGATTTAGGCGACGCTGACCTCTTAATTTCTAGTGGAATAGAATTCCACAGAGAAATACCCCTAACAGAAAAGGATGTATTTAAAGACCTACACAGATTTATAGGGGGAAGTAAACGTAAATTTGAAGAATGGGACCTACTGAACAATAACTTGTTAAATAAATAGGGAGGTTGCTTCGATCTGAGAAGCTTAAAAATAAAAAGACACACACGAAGTTCATAGAAGTTAACCAAACTACAGCCAAGAGTCAAATTTAAGAAGGGAGAAATGTGATCAGATTTCCTAATACTAACAATGAAACGAGTACAAGCATTGAAACATCTTTGGAGAACATTCATATTATCCTGAAGCATTCCAAACAAAACAACGTCACCATAAAGAAAATGTGGAAGAAAATGCGAGAGGAACATACGCTTTTTAAAACTACTATCAGCGAGCCCTACAACCTTATATAAACAACTAAGCATTCCAAAAATCCTTTTACTAACCTTAACTAAATGATCACCCCAAGTAAGAGTTTTATTAAAAATTAACCCTAAATTTCTAACTGTATTAGAGAATTGAATTAAACAAGCACCGAGAACAATTCCAGGAAAAGAGGAAGTATTTAAAGATTTTTTATAGATTATAATAGACTGGGATTTACTAGCATTAAGAGCGAGTCGGTTAGATAATGACCAACTATAAATTCTTTCCAAATCATCGTTAATTAAAGAAATATTAGAGTGAATGGAATCATTATCTAAGCGACTACTCCTATATATTTGGACTTCATCAGCAAATATATGAAAAGAAGAATGACGAATGGAACATGCAATGTCATTAATATACATTGAGAATAGTAAAGGGCCAAGAACCGACCCCTGAGGATCGCCAGAAGAGACAGGTCAGAGAAGTCAGAAAAAGAATTGTCATAAAAGACTGCCTGAAAGCGACCCGAAATATAGTCTTAAATCAATTTAGCAGCAGAGAGAGAAAAGTTAAAGTTTGAAATAAGCTTATTAAACAAAATTTGATGATCAATCGAATCAAACGCTTTAGAAAAATCTAACAGAGTAAGGCAAGTCATTTCTCTTTTACTCATACTACGACGAATATCATCACAAACATTCAGTAAAGCAGTGGTAGTACCGTGAAACCTTCTAAAACCTGATTGAAAAAGGCTAAGCAAATTAAAGCTATCAATATGAGATTGAATTTGGTTTTTTACTACCAATTCAAATGCCTTGGACAGAGAACTTAAAAGGCTTAACATTTTATTGTGTGGTGATGTTTTTGTTCATTGAAGTACCATGGCTCAAAGCAGTTTATTTTGACAGCTCTGTATTTGGTTGCGGCATTTTAACATAGATTTTTACCCTTTTTTGAAAATTTCTAATGTTGATTTCGATTGAAGGAAAAATAATACACTGAGGGTGAAAATGGCACTCCAACTGCTGTCAAAATGTTCAATTGAAAGAAAAATACCAAAAGGGTAATGTTTTGCTACACCCAGGGTAATTTTCTCTACTCCAGGTTCTTTGGTCGAGTAAACCATTTTTTGTTGTTGGCATATGCCATTTTTATACTTGTCAAAACATATGTGTTTAATAATCGGGATAATAACTTTAATTCGAGTATTGCGTTATGGAGGAAATTTTAAATGACATTTACAAAATTGTACTAGGCCAGCTAAATCATATCCAAGAAATATCGATTTTATGTTTGGTAAAACATTTAGGGGACCAGTTTTAGGTTCATGTTGCACCTTGGGCGCTTTCAGGTCCGCCAACTGTTGACATCATGATTAGTGAAATCATCGCCAAGTTGACTTAAAAATTTCATAGAGTTCAAAATTTCTATAACGTTGGCCGTGATTTTACTCAATATGTTGCCAACTGTTTAGTGACCTGAAAGTGCCCATTGCGTTAAATACTGTTTTGTTAAATGTTATTTAACGGACTAATTAGAGAGTCCGTTAATCTGATTCAACCGTTCCACCCGGCATATCAAAGAAATAATTTCTTTTCGTTCCGTCCTCCGTTTATCTATGATACCATTTTTAATTGCGAAACATTTTTCAACAAATTTCCGTCCCAGGTGGCCATGTTCCATAATTCCTTCCTAAAATCATTTAGGAATCTCATTTCCATCCAGCATACCCAATTCTATTATAATCGGTTAAGAACTGCACGAGTTCCACCCCAGGTGGCCATATTCCAGAGATTCTTCTCAAAATCTTAAAGAATCCCTTTTCCATCCAACATATAAAATCCCAATAGAATCGGTTAAGAAATGTTTAAGTAACGTCCCAGATTAAATTTGATCGAATAGATTAAATTTAAAAACATTCGTATTTAACGAACAATGGCCCGTTCCACACTGCATTTCTTTTCAAATTTCTTTTCTTCGAAAACTAAGTCGTAAAATAGATTTTTATATTGCTAATTTAAACCCTTATTTTAAATTAAAACATTAAATTTTTTGTATTGTTTTATTCTGCTTTCTCGAAAATAAAATTTAAAGTAAAGTCTACTTCTCAAAAATGGCCTTAAATTTTTTTTATTTATTTTCTATTTATGTTAAATGATTTTTAGAAGAATTTTTGGAATATGGCCTCCTGGAATGGAATTCCGGGAAAAGCGGAAAATATGATTCTGTTGCTCACCCTCTGGCGAGTACCGCAGTTTATAATTTTATAATCACATATTTATCCTATAGCGGCCCTGTCTTTCTTCTTGAAAATACATACTTTCTTGTTAATTAAAACAATAAAACCATTTTATGATCTATCGAACCATCTTCTAAGACCAATCAAAATGGGATAAACGAAAACTCAGTTTATATAATTTTGTATTTATTGTTTTATTATAAAGTTTGTAATCAGTACGTAAAAATCTGTGGTCGGGTCAATACCCAAAAATAAATATTAGATAATTTAAAACTTTTTATGAAAAGTGTATAAAAATAATTCTATTATAATAAACTAAAATAAAATAAAAATAAAATTAATTAAAAATTTAATATCAAAAAAAAAAAATGTTGAGTTTAAATTTGTGTTAGTTAATTGAACCCAACAATGCCACGTGCCGCATTCCATCAGTATCGGTTAAGTAATAGCCGTGTCCCGTTCTAGGTGACCATATTAAAAAACTTCTTCTATAAATCATTAATAAATCTCATTTCCATTAAACAAATCCAATCCCATCGTAAACGGTTAAAACTGCCTGAGTTCCGTGCAAGTAGGCCATATTCCAAAACTTCTATCATAAATCATTTAAGAATCCCATTTCCATCCAATAAACTCCAGATGGCCATATTCCAGAACTTTTCCAATAATCATTCATTTAATAAATTCATTTCCATCCAGCATATCCAATCCCATCATAATCGGTTAAGAATTGGTGATTTCCGTCCGAGGTGGTCATATTCCAGAATTTCTTCACAAAATCATTTAAGAATCCCCGAATCCATCCATCATAATCGGTAACTGAAAAATTAAAAATAATACTTGGTCCGTTATATTGAGGGTCCGTTAAATCAAGGATCCGTTAAATCGAGCGTCCGTTAAATAGGGGTCCGTTAAATCGAGGGTTTACTAAAAATGCACGAACTCCGCAAGGAACTACAGTGTTTGGATAACCATCGACTTCTTGTAATTAGCGATGACATACGTGATATTTAATTGTTGAGATTTTCAGTTGGTACAACAACCACTGCAAGGAAAACCTTGATCCGGGAATTTAATTATTCTGTCGTTTCAAATGATGGTGGCATTAATTTGTCGTTAAAAATTTATTTGTGTTTTACATTAAAGGTTTGAGTTTAAAGACTTGGTCAGTGCACTCATCTGGAATAAATATAGATTTTATTAAAAATAAAATTTTTATTGTAATCAGCATTTATGAAACCATTTCATAATTTTGCTAACCTACCTGTAGTAAATGATGACTTATTTATTGAGGTGTTGATTCCACCTGAAATACCAATGTGTTGACCTCCTCTGCAACTCACACGGTGTATTTGGGATGCGTATCTTTTGTGGCACATCTTTCGGTGGAATTATGGTCGGCGGTTTAACAATGATTTTCAGTTGTGGACAATTTATTAACTCCTCGTTTGAGAGGAAATCCAACTCAACTGTTAATTTTGAGCTTCTCTTCCTATATAGATCAGAAAGCATCTCCAACAACAATTTATCGCAAATAAAATATTTCTTCAATTTCAAGTATCTCAAATTAGTTGCTCCACTTACAAAGTGTGCGACACCTTTATTGGTCACGTCATCAGAATGCGCTAACTCTAAACTTAAGTGTTCCAGGGTATGTAGTGATTTTAGCGAAGCCAAATGAACCTCGTTTAAATTTGATGTACATAAAACTTTTAGTTTAGTAAACTCGGTAATTAAATCCGTTTCACTTGGCGTCGGATAATATTTTAGCGATTCGAGCTGATCTAATTTGACGAGCTTGGCTAATAAGTTTGGTACACTGTTAGTGGACGAGAATTTTTTTAAATTTTTTATTTCAGATATTCGGTGTATATTCGTAACATCGGTCATACGCCAATGAAGCGTACAATCCTCTAGCTGAGCAAGCTTATCGACGATTATATCAAGGATTATTGTTTTTACCCAAAATAATTTTATCTGTTTGATTCCTGGATTGTTGTCACATATTTGCGAGAAGAAAACACTATCCATGTTCATTCCAATATTCAGACAAAGACTCTCTAAACTTTTTAACTTCAGTAGGTTAGTTTTTCCTCCGTTGGCTAATCCGGTTAAATGTAAATTTTTCAACTTAGTTAGGTTTTTCATTTCTATATTGCCACCATTCACATCAAGGGTTTCTAATTTATGAAAGTTTTTTAATTTTGATATTTCTCGACCAAATCGATCATCAAAATCGAATCTAAAATTTAAGGCGGTGATATTTTGACAATGCGATAAAATAAGTCTTATAAGTGTTTCACACATCACCGAATTATTTGCCATCTTGAATGCGTCCGGTAATTGAAATGATGTTACATATAGTGCAACTTGTTTTATTATCATTTCCATTTTTTGTTTTGTTGGAAGAACGCTATTTTGTGCGTTTACAAAATGTGAGGCTGATAAATGGGCGAAACGGCCATAAAATTGACAAGCAATTTCATTTAGTCGGGGGCATGTAGCGCCAATGCTGCATAAATCTGGTAACGGTAAATAGGCCAGAATTGTATATAGGCAATCATCGTTTAAATTTAAAATGGATGGACTTGAACTGGTGGACATTTTTGGTTTAATATTTTTATTAGCACGAAACATGGTTGCACCAGTATCTCGAAATTCTAGAACATAAACAAGAAAATTAAATTAGTTAAGGAAATTTCATGACTGTAAATAATTAACGAATTTTTTTTTGCGTTTTCTGGATATTGTCAATAATAGAGTCAGGCAAACCAGCTCTTCTGGCCAAAATTACGCTTTAAATGTCATTAGGGTTCCGAATCTTTCCATCAAGGTCCAGTCACTGAAGAAGATAAAAAGTAAATAGCTGTTACAACCCCATTCGAACTTTTTGAGTTCAATTTCATGACATTCGGACTTCACAATGCTAGATGAATTTTGCATAGCCTTAGCGACGCTGAAAGCATCACAAACATCTAAAAATTATGCTTGTACGAATTGGACGATAAAATTGGGCGATACTAATTGCAATGTGCGAATTCGGCAAATAATTTATCTTAGAAAGCGAGTCTTATCGCAGTCATCATGTATTCGAAAGTATAAGAAAAATTAGCAGACGATCAATGAGCTACTGGCCGTTTATCAAAAAATTGAACACCAGTTCACGACATCTTGCATTCTGGAGCGTGTACCGGGGCTAAATACTATAAAGTAACTATAAAATCCGGGGAAAATCGCTAAGAACTGCTGTTGTTACGGTCTGTTATGTTAAATATTAATATGCAGCCGACATTGACATTTTGCAGCCGATATTTTTCACCGCAAAGTATTTTTATACCAAAAATATTTGTTTTGTTGTTTTCCACAATAAAAGTAACACATTTTCAACTCAAACCATTAAATCTAAAATATTAAACATATTTTGTTTTCTAAATCTCGTAGTGATGGTTAATTTTGTAAAAACTACAAAACACTGCATTATCGAGCCAGCCGAAAGGAGTTTAAGTTTTTCCAGATGGTAAAATTTGGTGCTTTTATATAATTACCAAATGTTTTTAGGATGGTTGTGCAATATTTTAAGCCCGAGTCATTACAAAGGTAAGCGGAGCCAATACAACGCCAGACAGAAAAATAAAGGTAAAACCATTCAAACAATTGCACAATGAGTATTTAAGTAATTGGGTAATTTCTTAAGTGTTTACCCTAAAGCCTACACAAATTTATTTCCAGGTATTTTAAATTATTTTTAAAATATCGATTTAAAAACAATAACACTGATTGCGGTTGTGATTCATATATATATATATATATATATAAATTTGCTCACCACTGTAACCCGGATTCAATCAAGGGGTGTAATAAATTAGAATTTAATAGTTTTAATTAATTAAAGAAAGTTTATAAAAAAGCCTTTAACTACTTACCAATAGCAAGCAATTGTTAACAGAACTGTTTTACAAAAATAAACTAAATTTTAATAGACAAACAAACAGAAAAGCAACAATATACAAAAAAAAATCGATTTCGTTTATAACACATGCTTCGAATATCAAATATTAACTAAAAAAATTACAAACATTGTTGTATATAAAAAGTTAGATGCATCATCAACGACGATGTGCGCACTGAGCGCCCGTTTAATTTTTCCTCTTTCATAAATAAGGCATATTGCTTACGTATGGTAATTAAACTCGGTAATCATTAAAATTAATAATTCTATTTTTACTTTCAACAATGCGATTGCTGATTCTTCTGTATATTAGTATATTTCAATACAACCGATAAAATTTACAATGGCTGGTAATAATTCGAGCGTCAATCTGAGTTATAACAAATGTGACCATTGAATATATGTATATAAGAGGGCTGAATTATAAAAGTACCCCTTCCCTGTAAGGGAAGTGTCCTTTTACCAAAACATTTATTTAGTGCAGCCATAAAATGGCTTAACTTCACAAATTCAAAAATTCTTCAGGGCCATTTGTATCTATTAATGTGTCTTGTTTCAAACGTATAGTCACTATGTAAGCTAATCTCTCTCATTCAAATCTAACACATGATAAATTGGTTAAAATCCAAAAATTCATCACAGAGTCACAGAGGCCGTGCGGCTTACTGATAACCAACCATAGGTTTACCGACTTGAATATCTAAATGTATTTTTTTTTTTGTTATTTTTTATTTTTAAGAAATCTTTATTTCTGTATAATATTACAACTAATCATATGGATTATCTAGTAATTGTTTTATTAGTTTAGTAGTCTATTGTTGTGGAATGAAACCTGTCGGTTCATCCCAGCTCTGCTAGTCGTGGCTCAGAAAAACATTAATTCTAAAGAATTCTAAAGAATTAATTCTAAAGAATTAATTCTTTTTAGGAACTTCGGTCCATTGGTGCGATCTAGTAGGTTCCGCAGCTCCTCGTTGTCATGCTGCTGCAGTCGCAGTACATGACTCCTTCCAAATTTTTGTATTTCATCGATGACGTATTCTATGTTTAAGCAGTGCACCTAGAATACTACAGGCCACACTGCTTGTTATGTCATTAAATTTATGTCTACAGTTTATTCTTTGAACTGTAGACGGCAGTCATGTTCATAAAAAGAAAAAACGAAAACAAACACAAAAAAAAAAAATTATACGAGTGCTAAAAGTAAGGTTAGGTCTTCTTGTAAATTATACGAAATGTGTACACATTTTATAAGTGTTTACATATTTAACACAATTTAGAATGCATAACTTTATAATAATATTATGAATTAATACTTTTACCAATAGCTTTTTATTCAATTTTAAAACATATTATTAAAATATTTTTCTTGTTGTTTGTTTACAATTTTTTTCGTATCAATATGACAACAAACACAAAAAAAATCAAAACAATCTATTTAATTTTAGTGCTGCCTATAATAGCCAAAGAGAGAACTGTCGACATAAATTGACGTCATATAGCAAAATTTTTAAAGCAGTGTGGCCTGTAGTATTCTAGGTGCACGGGTTTAACACTCTAATCAATGCATGCATTATTTTTACCTGATAAATTTTGATTATTTAAAATTTATACCAAAAAAGACAAATCTGAAGTGATTATTTTTAAGTAGGTTCTAACAGATAGCGCTGATAATAGAATGCATTTCAATAGAACTAAAATACATTATAAAATTCAGAATTATTTATTCTAATTGCAAAGCGAAATGAAAAATTCAAACAAAATCATAATAAAATTTAACAATTGAATTTGTAAGGAACTTTGTTACTTGTTATTATTATATATTTAAAAAAAATATTTAGCCTTATTGAGAAAGTCGTAAAAACAGGATTTTGTTTGAAAATTACATAAACTTAATTGGTATTTTACGCAAAACGCTTGGGTTTTCGAATTGCATTTTGGGTATTTACATTTGTTACAGGCTGGCTACTGCCATCCTGCAGATTTTTGAGATAGAAAAGTTTTCGGCACTTTCACCGCTATAATGATATAAGTCTTATGGAATAGATAATTATGTTTGTAAAACTCGAGAGATGTGTTTTATTTATTAAATGAAAGTGTTACAGTTGGATATTTATTTTTGGAAATTCATGTTCCTTTTTCGGTGGTGACGTAGTGCGCGTAATTTTTAATCAATACGAACTGTGCAGTGCTTTTCCATTAAATCGCGTGTCACAATTTGGTTTTTTTTTCCTAACGAACCGTTCAAGTGTTTTTGGTATGGTTGTTTTGACCTTTCAACCTGGTTATAGTCAAATTATTTGGTCGATCGTGAATTAGATACGAGAGACGATAATTACTACAGAAATATATTCAAGCGGCCTAATTTTTTACGAAGGCAATTTATGTTTACGGCAGCCTAATTTCTTCGGTTTTCGGCGTGTGTACGACAAAAGCAGGTGACCAGCCGACCTTTTGCATTAGTAGAGATCAGTGAAAAGTACCGCAGTGGTTTTGGGGGCATATCAAGACCGAATTTTACAACGGGTGCCAAATTTTTACCACCAGCATCGCATTCCTCAACAGGCGCCGTTTTATAACGAGCACCGCATTTTATAATGGGCACTGAAATTAACAAAGGAGAGCCGCAATTATAACCGGTGGCCAACAACGTGGATCATCGGGCATTAAAACACAACAGGCAACTTAGCACCTGTGTCGGTCAGGCACAGCGGCAGCGTGGTTAAGGCGATAGCACGCCCAACATTTTTTTTTTGGATTGCCTAACCAGGCCAACAGTTATATATTGGTATCGGGGAGAGGCCCCGCAACAACAACGGCACCAAGGCCGCAATGGTCCGGGGGACAGGAGTCCCTTGTGGCATGACGGCCGAGCAAGGCCGCAACAGTTTTTTTGTAATTAAATAATTAAGGTACAATTTTTTTTTATTTTTATTTTAATTTTTTTTCTGATTTTATTTTTATATATTTTTTTTTTTATTAAATTTATTCTATATATAATTTTCAAAAATTTTGTGATCGAGCGCCGCACAGCGGGTGCACGCTCGATGCGCGTTGCTCTCTTTCTCTCTCTCTCTCGTTCTCGCTTGTCTTGGTGCGGGTGGAGGGGGAAGTTGTTTCCTTTCGTTGTTTGTTTTTTTTCTGTGAATAAAATGAATCATTAAATTTTTCGGTGTGGTGTGATGGGAGCGGGGACTCCCTCTGTGTCAGCATATAGTGATGGCGGTCTCTTAGTGCCCGCATCCAATTTCGTAACCAAGGCTTGGCCTTTTTTGAATTCGAATGGATGCGCGCACCAAGGCACCTCTCCTCGTTTATAATTATTTCGTTGTTCGTTCCTCAAGTTCCTTCCGACGAATTTCGGGGGAACTACGGGTTTTTTATTATTGTTTGCGTATTATTTTTCTTTTAAATTTCTGTATGATCACGGTGTAAGCCAGGAGCGTCATGCAAGTATCAAACCCCACGACCTTAGCACTTCTCCCTGAGAACGTAGCCGGCAAAAATCACCGTGGAGGCCTCTGCATGCGCTTAGTGAAATCTGCAGGATGGCAGTAGCCAGCCTGTAACAGTGGCGCCCAAGTAAGAAGGCAAAGTGGCAACAGAAAAATACAAATAAGACAAATAAAACGGAAGGAATGGTTACCTTGTGGTGGTTTGTGGGTCCCGTATTCCCACGATTGTGTGGCGCTGTTCGAATTGGACCTAATTTGGGGGGGGGGGGGCTCGTTAAAATTTACAAAACGATACGAAAGAGAAAAGAGAAAAAAAAGGAGATCCAAATCTACCAACACACCCAGTGGTATGCAGGCAGAATAATAAAAAATGCAAAAAAATATAAAATGAAGTACTAATAAGTATCCGCGGGTTCCAACACAACCCAAGCTAAACGAAAAAATCAAAAAAATCAATATGTATATCAAAAAAAATTAGATCAAATCAACAAAACGGATGGTATGATGAGAGTGAAAATCCCACTCCGTGTCAGCGAAAATAATAAAATAATAAATAAAATAATAATAATATAATAATAATAATATAATAATAAAAGTGTTGTTCCTAAAACTCCGCTCGAGGGACTTCGGGGCAAGGGAAAATGAAGCTAAAAGCTAAACCGCGTACAAATGACATCCGAGCTCCACCACAATCGAACACAACATAGGGAAATGGGAAGGAGCTCGGAAGTCGGATGTCCAAAGAATAGGGGTATGACACCCCCATCTACGCGCAATCAAACAGCCCGTGCTGGTTGCTATCGCAGATGGGAAGTGCCAAGCGGGAGACTGGCTTTGGTGTGCGCGTCCATGCGAATTCAAACAATGTGAAACACTGGTTTCGACACTGGACGCGCACGCCATAGGGAGTGAAGCCAACAAATCATAAAATAAATAAAAATTATTAAAAATTCGCAATATTTTGGGCGCCGCTGTGCCTGACCGACACAGGTGCTAAGTTGACTGTTGTGTTTTAATGCCTGATGATCCACGTTGTTGGCCACCGGTTATAATTGCGGCTCTCCTTTGTTAATTTCAGTGCCCGTTATAAAATGCGGTGCTCGTTATAAAACGGCGCCTGTTGAGGAATGCGATGCTGGTGGTAAAAATTTGGCACCCGTTGTAAAATTCGGTCTTGATATGCCCCCAAAACCACTGCGGTACTTTTCACTGATCTCTACTAATGCAAAAGGTCGGCTGGTCACCTGCTTTTGTCGTACACACGCCGAAAACCGAAGAAATTAGGCTGCCGTAAACACAAATTGCCTCCGTAAAAAATTAGGCCGCTTGAATATATTTCTGTAGTAATTATCGTCTCTCGTATCTAATTCACGATCCACCAAATAATTTGACTATAACCAGGTTGAAAAGTCAAAACAACCATACCAAAAACACTTGAACGGTTCGTTAGGAAAAAAAAACCAAATTGTGACACGCGATTTAATGGAAAAGCACTGCACAGTTCGTATTGATTAAAAATTACGCGCACTACATCACCACCAAAAAAGGAACATGAATTTCCAAAAATAAATATCCAACTGTAACACTTTCATTTAATAAATAAAACACATCTCTCGAGTTCTACAAACATAATTATCTATTCCATAATACTTATATCATTATAGCGGTGAAAGTGCCGAAAACTTTTCAATCTCAAAAAAAAAAAAAAATATTGGGTGAGCGATACAAAGAAGTTTAACTTCAACTTGTCCTTCCAGATTCTACACTAGCCTTACAGACTCTATTTTCAATAAAAAAAAAAACAAAATAATTTTAAATTTTATTCAAATACCAAAAAAGGTTGAAGACCAAAACTTGAATCTTTTTTTTTTATTTTTTTTTTTCAAAAACTCAACTCGACTTAATCAAAATCAGATCTCGAATGTTTCCAAAAAAACTTGAATTTAATTTTACACAAAACCAAAAATTGAATGTTCTCTAATCGAACAACAAAACTCGAATCCTCACCAGCAAAAAAATTCTTGCGCCACACAGCGACGCGCAAAACATTCCAGAACAATTGTCTTTCTTCTCTGTTTCTCGTTTACATCAATTCGCATTGTTGTAAACGAGAGGCATATAAGAAAAACGTTCTTATGGAATGTTTTGCTTTATACACACACTCGATGCGCACTGTTCTCTCTCTCTCTCTCTCCCATTTTCGTTCCATTACCAACCAAACAAAAAAAAAAATACAGGAACCCACCCACCATTTACCGCGTTTAGACATCCAATCTACACCCGGACGCAAAACAACCCGGACGCAAAACAACTGAGGAGATTAAAAAACACAAAAATTTCCAAAAATGGGGATGTAATCCATAAAATGAACATTTGGTCTTGTTAAAGACAACACAGTCGTAACACATTGTTTTTCCCCCGATCGGTAACGAAAAATACACCAATGATCTACTTGATCATAGGCTGTGGCCTATGGAGAACACTTCTTTTCTCTACTACAGTTTCTTATGTACATAATGATTCTGCTACTTCCGAACAAAATAATGGAAGTTGAATTTTATATTCTGTTGGGTGAATTCGGTAGCGTCCGAGCTGTACATCCATTAAATCGACTCTCCCCATATGCCGGTTGTATTCTTTAATAATGTATATAGGGGTACTCGATTTCATAGTGATGTCATTTTTTTTATCCCATCGAGTGGCTTTTTTGACTGTGAAATAGCGTTGCTGATAACAAACGGCTTAAGCCTCAACCAGTCACGAATAAGAAAATAAAAAGTACGAATTTTAACGAATTTTAACCAATTGTTTTTCTTTTTTTTTGACATTCGAACCAGTGAAAAATAATAATTTTAAGTTACAGCTGTTCGTTTACAAACAGTCTTTTAGAGAAATTTCATATTTGTTCATGTTGTTACATATTTTTATATATTGATTTCGTATTTGAAAATGAACACATACACGAGATGCTTTTACATCACAATGAAAAAAGGAAATAAACTAAACAAAATTAAAATATTATAGTAGTAATATAGCGTTTACATTACGAAGTACGACTATAATATCATACCATTAACAAATTAATTTTTAATAAAATTCACTAAAACACCATTTTTACTTTATCACACATTATTAAAATTAATCACAAAACATGAAAAAATATTAAAATAATTTTATTTAATAAATAAAATAGAAAACAAAAAAATGTACACAAAATAAATATGGCTTCCACTCCCCGCATCACAAATTTATCTTCTTTTGCTGTGTATAAAACACAACAACAAATCGTATTTTTAAGTATTTCTTATTTTCGAGCGAGAAATAGCGCACACTATTATTTTAATAAGTGACAGCTAAAATTTTACGAAGGGGAAATTCGGCTTCTTACATGAACATTAAGTTTGACTGGGTAATAACATTGAAATGCCATTTATCGCATTGTTATTCTATTATTTTTTTATTTTCTTATTCCTGACTGGTTCCGCTTTTAGGCAAAAGTCGTACCGTTTTTGTGTCTTGCTGAAGAAATATACAGTCCATAGGTGTTCCCAACATACTCCTCAGAGTAGCCGCGTTCTACTTTTTTAGCACTAAGTGCAGCATCAGTGGATAGTTTGCAGTTTGGTATACGATTGGTGTGAACGGTACCTAAAGTATGTATACCTTTGCTTAAAAGATAGATTAGAAGACCCGGAGAGGCGTATAGAAGTTATCAAAGTAGATTATGTGGTTTTTAAAACTAGAAATAGTTTTTGATAGGCGGACGACAACGTTTGATGCGACTCCATGGTTGGGAGCTCTTTCGGGGATTTTATTGTCGCCGGCCAGTATATTTCTTTGTCGTGCATACAAATTAGATTGTTCAAAACATATATAATTAGTTGATCGTTGAAAAAGGATATATAATACGCCAAATCGTTGTTTTAAATTTTTTATTGTCGTTTTTAATTTGTATGAGGTCACCAGTAAATGTTTGTGTCAGTATTGCATTCGGTCCATACTCTTCTAGCTGCAAATTTTGTGCAAGGGTTTCGAAAGACTGAGACTTCTCTAATGCATTACACAAGGCTACTATAATATCGCCGTCCGTAGTTCCTTGTACATAATCATTACCACTAACACCTACTGCATTATTTGTAGGTGAAGTTAGATCATCTTCGATATCATTAATCTCATCATCACTAGCATTTTCATCGTCAGATGGAATTGAATTTAAACTAATTTCATCATCAGTCTTTTTTGCCACGTTGAAATACTTTTGCCGAAAATGTATAACTAGATAAAATACAGTTATTTCGAATTAAACTCCTCAAAATTAGTCTCAAAAATCCTCGTAAAAACAGACACCACAATAAATTCAAAAAATCTTCCTTTTAAATCCAATAAAAACTACACTTAAATTTGAAATTGTGATTTTCAAAATTATCCTTTCTCACCCAATGCATGGGTCTGCTTTTAGGTGGGTTGTGTAATTTTCCTCACCAGAGTGCGCCAAAGTTTTATTTATTCAATGCAGCTACAAAAATTAAAATATAATGTATCCTCTTACCTGTCGAATATTTTGCTAGTTTACTATGGTGTTTAGAAATATATATATATTTTTTTAAATGAAACACGATTACGAAATAATTTATAATCTGTTTTACTTGAAATATTGATTTCAATTGCAGTTTTTGCAAAAAACAATATCACGAGTTGAGACTAGCAGTTTAAATAAGGTCCGCTTTTAGGCGGGCATTGCATATGCATTTGATGGTTAAGTTTCGATGGAGATTGTCATTCCTAATGTTCCAAGGAGCATTCATAATGCTACGTAGTAGAGACAAACCTCTTTATTCTTTTTTTGTGCGATTTTTTTTATGCGGTATGAAAAAATTTATTCAGTATACTAAGTAGATTTACTTAAGTTCTTTCAAAATTTCAATCAAATTAGAACATAATTGAATGTGATTAATCCAATTAACTAATTGACGTTGGTCATTTTGTTTTGTCGATTTTTGACATTTCATCATATTGCGTAAATATTGCGTCAGGTTGCGTAATGTTTTGAGTTTTTTTCTACGTGAAACATTTTTATTTGTTGCGAAAATTATTTTTTATACCTACTCGTGAAGTTTCAAAAGACTTTTTTATGTGTTTTTTTTTCTGCTGTTCCTATTACCGCATAAAACCAGGTTTGTCTGTACTTTGTTTTGAAATTGAATGATCTTCGCTGTAGTTTTCCTCAAAGCTGAATACCATACGTCCAGATAGGTTTTAGGATTTGTTTATATTTCAGCAGTTTTTTGTACATTGTCAATTCGGAGTTTCTTCCAATAAGCCAGTGCATTTTTCTGAATTTTAAATTCAATTCTTGTCTTTTCTTTTTAACATGCGCTTCCCACCTGAGTTTGGCGTCTAGCGTCATGCCGAGGTACTTAGCATTATCAAAATATGGAATTTTTTGCGAATTCAGTCTATAATCGGAATATATTCTAACTTCCTGTTTGTGAAGTTGATATGTGTTGATTTCGATTCGTTAAGTGTTATTCTCCATTTTTTTGTCCAGTTATTCACCATATTACTGGCATTTTGTAGTTTCCTTGTGGACTCGACAATACTACTATCAGTGATCATAATAGCTGTGTCATCCGCAAACGTTCCTATTCTAGCTTCTTCTATGTTTGGTATAGATCATTTGTAAACGGAAGGTATAATACGAGAGCTAGAACACTACCTTGTGGAACCCCTGCCAATGTTTTCTTTAGTTTTGAGTATTCCCTTTCCTGTCTCACCCGGAAGTAACGGTTGTTGATGTAAGACTTTAGCAATTCAAAATGTTGTTTTGACAAATCTCGTTGGAGCTTAAATTCTTGACTACGGTATCAAACCTTATCAAATGCTTGGGCTACGTCTAAGAATATTGCTGAACATACGGTTACAGATGGCTCACAGCCAACCCGCAGCTAGATCTCAGTGCAATGGGCGTGGGAAAGTTGAGGTTTGCGTGCTCCAAGCCTACACCGTGTAATAGAAAACATTAATAAATAAAAATATTGATCACCAAGGGTGATTTTTTTGTGGTTAGGATTTTCATGCATTAGTATTTGACAGGTCACGCGGGATTTCAGACAAGGTGTCAAAGAGAAAGATGCTCAGTATGCTTTGACATTTCATAATGAATAGACTTACTAACGAGCAACGCTTGCAAATAATTGAATTATATTACAAAAATCAGTGTTCGGTTCGAAAAGTGTTTCGCGATTTACGTCCGATTTATGGTCTACATAATCGACCAAGTGAGCAAACAATTAATGCGATTGTGACCAAGTTTCGCACTCAGTTTACTTTATTGGACATTAAACCAACCACACGAATGCGTACAGTGCGTACAGAAGAGAATATTGCGTCTGTTTCTGAGAGTGTTGCTGAAGACCGTGAAATGTCGATTCGTCGCCGTTCGCAGCAATTGGGTTTGTGTTATTCGACGACATGGAAGATTTTACGCAAAGATCTTGGTGTAAAACCGTATAAAATACAGCTCCTGCAAGAACTGAAGCCGAACGATCTGCCACAACGTCGAATTTTCAGTGAATGGGCCCTAGAAAAGTTGGCAGAAAATCCGCTTTTTTATCGACAAATTTTGTTCAGCGATGAGGCTCATTTCTGGTTGAATGGCTACGTAAATAAGCAAAATTGCCGCATTTGGAGTGAAGAGCAACCAGAAGCCGTTCAAGAACTGCCCATGCATCCCGAAAAATGCACTGTTTGGTGTGGTTTGTACGCTGGTGGAATCATTGGACCGTATCTTTTCAAAGATGCTGTTGGACGCAACGTTACGGTGAATGGCGATCGCTATCGTTCGATGCTAACAAACTTTTTGTTGCCAAAAATGGAAGAACTGAACTTAGTTGACATGGCCCGGTAAGTTGGCCACCAAGATCATGCGATTTGACGCCTTTAGACTATTTTTTGTGGGGCTACGTCAAGTCTAAAGTCTACAGAAATAAGCCAGCAACTATTCCAGTTTTGGAAGACAACATTTCCGAAGAAATTCGGGCTATTCCGGCCGAAATGCTCGAAAAAGTTGCCCAAAATTGGACTTTCCGAATGGACCACCTAAGACGCAGCCGCGGTCAACATTTAAATGAAATTATCTTCAAAAAGTAAATGTCATGGACCAATCTAACGTTTCAAATAAAGAACCGATGAGATTTTGCAAATTTTATGCGTTTTTTTTTTAAAAAAAGTTCTCAAGCTCTTAAAAAATCACCCGTTATAAAGTTAATTAAAAAAAACTGAATTTAAGTTAAGTCGACCAGAATTTGTCGAACGAAATTTGAGGAACTGATATAAATAAATAATAATTGGGTGTGTCCATCCGGCGGCGACCAGATCTCCCCGAGTGGCAAGTACCAAGTCTGCTGAAGAAACCTCCCCCCCCCCCCCCAATGACCCATTGACCCCGAAAGGCCGATGCTCAGCATTTGAGGGTAGACACGTCTCTTCAACAGAACAGAGTGTCGATTTTGTACCAACAATTAGAGCGCGAGCTGGCGAGGTGACCAATAATTTTGTGTACATATACTCTGTATAATATACAATTTTATATTTGTATTGTACTTTTTTTTCTAATGTGTCTGTGCATTTTGTTTCTTAATTTTCCAAAGGCAAGTAGGAAAATAAAAAGTTCCGGTTGAACCGGTTGAATATTTATGATGATGACGCATACCTCACCTCTTCTATTCGCTTGCTTTTGAGCAGTACAACCGATTGTTTGCTATGTGATTTGATTTTTCATTTTCAAATATTTACCCAATACGAAACCGCATTTGACACAATAATTAAAAAAAAAATATATAAACAAAATAATGCGCATGCGCTCAAGCAAACCAATATTAATAAAATAACCACTACTATGTTTTTCCGGTTTGCTCACCTCGTGCTGTCATTTTTGGTACAAAATCGACACTCAGGTCTCTCTTCAATCAGAGAGACCTCCAGCGAATCTCCCTCAATACACACTCCAACAGCTCAACGCCACCTTCCAAGGGGAGTCCGAGTGGATTTTATGGTCGCCCCGGAATTGACGACACATATTTTGGACTCGCCACGATGGGCAGTGGTAAGCCCAGCCTGTAAATATGGCACTGGCACAGAATGAGAGTCACCCAACTCATCATACCGAGCCAAAAAATTTAATATGAATGAATGAATCACCAGAATATAAATAATAATTGCAAACTAAACCGAAAATGAATTTAAAAAATTTGAGATTTTAAATTGAAATTTAAATAAAAAGAATCAAAAATAAAATTAATAATAAAAAAAAATATTAAAAATCAAAAGTTATACTTGCGACCTGCAGGTCACCCTGTGGGGTGGGTTGCGACGTCCTTGCCTGCCATTGAATAATATTCTTAAATAGTGTGTCATTATTTTTTATTGTTAAGTTTGTATGAACTAGAATGAAGGTATCAATAACTGGCTCATCGATGTATTTTCCAGTGCTCCTAGCCTCTGTTCTTGTTTTTTCAGTAACTCGCCCAACGCCTATAGATTTTAGCCTTTAGTCCTGCCCAGCCAGATGTGAATTGATACCGTTTAGCTTCTGAAGTAATTCTTGCAGGACACGGTTTTCCTGACTCTGCGCGTAATTTGATATTTTCTTTCAGCTTAGTCATTTGTGAATATGTTAAGCCTTCTCTTACTTTGGGGCTATGTCGGGGGATTTGTTTTGAGTAGAAACCGTGTGTCCTGAACTAAAAGACGTTCTATTTTCTGTGGCCTCATCATAATTCGGTAGAGGTACTGCAGTAGTGAACTGAGTTGGAAAATTTCCTGGTGACGGACGTGTATTTAGATCGGCACTCATTTTCGATTACCTTCTAGCACTATCCTTACTAACTAGGATATCTGACAGAATTAATCTTTTCAATACAGCCTCAACTGCCTCAATTGCTTAATTGGACCTCATTATGTTGTACCAACGACAGTTTATTGGGGAAATATTCGGTTTCATCTTCACCTACATTCTCAAGAACAATCATGTCTTTCATCGATTTTGCGACGTCTGGTAGCGGTATAAGTTTATTGCGTAAGTCTTGAAAGCATTTTAGGCGCTTATCACTGTTTAATTAATTTTTTTAAATGAATTTATTTAAAATATTCAAATTTTTTTTTGCGAAATAATGTAAGTGTGTTTCGCCATCGGGGAATAAATATATAAGGGAAATCAAGTAATGCAAATTTTATAAGCCAATTTCTCCGAGGTTAATTTTATTTTATAGTTTTGATATATTTATACAACCAAATTTAATTTTTTTTCTATATTTAATCCATATATACCTATTTTATAAACATATCGGCATATAGTTATTTTATAATTCATTGTTGTTGTTAGGCTTATACAGATTGCCAATAGTGAAATAGATTAACCTCAGAATGTCTACATGAGTCCTCTTATGTATATTTTGCTCTATGGTTTCCCCAAGTGCCTACGGCAAATACCCAGCAGCAAAGTCATTATAGACATACTAATGATTCGTCAATGACATTCACGCATGACACGTATATAGAATTTGATCAAAAAGCGGGACTCGATTTCATGCATGACAGTCTTAAACGAATCGTTTGTGACATGTCGAAAGCGAATCATATTTGACTTGTCTAAAACGAATAATATGAGACATGTCTAAAGTGATTCATATATGATATGTCTGAGATGATTATTCATATATTTGTCTAGTTTGCTTGTAACAAAATGGCAGCTTTTTTTTTTTTTTGGGATAATAATACACCATTTCATTAATTTTAGATACTCAACATTTGAATTTATTTCGCAAAATTATGTACATAAATCATATACATACATATTTATATATATCATATATATATACATTATTTATTATTTTCGTTTAAAATAAATTTAAGAAATTAATTTAAAACACAATTTATGTGTCTATTATGATTTTCGCCTCACCACACCACTCGCCGTGACTAGCTAAGTCACCCGAGTTCAAAATTGGTATTGTGATTCTCCCTTTTATTTTGGCGAGCCGTTGTTTGCGGCGTCGTATGTGGATTCCTGTATTTTTTAGAGTTTGTTATTTGTCGTTATGGAAACCATATAGTAATGTCAAAAAGCTTTAGTTGTTTACAAATAGTTTTCATGATAAGATATTTTTGTATGTGTTCGACAAAATTTATAAGGTTATTATAGTCTAAACACAATGGTTGTGAGTACTTCAAAAATTCAAAGTATATAAAATTTTCAACATGACATTTTTATATCCTCTAGGTCACTGATTCTTAACAGTTAGGCCGCGGCCCCCTGGGGGTCCGTAAAAAATTTTCTGAGGGTCGCCAAAGTTTTCAAAATTTTCTTCAGAATATAATAAAAAGAAAATTGTTGTTTAACCGAATATCGTATTGTAATCGACTCAAATGTTCAGCGCTCACAGAGAACAGATTTTTTTAAAAACGGTTTAACTGATTTTCACAAGACATTATTTTTTATAAAACCTAATCTTTTTTACTTTAAAAAGACTTGATTTTCATGAAAATTGGTTCAGTGCTTTTTTTATAGCGAACTTTGAATGAAAATGCAACCAAAATTGATGATTATGAAAAAAAATATTGGAGACATTTAAATTCAAATTACAACACAAATTTCCAGAAAAACAAAAATAATTATATTGGATAATACTAAATAATGCCCCCATTGCGTCTACAAGGGTTCGCATCCAGTTCCCCATTGACCTTATTGTTTTGGCAAAGACTAGGGGGATCGCACCCCACTCCTCATACAACGCTCTGTTTTAGTACGTCCCATCAATGCTCAATTGGATTCATGTCTGGATTGATGGCTGGTGACTCCATCGTCTTGAGTCCAACCTCATCCATGAACTGCCTGCCTATAGTGGTTCGAGCCTTGCGACACCGTGCATTATCATGCATCAATATGAAATTTTCCCCTATATATCCTGCGAAGGGCGCTACATGATCCAAGAGAAAGTCCTCGATATATCTTTCTTTAAGCGATATGCCACCCCATAATATGCACGAACCGCCACCGTACGAGACTGTTTCAGCAAAACAGCACTGCAGAAATCGTTCTCCTGGACGCCGGTAAACCCGGCCTCAATACCTTCTATCACTACCATGGAGACATATTCTGCAATCGTCAAACAGAACGGATCTCCATTGCTCGATGCTCCAATTTATGTGTTCGCGAGCAAATTCGACTCGCTCTTTGAGGTGGCGTGCTGTCAATTTTAGGCCTCCAGCTTCCCGTCTAACAGCTTCATCTCGAACTTGTCCTAGGTCTTGGCACATCGACGAACGTGAGATGGCGCGGATTTGGCAGTGAAATTAGGACGATAAATCGATAATTTTTATCAGATGAACACTGATACTAGCTGGTATGTGATCTCTGATTGAAGGTATCGGTTTCCTGAAACCTTATGGATACTCTTGAGGTCGCAGATTGAATCATGTTTAGCTGACGAGCGACTTCTCGTTGATTACGTCCTTCTTGGAAAGCAACACCTTGTGCGGTTTTTTTAGGAGTATTATCCATGATTTTGAGGAAACAACGAATGAAACTGGTAGAGATTTGTTCAGGCCAACGTCTGATAAGTGATTGATGGCAAATATCAGTCAACGTAGTATTATACAGGACATTGCAGCACACCAATTGTTTTCACCGAAACATCGCATTTTGCTATGAATGTTTTAATTTGAAAAATACTGCATAGATTTGAATGAGAAAGGAGTCCTTGTAAAGATAAAATACTAATCTGTCAAAAAAAGTTGTTTTACGAAAATGGGTTAAGCCATTTTATAAAAATACGCCTTTTTGTACGCGCGGAGGTTTGAGCCGATTTAGTTGCTCGCGAGTTTAATTTATTAAATTTTGCATATTATTATTTGTATACATGAATTAATGTTTACATTTTGTGTATAATGCCGAATCTCCACTCCAAATTGTGAAGTATGAAAGTTAAAATAGATAATGAAATAATAAAGTTATTTTTTATAATTTTTATTAGATTTTTTCAGTATTTCGGACAAAATATTATTTTTAATGGCAAAAGTAGAAAAGTTCACTCCCCCTCCCATTTTTAACCCCAAGGGAACGTGAAAAAATACACAACTCTTACAAAAATGTGAACTTCCATGGGTCTCTTTCACGGACGATTTTAAATACTTCTTAATTATATTGTGTTGGCTTAGTACACATACATAGTGAGAATTTTCATAAGTTTCTGATTTGGTGACATAATTCGCTAAATCGATAATTCCTTGTATTATATTATCGGTACAAAGCAAGAGTTGAATTTTTGAAGTTTGGTCATTGCAACCTCATATCAGTACGAAACCAAACTGCCAAAAGAGACTTATGGAAGTTTTCATTTTTGTAAGGGTTTGTGTATTTTTACACGATTGCTCTGAGTTGAAAATGGGGGGGGGGGGGGGGGTGAACTTTTCTACTTTTTGTGGTAGATATTGTGAGTAAATGGTTTCTTTGTTTTCTGTGACTAAAATAGTCATAAACATTGTAAGATTGCCATTAAAAATAATATTTTGTCCGAAATGCCGAAAAATCTAATAAAAATTATAATTAATATGACGGACGATTTTAAAAACTTCTTAGTTATTTTTTATATTTATTATATTACATAAAAAAATAAAGGAATAATAAAAAAATTAATTTATTATAGATAATTTAACAAATATAAAATATTATCAAAAAATTAGGGCTAAATTATTATTAAAATATTATGAATTATTTAGTGGGCCGCGAGTAAAAAAAGGTTAAGAACCACTGCTCTAGGTGACCATAATCTTTCCATTTCTTCAACAACAAGTTTGATAAATTGTTGAGTTGTGGTAATTTTTGCTTTATTCCTGACATGAAAAATATAAATTAATTATTTTAATGTAAAAATATTAATAAAATATTATATTTTTAATACCAAAAATACTTTGTCACTTGAATCTCACCACCATAGTTTAGGTGAGCATATATGACATTAGACTCGCTCACTGTGAGAATTATAATACCAAAAATTCTATGCGGTGATTTCGAGTCGCCAAGCGACAAGCATGTGACGATCACTCGCTCACTGCGAAAATCATAATACCAAAATAGAATTATAGTGACGACTCTTCACCCGGTGACGAGTAAGTGAAATTCATAATAGACCTATTAAGTAACAATAAGTTCATATACAAATATTTGTAATTATCACATAATTTAAAATATTTTTAGAAACACAATTCTTTCCGATTAGAAATTACTTACAATTTAGAATATTTAATAAATTAGAATACGTTAATTAAATAAAACTAATCTCAAGAACACGAACTGATAAAAATGTAAGTCAAATATATACAGTCATGGGTAAAGAGAACTAGTGTGTACCTGTCGTATATGATTCATTTATGAAGGAACGTGGAGTGTTAAATATGCTGATATGTCATGAGAGATGAGTTAAAGACAAGTCACAAATTGGTCCATTATTCAACATGCTGCCAATCTACGAAATTAAAAAAAGTATTTTTCTCTTTCATACACATGAGAAAAAGTAAAACAAAAATAGAAACGTATTTCTGTACTAAAAATTTAATTCATATGTTGACAAATTTCCTGCTGGGTAGTGTCACAAAGCACTTTATATATCCCTTTAATGATTTACTAACACAATTGTGCGGGTAGGACAAAAGTACCATGTCAAAAATTGAATTTTTATGTTTTTTGAACCAAATTACACATTTGTGAATTCCTTTTTAACTTATTTTCGTCCGAAAAAAACACTATCTCTATACACACAATTGTGTTGGTTTTACTTCAAATCAAGCGAAATTTTTTATCAACAACGCCATTACATACTATGGTTTTTTACTCACACATTTGTGTGGGTAGGACTAAAACTGAGCCAATTTTTTTGTTTTCTTGGTTGAAAAAGGGATATAAGAGAATCCAAGCTGAACGACTAGCGCCTCATGAAATTGGCGGCTATCTAATAAACTAGAAAAAGCGCTCAGCTTCGAATACGAATAAATTTCTCGTTTTCATTCAATAAAAATTTTGCACACATAGCTACATAATGTAAGAATGATACAAAAACCTAGAGAAATGTGTCAATGTGTTAAACAAAATTAAATTGTACAAGTGATGATTGGTGATATATACATGTATACAATGTTGTTTTGGTATTATGAAAAATTGCAAAAACGAATTTGATTCGATCTTACAACGAGGCAGAATTGGTTTTTTGAATTTTTTTTTTTTTTTTTTTGTTTAATGTTTAAAATGTTTTATTAAATACGTTTCTTGTAATTATACAAAGCATATTGTAGAAGAAAACTGTAGCACTAAATGCGGTTTGGTGGAAAAATAAACCCGCTTAGTAATTGTTTTATTCGGCATAGTCATTAGGTAAGACTCCGACACATTTTCAATAAATAAGAAGAAAATTGTTGCGATTCATTTAAATACCGATGTGTTAACATTTATAAATTATTCAATCATGTATCTAAAAATCATCAATATTTTTATTTAAATATCCATTTTATACATTTTTATTTAAATGTTCAATAAAAATAGTTAGTTATTCTAGGGCGTAAGCTCTTGGATTTTAGTAGTGGGCCACAATGAATATAAAGTACTACTGATGACGTACTACATGTCCTTTAATATGGAAGATTATATCCAACTAATCCATTAGCCAACTAATGACGATAAGCAGAGTGACCACTTCTAAGATCCGTATATTTACAACGCAAAAATTACATTTGTACCACATTTGTCTTGAACTCATTAATTTTGAGACCGATAGAAACTGGGGTTTTAAGGGTTCCTAAATACTCGAAATTAAAGCATGCAGCTTCTCAGTAGATTAAGTTATTGCAAACCCCGTTGCAAACCCAAAAATACACGGTACCCTTCAACGGTTGTTTCTCAGTATTCTCCCACCCCTTGCATGCCAGAATGTCTCACCCGCAGCAGCAGCATGCCATTCCACCTCCCTGATTTTATTAACAAGTGCCGCATCCAATATAAATATAAGAGAAGAGATCTTCGGCTATATAACAGCTCGCTCTCTCTCTCTCTCTCTAGCTTCACATCCCATGAAGGGATGTTGCCGCCCGAACTATGGTCCTTCATCCGTCTCGGTCCATCGCTCTCGTCCTCCAGTTTCCAGTCCATCCTAGTGCATGTAGATCTTGTTCGACGTCGTCACGCCAGCTCAGTCGTGGTCTTCCTCTACGACGCACACCGGCTGGTTATTGATGGAACACTTTATTGGTCATCCGATGTTGTGGGGACCTTGTAACGTGGTTGAGCCATCTAACTCAGGTTCAACCGAATCCGATATTCATTGTTCGCAACTTTAATTGGACCAAAGATTGAACGAATGACCTTCCTTTTGAAAGTAGATAACAGTCTACAATCGTTAGTGGTCATGGTCCAGTTCTCGCTTCCGAAAGCCATCACAGGTCTTATGAGTGCTTTATAAAGTGCGAGCTTGCACGACTGCGATAGATGTCTAGATCGCAATAATTTTGATTGGGCGTAGAATACTCGTTGTGCGACAGCGATTCGGGCTTTTATTTCTGCCTGCATGTCATTTGATGATGTTATAACTGACCCGAGGTATTTAAAATTTTCGACGCTATCAAAGTTATGGTCGCCAATTTCGAGATTTACCATGGAGATGTTCCTAGGTGTTGATACAAATTTGGTTTTGCTACTGTTCACCTTCAAACCAAGTCTTTTTGCGGAGCGATCGAGTGGTACAAAACTGTCTTTGATATCGCTAGGTCTTCGGCCAAGAAGCACGATATCATCTACATACCCAAGAATTTGGCCTGATTTAATAAATATACAGCGCGAAGTTTCGATGTTGCTTTTCCTCACTACGTACTCAAGCGCCAAATTGAACAGCACAGGCGCCACTACATCTCCCTGTCGAACACCAGATGTTATTTCAAAAGAGTCTGGCACTGTTCCTTCGATTGCGATTCTACATACAGACCCAAACGTTGTTAATTTGCACAGAGAAACGAGTTTCTCTGGAATTCCTAGGCATATGAGCGCGGCCCAAAGGTTATCGCGGGTTATACTGGCATTCCTGTCGAAATTCTATATACATATAATTGATATATGCTTATGTTGTACTCCCAACATTTTTCTAAGATTTTCCGCATGGTGAAACACTGGTAAGTGATCGATTGGTTGGGACGAAAACCACAGTCGCCAATCATGTTTTCAGCGAGAGGACTGAGTCTGGCAAGTACAACATTAGCCAACACTTTGTAAGTAGTGTTCAATAGAGCTATACTACGATAGTTTTCACATTTCACATTTAAGACGGTCGCCTTTTTTAGGGTTCATAACTTAACTTTTTTTATGAGGGAAGGTTGTTGGCCTGCCGCTCAACCCGCTTGTTACGTGTGTGGGTCACGTACTGGTGAGAATCTTAAGGCATTCAGTCCTATCTTGAACACATTTATATAGCGAGCCGCTTGATACAAGACAGACGCCCGCTTCAGCCGCTCTTAACCTTGAGAACAGATGCTGGTTTGGTATTGGTTTTAGGGCGCCAATAACTCACCCTGACATGTAGTGTCCATGATTATAAACAGGATTTTCCCTGTTCGTCTCCACTACACCGCCTGATTCAAGTAGAATTACTCAGAGAGCACCGCGCGAAGGTTTGAATCAAGGACTTCGCTCCCCTGTATGTTAGCGATATAGTATTTTTAGTCACTCCTATATCATTCAGTCCTCAGCACGTACTCACCTTGACATTGAGTGGGAAACTGATATTTTTTATATATATAGTTATATATAAAGTCAATAAATTCAATTAGGTTATTATTATAATTTGAATTACTAAAATACAATATCTGAAAGCAAACTTTGTAAATAAATGATAAAAAAAAATTTGTGTAATTTGAATTAATTCAATAAAATATGTAGTTTAAAACCAAAAATTAACAAAGATATATAATATAACTTAAACGATATGAAATTCACAGCTGATAGCGATTATAAATCTATTCCGCATTAACTTAAATTTGTATTAATCTAGTACTGTTCTCCATTGTCTTTTCGTTGTACGTATTTTTAATTTATTTAATTTATCTCGTTCCATTTGCCACTTACAGTGTTTTCTAATTAATATTAGAATCATTAGATTTAGTAGCTCTACACGATGGTTATAACAATGGTGATCAATATCATAAAATTCTTTGTCCGACTGTTCGTTTAATAAAAGATTTACGATTTTAGATTTTAAACCCACAATATGGCCAGTTTCTTTAAAAATACCATCAAAAATTAAAATTTGTTTGCGGCATAGATCAAAAAATTCCTGAGATGGTGCTTGGAGTCTTCCGAAGTCATCTGACATATAGTTTTTGTGCTTTATTAAAAGCTCTGAAGTGCACTCAACAAAATCGTTTTCTTTTACAAGTGTTATAGCACACAAAGCACAATTAAATTTTTTAAGAATTCTATTTACTAAGTATCTGTTTGACGGATCAGAATTATTTTCTAATTGACTAGGTAATGATCCAACAATACTTAGTTCTTCTTCGATTTCGATCACAATTAAACATTCATCAATGTCACTCTCTTTGTTTTCATTATTTGTGGATTCCAGGGTAGAACTTGGCTCAAGTTCAAACTTTCCTCGCAACGATTGTTCATATTCTTTATCTTCTCGAATAACGACTAACAATGTCGTATCCGAATCATCTTCACAATTTGTTAGTGCCGTGAATGGCGTGAGATATTTAATTGATAACAATTTTGCGACAGTATAGCTAAATCCTTGAACGGACGGGTTAAAATTGTTTCCGTTGGCTGACCGAATCAAAGAAAATGTGTTTTCTAAAGCGTCTTGGTTTAATCGTGAGGTAAGTATATATCTAACATCGAGATTCTCACTTGATAAAGACTTGAGAAGAGAAAGAACTCCACGAATCGTTTGCACCATTCCGTCAAATGAATACACTTTCTTTTCATTAACTAATATAACCTGTTGCATATATATTACCAATTCATTAAGAAATTTGAACACAGCGCAATTCTCGTCATATTGTAGGGCACATTTAAATTTGTTTGGATTATATAAAATTTTTGAATTTAAACAATCAAATAGTTTGTCCAAATTATCAAAAAGAATTAAAGTGGCAGGCACCTTATTTTTAGTAGAATCGGAAAATTTATTTAATTCAGATGCAGTTTTTATTCCAGCGACAACGCTGCGACTAAATACTTGGGTAGACAGTTTAACTTTCATTTTATCAAAGTGACCAGGGTTAACATGTTTATCAGTTAATTTTGGACACATTCGAGTTGGTGCTGTTTGCTCTAATTTATAAAGTTCTCGAATTACTTTCCAACTTGCAATGCCATTAGGTGTTTCAACGTCAGATGTCAACAAACAGTTTCGAAATGATTTAAATAGATGCGGGGGTCAAAAATACCAACCATTGGAACAGTTGTATCGTGGTTTAAAATAGCATTCTCCGTATTAGCTCCAAAATTACTTAGAGCTTTCCGATTGTTCGAGCCTTGATCACAAATGACAGCTCTGATAGGACCGATTTAAGACCATCTGCACATTGCAAGCTCCATGCCAGCCTATACCGGCATGGAAGATGGGTCGGCCCATGGGTTTTGCACGCCGACAGGGGGTCGTAGATGTGTTACATTTCACCACAGATCGAAATCTGTTGACGAAATTTCACTTTGCATCCTGCCCCTATCGGGATTCGAACCCGGTACCTCCCGATCCAAACGCCAAAGCTTTAACCACTGTGCCATTTGGTCGGTAAACATAGTACGTATTAATTTAGTTAGCAAATTAGACGAAACAGCGTTTTCAGATACGTAATAGCTTAAAATGTTCTTCCAATTTCCAATAATACCACGTACCATGAAAACACAAATGTGACTACCAATTTTGGGGTTTCTGCAGTCATCACCCATATCCACGAAGCCATCGACGCAATCTCGAATCGAGTTGTATTTCAAATCCTTCCGAATTTTAATTTCGTCAAAAATTAAGCTGCATTGCTTGTCCATTTCGCTTAATGTGTTAATTTTTTTTTAGCTTTGATTGCATTACTTCATTATTTGTGCCTGGAGAGAAATTTTTTATTGGTTGCCAACGTAAAAGTGAGGTTTTCGAAGGCAAATCAAAATTCAATCTGTCTCTCATGAAATTATAAGACTTAGGAGATCGATAATAAATATTTTGGGCCAATATTTTAAATTGTTCTGGCCACTTCTGTGATTTTGTTCTATCTGAAAGTAAAAGTCGACAAAAATTTTTAGAGTGCTCGCTTTTATTTTGTTTTTCCATTAGATCATTCAAACAAGGCTTAGGCTTATTTCGAAAATCCACGAGTTTTTTATTTGAAATTCGGGCTTTTCGGTCTAAGTTTGTAATTTTGTTAAGCAGCTGTAATTTATCGCTCTACAATTTATTTATTCGAACAAGATATTTTCGATTAATAGATCTGTACGCTTCGATATTTTTCTCATTCCTCTCGCAATAAATACACGGAGATGGCTCGACTTGTAACATGTCGTCAAAATATGGGTCTGGTAATTGTGCAATTTCCGATAACGACATACTACTTTCTTCTTGAATATTCGAATATGTTTTTAAATTTGGTCGATCGAAATTCGATTTGGGCGATTGCAAAGTTTCTGATAGAGATCTATTTAACTCTTGCGATGGAGATGCAACAGAATTTGAAACATACATTTCGCCAGGAATACTCTCCTTTACATTTATGTTATTTACAACTACCGGAGATAAGGGCACTTGAGAAGTAGTACTCATAACACTTTGCCATTCCAGATTAGGAAGACATAATGTAGGGATAGCAGTCAGTTTAAGCTTCCGTTTAGGAAAGCAACTGGTCTCAAAATGGTTTGAACATACAAATATTCTTTTTTTACTAAAAGGAGCAATACCACAATTTTTTAATCAAAGTTCATGGCTTAAATAATTAGTAGAATATTTGAAAAGCCGAGCACCATCTTTTTGTTTAGAATGACAATGCAACACGGCACATTTAACTCCTGATGGCTTACTCATCTTCAAACGAATGCAATTTAATCACAAAATTTTGATATGTATATCAAGATAACTTGTGTGTATATATTTATAAATTGTATTCTTAACACAACGAGTATTAAATATCCTACGAGAAAATAAACACAAATGATTTTTAAAATTTATCAAACAAAATGCTTTCAATTGCTATGCTGAAACATCAAGACGGAAACACTTTATTCCACGTCTATGCAATTCAAAATGAAATACAAAACTGACTGATCTGATCAGAATCTACTTAAATATAAGTCCTGCTAACTCCACACATATGAAATAAAGTTAATGTTTAGTTTAGTTAAGATGTATTGGAATTTTTTTTCCATAGTAATTTTTTTTTGAATAACTAAGTATAAGTGTATTAGAGCAGAAACAAAAAAAATGAAGAAAAAAATTCAAATTTACGTTGCATTGTTAGTGTAACCAACACACTCTTTGTTAGTTTTTTTTGAATAGGTATATGTCAATGCGAAGAGTAAGCAGGACTTATATTTAAGTAGATTCTGATCAAACCCATAGAAAACGTTAAAACCTCAAAATCGATATAATGTGAGATAGAACCCAAAAGAAGTAACCCGACGTTTAATCGATTTTCGACGTCTGGCAGCGGTATAAGTTTATTGCGTAAGTATTAAAACGAAATTACATATTTAAAGTATTCAAAAATTTAATTTTTTGCGAAATAAAAAAACAAGTGTTTAATAAATATGTTTATTAAATGTGTGTTTCGCCAAGTGCCTACGGCAAATAGTGTTGAGCGCGTAAATATGTTATAAACCACTGCTATTTAGTACTAAAAGTTGATTAATGCGCTATCTATTAGAAGTGGCTCGAAATATGTTTTAATAACCATGGATTCATACCTATCAATAGAAAGCTTGCAAGTCTAGCGTAGATCTAAACCATTCGCATATTTTATTTCAATAAAATAATTTAAATATTAAATTTTAATTTATTTATTATTAATAATATTTTATACATTTAACAAATTAATAATTATACAGACATATCAGTAATATGTTTTTGTTTAGATTTAAATACAAAATTTATTTTATATATTCATATTAAGATATTCAATTAATATATTTTACAAATTATTTAAATGAAATACAAATAATTTAATTATTTTTGTTTTTGTTTTTAACAAATTATTTATCACATACTTTCTCATAGTGGAATACACGTGCTGAAATATTTTTGACGATGAAAAATGGATGGTGGACTGAAAATCAAGATCTCAAAGATGAGTTCGGGCTCCTTGTCGTATCTAATTGATCTTGATTAGGGCCTTATTTCGAATCAATTAATTTAATTAAATATTTCAGTAAATGTATTCGTCGTTTAATAAATAAAAATAATTAATAGAAATTAGCGCAATATAATTTCGGCTTTGTTTTAAATAAAAATAAATTCGTTTACAAAAGTAGAAAAAATCTAAAATTTCTCCAGCTTTATTTAATTCAATTTTTGTTGTTGATTGGAATATCATTAATAAGGTACTTAAAAAAAATTGTTTTTTAAAATGATAAACTTAATTTTATTTATTTTTATTTTTCTAAAATTGGACATAACTACACAAAAGTTTATGTTAAATGTATTAATTCATTGTCAATATGATTATGATTATTGTTACTTAAACTATTATTATTGTTATTATTAACATTATTAGCTATTGATAAATTTCTTAAATTAGGCGGACTACGATTTCGCGACGACACCGCTGATGCTCCCGTTGTCGTGTTCATCGGTTCCGATAACATTTTATTATGATCGTTTGTATTTAACAAGGTCGATTGATTTAATTCGTTTGTGCAACCACGTTGCCCACCACCCCTATTTTTGGACTTTTTGGGCAGCACACTGTTTTCTAATTTTAGCTGAGCGTTCACTTCCTTGGCCCCAGCACACGTGCACGCCTTTAGGAAACATTTTTTAAAATCATCGCTTAAGTACGCGTACAAAATTGGATTTATCGCAGAATTACAGTAGCCGAGCCACCCGGTTAATAAAAATATTGTGATTGTTAATCGTGACCCGCATGGTTCTGGTGTTGATGTAATTAGCGCGACCTGTGAAATCCAGTACGGTAGCCAGCATAGAATATAAACAGTAATTACGGTAAGTACTAATTTCGTTGCTTTACGATGTGAACGCCACTTCGATTTTGATTTATTCGTTTTTCTGCCAACCAATCGCAATTTTTCAATGACCAAACAATAAAACGTCACTATAAAGCAAAGAGGTACGAGAAAACTTAAAAATAATGAATATAAGATGAACGAACCCATTGACTCGGGCCAAATGATACTGCATGAATAATATCCGTTTGCTGATTCCACCGTATCCGAATACAACATAATCGGCAGCATAAACAGCACCGATTTGCCCCAAGCAATTCCCGATACAATACGCGGTGCAAACGATGTACGATATTTACCTGCGGACACGTGTCGACATATTGCGATATATAGATCTGCCGACATAATAAGTAGAAATAGCGACGATGTAAATTGTGTTATCGACGTGCTAACCATAAACGCTTTGCACATCATGCGGCCAAATGTCCAATGGCCCAAATGCATTGTCGTGATTAAAAATGGTATTCCAATTAGAGAGCATTCATCAGCTATCGCCAAATTTAAAATGTACATATTTGTTACGGTTTGCATATTCGAAAATCGTAACACTACATAAATAACCAAGGTATTACCCATCACTCCGACTATACAAACGACCGTATAGAGTATCATAAAAAATATTTTCGTCTGAGCCGTTTCGCTAGCCGGACACGTCATATCATAAGAGGAAGCATTATATCCTAGAAATTCGTAGTATTCATCTGTATCGAAGAAATGCGTTACATTTATCTCGTTCATAGTACCTGAGTAAATTTGAATTTACTCTGGGCACCAGCTAATTTTTGTAAAAGTTATCTAATAGCCTTGGTGCAAAATTTACATATGTGTGTATAGATCTACTGATTAAGGCCTCGCTTCCAAATAATCGCCGTTTAATTAATTTTCTATTGTATGGTGTAGATGAAGGTCTAGAATTAAACAGAAATAGAAATTTGTCATTATTATTTTTAATAACCTTGCCCTCGTGTGTTTCATAACAAACTATGGTTTCTTGACCAAAAGTAAGAATTAAAATTTTATCTCATTTGACATTCGAATTTCCTAATTGAATTGAGGTATATCAATGGCAATTTACGGTTTATTGCTTTAGATTTATTAATAATTGAATTTATGTCTTGTTGACAAAAATGTTGTCTTCACCTGAAAAATGAGCCTGGCGCAAGAATACGGCCTATTATTTAAGAATTTTAGGGGGAAACGTTCGGTTGTGTCAATTATTTCAGATTTTAATTGATTTATTTCAGCTAAGGCATAATCAATATGTTTGGGAACTGAACTAAGGAATACACTAGATGTCGTTTACCGTCAAATGCTGACTAAACTGAAATTGGTCGATACTTATTTACTAGTTTGGAATTTCCAGACTTATAGATTGGCGACATTTTAGACATTTAATTAGGGTATAGACCGCTTTCCCAAACCACATTAAATAGATCAGCTAGTTAATTGTGAAAAAATGTCGAATAGTTTTTCAAAACCACATTTCGAATGTTATCATAACGACCACCCGTTATATTAGCGAGAGCAGAAATTAAAATCAATATTTCGCTGTAGGAAGTGGAGGTCATCATATTACTAGAATTATTTTGGTTGTGATTAAAAGAAAAAGTTACCAGATTTCTTTTTGGCTCAAATTATTAAATAAATTTTCGCAATAATGCGCCTCATCCCGCTCTTCATTTTCTAAATAAATCAATTTTTTTCTATTCTCGTCGGTATCGATTTCGATAAGTTTCTGGTACAGATTTGGCCTTAACAGACATTACTGATTTGATCAGCCGCAAATTTGACATTCAAAACTATATATTTGGCCTATTTCTTGATCTTCGTAAAGCCTTTGACTCTTTGGATCACAATTTACATCTCCAGAAATTACAAATTTATGGCTTTCGTGGCCTAGGAAGGAAGTGTTCTTGGCCGTTTTATTATTTTTAATTTGCATAAATTATATAGCCAAATTATTGCTCACAGGTTATTAGAATATTTGCTGACGATCAAGCATATGACGTGGGATGACATTAAAATCTTTAAAGTAAACCAATTTATTTGCGTGATTAGAAAATTAGCCGATTTTGTTGCAGTGCATGTTTTAAAGAAAATTTATTTCTCATTTATTCATACCCGGTTCACATGTGTTTCTTCAACCTTTGGTTCAGCTGTGAAAAGCAAACTGAATAATTTGCCGGCTTTACAAAATAGGTGCTGTAAAGCAATGTATAAAACAATCAATAAAAAGAATTTTTGAAATGTGTATCAGTCTACGTGTTTAAGTATTTGCACATACCATCAGTACATGTTATCTCGAGGAGATCCCAGATGTTGCTAGCTCAGGTTAAAATAACTTCTCTGAAATTCCGAGACATATAATCACGGCCCAAACGTGAATGGTGAATGGTTATGTAGTACTTCCAACATTTTTCCAGGATCATCCTCAAGTGGTCAGTGGCTAATTGGTGGGGCGAAAATTATATTGATAGATAATATTTTCAGATTACCGATGATATTTTCAGTAAGGGGATGATTCGGTAAAGTAAAACATTAGAAAGACCTTTGTAGGTGGTGTTAACAGAGCTATGCCATGGTCATTTTCCCATTTGAGATCGGAACGTTAAGTTCATATAGATTAGATGCAAGAGTAGCTCCGTGTTAAATAATTCGGCAGAGATTCCGTAAAGACTGGAAGGCAACCTCCACTTTGTAATCTACTAATAGCTGCCCCTTTTACCTCTACTGTTAAATACGAGTACCTCATCGTCCGGTGGGGTAATAGCTCGAATGCAGGTCACTTAGTCGTTCTGGTTTAGTAAAGCTAAGAAGCAGAATTGCCATACTGAGAGAACATCAACCACGTTTATTACCAACCATTATGAGTATTTGATGGCTGAGGATCTTTGATGTGAGTCCTTAGTAAGGTATGTGGAATTGGTAAAGCACTCTCTTGTATTTCCGTTTTCTGCTTGAACGCTGATGTTTTTGATACAGCTCCATTCATGGCGCTGAGATACTCTGTGGGAGTTCTTCGAGTGTTACGAGGTAACAATTTTTGAGGATACTGTTACTGATCGTCGACCCAAATATTCCGTGCTCTTTTTCCAATAGTGTTTTCTGCTGCGATAGTCATTGCTGATTGAATATCTGGTCAGTGCTCCTGGATGTTTGTTTTTCATCAGAAAATACCAAATTCTCAAATTCGCCACCAACGTGCAAGTGCTTTAACACTTTTGCTAGGGCTTCAATCGTAGTTCATTTTTAAATATGCGCCCCATGCTACGATCAGACACATTGAGATTTTTAGCCAATTGAACTGCCAATTTCTGGTGATGTTGCTGTTTTTAGATGTCCACATCCATGCCATTTTTTGATGCTACCAGTATCATTATAACGTGTAATGGTCAGCCAAATAGAAAGGAATAACTTTGTTGCGTTTGAATTCTATTTCGATAAATTTTTTTACTGCGACGTAAACCGAAATGCTTCCATAGGCTTGTAAACAATAAAACAGACTGACGCTTATCACTGCAATGATGTATTAATGTATTAGAGAATTCCAAGCACCACAAAACGGAAAACAAATCCAACAATCCGTCGATACTGCTAAGTAAGCCGAAAGTCTTAAGTCTAGAAATGTCGACAATACAGATGTGATCGAAGCCCAGCACGAAACGTCAATAATGAAGATTCAGACGCTTAAAATTAACTTATAAACCGTAAATTGTCGATAATACAGATTGTATAGATAACAAAGATTCAGTTCAATATTAAACCGAAAAATTCCAGCAATACAGATTTAAAAGTAACAAATGAGCCATCATTCCACCGCAAAGCATATAATCAAAATCTACCTATAGTCATTAGCTATCAAATCAGCAAAGTGAGGTTGGGCGGCGATTTTATCGACAGAAGTAGGGGGAAATACAAATTTCACTCCTATATAGAATCTCATCAGTCCCGCTCCGAACCTATAATCAAAATTCTACCTATGGTTAAGTGGTCAAGGGCCACCGATTTGGCGTAGTCTGATCGATGTTTGTCTGGCATAATCTTGAATTGCAATCATTTTAATGATAATTAAAAACCATTTAAATCTTGATACATTTTAATCTTCTTTATCGAAGGTAATCTGCAAGCATGATAAAGTATAAAAAAAAAAAATAACACGGTTTAATCGTTAACATACTCTTGATACTACATATTACCGGCTATGATGGGTGACAGTCATACGGGATGAGTTATTTCCACCATTTATCAAGAGATAGATGCTGTTTTAAAATAGTTCACTATTCTGAACACCCATTATGAAAACACTGCAGGTTGGTATTTTGGGCACTTTTTTAACTCAAACAATCTTAGCGTTCGATATACCGGTTAGGAAACTCCCTTTAAAAGTATAGTGTGGTTTCAGTTAATTTACCATAATATTTTTAATTTTAATTGATTATACTAAATTTCACTAGATTTTACTATACATCTATTCACAAATAGCACACCCAACTAGTTACGCACGTAAGAGAAAAGGAAACAAAAGCCCCGAATCTTTAAAGCACAACTTCTTTAATGAACACATAGTAAATTTGCGGAAATAATTTAATATAAAATAAATTTATTTAGTTAGTTTTAAAATTTAAATAGTATGCAATTGTACTAATACAGGGTGTTCCAGAATTGGACGATCAAATAAAACAGGGTGAGCTCATTTTCAACAAAAACGGCGAAGTAAAGTTTTTTCGAAATGTTGATGGAGCGAAAGTTATTCCACGTTTAGTGTTCTTAGTGTTTAACGTTTTGTAAAGTCTCTTTGTTTTTAAAAAAAATTTCTTTGATGTTTAAGTGACGCCAGCGGGAAATTAATGTACAACAGAAAGTTGACACACTCAGCTTGGCGCCCCTCAGATTAGGGTATTCAGAGGGCTTCGGCTGTCTCTGTGTACACCTAGGTAACACCAAGATAGTCGCGTCCTCGTCGCGGGGGGCGGGTATTGCTTCGGCAGTAGAAAAGTGTTACCGGGGACCAAATGCCAGTGGTATAAATTGGCTAAAAAAACAATGAGTACAACAAATACGGGAAGTAATACCCCAGGTGGTACAGCAGCAGATATGCTGACAAATCCACGCTCTCGGAGGCAGGCCCAGTAGATTCTGGGGTGGGCCAATCATTGTTTAACCTATTTGGACGAAGTACCAATTTACCAAGATCTTCAAATGAAAACATATTTCAGTACGAGAAGGAAAATGCCGAACTCCGTGAACAACTTAGAGAAATAAAGGAATTTACAAATAAATTGAAAGAAGAATTCACAATTTTAAAGAAAGAGAATGAAGAACTCAAAAAAGCAGTTGAAACACGTGCAGAACTTGGGAAGACACCCAGCCTTACAATCGACGATGACATTAATCCATTCCATACGGATGAAGAAGAATTATAAAGAGAAACAAATTGGATGTTGAAACGGAGTAAAAGACCAAGTAAGAAAAGGAAAACTCAACACTCACCAAAAATGGCAGAAACTTTACCATCAACTTCAAAAGAGGTTTCTAGAAAACAATTAATCATCAATAAATAACTAGCTCTAGAACAACAACAAGCAGCTAAATCAAAAGAAAAACCACCTCCACCAATAAATGACGCTGATTCCACATCAGAAGTAGAAAAATCACTCAAACTGCAACCAGCTCAACAAAATGAAGCACAGCCAAAGGTAAAAGCCCCACCACCGATTTTTATAGTAGGAGTAACCAACTACTCAGAAATCCAAAGTGTAATGAGTAATGTTACGGAACAAGAGTATAAAATTACTGCTCTGAACAATAATGTATGGAAGATTAACACTTCAAATCCAAACGCATACAGAAACTTGTCAATGAAGCTGAATATGGAAAATATCAGTGGTACACGTACGAAAATAAAAACGATCGTCCCATCAAGGTCATGGCAAGAGGACTACATCCAACCTGTGAAATTAATTCAATAATGGAGGACCTAGAAAATAAAGGATTTAAAATCCTTGATGTCGTGAACATTATTAAAAAAGAGAGACGTAGCGGGGAAAACCGACTAGAACCCGTTTCAAAAAGAGGGCTTCCCCTGTTCATGCTAACCTTTGATAAATCCGAGCAAATAGAAAAAATTTACAATATAACTGGCATACTCAACATGCGAGTAAAGATCGAAGCTGTTAAAAGAGGCAGTACAAGAATAGTACAATGTAAAAAATGCCAAGGCTATAACCATACGCAATGATATTGCGCGCGCGATCCAAGATGTGTGAAATGTGCTGAAAAGCACCCAACACAAACTTGCAAACTATCTAAAGAAGAACCAGCAAAATGTATAAATTGTTATGGGCAACATCCAGCAAGCTACCGAGGATGTTAGGTTGCCAAGCAGCTACAGAAAATGAGGGATCAGGCACGCAAACCCCCTCTAAGTCATCCAAACAAGGATCGAGCAAGAAATGGAACATCTGTGCGTAGGGAGAATTACACATATGCTCAGGCCGCTTCAAATTCGAAAGAAAATGAGACCAACGGTACTAAAAATTTCAAAAACACTGTCCAAGCAAATTTAAAGAGCCTTGAGGAACAGAATAAGCTAAATAAGTTAATTCTGGATCGACTTAATCTGCTGGAAATACCAAGCTCCAAAATAGTTAAACATAAATAATGTATGCAATAAATAGTTCAATTCATAATTCCGGAGCAGAAACCAGACATCAAAACTACTCATTAAGAATAGCCATATGGAATGCAAACGGATTAACACAACACCTAGAAGAATTAGAACTATTTTTAAAAACCGAGAAAATTGATATATGTTTAATATCAGAAACACATCTTACCAGCAGCTCCTACGTATCAATCGGGAGATATACTTGTTACCATACCACCCATCCCGCTGAACGAGCAAGAGGAGGGTCAGCTATATTTATTAGGGATAATATCAAACATCATGAAGAATTAAAAATAGAAAAAGAATCCATGCAAGTAACCACCGTGACGGTTAAATTTGGTTATCACAACACCTGTAATATATCTGCGATATATTGCCCCCCACGGAATAACCTAAAGAAAGAAGACTACATTAACTTGTTCCAGAAATTAGGAAGTAACTTCATTATTGGAGGTGACTTTAATGCAAAAAATACCTTATGGGGTTCAAGATTAACCTCTCCAAAAGGCAAAGCGTTATACTTGCAGCTGGCCAATACTCAAACTGTGAATTTTACTCAGGAGGGAAACCAACGTACTGGCCAACTGATCCTAACAAAATCCCAGATCTAATAGATTTCTACATCACTAAAGGCATATCAAAACGCTACATCTTCTTAGAAAATGATGAAAGTCTAACATCTGATCATTCTCCTGTTATTATGACGGTTAGTGAAAATGTAATAGAAAAAACAAATTCACCACAGCTCACAAACAACAAAACAAATTGGAAACTGTTTAGGCAGTTGGTAGAGGAAAAAATAGAACTTCAAGTGCCAATCAAAAGTGAAAATGAAATAGAAGAAGAACTAGACAAGCTCCTTGATGTCATACAATGGTCGGCTTGGGAATCCACCCCCAAATTATCATTCAGGAAAGAAAACTCCGTTATTTACCCAATAGAAGTAAGAGAACTAGTGCAGGAAAAACGAAAAGCCCGAAAGAAATGGCAGACTACGCGTGCGCCGCAAGATAAAACCACCTTAAACAACTCGTACATCAAACTTAAGGCACTCATAAAAAAAGTGAAAAATGAAACAATTGGAAAATACCTTTGTTCCCTAGCTCCAACTAAAGATACCGACTATTCCCTCTGGAAAGCAACAAAAGGGTTAAAACGACCAAAAACGCAGATCCCCCCAATCAAGACACACGATAGGAAATGGGCTAGAAGTGCGAAAGATAAAGCTGACCTGTTTGCTGAACATCTTGAAGAAACAATTCAACCTCTAGGTCAGCAGACCAATGACGAAAACACTGCTGATACGCCTAGAATATCTGATTTTGAAGAGATCAGGCCTGTAACATTAAAAGAACTAAAAGCTGAAATTAAGAACATAAAAGTAAAGAAAGCTCCTGGTTATGATCTGATAACAGGGTAAATAATAAAGGAGCTGCCTGAAAAAGGTACCCGTAAATTACTGCACATAATCAATGCGATTCTCAGGAAAAAGCATGTGCCAATGCAGTGGACAGTAGCAGAAGTAATAATGATTCCGAAACCGGGCAAGCCACCGAATGATAGAAAATCCTACCGGCCAATTTCACTTTTACCAACACTAGCGAAATTGTTTGAGAGACTGTTGCTCAAAAGATTGAAAATAACCATAGAACAAAGAAACCTTATCCCAGAATATCAGTTTGGTTTCAGAGAGAAACACTCAACTATTGAGCAGGTTCATAGACTTATAGATGTCATTGAGAATACATTAGAAAGGAAAGAGGTTTTTTCTAGTATATTCTTAGATATGGCGCAGGGCTTCGATAAGGTGTGGCACAGAGGTTTACTCTTCAAACTACTTAGAGATTTACCAAAACAATATTATATGATTTTAAAATCATATATAGAGAATCGCCACTTTAGGGTGAAATATGAAGATGAATATTCCGAGCTAAAAGAGATTTCGGCAGGAGTCCCGCAGGGTAGTGTTTTGGGACCTATTCTTTACCTGCTCTACACCAGAGATTTACCTCAATTAAACGATGTTACCATTGCAACATTTGCTGATGACACTGCAGTTCTCTCAGTAGGAGACACTATCGAGGAATCGACAACGAAACTCCAAGAAGCATGTGACAAAATCATAAAATGGGCAAAAATGTGGCGTATCGGGCTCAATGAATCGAAATCCACGCATACGAATTTCACCAATCTAAAAGTCAGTTACAAACCTGTAATCATTAACGGTCTGAAAATTCCGTATGCAAATAATGTTAAATATCTAGGGATGACCTTAGATACCAGGCTCAGATGGAAAGAGCACGTTAAAAAGAAGAAAGATGAGCTTAATATCAAATATCGCAAAATGTATTGGCTTCTCGGGAAAAATTCGGAATTGTCAACCGAAAATAAATTGCTATTGTATCAACAGGTGCTAAAGCCTGTATGGACTTACGGAATACAGCTCTGGGGCTGTACAAAGAAAACCAACACCAAAATAATACAAACTTTTCAAAACAAAGTGCTACGTGGTATAGTTAACGCTCCGTGGTACATTAGGAATGATGACCTTCATAGGGACCTAAATATTCCGACGGTCCAAGAAGAAATAAAAAAATTTGCAGTAATTCATGGACAACGTATCTATCAACACGTAAATGAAGAGCTTCGTGGAATGTTGGACACTTCACATGCAGTAAGACGATTGCAGAGAACGAAACCAATTGATTTAATGGATTAAGGACACCAGAGCAAAGACTACTTCAGTAAATAATCTATAATTGGTGCTGGCCAATGGGCCTCTAAATTAAGAAAGAAAAATTACTAGATGAATTGTATTCAGTTGTAATAATTTAAATAAAAAAAAAAAAAAAAAAAAAAAAAAAACTCAGCGTGGCGTATTCAGTCCGACCAAAATGATAAAAATTATCAAGATATTTTTTGTGACCCTAACGTCACTCCGTATAATTTAATGATAAACTCGATAAACTCGAGTGAACACCAAAATCGAAAAAATAATTATAAATTGATTCTGCACAACCACGCGCGGGGAATATCCATCTGTACTATTATTATTTTTTTGAGTATAATTCAAGTGAATTATAAACAAGGATATGGAGATGCTTAACCAGAGAAATTAAAAAATTGGCTTGGAAAAAAATTGGGTTTTAAAGCGACAAAAAAAAAATCAAATGTGATTATAAATAGATAGCTAAATGAATAGTTAAGCAAGACGATACCCGTCGCAGACGGCAGGAAAACGGAAGTCGAGTCTGCTTAGTACAAACAGATTTGATAGATTAAAAAAAAAATTAAAATAGATAAAAGATAAAGTCAAGCAAAATAAAATGACACAAAAAAACAAAAAACAATAAGTTAAATAAAATATCAAACCATAGTCAAGAAAAATAAAGACGTTTTTTCAACGTTCGTTTTGTCATATTGTAATCGATAAGATGGCAGTGCTGATTAGCTTCGTACAACATTCTAGAGACGGGCTCATTCTTTCCGTAATCAGTTCGATGAGGGTCGATTCTAAACATAGGTACTGATCTTAAATTCCCAGAATTTATATTTAGATTGATTTTACCTAACAGAACAGGAGAATCGAAGCCACGTCTGCAACAACTCGGCGTTTACTAAGTGATTGTAAATTAATTAGCTGCAGACGATCTTGATATGGAGGCAGGTTGAACATGTCCACCCACGGTAGTCCGCGTAAAGCAAAGCGAAGAAATCTACGCTGGACTGCTTCAATCCTCTTAATGTGAACCTCATGGTAAGGCGACCACACCTGGCTAGCATATTCGAGCAGGGGACGAACGAATGTTGAATAGAGAGCCTTCGTAACATAAGGATCGTCAAATTCTTTCAACCATCGCTTGATGAAACCGAGCGCAGAATTGGCTTGGCTGATAATACGATAGATGTGATGTCTAAAATTCAATTCAATTCAGGCTCTGGTAACGGCGTCGCTGTTAATGTAATAGTCGCGAAAGATAGACTAAGCACGTTTTCGAGAGTAGGTGATTGTTGTGCATTTACCCACGTTCAAATCGAGGTTGTTCTTAGCACACCAAGCGGAGAAGTTGTTGAGGTCGCATTGTAATAGGCTCTTATCCGTTGTGTTTGAAATCAGTTTGTAAATCTTCACATTGTTGATGCTCTCATTACAAAAATTTATTCTTTTCATACACGAATAATTCTAACCACACAACGTCACCTAATCAATCATTCAGAGGGAATGAAATGGACATTGAACAAGAACACAGAAAAGAAACTACACACACACAAATCATACACAACCAATAATTTTTGTCGATTTTATTCCAGACACTGATTTGACCCACATTTTTTTTAATGTATTATTGTTTAATATACGAAAATATAATATTAAAGTTGAACAAAACGTTCATGTAAAATCATAACGCAAAAACATTAGAAATAAAATGTACACAAATTTTGACAGCCAGAATCGAAAATATTGTTACGGTGACACCTAGATTATAATAGAATAAGTTAATTTCATTAATTGTTCAATTGCATTTATGATTTATACTCAACATTTAGGCGTCATTTCAAATACTAACATATTTGCTGCGCATTTAGGATTATTCTAGAAACAAATATTTTGGTATATAAAGGCGCGCGTTGACGTGGAATGCTGAGTATAAATTTAAACGTGATACAGTGAAGGTTAAATAGAAAGATTATTAAAGTGATAATTAAAAAGTGTGTTATAATTATAATAATTAATTGTGAATTTTGTGTTGTATAATAAATTGTGTTGTGTAAATAAATTGTGTGAGTTCAAATTTGAAGCAGTGTATTTATTCACAATCCAGTGATTCGAACCTTGATTGACAAGGCAAAATCGTAACAATATTCTTGTTTTCGTTTTTTGAGATAAATGAGTGCGTTTTATGGCAAAAGCAGATAAAAAATATCATGATATTTTGTATCCTTTTTATCCAACCGAACACTAGGACTATCAGAAAAATATGTGGCACTAATGCGGATATCGTCTAATTCTGAGACACCCTGTATATAAAAATTTAATAAGGAAACGAACTTGTGCATGCAGATAAATAAATATGATAATATGCGTAGCTCTATAATAATGTCCTATAAATATGTATGTACCATATAAATATATAATTAAACTAATAAATAAACTAATGTTATATATTGAAATACAACACGTGCAAAGTTTGAACCATGGCTCATACAGGGTTAACTTTTATTTTTTATTTTATCTATTATGGGATCTTAATTTATTAGGAAACCAATATGAATAATAATCATACATAATATCGTGTCAACCTGATATTCTTGTATACGAAAATTATAGAATTAGAGGTCACTTATGCACACGTTATAAATATAAAAACAATACGCTTACCAAAAAACGGATAAAACGGACCGCGCGACTCGATCTTGGTTTTAGATTTCCTGCACCGTTCCAAAAAATTTTCAAGAACATACCAAGCATATCAATCAGTACATCTACATTACATTTATGCCAGAAAAAAACACTGAAACGAAGTCTTTTATCCAAAGCTTCATCTGGTTTATGTTTATCACAATGTCACTTGACTGTTAACTGTAAGTATGTTTATTGCGGACACCAGCAATTTTTTGTTGTTTTTAGTAAGGTAATACTAATAGCACTCGATGTGGTTTTGATAAGTAATTATTTTTGTATAATTTTGTAATCTTATCACTTTTAATTAACCGTTTGAGTCCCAGGGGAAATTGAAAAAACACTGTCGAAGAATCCCAAACAGCGCAACCGCGCTTTTTCTAAATAAGTACGAGAGACATACCTATTTTAATTGAATAATGAGTAATTGAGACAAACCAATTGTAAAATGTACTATTTACATTAAAAGCAGCTGTGTGATGTACTGGCTTCAGTAAATCTGAGCGCGCGACTTCGATAATCGGTAAAGCACCGTCCGTTGTGGACAATGTTCAAAATCTGGTGGGTTTTCTCGACGTAAAATCTCAACCGTGCGATTGCGCTGCTTGGGACTCAAACGGTTAAGCAAGCTAATGTTTAGAGTAAAAACTTCATTTTACTTTTCGGGGAACTCGTTTATCAAAATATTTAATCAACCAAAATAGGTGTCTCATTTTAGAGAGTTGTGCGTCGTTACAATTTAAATTATATACAGTACAACACCAAAAAGTGTTACCTACACACGACTAAAAGGTACTGTGTTTGACAACCAATTGTAACAGACTACTGCTGCAAAACGTGGAGACGATCCACACCCAGGAGACCGTCTCAAAAGCCGGACCTAATTCTAAAATTAGGTTTATAATGAAATTTGTTTCAGATGGAAATTGAAATTAATTTTGACTATCACCAAGCATAATTCCATCTAAACTCATATATCCATGAGTATATCCTTTACGTGATATATTCCTAAGACCTTTCCAGATTTATCGGCTATGGTAGAACCAAGCACGAATTTCGGTGCTAATTTTGCATAAAAATTATCGCGCAGCTTTGTTCTGCACAAAATTTTGCACAAACACTTCCATTCGGTTGATAATCTTTCAAAGTTGTGTTTGATGTATGGTGGTGCTGGTTGTCGTTAAACATATACAGTTTCGTCATTATTTCATCATAAAAGTAGAACCGTGACGTATTTTATGCTGTCCGAATACTAAAAAGGCAGTGAAGTTATATCTAATCCCGTACTATGGAAGAACCATTTCCGGGACTCCAAACAGATTAAACTTCTTATTTTCGAGTTTTTCGACAACTATCTCTGTGGGGGCTATCCGTCCATAAAGAGCCTTTGCCATGTTCTATTTGCGTTCCAAATTTTTGGTCTCATAGTGTAGAGTACGAGTTTTGTATATTTACAATCGTGACATGCATTAATATACCTTTTTTAGGACGTCGGCAATAATCTTGATTTCGCGTCTCGTTTTAAAGTATTTAAGGCATATATAGATACTTGCGTTGTGTTTTGGTTGTGCTTGTGTAGATTGTGATATTTTGCAAATTGCTTGTAGTGGAGCTTATTTCTTGCTCTTGCAAAGAATGTTGTAAAACTCGAGATCTGGGTTCGTAGCAACCTCTTCTACTCTTCCATTAGTTTTCGGAGCCAAAGTTACTTGATTCTGGGCTTCCAGAGCGCCGATATTCCTGACACTTTTTTCAAAGTTTCCCTCAGGTCGGTTGTTACGACACTTCTGACAGTTCGCTTTAATAGTATCCTTTGCTCCGCATCCAAAACAAAGCCGTCTTGTAATCTGCAGAGTACATTCTTTAAATAAATTGTGTCGGTTTCCCACAATTCCAACACTCGTTCTTGTTTTGATCGTTTTTGGAGATATTCTGTGTTGATTGACCTATTCAGTTCACAGCACTCATTCTGTTGGTCTTGAAAATTCGGTAGTATACCTAAATCTGCGGTTCATTAACTCTTTGTATTCCCTTAAAGACATCTTTGGTATCCAACCTACGTGAATCCATGTATTTTCAACACCTATAGCCTTATTGACCATAGTCGAAATTTCCAAAAAGCTTTGCCTCGTAAAACTGGACTATAAACCTGGCCTCATGTTAATATAATTAGTAAACTAATCGTCCCACTTTCCGACAAGGGTCTCTGTGAAGGAAGAGATAGTGAATATATGTTATTATAAAACTCGATTAAAGACTTCTTGAATCTTTGTCTTCTTCTTTCCAAGACTTCAATATCAGCGTCCGTTCACCTGTCTTGAAACCGTATTATCATGGCCAAGCTGTTCCCACTAAACGTATTTGTTTCGCTCGATAGATCATTCTAGTGTTTTGTCTTTTAAAAGCACATACAGATTGCTAAATAAAGTAGGTAATTTAATATAATTGGCCTCCGCTAATCGTTTCACTCTGTAAATTAAACGCTCCGCGGAGCAATTCCGTCCCAAATGCACCATTGAACGAATTGTTCCAATCCCAAAGCGATCTCTCTTGGCCGGTTTATTATCGTGATTCGATGAGACATGTGTTTCTAAAACCCCGTGTCCTTGGCTGAAAGACGTTTTATTTTCTGTTGCGAAAAAATAATTCGGCGAAGGTACTTCAGTTTTGGACTGAGTTGGAAAATATCCTGGTGCCGGATGTAACATTGTTGACGAATATGTATTTAGGTCGGCACTCATTTTCGATTACCTTCTTGCTCTCTCCTTACTAACTAGGATAGCTGATAGATTTAACCTTTTCAATACAGACTTAACCAATTGATTAATTGGATCTGGTTATGTTGTGTCAACGACAGTTTGTTCTTTTTTGTGCTATCTACCTAAATTCATGTTTTACATGTTGTATTTGCTTTCTTTTCCAATCTTCTGAACTTCTCTACGATAATTAATTTTTGCACAATTTGGAAAATTTCAAATTAAGGCATAATTCATTTTTGTTCTATACCATACACGCGTAAAATCGTTTCTTATTTGTTTTTTGTTCAATCGGTGTTTTCCATTGAACCTTACGGATATAGAATAAAAGTAAATCTTGTTTTTTGAAAATGTTTGTTTGATATAGAACAAATATGCTTCCAATTTTGATGCAATTTTTAAGGTGTTTTTGGAAATTTGAAAAAATATTACAAAAAATCCAGATTTAGTTTGGCCGATTTGGTTCTATTATGGCTGATTTTAAGCTTGAAACTGTACCAGGGTCTTTAAAATGTATTTCTTTTAAATAATATGCATTTAGTGCGCTATTCAATATTCTTCACAGCAGCTTCAGCTTTTCCCAGCGATACATTTTTACAATATAATGGACGTTTTTTTTAAAGCCGTATTTGTTGCTACCTACACTTGAAAAATGAAACGTAAAAGTGCAACAAACATTCAATTGTGTTAAAATCACTATGAAATGCTAACTAATAGACAGCAGAAACCTGTAGGTAAAATTATAGGCGATTATTATGAGACGGAATTGGCAGGGCACCATATTCTGTTTAATAAAGATATTAAATCTAAATAGTTAAATAACTCCTATATTTTAAAAAGATAAAACAAATTTTCAGAATTCAGGGTATGTAATTCAATTACAAAATAATAAATTAAATTTTAAATCAAAATGTACTTAAAAATATAAAAGAAAATTTATTTTAACACAGCCTCGTAGTAACTTTGGTCATTTTCATCATTTAAAAGTTGCTGTTGGAATATTTGGTATTTCCGCTGTTGCTTCTAGAGCACTTTTGTAACGACGCGTTGATTTCGATTTTAAAACTAATTTGGAAACCGGATTGTCGGGGAAAAATATTTTATAGCAAAAATGCTCTACAAATTTTCTCAATTATAAATTAGTTCCTTAACTTTTGAAAATGAAATAACTTGAAATTCAAACAAATCGAACAAATATATTTAGGAAGTCTTTTGATTGCATTTGCATAATTTTTAATTTCACATTAGGGTATTTCAAACCTTTTACCCGTCTCATCAAAGATGACTATAAATATCTTGGTGCCTCAAATGTTTCTCAATATCAGAATACACTGCACCTATCTCCTGAATAGAGGAATGACCTGGTTCCGAAAGTCGTTGCGTTATTTTTTTTATTGTTGGATGGTGCTTTAAAAAATACAACAGTGCTAAAGCCGTAATTTTATTTCTGTTTTGTGGAACGCCACTATCCGACCATAAAACGATTTCTATTACTTCCGGTATATCATTCGTAATCGACTCCAGAATTTTTAACAATCTGCTTGCAATATCATTTCATGATCGACCACTATGTTTATCTCTGACTAAATTGCACAATATGTTGTTTTTGTACGATTGCAGTGCTCTGTGAGGTTGTATATTGCAAAAATTGAAATATTGCTTTTCGGTAAACTGAATACATTTTGTAGGTCGTAACATATCATTGCTACATCAGGACCTAGATTCTGATCAAGTGACAAATGACAAATGATAATTTTTTGTGACATTATACTAAAAATTCTGCTACAATTTTGTGACAATACTTGTGTTGTGAGTACTAAATCGCGATTCGTATGGAGTGACTTTTCCAAAATGTCACAAAAGATAAGCTGACAATTATAATAATAATGTCATTGTTTTTTTTTATCGTGACTTATTAAGTTTAAAAATATGTGAAAGTATTTATAATTTTAAAATTCGTTTAATATATCTGATATAACTTAAAAAGGAAGCTGCTGTAAATGTCATAAATCATTTTATTCGAATCGTAAATTTTCAATGACTTCAATTTGTACCAAAGCAAATGTCACGAACAAATGTCATTTATGCGGAATCTACCTCTTGTGGCACTATTCTTGCAGTTTCCGGGAATAGGGAACTGGGGAAATATTTTACATAGCTTTTATCTGTTAATCAGTTTTTTCTGGCCTACTGAGAAAAAAGTTTGATAGCGAAATTAGCGAAATTATCACGGAAAGTTATTCCCAAATTTATTTTGTTTTCAAAAAAATGGCCACTAACTTTTTACCTTAGTATGCCAGAAAAATTTATTTAAATAACATTTATATGTAAATTCTTTCCCCAGTTCCCTATTTCCGGGGAATTACCAGAATAGTGCCACAGGCATATCATTCTCCCGATATAGATTGCGTTGAACTCGACACGCTTCGATTTGCCTATGAATATCAAATTCTTTTGCTTTTTTTGGTGACAACTGTTCTTGTTTTTGTAAAAAACATTTATCACAAATATCTAAAACGAATAATTATATTCGGTATTAAAAATATTTCGATAAATATTTCCTGATACTGGAGCCATATCTTGAGTGTCTTCGTTCGCTGAAAACCAGTTTAAGTACATTCTGTACATCTTCTCGATAGACAAGGCTGAATCTAAATATTTTTTTTAGTTTCACTTCTACAATAGTGAGACTCTACTATCGGAAAACTCTCGATATGCTCCTTAACCTTGTTTCGGGTTATTCGTGGCGTCTCCTTTATATCAAATTTTCCCTTTCTAATTGACAGTGGAGATAAAGTATTTCTATTTATGCCATGTTTAAAAAAATAATATATTTGTACTTGATATTTCATTGTTAGTGCGTTTTGTTTTCGCGGTTTTTCTCTTAATGTTGATGTTGTAAAAACTTAATTTTTGTTGATCGTTTAGATTCCAGTGGCACTATTCTGGTAATTCCCTGGGAATCGGGAATTGGGAAAAGTTTTTATATGTAACTAGCTGACCCGGCGAACTTTGTCTCGCCCCAAATTACTTCGTCCGAGCAAACACTTTTGACCTTCACAAAAATTGAATTTAATGAGAGAAAAATCAAACAACTCAACTCAATTCTATATAGACGTTTGAGTTAGACGATTGAGTGGCCATTCCATTCACTTTTTTACCGAATTCAACACTAAAAGTAGGTTTATGGTTGCGTTCGTTCATTCGGTCATTTGTTCGACCAATCATCTTTTGTACAAAAATCCAGAATCGTCAATTTTGAGCAATATGATTGGTGGAAAAAATTGTCAGAATGAGCGAACGAACGCAACCATAAAAGCGGCATAATGTATTGAAAAGTGAATAAAAGGTCGATTCAAACTTAGGCATCTATCGAAAATCTAGTTTTTTTTTGCAAATTGACTTTGTGATTTGTTAATCGTCATAGCGAACGCCAAAAGAACCGGGAACTGAATGCACTTGTTTTTATATATTTAGAAAATAAGATTGTCAAAATTCTACACAACTTATATTTATAGTAGTCCGCTACCAACGCCATCTATTGAAAATAATCTGAAGTGGCTATTTAAATGAATGATCATTGTCAAAATACAATTTTCATCGGTGGTGTTAAGTGTATTTCCATACAAAATTCCTCTACAAAATGCAATTTTCGATTTTCGGATTTTTTTTTTTTGATTTTTCGGTTTTCCATTTGGTTTCGATTATTTTCGTGTTTACGGATTTTGAATTTTGGATACTTGATTAAGAATTCGAAGCAATGCCACCTTGGCTTCGAACTCCAACCTACCAATCATTTTATAACTCACTCTGTTAGTTCCGGGGGTAGTAGATTTGGAGGATTCTAAAACCCCACGGAACTCATCCCATTCAAACTCCTTACACATGCCATACATCAGTTCACTTTCATTATCAAGTAACAAAAATTCATTCCTATCACCCAAATTGTTTCTAACATTCATCATCATTTGTAAAAAGACTCCTCCCTTCTCTCTATCATCTAACACTGCATTTCTGCCTTTCGCTCTATAGCCTCTCACTCTATTAAAATTATCCCATACATCCTTTGTTGTTGTCCTATGTGTCATTTTGGACACATAGTCCCGCCAACTTTTCCTCTTCGCTCTACGTATAGCCTTTTTCAATTTTGCATTCATTCTTCCATAATTTATTCTACATTCATGACATATACACCTATTGAACTCTCTCAATGCTATCCGTTTCCTTTCATACCAATACTGAATTTCATTATTCCACCAACCATTCACCTTACATTCATTCCCTGTTACATGTATACAGCACATTTCATTTACTCTCTCTATTTCATCCTCAAGTTGGTTAACCTCATTTGCTTCATTTGTTATGAGAATCTCATTCATACGTTCTACCCATTTCTTACCATTCAAAATAACCTTACGGTCTATGTCAACATTTACACCACCTAAGCACGTCCTGATCAAATAATGATCGCTACCCAAATTCTCATCTGTTACATTCCAAGTGACTTGGGCCGCCAGCGCACTAGACAATAATGTTAAGTCTAATGCATTGGCTGTCGACCCCACAGACGGTATCCTTGTTGACTCACCATCGTTCAGGATCACGAGATCGGAATCCAAAATTAGTCGACCAGAAAATCGGTGTGTCGCACACGACAAGGCTAATTTTGTTCTGTGCCAATATCGCCACACCACCGAAGCCATCAGCCCTCGGTCTGGACAGAAATTGTACCCTTTTACCCGAAAAGTCTTACCCGCACGCTCCCAAGTTTCACACAAAAGCATCACATTCACATCATTTTTGGCCAGATAATTCCGCAACATATCGCCATTGGCATACATGCTGTGGATGTTTATCTGTCCAATTGTCAAGCATTCATTGAATGAATATTAGGATGAATATTCAAATACCGGAAAAATGGAAGGAAAGCAGGGTGGTACCCATTCCGAAAAGAGATCGGGACCAAAATATAGCAACAAATTACAGGGGAATATGTATGTTGAATGTATTTGTCAAAATAGTGAATGGTATGATGAAAGGTCGTTTGGATAAATTGGTGAATGAGGGTAATTTGTTGCCGGAAACCACCTTTGGGTTCCGCCGTAACCACTCAGCAAATGAATGTGTTGAAAAGTTTGTATGGGAAGTAAGAAAGGAAAAGAAGTATGTTGTGGCGGTATTTTTGGATATAGAAAGGGCATATGATTACGTGGTTTCGGGGAAGCTTTTTCAGGTCCTTTTGCACCTGGGGTTTCCTTGGAAAATTTGCAAATGGGTGTATGTGTTCATGAATGACAGAAAGTTAGTGTTGTGTGGTAGAGGGTATAGGTTGGAGGGAGCGGTGAATATAGGCCTCCTCCAAGGCAGTAAAATCTCACCGACTCTTTTCAATCTATACACGAGCTCGGTGCATAGGTTTAACTCCCCGGACAAAATCATTTTGCAATTTGCAGATGACTTTGTTCTGATGGGCAAGAGGAAGACCATCGAGGAGGCTTTGAGTCGGGCTCAAGAATGTGTGAATCAGGTAACAGAATGTTTGACTGATTTGAATTTGGGCGTAAATTCGAGAAAATGTTGTAGTATGACTTTTCGAACAAACCGTAGGGTAGATGTGCAAGTGTATAATGAGAGAATTGAGTGTGTAAATTTGACTAGGTATTTGGGAATCTGGATTGATAAGCGATTGAATTTTAGAGTGCACATGCAAACCGAAATGGGGAGCTCATCCTTGTGTGACTGATATGTTACGAAAGGTGCTAGTGTCATCGAAAATTGCATATGGAATGAGTATTTGTGGTGATGGGTCTAAAGTCGGTTTTAAAAAGTTGATGACTGTGGAGAATGCTTGTGCCAGAGTGGTATTGGGGGCGATTAATTCAACCCCAATACACACTCTATGGTCTGAATTGGGTGACTCACCTCTCAATTATAAGAGGGAATGGATCACCGTGCGAGAGACTGTGCGGATGTTGACTAAGGACAATAAATTGGTGAATGAAATGAAAGAGAGGTTGCAAAGAGGGACGGATTACCAAAGAACACAACGGCCACGGGTGATCTTGGAGAATATGAATGTATTCTCCAAGATTCGGCCCGTAAATCCGAAAGTCCCTCCGAGCAATCTAATTGTGCGTTTGAATTTTGGTGATACAACAAAAGCAATGATGAATGAGTTATCGGTTAAGAGTGAGTTTTTAAAAATGCGAACAAATTATTTTGCACATGTGGACGTTTATACAGATGCTAGTGTGAGTGGTGAGCGAGTAGGTGTAGGAATGTTTATTCCTTCAATGAGGAAAGAGAAAATGGTAAGAGTGCATGAAAGTATCTGTATAATGAATGCAGAGTTGATTGGAATTATGGAAGGGATCAAGTTGGCAATGGCACAAGGGAGGAGGAGAGTAGTGTTATTCTCCGACTCCCGGAGTGGGTTAGAATTGATTAGTAAGGGTGGGGGAACTCATGGAAATGTGTATGTGGAAATGTTGTATGAATACCTTCAATCTTGTGGGAGTGAGGTCATTATTCAATGGATACCTTCACACCTACAAATTGAAGGTAATGAAAGAGCCGATATGCTTGCGAAACGGGGTTGCTTGGTTGAAAGTATAAATGAATATGAATTCATGGATGCAAGAGATGTACTTCGCATGTTTCAGGTGAATCTGTGGAGAAAATGGGAGAGCGAATTTATTGAAAAATGTCAGGTGAAAGGCAAGAAGTACTTTGAGCTGGTTAGTTCTCCTTTGATTCGACCTTTTTTTAAGGAGATCAAAGGAGATACTAGAATGTTACGAACAATGGAACGTGTGAGATTGAATCATGGTAATTGGAAAGAGTGTTTGAAGAAACGCAATTTGATTGAGTGTGAATTATGCGAAAGCTGTTTGGTTGTGGAGGACATTGAACATTTGATTCTGAAATGTTCTTCATTCAATCAGAATAGACAAATGTTCGATGGCCTCTTGAGCGCAAGGAATCTGACTAAATTATTACGAATGGGGATGCAAGTATATAAGAATGTGTATGATTTTATAAGAATGAATCAGATAGAAGTATGAAAGATGCGTGACAGATGAATAAAAGATTAAAATAAAAAATAAATAAAAATGTAAAATTTGAAAATTTGTAAAATATAAAAATTTGTAAAATTTGAATGAAAATTGTAAATATTAAAACTGGGCCAAATGGCACCATATTTTGGGGCTAGTGCAAAATAAATAAATAAAAAAAAAAACAAAATTTTGGATAAAAAAACAAAGTATCATTTTGGATGTAGCCTTCGGTGGGAATCGAATTCAGTACCTCCGAATCCAAGCGCCGATGCTTTAACCACTGCACCACCTGTCTCATAAAAAATGTACACACAAAATTCATATGAAAATGGCTTTTTATTCGATTTTTCGGATTTTTAGACTTTTCCGGTGAATTTTTTCAAAATTTTCTTTCGTAAGAACCATCTCCTGGCAATTGCAAACACAATAAAAAAAGATTGAGCCAAATCGGTTCAGCCGTTCTCAGCTGATGCGCGCACATACATTTTTTGCACCATTTTTATAGATATAGATTTCTATTTAAAATGTTTTTTTCCGGCCTACTGAGGAAAAAAGTTTGATGTAAATATTTATAAATTTCTAATAATTTTTCCATATCTAAATTGGTAGGGAAAATTATTCCCAATTTAACTTTGTTTTCAAAAAAATTAACACTAGCTTTTTACCTCTAAATACAAGAAAAAAACATTTTAAATACAAATTACATATAAAATCTTTCCCCAATTCCCTACTCCCAGGGAATTACCAGAATAGTGCCACAGAAACTTGAATGTACGTTGCTCTATAGTTAGTCCGTTACATTTATCCCGCAACCAAATAGGTAAGTTGGCTCGCACTTGCCTCGTATTTTTTTGCTTCTCCTTGACGTGCTTTTTGATCCACGTATTTTACACCTTTTTGTCTTGATAATTTGGAAATATTTTTGTTCGTGGAAATCAATGCGGGTTGGTTATGACTCGAAGTCGAAGGCAACGATGGATTAATCTCATTGTGCTCATTAGTTGGTTTCTGCAGTTAATTTGGCTTACTACTTTTTTTCTATGTGTTTTATCGCAACTACTTACTGCAAAATCCAGTTTTCCAGGGTGATAATTCGGATCAACATCCGAATCATCAAATTCAGACGAATCAGTTCCGTTTAAAGTTGACTTCTGGTTTCCTTCTAAATCATCACCAAAAATTTCGTTTGAGTGTTCATAAAAAAATCCAATAACAAAAATAGACGTAACTAATGATTAATATTAAAAATTTAAACAATAAACTGATGATAACGTGAAAACTCACATCCTATTAAAGTTAGCCGAAAGTTTCCAGCCGAAAGATGGTAATGCAGATAGTGTCTTTGCTATCCCAGCAGAAAAAATAAATTGTAGCTGAAAGTTACATTGCTTGATATACCTAGTTCTACATATGGTATTAATACTATGTTTATTGGTAAAGTCATAATCCAAATCCCCGAAACTTGGGTCAAGTCTTACACGGCTTCTCCACCTGCGATCTGAATGCTATTGCAATCTACTTTCTCTTTCTATCAAAATTTGCCAAGTTCGAGTCTGGTGTGGTAAACTTGCTATAATTTGACGTTTAGAAATCATTCTTAAAATATATTTATAAAATATTTATATAATTTTATTAATATAATTTTTTAAAATTTATTTGGTTATTTATTTTTTATTTATTGAAATATGTATGTATCACCAGTATGAAAGCGAAAAAATTTAGTTACCGCAATATTGAAATTGAATATTGATATATCGCCATATTGTAACGTCCAAATATGCATGCTATATACATGCTGTCGAGTTATGCCGACATAGCATGTATTCATAGCATACAGATAGCATATAAATATTATTGCGTGTCTCCACTTGCCATTTGATCGAAATTTTCTAGCATAACTAGATAGCAATAGCAGGTGGAGAGTCCATGTTAAAAGGATGAGGGAATGTAATCGAAACTTTTCGAAACTTAATTAATAAAATGTTCTGTTAATTTTGAGTAACCCATTTTACCATCGATCCCACTATGTTTATTAGAAAGGTCATAAGCTATGGTAGGCCCACGCGAAATTTGGATGAAGTCTGAAGGGGATAGGGGGTTATAATTTAGTATAATGTACCAGAGAGTCCGACATTTTCGAAACTTAATTAATAAAATGTTCTGTTAATTTTGAGTAACCCATTTTACCATCGATCCCACTATGTTAATTAGAAAGGTCATGGACTATGGTAGGTCCACGCGAATTTTGGATCAAGTGTGAAGGGGATAGGGGGGTATAATTTAGTATAATGTGCCAGAAAGTCCGATATTTTCGAAACTTAATTAACGAAATGTTGTGTAATTTTTGAGTAACCCATTTTACCATCGATCCAACGATATTTATTAGAAAGATCATAGGCTAAGGTAGGCCCAAGCGAAATTTGGATCAAATCTGAAGGGGATAGGGGGGTATAATTTAGTATAATGTACCAGGAGTCGGAAATTTTCGAAACTTAATTAATAAAATGTTCTGTTAATTTTGAGTAACCCATTTTACCATCGATCCCACGATGTTTATTAGAAAGGTCATAGGCTTAGGTAAGCCCACGCGAAATTTGGATCAAGTCTGAAGGGGATAGGGGGAATAATTTAGTATAATGTACCAGAAAGTCAAAATTTTCGAAATTAAATTCGTTAATTAATAATTCATTTCAGACTTGCCTCAAACTCCACCTGGCATTAACTAGGATTATAGTTTTTCCTCCAATATTTTCTACATTTAATTGAGACCACATTATCGTAAACATTTAATTAAATGGTCATATCATCGTATGAACATTTAATCGTAAAACCAGTTAATCGTTTTAGGTCAATTAAATAATTATTACCGACATAATTAAAAAGTAGTGTGTGGTATTTATTTCAGACTTTCTGGTACATTATATCAAATTACAGCCCCGATCTATCCCCCCATCTCCTTCATGCAAATACCGAGTGGGCTTACCTAGGAAAGTTACAGTACAGAAGTTCTAGTACATTATACTAAATTACACCCCCCTATCCCCTTCAGACTTGCTCCAAATTTCGCGTGGGCTTACCTAAGCCTATGACCTTTCTAATAAACATAGTGGGATCGATGGTAAAGTGAGTTGCTCAAAAGTAACAGAACATTTCATTATTTTATTTCGAAAGTTTTTAATTTTCTGGTACATTATACCAAATTACAACCACTCCCCCACTTGATATACCTAATTCTATATTATTTATACTATGTTTATTGGTTCGATGATAATCCTAATACTCGAAATATGGGGCAAGTCTGAAGGAAATAGGGGGGCCCTCTATCCCCTTGCCTCAAACTCCCGGGATTAGGATTATGACTTAAATAATATAGGTATATCAACTAATGTATCTTTCGGCAATAATTTATTTTTTTCGGCTGGGATAGTAAAGACACTATCTGCATTATCATCTTTCGGCTGGGGTAGCGAAGGCACTATCTGCATTATTTTTCGGCTGGAAACTTTCGGCTAACTTTAACAGTATAAAACTCACGTTATTTCATCGACCGAAAGCTCTGGCGACGGGGATGAATTTTGTGACATTCTCGTTGTAAACTGCTTTTAAATAATTTTTTAGAATAAATTAATTCATACAGACGAAAAAAAAAATTTATTAAAAATGTATACTTTAGCCTGATGGTCAAAAGACGAATGCTAATTGCTAACCATAACAAAATTGTTTAGCTGTTTTATATACCTTTTTAGTCAGAATGAAGGTTATGGAACAAAAAAGAATAAAAGCAAAATTTAGTTCTTTACTGTTCTTTATACAATAGAACACTAAAGCAATAAGCAAACCCAACTGTAGTATTCGAAATTTTATTAACATCTAAACGGAGATAGACCAATAAATAATTATTTTTAGAACATTAAAGCACAAAACTATATTTCATTTAATGTGTAAATAGAACAGAAAGGATCTTAGTATCTCAGAAAGTATAAGGCGTATAGCAATGCCGATTAGCGCTTTCGATAGGGATAATTTCAAACCCATAGAAAACGTTAAAACCTCAAAAACGATATAATGTGAGATAGAACCCAAAAGAAGTAACCCGACGTTTAATCGATTTTCGACGTCTGGCAGCGGTATAAGTTTATTGCGTAAGTTTCAAAACGAAATTACATATTTAAAGTATTCAAAAATTTAATTTTTTGCGAAATAAAAAAACAAGTGTTTAATAAATATGTTTATTAAATGTGTGTTTCGCCAAGTGCCTACGGCAAATAGTGTTGAGCGCGTAAATATGTTATAAACCACTGCTGTTTAGTACTAAAAGTTGATTAATGCGCCATCTACTAGAAGTGGCTCGAAATATGTTTTATTAACCCTGGATTCATACCAATCAATAGAAAGCTTGCAAGTCTAGCGTAGATCTAAACCATTCGCATATTTTATTTCAATAAAATAATTTAAATATTAAATTTTAATTTATTTATTATTAATAATATTTTATACATTTAACAAATTAATAATTATACAGACATATCAGTAATATGTTTTTGTTTAGATTTAAATACAAAATTTATTTTATATATTCATATTAAGATATTCAATTAATATATTTTACAAATTATTTAAATGAAATACAAATAATTTAATTATTTTTGTTTTTGTTTTTAACAAATTATTTATCACATACTTTCTCATAGTGGAATACACGTGCTGAAATATTTTTGACGATGAAAAATGGATGGTGGACTGAAAATCAAGATCTCAAAGATGAGTTCGGGCTCCTTGTCGTATCTAATTGATCTTGATTAGGGCCTTATTTCGAATCAATTAATTTAATTAAATATTTCAGTAAATGTATTCGTCGTTTAATAAATAAAAATAATTAATAGAAATTAGCGCAATATAATTTCGGCTTTGTTTTAAATAAAAATAAATTCGTTTACAAAAGTAGAAAAAATATATTTATATAGTGTTCTAAAATTTCTTCAGCTTTATTTAATTAAATTTTTGTTGTTGATTGGAATATCATTAATAAGGTACTTAAAAAAAATTGTTTTTTAAATTATAAACTTAATTTTATTTACTTTTATTTTTCGAAAATTGGACATAACTACACAAAAGTTTATGTTAAATGAATTAATTCATTGTCAATATGATTATGATTATTGTTACTTAAACTATTATTATTGTTATTATTAACATTATTAGTTATTGATAAATTTCTTAAATTAGGCGGACTAGGATTTCGCGACGACACCGCTGATGCCCCCGTTGTTGTTGTCATCGGTTCCGATAACATTTTATTATGATCGTTTGTATTTAACAAGGTCGATTGATTTAATTCGTTTGTGCAACCACGTTGCCCACCACCCCTATTTTTGGACTTTTTGGGCAGCACACTGTTTTCTAATTTTAGCTGAGCGTTCACTTCCTTGGCCCCAGCACACGTGCACGCCTTTAGGAAACATTTTTTAAAATTATCGCTTAAGTACGCGTACAAAATTGGATTTATCGCAGAATTACAGTAGCCGAGACACCCGGTTAATAAAAATATTGTGATTGTTAATCGTGACCCGCATGGTTCTGGTGTTGATGTAATTAGCGCGACCTGTGAAATCCAGTACGGTAGCCAGCATAGAATATAAACAGTAATTACGGTAAGTACTAGTTTCGTTGCTTTACGATGAGAGCGTCGCTTCGTTTTTGATTTATTCGTTTTTCTGCCAACCGATTGCAATTTTCGGATGACCAAACAATAGAATGTCATTATAAAGCAAAGAGGTATCACAAAACCTAAGAATAATGAATACAAGGTGAACGAACCGGGTAAATGTCCCATTGATTCGGGCCAAATGATACTGCATGAGTATCCTTTTGGTGATTTCACCGTATCCGAATACAACATAATCGGTAGCATAAACAGCACCGATTTGCCCCAAGCAATTCCCGATACAATACGCGATACAAACGATGTACGATATTTACCGGCTGACACGTGTCGACATATTGCGATATATCGATCTGCCGACATAATAAGAAGAAATAGCGACGATGTAAATTGTGTTATCGACGTGCTAACCATAAACGCTTTGCACATCATGCGGCCAAATGTCCAATGACCCAAATGCATTGTCGTGATTAAAAATGGTATTCCAATTAGATAGCATTCATCAGCAATCGCCAAATTTAAAATGTACATATTTGTTACGGTTTGCATATTCGAAAATCGTAACACTACATAAATAACCAAGGTATTACCCATCACTCCGACTATACAAACGACCGTATAGAGTATCATAAAAAATATTTTCGTCCGCACCATTTCGGTAGCCGGACACGTCATATTATGAGAGGAGGAATTATATCCCAAAAATTCATTATTGAATTCATTGTAGTTGACCAGGACATCACGGTAGTCGTCTGTTTCGAAGAAATGCGTTACATTTATCTCGTTCATAGTTCTAGTGGTTCCTCAACCTCCGTTTCCCAGAATAAAATTAACGCTAAAATACAGAAAAATTATAACTTTAATATAATGACGTAATTTAGAAAGTGGGAAAAATTATTATATCTTACCTGAGTAAATTGAATTTACTCTGCGTACCAGTTAATTGGTAATTTATCTAGAAGGTATCTAGATCTATTAATACAAGCCTCGCTTCCGAATAATTGACTGTTAATTAATTTCCACTTGCATGGTGTAGATGAAGCTCTGGAATTAAACAGAAAAAGAAATTTGTCATTATTATTTTTAATAACCTTGCCCTCGTGATTTATAAGAAACTATGGTTTCCTGACCAAAAGTAAGAATTAAAATTTTATCTCATTTGAAATGAAACCATACTTCGGATTTCCTAAGATTTAAGTTTATATCAATCTTTGCAATTTATTGCTTTAGAATTAATAAAAACTGGATTTTTGTCTTGAAACTATAAAAATTTTTCTTACATTCCAAACTTCGATAAAATCAGCTTAAGACAGGCATAGGGCCTGTTATTTAAGAATTTATGGCGGAAACAACCAATATTGTTAATTTCTCCAGTTTTTTTTTGGTTTATTTCAGTTAAGACATAACCGATATGTTTCAAAACTGAACTAAACAAATACACTGGACGTCATTTCTACGTACCGTTAGTCGAAGACGAAGAAAATCAAATTTATCATTAAAAGCCATGAATATAATCGAGTTTAGCTCTTTCTATATTTTGAGATTTAATGTATGTATTATTACTAGATCCAAAATAACATCAGAACCAACCTAAAATATTTGTGGAATGTCATCGATTAGAGATATGGACAAAAGGGGGAGATACCTGTCGGAAAATATTAAGCGGATTAATACATTGTGACCAAACACACACACACACACATTTAACCACAGTTTTGTTAACGTTGTTGATTCTTCTGTATCAGCAAGTAGTCCAGGCTCTGATGATTTAAGTAAATTTCATACTATGACGCACAATGAATCACCACTTTTTCGCAATTGCTAGCTGATCTATTTAATGTGGTTTTGGAAAGCGGTTATACCCCGTTTAAATTGCTTAAGTGTCGCTAATATTTAAGTCTGGAAATCCCAAACTCGTTAATACTTATCATCCAATTTCGGTTTATTCGATGTTTGACAAAACTTTAGAAAAAATTATTGCTAACATCGATTTTCTAAATATATCAAATTTCTTCTGTTCCTGTCAGTATGGATTTCCACAAGGTCCTGGTACAGGTCCTGGGGGTCGATTTTTTCCAAAATTCGACAAGTTGACGAAATAACCGCATGTATATTAGTAGTGGTACGTGTATTTGGATTAGTACGAATGTGTGCCATTTAATTTTTTGGATATGACATTTCTAGATATCATTTCCTATTATCATTTAAAATTTGTAAATGCAAATAAATATGCTTTAAATAAAACTAAATTTATTTAATTTTAGTTTTAAAATAATTTCTAATTCTGTGTTTCTGTGAAAACAAAACATTTATTCGACATCACATTGAAAAAAAAATTGAAATGTGTAGCTAAAATATTTTTTCCTTAACACATTGAGGCACACTTTCTAAATGTGTGTGCTACTCATGAACACGTTTGATAACTTTTGTAATTGCAATGATATTTCATCGCGGAAAGGAATGTATTGTGAAAACTGCAAAATATGTCGAGTTATTCCTTAAAATGTGTTAAAAACGTGTTAAAAAACGAAAAAGTTGTATGATCGCTATAGCAGTAATTAACACGAACGTGTTAACTCACCAGCTAGTGTTTGCATTACCGATAAATCGGTTTATCGGCTTACCGGTAAATTGATCATAAAGACATTACCGAATTACCGGTAAATTAATGTTTTTACCGGTATTTCGGTAAGAGTAAAAAAAATAGATGTTTTAATTTTAGTTATTTCAATTTTTGTTTATAAATGAACCAAAAAATAAGGTTTTTTCAATTAAATTTAATTGTAAATTTACTCCTATTTACTCCTACCAATGTAAAATATCCATGTACACATCCATGTTTTTAACATGGATATATACAAAATTACTCTTCTAACTGTATCACGAATATATCTTATTCATTTTATTGGTAGCGTGAAGTTTTCGACAAATTGACAAAAAACCTCACAAAAGCTTAAAAGTGTATATACATAAATATCCTGTTTAAATGTAACCTACACTAATCTTGTGTAGTGAGGACTAATAGTTAATGGCAAGGCATCGTAAAGAAGTATACGCTTAACGGTATATGAAATCATGTTAATTAGACCATTCTTAATGTTTTTTAGAAGCCAACATATTTGTGCGGTAGGGCAGTCATGGATTTCGGTTACTTTTAAGGTTTTGCTATAGTAAAAAGTGTAGTGGCGGTTCGATGGTCAATGACACCAATTTTGGGTGGAATTATATGAGGTGACGATATTGCTTTGATTGCTTGATTTGCTGAGTACTGTTTCGAATAAAATTTACTGATCAAGTGTGCGTGTATTAGGTGGGCCTGCAATGACAGAAACTTAATAGATAAATGCGTTTGAAGTTATACCTATTTTAAGCCTAAACTAACAAAAACAAATGAAAGTTTGTATGTATATTGACCTTTTTCCTCAAAAAAATTTGACAGATAAAATAGTCTGTTTTGTTATCCGTAGGTAAAATATACATTTCATGCGATTTTAATTATTGTGATTTAAAATTAATTAAGCGTTTATTTTACATAATTTTTACATTAATGAAGTGTCTAAAGCTATAAGCTAACAGTATTGCTTATTAAAACTGTGAAATCAATGAAATTTGCTGAACAAGTAAGAATAAATGAAAATTTTATAGGTTATGTTTTGGGCGGTATTTTAATAAATTATTTATATTTCAGGAATGGATTATAAAAATAACCATATTTTGTTGTCTTCAGGGAACTGAAAGACACCGGTATGATTTAAAAATAGCTAAGTTTCATTTAGATCCGTACCTAATGATATATTCAGTGAGGATGTGCTTCCCAAACATATTTCATTCTTTGAAATATTTGAATACCTCGTAAAAAGAAAATCGTTTTATACATCAATCGAATTAAAAGCTTATAAATCACTCGAATCTTGTAAACTTTATCAAAGTGGATGGATTCAATATTTGGGCGGACTTCAACTGGGACGTATAACAGCATCTATTTTTAAGCAAGTATGTGTATTAGAGTAGAAAGAGGCTTCCCCAACGGGTTATTAAAGAAAATTTGTTATCCAGAAAGTTAGAAAAGGTGGCACTCAGATCGTTGTACAACCAAGAAAAGAAAATTCATAAAAATGTGAAGCTTTCATCAACGGGATTGATAATATGGAAAGAGAAATCTTTTTATGCCGCTTCGCCAGATGCTACTTGCAGCTGCAGCTGTTGTGGAATAATGCCGGTCGAAGTTAAATGCCCTTACTGCTTTAAGGATGGTGATCTCCGAACATACATGGGTAGAAAAAATTGTCCAATTTTTTCAACTGTCGATGGAAATTATTCTTTGAATGAAAACCATCTATATTATTATCAAGTTCAACTCCAAGGGTATATTATGGGAAGTTGTTTCGTTTATTTTTACATATATTCCCGAAAAACCAAACTGTTGCTCAAAATACCAGTAAACAATGCATTCGTAGAAGCTCAAACGGAGAAAACGGATAATATTTTTATCAAGTACATTTTTCCGGAGTTGCTTGGTAAATATAATACTAATAACTCAGATTAAAACTTATTCAATTTATTATTATTTATTTATTATTATTATTATTGTGATGAAATTTTAAACTGTGATTTTATTTTGTTAGATTTAAAAAATTAAAACAATGCCTTACATGTAAAATTATTGACTGAAATATAAATGATAATGTGATTTTTTACTGAAATATCAATGCAAATGCGATTTTATTAAAATGTCTTCTAAAATTGATGGGTTCAAATTAAAAACGGTATACGATATCGCAACCATATTGTCAAAATACATATTATTATACTTATTTTTCTTTGAAATAGCACTTATAGGTTGCCGATTGGTCATTACTATAAATTTTTGCCTTAAAACTCCGATAACTCGTTCAACGTGTATTCTTACGCTGGCAATACTCCTATTTTTTCAATGGCGATGGGTTCCAACTGCGATCTACCATTTTTAAACGACGGCATAATTAATCTGGCTTTTTTCTTCTTTATAGATTCTTCAATTAAAAATCCTCGGTCCGCCAAAATCACATCTCCCTCTTTTATAAAATCCAAAATTCCACAGTTTTCGAAAACAAATTTATCGCTACATCGTCCCCCGAAGCCTTTAGATATAAATGCAATACTCCCGAAACAAGAGATACAGATGAGGTATTTTATTGTTTGATAATGCTTGTACGTTGAAAATGTATTAGAACGAGCAAAACGCAGTTCCCTGTAAATTCAACAAAGCAATTAATTTTAATAATAAACTTAAAACGTCCTATCAACGTTACCTGGCTTTTCCGAAAATATTTCGAAACAATCTATTATAAATACAGGTTTAACTCCAAATAATTGTTTGAAGAGCTCTGGAATATTTGTTATCATGGCTTCCTTATCTGGCCAGAATACAAAACAACTTATTTTATCATGTATAGCAATAATCGCCTTATAAAACAATTTAGACACTGTCTTGACTGAAATTTCGTAATGACATTCTAGATAAGTGAATGGTAAATCTAGCCTTAATTTCATAAATGTCATCATAAATATATCGAAACTGCTCATGGGTCCTTTGAAATTAACTGGTAAAGAATGCTCGACATGTTTGAATGTAACTTCTAAGGTATCGTAATTTTCGAAACAAGTGAAATATTTAGTTTTCTTTGTACTGTTCTTAAGATCTTCCATTATTGTTTTATTTCTGGTGATCAATTTTTCTTCTTGTAATTTTTTGATCTTTTGTGATAAAATTCTCGTCTTTCGTTTGAGTTCCTCAATTTGATCTTCTTTATCACAATCGAAATAGAAGTCTTAAACAAAAGGATATTTTAATAGAAACATTGGTTGAATTAAAACACATACGTAGTACAGATTCAGTATCTAATTTACCTTCAGTTTGACATGATTTATCTTCACGTATGACAACTGTTTGGCAGAATTTTTCTTGAAACATATTCGGGGATAATCCCTCCCCCCCTTAAACGGGGGGATAATCCCCCCGTTTAAGTCTTCTGAAATGTTTTATTCTGGTTCTGGCTCTGGTAATTTAACTACAATATCTTCCTGTTTTGCTCTTTTGATCGATCTATCGTATCTTGAAGTTGAGCTTGTTGAAGATGTCTTGTAATCCAACTCAACAGACGGAATCCAATCGGGATTTAAATTATCTTTAAGATCGGCGCTTCTTCACCGAAAAATCTTTTCTGTTAATGGCTTTTATCCAAGCTCTTTGTCGTTCCACAGCCAGTTTGGAATATTTTTTACGCGTCTTTGAAATTACTGGAAATCTAAAAAACTTGATTTCACTATCGATTCTTGCTTTCATACCGCAACTAATGACACAACAAGCAAGAACCATGATTGTTCGAAGTATTATTAACAAAATCCCAGTTTATTTATTAATATTTTATTATTAAGCATCAAAGAATAAAATTTAAACTCACTTTCTAATACCTACAGATATTTTTGACAATATGTTTGAGGTTATGTCCGATGAATTTGACAGATAAGGAAAAAGGTCAATTGATTAAAAAGTAAAACAAGAATGTCATTCAGGCGAACAATTGAATTTTTGAACTATTGGGCGGTTTCAGGTCCGCCAACTGTTGGCATCATGATTAGTGAAATCATCGCCAAGTTGATTTGAAAATTTCATAGAGTTTAAATTTTCTATAACGTTGGCCGAGATTTTACTCAACATGTTGCCAACTGTTGAGTGACCTGAAAGCGCCCATTGTATTTCCAATTTCAATTTATAATAAATAATTAGAAATCCAATACTACTTACTATAGCAAAATTTTGGAGGTGGGAAAAATCTGTGACTGCCCCACTGCATGGGTATGTTGGCTTCTAGAAAACATATTGAAAGATTATGACTCATGGTTGTGGCTAAATTAACTTGCCATTGTAAATTGATATTTTTATAAATTTATTTCGTTTTACAAAACAAATTGTTTTTTGAAAGTTTAGAATTACACTTTGTCGGCTGTTGTAAAGTTTTTTGTCATTTTTAGTTTGTCAGAAACTTCACTATAGTATTTTATTATATTTTATGCACACTATATCTTATTCATTTTATTTCGTTTATATTTTGGTTTTCACAGTAGTTGTGTATGTATATACGTACTATTTGTGTAAATTCTCCACTTTATCTTCAAATGATCATCAATCTACTTCAACATCTTTATCTCGTGTTCTTATGATGTCAACGAAGGAAAAGCTACAGCGAGCAATTGATGATAAAATTAATAAATTACTTTTAGAAACACATCCAAATATTCCTAGAATGTGATTAAAAGAGAGATGGACTTCGTTTAAGAACAAAACATTAGAAGTAAATATTCAAACTTGGTATATACTCAAAATTTTGACCATTCGTCCGACAAGTGTCAATCGTAGCGTGCTTTTTCAGCGGCTGGTTTGATCTGTACGTAGTTAACATCAAATTTAAATTACGATAGCATACTCGTAGATTCGATGTGTTTTTTACGAGCCTTTTCAATACGCAAAAAGAGCTTTTAGAAAATTAAGGGAATTTGCATAGTAGTGATGTTTATATTTTATTTAAAACAAATGAATATTTTTTTATTGTAATTATTGATAGCTATTTTAATTAATTTTTTTTTTGAATTGCTAAAATTGAAAAAATATGTTATTTACACATATTTTGAAATGCAATATTATTGATTGCGTTATTTCCACTAGTTTTTGTTGTTTTTTACTTGTTTTATTAAAAATTTAGTTTAATTTATTTACCGGTAAAAACCCGGTTAATCGGATTTTTCAGAAGCGTTTACCGAATTACCGGTAATTCAAAAAGTCGGTAATTTTGCAAACTATACTCACCACTCAAATACTTGGTGAGATGTCAAAAAACTGAGACGACGAAAGGACATAAGCACCAAAAAACTGAACCGATTTGTACCGATTCATAATTTTTGATGCTTACGTTCGCAGAAAATAAACAAATATAAAAACAGAAAAATTACACACACTAATATAAAATTGTATACTATACTCCTTATACGTATACGAAAACGTCATTCGTCGTTCGTCGAATTTTGGAAAAAATCGACCCCCTGGTCTTAACAGGCATACTGTTTTTATCTACCGTAATTTTGACTGGTAAAAAATTATATATCTTTCTTATTTCTTGATCTTCGTAAAGCGTTTACTGTATAGATCAAATTGCACAACGGTTCAACACACGAAATATAATGGGTTGAAGTTTCCTATTGAAATGAATTCCTTCCTGGAAATGAATGATATAATTTCACCATATCAATTTGGCTTCACCAGACATTGAAGCACAACTGCGGCATCCTTGCATCTTACAAATGGTTTAAGCGTAGCAATGAATAAAACTATTTTGTATCTGTTCTCTTCCGGGGCCTAAGTAAGGCATTTGATGCAATAAATCACAGAATACTGTTAGTAAAATTTAAAAAAAATTAATTTTTCTGATAATCAAATACAATTTATTGAATCTTATTTGAGTAGTAGGAGACAACTTGTTGAAGTAAACGGTGTCAAAAGTCAAATAAAAAAAAATAATTTAGGAGTCCCGAAAGCATATGCAGTATATGCAGATGATATTGCTATAGTTTACAAAAATAATAATTTGGCTAATTTAATGAATGACATGCAAGTGGATTTAAATTTGTTGAAAGGATGGTTCAATATAAATTTACGAGAATACCATACGTTATGATGGAGAACCAATAGAACGAGTGAAATCATGTAGGTATTTAGGTTTGGTTATAGATGCAAAACTTAAACTGGATCTTCATGTAGAAAACATAAAGAACAAGATTATGCCATATATTTTCATTTTAAGGAAGTCGAAGAACATTTTACCTCGGAAATTATTAAGCAACATATATTACGCGTCATATATGGTCATTTTATATATTTGAATCCGATATGGAGCGGGACAACTAAATCTAACTTAGATGAACTTCTTATTTTTCCAAAAAATAGCCATAAAATTCATTTTGGATGCACCGATAAAGACTCCATCTTCCATGATTTTTACACATTTCTTATCACTGAATACCTTAATTGAAAAAGAGCTAATTCTTGTCACCTACAAAATTATCAATAATTTAATATAAAACAATTTCGAACTAATCACGTTCATGATTATGATGTGCGACGACGTTCTGTTCTCCGTTCTACATTATTTTCCACTTCCGCATCTCAAAATAATTTATTGAGTCGTGGATTGCTGATATACAATAAATTACCAAATAATATTAGAAGAGAAACAAGTTTAAATGTATTCAAAAAAATAGTTTTAAATCATATTGAAAATAAATTTAACCATTGAAAACTTAAGATATTTATAAGACCAGGTTGCAAATTTCAACAACACAGCTAAACTAAAATAAAAGAAAAAATATGAAAAATTTAAACTTTAAATTAAAAACGAATTAAATTTGACAATTAAATTAAAGAATTATTCATATCTAAACTTATATTCAGTTGCATGCTTCTGTTATTAAATTCAGTTATTATTAAAATCATTATTTTTATTACAGTGCTCTATTTTAATTCACAAATATTTCTGCTACACGATTCTAATAGAATTGACGCAGTTTTTGTTCTAAATTCAGTTTGAGAAAGAGCTATTTTGTATTCAATTGTATTTGTGAACTAGATTGAAAACACTGAATAAATCAAATAAAAAAAAATGAAATTAGGGGGATGTAGGGGAAGGTCAATAAACATTTTGTTAACATCGAACCTCTGTCTTAACTGGTTCTTGATCGTGTAGAATACAAAAATTATATTAAAAAACAAATATTCGGACAATTACCAATTTCGGACTTTAACCGTAACATATAGATTAGAAGAAAACAAACAGGCCATAGGTGTGGCTTTGTTGTTCAAAGAGAAAGGAGGAAGGCATACGGTTGTTTGGTGTGTGTGTACAAGATCTATTGAAAATGATTGACTATTCAAAGTTTTTTTTTCGGCTTTCTAGACAAAAAAATCTTTACAATGACATTCCCAATGTTTGCGACTATTCAGGTCAGCAAAAAACAAAGAGGTCATTGTGAAAAAATATTCAACCCTCACCAACCTTTTATCAGTAAGCATCCAAACTGACAAGAAAGAACTTGAGGAGGTTTTCATTTTTTGTAAGGATTGTGTGTACACCTAATTCTGTTTTTACGCGAACTTTTTTTGCGCGAATTTGATTTAACGCAATTCAACAAAACATTTTGATTCCTTTTTTACGCGATTTTATTTGATTTAACGCGATTAAAAATACATTTTCAGCAAAATCAAACATCTTTGTACATGATTTAAATGAATTATTTTTATAGGAGAGCTCATGGTACAATTAACAATGTCAGTTAAAAAACAAACGAAAGAAAAGCTATTTATTTGGAAGTTGAAATCAAAATTTTGGATAGACTAGCCAGCGGAGAAGGTGCTACTTCTGTAGGGAAATATTTCAGTTTGACGGAATCTACCGTAAAAACCATAATACAAAATGAAGAAGGTATTAGAAAATCCGTGATTGCTGGAACAAGTATAAATGCTCATACATCATCATACACAAGAGACACAGTAAAAGGGAAAATGGAGAAGGCTTTTGTAATATGGATGGAGGATTGCTCACAAAAACGAATACCAGTTCATAGAAATATCATCAAGCGGATGGCATTACGAATTTACAAATGGATGAAAGAAGATTAACTACAACCCTCAGGCCAGAAAGTTAAAAAATTTGAATTTTCTGTAAATACAGGTCGGATGACGGGTTGTGTTTTACAAAGGTACGCGCTTTATAACGTAAAAATTATGGGTGAAATCGCATCTGTAGATGAGGAGGCAGCTAAAGCATTTCCTTCAAAATTAACCAAAATAATTAAAGATTGTGGCTACATTTCGGATCAGATATGGAATGCTGATGAAACCGACCTTTTCTGGAAACGAATCCTAAGCAGAACATACGTAGCCAAATCCCAGAAAATTGCAAGTGGATTTAAGGTAGAGAAGGATCGTGTGACCTTTTTATTTTGCTCTAACGCTTCAGGTGATCGGATGCTGAAACCTTTACTTGTAAATAGAGCTCTAAAACCACGGTCAAAGAAAGGCGTAGATTTTAGAATAATACCAGAAACTTTTAGGGGATGGTTCATTAAAAATTTTGTCCCAGAAGTTCGGCGTTATTTGAGCGATAAAGGTCTCCAGTGTCGCTGACGAAGAAGTTCCTACCCTCACCGCAGACCTAATTAAAGAAGGACTACAAATACCTGCTAAATTGAGCGATGACTTCTGAAACACCACCACTACGCAGCAATGAAAATGCGGTGAAAAATATTTCTAGTGAAGAAAGTGACTTTCAAGTGTCACATAAACGGGTGCGCATTCCACCAGCCAGTGATGAAGGCACTTAAAAATATATCTTATGATATAGTATGTTGCAATCTTTTTGTATTAAAATGATTTTTTTTCATTATGTTTTGTTAAATTAAGATTTTTTTTGATTTAATTAATTAATATTTTTAATTACATGTGTTTTTATTTGTTTTTCTAAATAAGTATTTTTCTCATAAAGATATCTAATAAGCAATTAAATAAAAAATTGTGTAAAGCATGTAAAAATGCGATTTTGAATACTCTAATCACATTATTTTAGTTGATTTTACAAATGTAGAACCAATCCTTTACTTTTATATGGATGTCATATCTTTTTTGAGCGAATTTTCTGGGAACGTATCTTACTACGCGTCGCAAGAAATTAGCGCTAAACTTCAGGATTATACCAAAAAATTAAACCATAAAAGTGCTACGATATAGGGTAAACACAAATTAAATTTACAAAACTTTATGTGTATTTACTAATGTTTGTTGCTTTCTTGTTTTAATTTCAGAATTTTATAAAACAATTTTAGAAGATCGGACCATCTCAGTTCCCTGAACATTAAATGGTTACTTTATCAACATTACAACAATTAAATATCTTTCAAGGCTGGAAAAATATTTTTGATCAAAATTTACACGTAAGTTTACTGTCAATCCGGAGATGTAATTAATTATCATCCTTATTTTAAGAAAAATCAATGTTAAATATTAAATTCTGTCTCCTCCAATCTAGAAGTTTCGAGTTTTTGCTTCTGTGCAGAGTAAATAAAAGTTATTAAGGCGCTGCAATATTCTCAATCCGCAAATTTTAAAATGCATTGTAAACCATTACCCACCTTGCTGTCATTATTTACCATGCGCTCTGTAAAGCATTTCTAAATTATTTTACAAACTGCAGAGAAAATATATCAAAGCAATAGCAAATATTGCTAATCTACACCGGTGTGAAGTTTTTGGACAAAAGTTTTTGGACAAAAATTTACGCGAGTGTTCTTTGTGAAGTTTTTGGACACATTTTTATTTCTTGGACAAAATTTTTTGTAAGTGTGCAATTTTAACAGTGTATTTATTTTATATTAAAATCGAAACAATATTGATAGTAAATATTGATAAAACAAAAGAAATTGTTTAACATTAAAAAATCTAAAATGCTCATTACTATAAATTTTTCAATAAATCACGTACCATACTGTATCAAATGATACACCAAATAACAAAAATCTCAGAGATTGGCTCGCATAGTGACTATATACGTTCAAAAGGGGATACTTATAGCTATTTAAATCAGTTAGCCCCATCTCGAAATGATGAACTAGGCTCATGTATTGAATTTTTAAAGTTTTACCAATATAGCGAGTCTGCGTGTCCACGGATGTTCTACTGCTCTAAGCCAAATAGCAAAAATCTCAGAGATTGGCTCGCATAGTGACTATATACGTTCGAAAGGGGATACTTTGAGCTATTTAAATCAGTTAGCCCCATCTCGAAATGATGTACTAGGCTGATGTATTGAATTTTTAAAGTTTTACCAATAAAGCGAGTCTGCGTGTCCACGGATGTTCTACTGCTCTAAGCCAAATAGCAAAAATCTCAGAGATTGGCTCGCATAGTGACTATATACGTTCGAAAGGGGATACTTATAGCTATTTAAATCAGTTAGCCCCATCTCGAAATGATGAACTAGGCTCATGTATTGAATTTTTAAAGTTTTACCAATATAGCGAGTCTGCGTGTCCACGGATGTTCTACTGCTCTAAGCCAAATAGCAAAAATCTCAGAGATTGGCTCGCATAGTGACTATATACGTTCGAAAGGGGATACTTTGAGCTATTTAAATCAGTTAGCCCCATCTCGAAATGATGAACTAGGCTCATGTATTGAATTTTTAAAGTTTTACCAATATAGCGAGTCTGCGTGTCCACGGATGTTCTACTGCTCTAAGCCAAATAGCAAAAATCTCAGAGATTGGCTCGCATAGTGACTATATACGTTCGCAAGGGGATACTTTTAGCTATTTAAATCAGTTAGCCCCATCTCGAAATGATGAACTAGGCTCATGTATTGATTTTTTAAAGTTTTACCAATATAGCGAGTCTGCGTGTCCACGGATGTTCTACTGCTCTAAGCCGAATAGCAAAAATCTCAGAGATTGGCTCGCATAGTGACTATATACGTTCGAAAGGGGATACTTTGAGCTATTGAAATCAGTTAGCCCCATCTCGAAATGATGAACTAGGCTCATGTATTGAATTTTTAAAGTTTTACCAATATAGCGAGTCTGCGTGTCCACGGATGTTCTACTGCTCTAAGCCGAATAGCAAAAATCTCAGAGATTGGCTCGCATAGTGACTATATACGTTCGAAAGAGGATACTTTGAGCTATTTAAATCAGTTAGCCCCATCTCGAAATGATGAACTAGGCTCATGTATTGATTTTTTAAAGTTTTACCAATATAGCGAGTCTGCGTGTCCACGGATGTTCTACTGCTCTAAGCCGAATAGCAAAAATCTCAGAGATTGGCTCGCATAGTGACTATATACGTTCAAACGGGGATACTTTGAGCTATTGAAATCAGTTAGCCCCATGTCGAAATGATGAACTAGGCTCATGTATTGAATTTTTAAAGTTTTACCAATATAGCGAGTCTGCGTGTCCACGGATGTTCTACTGCTCTAAGCCAAATAGCAAAAATCTCAGAGATTGGCTCGCATAGTGACTATATACGTTCGAAAGGGGATACTTTGAGCTATTTAAATCAGTTAGCCCCATCACGAAATGATGAACTAGGCTCATGTATTGAATTTTTAAAGTTTTACCAATATAGCGAGTCTGCGTGTCCACGGATGTTCTACTGCTCTAAGCCAAATAGCAAAAATCTCAGAGATTGGCTCGCATAGTGACTATATACGTTCGAAAGAGAATACTTTGAGCTATTTAAATCAGTTAGCCCCATCTCGAAATGATGAACTAGGCTCATGTATTGAATTTTTAAAGTTTTACCAATATAGCGAGTCTGCGTGTCCACGGATGTTCTACTGCTCTAAGCCAAATAGCAAAAATCTCAGAGATTGGCTCGCATAGTGACTATATACGTTCGAAAGGGGATACTTTTAGCTATTTAAATCGGTTAGCCCCATCACGAAATGATGAACTAGGCTCATGTATTGAATTTTTAAAGTTTTACCAATATAGCGAGTCTGCGTGTCCACGGATGTTCTACTGCTCTAAGCCAAATATCAAAAATCTCAGAGATTGGCTCGCATAGTGACTATATACGTTCAAAAGGGGATACTTTGAGCTATTTAAATCAGTTAGCCCCATCTCGAAATGATGAACTAGGCTCATGTATTGAATTTTTAAAGTTTTACCAATATAGCGAGTCTGCGTGTCCACGGATGTTCTACTGCTCTAAGCCAAATAGCAAAAATCTCATAGATTGGCTCGCATAGTGACAATATACGTTCGAAAGGGGATACTTTTATCTATTTAAATCAGTTAGCCCCATCTCGAAATGATGAACTAGGCTCATGTATTGAATTTTTAAAGTTTTACCAATATAGCGAGTCTGCGTGTCCACGGATGTTCTACTGCTCTAAGCCAAATAGCAAAAATCTCAGAGATTGGCTCGCATAGTGACTATATACGTTCGAAAGGGGATACTTTTAGCTATTTAAATCAGTTAGCCCCATCACGAAATGATGAACTAGGCTCATGTATTGATTTTTTAAAGTTTTATTAATATAGCGAGTCTGCGTGTCCACGGATGTTCTACTGCTCTAAGCCGAATAGCAAAAATCTCAGAGATTGGCTCACATAGTGACTATATACGTTCGAAAGGGGATACTTTTATCTATTTAAATCAGTTAGCCCCATCTCGAAATGATGAACTCGAAATGATGAAACTATATTAATAAAACTTTAAAAATTCAATACATGAGCCTAGTTCATCATTTCGTGATGGGGCTAACTGATTTAAATAGATAAAAGTATCCTCTTTCGAACGTATATAGTCACTATGCGAGCCAATCTCTGAGATTTTTGCTATTCGGCTTAGAGCAGTAGAACATCCGTGGACACGCAGACTCGCTATATTGGTAAAACTTTAAAAATTCAATACATGAGCCTAGTTCATCATTTCGAGATGGGGCTAACTGATTTAAATAGCTCAAAGTATCCCCTTTCGAACGTATATAGTCACTATGCGAGCCAATCTCTGAGATTTTTGCTATTTGGCTTAGAGCAGTAGAACATCCGTGGACACGCAGACTCGCTATATTGGTAAAACTTTAAAAATTCAATACATGAGCCTAGTTCATCATTTCGAAATGGGGCTAACTGATTTCAATAGCTCAAAGTATCCCCTTTCGAACGTATATAGTCACTATGCGAGCCAATCTCTGAGATTTTTGCTATTCGGCTTAGAGCAGTAGAACATCCGTGGACACGCAGACTCGCTATATTGGTAAAACTTTAAAAATTCAATACATGAGCCTAGTTCATCATTTCGAAATGGGGCTAACTGATTTCAATAGCTCAAAGTATCCCCTTTCGAACGTATATAGTCACTATGCGAGCCAATCTCTGAGATTTTTGCTATTCGGCTTAGAGCAGTAGAACATCCGTGGACACGCAGACTCGCTATATTGGTAAAACTTTAAAAATTCAATACATGAGCCTAGTTCATCATTTCGAGATGGGGCTAACTGATTTAAATAGATAAAAGTATCCCCTTTCGAACGTATATAGTCACTATGTGAGCCAATCTCTGAGATTTTTGCTATTCGGCTTAGAGCAGTAGAACATCCGTGGACACGCAGACTCGCTATATTGATAAAACTTTAAAAATTCAATACATGAGCCTAGTTCATCATTTCGTGATGGGGCTAACTGATTTAAATAGCTCAAAGTATCCCCTTTCGAACGTATATAGTCACTATGCGAGCCAATCTCTGAGATTTTTGCTATTTGGCTTAGAGCAGTAGAACATCCGTGGACACGCAGACTCGCTATATTGGTAAAACTTTAAAAATTCAATACATGAGCCTAGTTCATCATTTCAAGATGGGGCTAACTGATTTAAATAGCTATAAGTATCTCCTTTTGAACGTATATAGTCATTATGCGAGCTAATCTCTGAGATTTTTGCTATTCGGCTTAGAGCAGTAGAACATCCGTGGACATGCAGACTCGCTATATTGGTAAAACTTTAAAAATTCAATACATGAGCCTAGTTTATCATTTCGTGATGGGGCTAACTGATTTAAATAGCTAAAAGTATCCCCTTTCGAACGTATATAGTCACTATGCGAGCCAATCTCTGAGATTTTTGCTATTTGGCTTAGAGCAGTAGAACATCCGTGGACACGCAGACTCGCTTTATTGGTAAAACTTTAAAAATTCAATACATGAGCCTAGTTCATCATTTCGAGATGGGGCTAGCTGATTTAAATAGCTCAAAGTATCCCCTTTCGAACGTATATAGTCACTATGCGAGCCAATCTCTGAGATTTTTGCTATTCGGCTTAGAGCAGTAGAACATCCGTGGACACGCAGACTCGCTATATTGGTAAAACTTTAAAAATTCAATACATGAGCCTAGTTTATCATTTCGTGATGGGGCTAACTGATTTAAATAGCTCAAAGTATTCCCTTTTGAACGTCTATAGTCACTATGCGAGCCAATCTCTGAGATTTTTGCTATTTGGCTTAGAGCAGTAGAACATCCGTGGACACGCAGACTCGCTTTATTGGTAAAACTTTAAAAATTCAATACATGAGCCTAGTTCATCATTTCGTGATGGGGCTAACTGATTTAAATAGCTAAAAGTATCCCCTTTCGAACATATATAGTCACTATGCGAGCCAATCTCTGAGATTTTTGCTATTTGGCTTAGAGCAGTAGAACATCCGTGGACACGCAGACTCGCTATATTGGTAAAACTTTAAAAATTCAATACATGAGCCTAGTTCATCATTTCGAGATGGGGCTAACTGATTTAAATAGCTCAAAGTATCCCCTTTCGAACGTATATAGTCACTATGCGAGCCAATCTCTGAGATTTTTGCTATTCGGCTTAGAGCAGTAGAACATCCGTGGACACGCAGACTCGCTATATTGGTAAAACTTTAAAAATTCAATACATGAGCCTAGTTCATCATTTCGTGATGGGCATGGGGCTAGCTGATTTAAATAGATAAAAGTATCCCCTTTCGAACGTATATAGTCACTATGCGAGCCAATCTCTGAGATTTTTGCTATTCGGCTTAGAGCAGTAGAACATCCGTGGACACGCAGACTCGCTATATTGGTAAAACTTTAAAAATTCAATACATGAGCCTAGTTCATCATTTCGAGATGGGGCTAACTGATTTAAATAGCTCAAAGTATCCCCTTTCGAACGTATATAGTCACTATGCGAGCCAATCTCTGAGATTTTTGCTATTTGGCTTAGAGCAGTAGAACATCCGTGGACATGCAGACTCGCTATATTGGTAAAACTTTAAAAATTCAATACATGAGCCTAGTTTATCATTTCGTGATGGGGCTAACTGATTTAAATAGCTCAAAGTATCCCCTTTCGAACGTATATAGTCACTATGCGAGCCAATCTCTGAGATTTTTGCTATTCGGCTTAGAGCAGTAGAACATCCGTGGACATGCAGACTCGCTATATTGGTAAAACTTTAAAAATTCAATACATGAGCCTAGTTTATCATTTCGTGATGGGGCTAACTGATTTAAATAGCTAAAAGTATCCCCTTTCGAACGTATATAGTCACTATGCGAGCCAATCTCTGAGATTTTTGCTATTTGGCTTAGAGCAGTAGAACATCCGTGGACACGCAGACTCGCTTTATTGGTAAAACTTTAAAAATTCAATACATGAGCCTAGTTCATCATTTCGAGATGGGGCTAGCTGATTTAAATAGATAAAAGTATCCCCTTTCGAACGTATATAGTCACTATGCGAGCCAATCTCTGAGATTTTTGCTATTCGGCTTAGAGCAGTAGAACATCCGTGGACACGCAGACTCGCTATATTGGTAAAACTTTAAAAATTCAATACATGAGCCTAGTTTATCATTTCGTGATGGGGCTAACTGATTTAAATAGCTCAAAGTATTCCCTTTTGAACGTCTATAGTCACTATGCGAGCCAATCTCTGAGATTTTTGCTATTTGGCTTAGAGCAGTAGAACATCCGTGGACACGCAGACTCGCTTTATTGGTAAAACTTTAAAAATTCAATACATGAGCCTAGTTCATCATTTCGTGATGGGGCTAACTGATTTAAATAGCTAAAAGTATCCCCTTTCGAACATATATAGTCACTATGCGAGCCAATCTCTGAGATTTTTGCTATTTGGCTTAGAGCAGTAGAACATCCGTGGACACGCAGACTCGCTATATTGGTAAAACTTTAAAAATTCAATACATGAGCCTAGTTCATCATTTCGAGATGGGGCTAACTGATTTAAATAGCTCAAAGTATCCCCTTTCGAACGTATATAGTCACTATGCGAGCCAATCTCTGAGATTTTTGCTATTTGGCTTAGAGCAGTAGAACATCCGTGGACACGCAGACTCGCTATATTGGTAAAACTTTAAAAATTCAATACATGAGCCTAGTTCATCACTTCGAGATGGGGCTAACTGATTTAAATAGCTCAAAGTATCCCCTTTCGAACGTATATAGTCACTATGCGAGCCAATCTCTGAGATTTTTGCTATTTGGCTTAGAGCAGTAGAACATCCGTGGACACGCAGACTCGCTATATTGGTAAAACTTTAAAAATTCAATACATGAGCCTAGTTCATCATTTCGAGATGGGGCTAACTGATTTAAATAGATAAAAGTATCCCCTTTTGAACGTATATAGTCACTATGCGAGCCAATCTCTGAGATTTTTGCTATTCGGCTTAGAGCAGTAGAACATCCGTGGACACGCAGACTCGCTATATTGGTAAAACTTTAAAAATTCAATACATGAGCCTAGTTTATCATTTCGTGATGGGGCTAACTGATTTAAATAGCTAAAAGTATCCCCTTTCGAACGTATATAGTCACTATGCGAGCCAATCTCTGAGATTTTTGCTATTCGGCTTAGAGCAGTAGAACATCCGTGGACACGCAGACTCGCTATATTGGTAAAACTTTAAAAATTCAATACATGAGCCTAGTTTATCATTTCGTGATGGGGCTAACTGATTTAAATAGCTAAAAGTATCCCCTTTCGAACGTATATAGTCACTATGCGAGCCAATCTCTGAGATTTTTGCTATTCGGCTTAGAGCAGTAGAACATCCGTGGACACGCAGACTCGCTATATTGGTAAAACTTTAAAAATTCAATACATGAGCCTAGTTCATCATTTCGAGATGGGGCTAACTGATTTGAATAGCTCAAAGTATCCCCTTTCGAACGTATATAGTCACTATGCGAGCCAATCTCTGAGATTTTTGCTATTTGGCTTAGAGCAGTAGAACATCCGTGGACACGCAGACTCGCTTTATTGGTAAAACTTTAAAAATTCAATACATGAGCCTAGTTCATCATTTCGAGATGGGGCTAACTGATTTAAATAGCTCAAAGTATCCCCTTTCGAACGTATATAGTCACTATGCGAGCCAATCTCTGAGATTTTTGCTATTCGGCTTAGAGCAGTAGAACATCCGTGGACACGCAGACTCGCTATATTGGTAAAACTTTAAAAATTCAATACATGAGCCTAGTTCATCATTTCGTGATGGGGCTAACTGATTTAAATAGCTAAAAGTATCCCCTTTCGAACGTATATAGTCACTATGCGAGCCAATCTCTGAGATTTTTGCTATTCGGCTTAGAGCAGTAGAACATCCGTGGACACGCAGACTCGCTATATTGGTAAAACTTTAAAAATTCAATACATGAGCCTAGTTTATCATTTCGTGATGGGGCTAACTGATTTAAATAGCTAAAAGTATCCCCTTTCGAACATATATAGTCACTATGCGAGCCAATCTCTGAGATTTTTGCTATTCGGCTTAGAGCAGTAGAACATCCGTGGACACGCAGACTCGCTATATTGGTAAAACTTTAAAAATTCAATACATGAGCCTAGTTTATCATTTCGTGATGGGGCTAACTGATTTAAATAGCTAAAAGTATCCCCTTTCGAACGTATATAGTCACTATGCGAGCCAATCTCTGAGATTTTTGCTATTCGGCTTAGAGCAGTAGAACATCCGTGGACACGCAGACTCGCTATATTGGTAAAACTTTAAAAATTCAATACATGAGCCTAGTTCATCATTTCGTGATGGGGCTAACTGATTTAAATAGCTCAAAGTATCCCCTTTCGAACGTATATAGTCACTATGCGAGCCAATCTCTGAGATTTTTGCTATTCGGCTTAGAGCAGTAGAACATCCGTGGACACGCAGACTCGCTATATTGGTAAAACTTTAAAAATTCAATACATGAGCCTAGTTTATCATTTCGTGATGGGGCTAACTGATTTAAATAGCTCAAAGTATCCCCTTTCGAACGTATATAGTCACTATGCGAGCCAATCTCTGAGATTTTTGCTATTTGGCTTAGAGCAGTAGAACATCCGTGGACACGCAGACTCGCTTTATTGGTAAAACTTTAAAAATTCAATACATGAGCCTAGTTCATCATTTCGTGATGGGGCTAGCTGATTTAAATAGATAAAAGTATCCCCTTTCGAACGTATATAGTCACTATGTGAGCCAATCTCTGAGATTTTTGCTATTCGGCTTAGAGCAGTAGAACGAGGACATGCAGACTCGCTATATTGGTAAAACTTTAAAAATTCAATACATGAGCCTAGTTTATCATTTCGTGATGGGGCTAACTGATTTAAATAGCTAAAAGTATCCCCTTTCGAACGTATATAGTCACTATGCGAGCCAATCTCTGAGATTTTTGCTATTTGGCTTAGAGCAGTAGAACATCCGTGGACACGCAGACTCGCTATATTGGTAAAACTTTAAAAATTCAATACATGAGCCTAGTTTATCATTTCGTGATGGGGCTAACTGATTTAAATAGCTAAAAGTATCCCCTTTTGAACGTATATAGTCACTATGCGAGCCAATCTCTGAGATTTTTGCTATTTGGCTTAGAGCAGTAGAACATCCGTGGACACGCAGACTCGCTTTATTGGTAAAACTTTAAAAATTCAATACATGAGCCTAGTTCATCATTTCGTGATGGGCATGGGGCTAACTGATTTAAATAGATAAAAGTATCCCCTTTTGAACGTATATAGTCACTATGCGAGCCAATCTCTGAGATTTTTGCTATTTGGCTTAGAGCAGTAGAACATCCGTGGACACGCAGACTCGCTATATTGGTAAAACTTTAAAAATTCAATACATGAGCCTAGTTCATCATTTCGTGATGGGGCTAGCTGATTTAAATAGCTCAAAGTATCCCCTTTCGAACGTATATAGTCACTATGCGAGCCAATCTCTGAGATTTTTGCTATTTGGCTTAGAGCAGTAGAACATCCGTGGACACGCAGACTCGCTATATTGGTAAAACTTTAAAAATTCAATACATGAGCCTAGTTTATCATTTCGTGATGGGGCTAACTGATTTAAATAGCTCAAAGTATCCCCTTTCGAACGTATATAGTCACTATGCGAGCCAATCTCTGAGATTTTTGCTATTTGGCTTAGAGCAGTAGAACATCCGTGGACACGCAGACTCGCTTTATTGGTAAAACTTTAAAAATTCAATACATGAGCCTAGTTCATCATTTCGTGATGGGCATGGGGCTAGCTGATTTAAATAGATAAAAGTATCCCCTTTCGAACGTATATAGTCACTATGCGAGCCAATCTCTGAGATTTTTGCTATTCGGCTTAGAGCAGTAGAACATCCGTGGACACGCAGACTCGCTATATTGGTAAAACTTTAAAAATTCAATACATGAGCCTAGTTCATCATTTCGAGATGGGGCTAACTGATTTAAATAGCTCAAAGTATCCCCTTTCGAACGTATATAGTCACTATGCGAGCCAATCTCTGAGATTTTTGCTATTTGGCTTAGATCAGTAGAACATCCGTGGACATGCAGACTCGCTATATTGGTAAAACTTTAAAAATTCAATACATGAGCCTAGTTTATCATTTCGTGATGGGGCTAACTGATTTAAATAGCTCAAAGTATCCCCTTTCGAACGTATATAGTCACTATGCGAGCCAATCTCTGAGATTTTTGCTATTCGGCTTAGAGCAGTAGAACATCCGTGGACATGCAGACTCGCTATATTGGTAAAACTTTAAAAATTCAATACATGAGCCTAGTTTATCATTTCGTGATGGGGCTAACTGATTTAAATAGCTAAAAGTATCCCCTTTCGAACGTATATAGTCACTATGCGAGCCAATCTCCAAGATTTTTGCTATTTGGCTTAGAGCAGTAGAACATCCGTGGACACGCAGACTCGCTATATTGGTAAAACTTTAAAAATTCAATACATGAGCCTAGTTTATCATTTCGTGATGGGGCTAACTGATTTAAATAGCTAAAAGTATCCCCTTTCGAACGTATATAGTCACTATGCGAGCCAATCTCTGAGATTTTTGCTATTTGGCTTAGAGCAGTAGAACATCCGTGGACACGCAGACTCGCTTTATTGGTAAAACTTTAAAAATTCAATACATGAGCCTAGTTCATCATTTCGAGATGAGGCTAGCTGATTTAAATAGATAAAAGTATCCCCTTTCGAACGTATATAGTCACTATGCGAGCCAATCTCTGAGATTTTTGCTATTCGGCTTAGAGCAGTAGAACATCCGTGGACATGCAGACTCGCTATATTGGTAAAACTTTAAAAATTCAATACATGAGCCTAGTTTATCATTTCGTGATGGGGCTAACTGATTTAAATAGCTCAAAGTATTCCCTTTCGAACGTATATAGTCACTATGCGAGCCAATCTCTGAGATTTTTGCTATTTGGCTTAGAGCAGTAGAACATCCGTGGACACGCAGACTCGCTATATTGGTAAAACTTTAAAAATTCAATACATGAGCCTAGTTCATCATTTCGAGATGGGGCTAACTGATTTAAATAGCTAAAAGTATCCCCTTTCGAACGTATATAGTCACTATGCGAGCCAATCTCTGAGATTTTTGCTATTTGGCTTAGAGCAGTAGAACATCCGTGGACACGCAGACTCGCTATATTGGTAAAACTTTAAAAATTCAATACATGAGCCTAGTTCATCATTTCGAGATGGGGCTAACTGATTTAAATAGCTCAAAGTATCCCCTTTAAAACGTATATAAACACTATGCGAGCCAATCTCTGAGATTTTTGCTATTTGGCTTAGAGCAGTAGAACATCCGTGGACACGCAGACTCGCTATATTGGTAAAACTTTAAAAATTCAATACATGAGCCTAGTTCATCATTTCGAGATGGGGCTAACTGATTTAAATAGCTCAAAGTATCCCCTTTCGAACGTATATAGTCACTATGCGAGCCAATCTCTGAGATTTTTGCTATTCGGCTTAGAGCAGTAGAACATCCGTGGACATGCAGACTCGCTATATTGGTAAAACTTTAAAAATTCAATACATGAGCCTAGTTCATCATTTCGTGATATGGCTAACTGATTTAAATAGCTCAAAGTATTCCCTTTCGAACATATATAGTCACTATGCGAGCCAATCTCTGAGATTTTTGCTATTTGGCTTAGAGCAGTAGAACATCCGTGGACACGCAGACTCGCTTTATTGGTAAAACTTTAAAAATTCAATACATGAGCCTAGTTCATCATTTCGAGATGGGGCTAACTGATTTAAATAGCTCAAAGTATTTCCTTTCGAACGTATATAGTCACTATGCGAGCCAATCTCTGAGATTTTTGCTATTTGGCTTAGAGCAGTAGAACATCCGTGGACACGCAGACTCGCTTTATTGGTAAAACTTTAAAAATTCAATACATTAGCCTAGTTCATCATTTCGAGATGGGGCTAACTGATTTAAATAGCTCAAAGTATCCCCTTTCGAACGTATATAGTCACTATGCGAGCCAACCTCTGAGATTTTTGCTATTTGGCTTAGAGCAGTAGAACATCCGTGGACACGCAGACTCGCTTTATTGGTAAAACTTTAAAAATTCAATACATCAGCCTAGTTCATCATTTCGAGATGGGGCTAACTGATTTAAATAGCTCAAAGTATCCCCTTTTGAACGAATATAGTCACTATGCGAGCCAATCTCTGAGATTTTTGCTATTCGGCTTAGAGCAGTAGAACATCCGTGGACACGCAGACTCGCTATATTGGTAAAACTTTAAAAATTCAATACATGAGTCTAGTTCATCATTTCGAGATGAGGCTAACTGATTTAAATAGCTCATAGTATCCCCTTTCGAACGTATATAGTCACTATGCGAGCCAATCTCTGAGATTTTTGTTATTTGGTGTATCATTTTATACAGTATTGTACGTGATTTATTGAAAAATTTATAATAATGAGCATTTTAGATTTTTTAATGTTAAATAATTTCTTTTGTTTTATCAATATTTATTATCAATATTGTTTCGATTTTAATATAAAATAAATACACTGTTAAAATTGAACACTTACAAAAAATTTTGTCCAAGAAATAAAAATGTGTCCAAAAACTTCACAAAGAACACTCGCGTAAATTTTTGTCCAAAAACTTTTGTCCAAAAACTTCACACCGGTCTAATCTACCGTGAAATAAAAATAATTAAGTTTTTTTTTCGGCTTTTTCGGACAAAATATCATTTTAATGGACACCCATACAATGTTTTACGACAATTTTTGTCGCATAAAAACAAAGAGGCCATTTATTAACAATATTTCTACCACAAAAGTAGAAAAAATGCATTCCCCTCCCCCACGTTTAACCCCAGGGCACTTGTGTACACAAAGATACACAAACCCTTACAAAAACACAAGTGCCCTGGGGTTAAACGTGGGGGAGGGGAATGCATTTTTTCTACTTTTGTGGTAGAAATATTGTTAATAAATGGCCTCTTTGTTTTTATGCGACAAAAATTGTCGTAAAACATTGTATGGGTGTCCATTAAAATGATATTTTGTCCGAAAAAGCCGAAAAAAACTTAAAACAAATTAAATTCACGGACGTCTTTAATTCTTCTTAAAAATAATTAAATTTATTCAGCAAGTTGTAATAATTGATTTGCTAAATTAAGCGCTTGTATGGCTGAAATTTTAATCATTTTTCATAAAATATTTGTCCGCTTTTTTGTGAATATCACCGATTATTTTTTTCAGTGTATAGTGGAAAATGAAGATGGTACAGGTCGAACAGTTTATCGAGGGATTCAACTAAATATACCAACATCGAGTCATGGCACTATATCCATTCAGAATACAATTCAGCTGTTTGTGCTTCTCGCGGTGTAACCTCAAGGCAATTAGCGGTATTTCAGTGGAACGGTACGACATTTTTGCAGCACGCCTCTCGAGACGTGAACACAACGAATACGAAACATCTGAGGAAAATAAAAATATGGTTACGACGTATCTGCAAGTGGAAAACCTAGAGTCTCCAATTCAGAACTTAATTAATAGCATTCATCCTCCAGTTCTCAACATAATTTGGATTGGTGGAAGGTTCCTGCCCTACAAGGAAGAACATCCCGCATCCTACCATATAAAGGAATATTCACCAAGTTAATATTGGATTGGAGACATAAAGAAACGTTGTACGGGGGAAACACGTCAACTTTGGCCTTCCTTCGGAAAAAAATCGGGATCATCAGAGGAGTTCAAGCAGTCAAACATAATAACAATCAATGTATCCGCTGCCATCGATTCAAGGTTACAACCGCGACAATTTTGCTGACGTTACCTGCTAAAGTTACCTTTCGCCGACAGTATCGCTATAGTAGTAACGATAAAAATACCGAACAATTTGAACATCAAAAGATACATAAGCAAGATAGCACCTTTACCCAGCCAAGAGCCACTGAAAGAAGGTGAAACCCAAGAAGAACAAGAACGTGTTGCAGAAGATCAAGCATTCACGACTCAAAAGAGAAAGCAACAAACCTGTTGAAAGGCAAAACTAGCCTCAATTACAAATCAAGTAATTCGTCACACCTGCCTATAACTGAGTACAATAAGTTTGGAGTCTGGCAACCGATGGTCTGAAGAATCAAAGTTGGTCGAAAGCAATCCTTTCATAACCGTCAGTCACTACATTGAACAACACGGTCATGTACTTTAACAATATTGACAAAGTAGAACTTCTTTCGACCAAATGGGATCTGGTGATTTGGTACAACTTGTCTAGTTATTGGCAAAAAATATATAATGTGGAGAAGGGAGCTTGAGCTTGCTTGGCAGAGTCTGCAATGCTGTACAACCAATCAAATGTGATCTCATCATACAACAGCTGCAATATAGCAAGTTAACAACATTACAAGACAAGTGATAGGACAAGAGTAGGCGATACAATGGGACACATAATGGGGGATATTTTCGGGATATTGTCACATCGAGAAGCAGAACAGTAATCGTGATTCTTGACAACATATTGCAACTGTTCAAACACAATACCAACTAAGAAATTCAATAACAGTTCGACGTCAGCAAGAGATGTCTACTACACTTAAACATCTTTCAAAGAACTGCACTAGTCCAGGGCATGGGCTCTTAGAGTAACACAATTTGTATCGTTAAATGACAATCAGGATAAGAATAACTAATACCAATGCTATATTCGCGACACAAAAACCCTTGGTGCAAACATGGGACTATCAGGTGTTCGAGGCTATCTGTGATGAAATGACGTTGCATATTCAAAAGTTTCACACATTCAAGCTGCACCACTGAGGTCATGAAGGCAGAAAGCTGTCTCATCAAACTACAAGCAGCAAATCAATGGATCTTCGGAGCCAAGCAAAGAATCACGGTACGCGTACCTGCTTTTATTTTGTCCCTTCCAATTTTCTTCCAGGCTATTTTCTTTGAGTTCGATGGCCGTATCTGATTCGATTAGCGACACTTCTGACTCATTGATGTCCGCACTTCCAAGCTGCCTTATTTGCATTATTTCTTCGGCTTTTTTTTGGGAAGCAAGAGCCATTTTAAAAATGCCGTTCAACGTCTCCACATGGTTTTTGACAAACACATCCACGCGTGTGTTTTTGCCCAAATCTAAACAAAAAATAATTAAAGTATATTATTTATCCAATTTTATTAAATATACAACGCCTTCAGGAATAGTATCTGCGGAAAGGATTCAGAATATGTTGGTGGTGGAGAAGAATTAAATTAAATTGATAGATTTCCATAATTAGTTTGGCTGTGAGGGTATGGTTCCGGCTGAATCTGTAAGGTTTTTTCACGAACAATTGTATATTATTGGATTTATGAGGTTCTGGCTGGAAATTTATATAGTGCACAATGATGCACAATGCATCGTGCCACTTGTGCTATAGTTGATTTGGCTGTTGCACGGTTATGGCTGTTTTTAATAGGCTCTGGTCGGAATTGTAAGGTTCCGGCTGAAAAAATATTTAGTGCAAAATGATGCACAACTCATCGTGCTACTTGTGCTATAGTTAGTTTGGCTGTAGAGGGTATGGTTCCGGCTGAAATTGTAACGTTTTTTTCACGACAAATCGTATATTTCAGGATTCATGAGGTTTCGGCTGAAAATTATACAGTGCAAAATGATGCACAATACATCGTACTACTTGTGCTATAGTTAGTTTGGCTGTTGTATGGTTTTGGCTGGCTTTAATAGGTTCTGGTCGAAACTATAAGGTTCCGGCTGAAAAATTATATAGTGTACAGTGATGCACAATGCATCGTGCAACTTGTGCTATAGTTAGTTTGGCTGTAGAGGGTATGGTTCCTGCTGAAATTGTAAGGTTTTTTCTCGGAAAATCTTAGATTCCTGGATGTGTACGGTTTCGGAAGAAAAATTATATAGTGCACAATGCATCGCGCTACTTGTGCTATAGTTGATTTGGCTGTTGTATGTTTTTGGCTGGCTTTAATAGGTTCTGGTTGGAATTATAAGGTTCCGGTTGAAAAATTATATAGTGCACAATGGTGCACAATGTATCGTGCTACTTGTGATATAGTTATTTTGACTGTAGGGTTAGTTTAAATTGTAAGGTTTTTTCCTCGGAAAATCTTAGATTCCTGGATTTATGAGGTTCTGGCTGAAAAATTATATAGTACACAATGATGCACAATGCATCGTGCTCCTTATGCTATAGTTAGTTTTGCTACAGTGTGGTTATGGCTGGCTTTATTAGGTTACGGCTGGAATTATAAGGTTCCGGCTGAAAAGGGATATAGTGCACAATGATACACGATTCATTGTGCTACTTGTGATATAGTTAATTTGACTGTAATAACCAAACCATCGGCTGGAATTGTAAGGTTCCACTGAAAAATTATATATGTATTGCTGGATTTATAAGGTTCCGGCTGAAAAATTATATAGTGCGCAATGTTGCACAATGCATTGTGCTACTTGTGCCATAGTTAGTTTTGCTGCAAAGGGTATGGTTCCGGCCGAATTTGTAAGGTTTTTTTCAGAAAAATGTTACATTTATTGATTTATAAGGTTCCGGGTGAACAATTATATAGTTCACAATGATGCACAATACATCGTGCTACTAGTGCTCTAGTTTGTTTGGCTGTTGTATGGTTCTGTGTGGCTTTATCAGGTTTCAGCTGGAATTATAAGGTTCCGGTTGAAAAAGCATATAGTGCTCAATAATGCACAAAGCATCGTGCTACTTATGCCATAGTTGTTTGGTTCCGGCTGATATGGTTCCGGCTGATATGGTTCCGGCTGGCGTGACGGGCATATTGTTGTATCATCAGAAGCTAGTATTACTTGTCCTTGGACAAGCGATGGCTTTTAATAGGCTTATTATCAAACACGAGTGAGCTTTTAGCATCATTTTCGTGATGATCAACTGCATCTGGGATTGATTTTCGTATAATAGTGACCTTGGTCTAAATCACCCTGAGCTATTATCCGAATTGATCGTAGCATTTTCAGCAATATGGTTAATTTGTTAATACTGTGAAAAACAAGAAATTTTCCAGGCACTCATAAATAAACGTAGATTAGCAATAAAATTAACTACCTGTAGTTGTACTACAATGATAAAAAACGTATATTTCCTAGAATTAAAATCATTTTTTTAAGAATTTAAATTAAATAAAAGCAGATACTTATTTATACGTAGACGAAGTGGGCAAATTATAATTTTTTGCATATCATTAGCAGATAAATTGGTTGGAAGCGTGTATTCCGTGCCGTTAGCATAGAATACATTCATAACTATTATAGAGAGTTCGTTGAATAATAGGAAAAAATGTTTACTGCACGCCATCGAAGGTGTATGTTAAAAGAAGCATGGAAGGTGGGGAAAATCGTTTTTCTTTAATAAAAACGTTTTTGTGCTGTATACATTTGGGTCACGTAACCGAGAACGTGATTATAAAGAAAATTTTCTGCGAATTCAATATTCATGAGAATTTTATAGGTAAAATATTTAACAGTATAGTGGATTAAAACTGTCGACGTTGGTAGCAGTATTTTGCCAAAGAATAGAAATGTTTACACATCACGGTCTCACACACACACACACAGTAATTTTATAAAAATCAAAATATTCCGGTGGTAAAAAAATTTGTCGATGGCATTTTTGGTAAGTAAACAAAACTGTGTTTATGATAAAATATTGGCATGGCATATTCATGTCAGAAAAAATTATGACTTTGTATACAAACGAGCACATGATATGAAATGATAAAGTGTCGAATTATTTACAGATACATTATTTTAAAGAAGAACGTTAAGGTTCATTTTTTATTATATCCGATCTATTTTCGAAACACATCAAATATAAAATATGTATGCGAAAAAACGTTCTCCCGCATAAATCTGTATAGAAAATAGATATGTAGAGAAAATTTTCCGGCCTAAAAAATATAAAATACGCAAAAAAAAATCAACTTTTTGGTTAGATAACAGACGCAAATCTTTTATCATGCCAAAACTTTTTGGTTCCGCTTGAATCATATCTCGTACACAGCGGCATAACATTTTACTTTATAGGCATCAACGAACTTTAACAATAAATCGCCTTCTGAAAAATTCAAATTTTCCAACAAAAAAAAACTATTTTTTAAGATTGAACCGAATACGTAAATTGCTTAAATACTTATTTATTGTTTCAAATCGATTTCCATAAATAAATTTTAGATTTAACACTTAATATGTAACTCATCATGAAAAGTTTACAATTTCGGAAAAATTCAAAATAAACACAAAAATCAAAAATAATTTTAAAATTTATTTTGAAAATAATAAAAAATCTGTTACTTTTCACCATTCACGCTATACACACTTACACTTGAACTTATTCTAATTTTGCTAATGACTTATGTATAATTAAATAATTAATTGTTGTTGCTAATTTATGGGCTTGAAATAAATCCCAAATTGTTTTCGAAAATCTGTGCTAAACGCATGTTTGATTTCACTTTGGAAAATAATGGAAATTATGTGTGTGTTAGTTGTTGTTATCATAGAAAAATTAACCGGATAAAATTTATGAGAAATTTTTGAAAAATATAGGATGATCTTGAACTGAGTAATAAAAATTTAGTAAAAACACTCCACTCACTCCTAATACAATCTGAATCTCGTTACTATACGGTGTAACTATAACAAGACTACACCGGCCTTTCAGCTATCACACCAAATCCTACTATTCTAATCTCCCTACCCGTAATAGGTTCACCAATAATGACAGGAGCAGAACCCAGTGCTTCTTCCACTGTTCTTCCTAATCCTGAAACCTCCTATCCCATCATGCCTAGTTCCTATCCTCAACCGCTAATCAACAAATTTGGGAGATCATATCCCTACTCCCTCCTCCCCTCCCCAATTCAACATCATTCATTAATCTGCAATTAAATTGATTATGTAATCTTAGAAGTAAAGTGGCTAAGAATGGAATGTATCACCAGCAAAATAAAAATAGGATCGAAAATCAGGTAGTAGGAAAATTTGTTCACATTTGGTGTCTAAAATATTTCTCAAACATTCGTTGTCATTTTAGTACAAACATTCATCTGGTTAATGCAAAAAATAATAACCTTAATGCTGCACCAGCACTTGTAGCATAATCCAATGAAAATGGTACTGCAATTTTTTTTCTAATTACAGTAAAACTTGTCAAAGCCGGAACTTTGATGTGCCGGAAATTTTTATTACGCGGAATTATTTTCCCCAGAATGAAATTTTATTCTAAATTGAACTTGTATATACCGGAAACTTCTCAAACCCGGAAGCCGGAACAACTTTTTGGAACGAAAATTAAAGTTTTCATTATTTTGTACTTGTGTAAGGCGGAATCGAATTTTAAACGTATTAATAGTTATTCGAATAATCCACTTGCGTTTAAAAGAATAGACAAAAGATCTTTACCCGTCGAACATTTTTTCATTAAAAAAGCGTGGACGATATCTGCGATCTTTGAACAATTTCTACGGGGTTTTAACAACAAAATGATCAAGCAAAACAGAAACATTTTGCTGTTTCTCGTCACTGCAATGTGTCATCCACGCAAAAATTTCTCAAATATAAAATTGATCTTTTTTCCGGCCAATACTACAGCTTCTCTACATCTAAAGGTTGATGCCGGTATAATTTAAAATTTAAAATTCAACTATAGAAAAGTTTTTCTTCAAAAACTGTTGTCTGCAATGGATACACTGCCAAAAGCACCTGATTAAACGAAACAGACCAATATATTGGAAGCAGTTTACTTTATTGTGCATTCAATAAAAAAAACTAAACCAGAACAAATCACAAAATGTTTCAAAAAATGCGGATTTGTTTAGGACGAATTTGTTGAAACAATGGAAGATGATCCTATTCGAACAGGGGAATTGCAGAATATGATTCAGGCTATATATGGCGATCATAACAATAATGCGTTTGATTTTTTAGCAATTTGAAAATGACGTAATATTGAATGAGTTGATGTCCCGCTCAGCTTCTTCATCTGTAAGATCTGAAGAAACAGGAAAAGCTCGAACAGTGCTGAATAATCGGGCAAAGCCGATATTTTAACTGCTAACAAAACCGCGATAATCAAGCAACTGGAGGAAGCCCGAGGAGTCTAAATTATTCATCCTTTCCAAATGTGCAACTAGTAAACTGACGAAAGCAACGATAGATAATTTTGTAAACGCGGTTATCTAGATCTGCACTATTTCTTTAAATTTATATTTAAATTGAATTACATATTTTTCATTAATGTATTTATGTATGTAAATGGTTTTCCAATAGGAATGATACAATTTAAAACGATTATAATGGCAACACTGCGTATTATTTTTTGACATTTTTTATGTCATTTGTTCAGTAGGTTATGTCATTTAATCATGGAAAGATACACGCTTCAACAACGTTTAGAAATTGTTAAATTGTTTTATCAAAATCAGTGCTCATTTGTGCTATCATACATAGAGAAAATTAAGAAGAATTTATGCACGACATTATTTGGTTAATCGACTCACTATTCGTCGTATTGTAGACAAATTTGGAAGTGAATTTTCTTTACACGATACAAGAGTACCAGTACGACAAATAAATGCACGCACACAAGAGAATATTGATTTGGTAGCAGCAATCCAAATTTATAGGTTCCACGTCGTTCTCAACAATTAAATCGTTCTCAAACAACAACATGGAGAATTTTAAGAAAAGATTTGGGTTTACATCCTTACAAAATTCAACTGGTCCAAGAACTCAAGCCATCAGACCACCATAAACGTCGTTATTTTCTGATTTTGCTCTTGAACATGATGAACATTTTTATAAAAAAAAATTATTTAGTGATGAAGCTCATTTTTGGTTAAAATCCAGACAAAACTGTTCAGACACCATTACGTTCAGATAAAGTCACTATGTGGTGTGCAATTTATGCTGGTGGAGTGATTGGTCCATCTCCATATTTCTTTGAAGAAAATGGTCGAAGAGTAACAGTCAATGTAGAACGATACAGAACAATGTTAAATGATTTTATTTCCTGCTGTTGTTGAGAATAATCTGGAAGATATGTGATTTCAACAAGAGGGTGCCACCTGCCATGCAGCCACCTTAACAATCGATTTATTGAAAACAAAATTTGGTGATGAAATTATCTCAAGATTTGGTCCATTTGATTATCCTCCCAGGAGAAGTCGTGGTGGTCATTTAAATGATGTTATTTTCCATACATAATGGCATAATGTAACCTTTCAAATAAAAAAAAAATTTGGTCTCACTGAATAATTTTTGGTTTTTTTTTTGATTTTTAAATTGTATCATTCTTATTGGAAACCCCTTTATATACTATAGTGTGTAATGTACATACATTTATGTATAAATATAAATATGTATTTTTATTTTAACGACGCTTCTTGTTGCATTGAATACGTAACTGAATTTTTTTGATATGAATTGTATTAAATAAAATACGTACTATGGCTGCGGGCCAATAGTCAGGTAAAAGTCAATTTTAAGTAAATTTTTCGGTAAATTAATTTATTTTTCAAAAACTCTATGGCAAACTGATCGAAAAATCTATTCTAAATCCGATTTTTACCATATAGTAAACGATTTACTCGACTATTGGCCCGCAGCCTATGTATGTACATTGAAACCTAAAACTAGACCTTAATTTAGAGAAAATTTGTCTAAGAACTTTCGAGAGACGGAAACTTCCCAGAAGCGGAAATTTTATTCGGCGCCGCATGATTCCGGCTTTGACAAGTTTCACTGTAATTACATATTGGAGTAGTTCGCAACCCCCAAAAAACTACCTCTAAGGGGTGCAATTCTTCAAAAACCATATTTTTCGTTATTCAATTGAACAACTAGGGTCGACCTAGTTAAACAGCTAATTGCGCATAATGCAACCCTGCTATTATAATGTTTCTCTATATCATTAACTAATAGATGTAATATTCACTGTCATGGGAAATGCCGACGTATGATATGTTTTAATATGTTAAACATATCTGCGGTGTTTCCTGTGTACATCCGTTTTTGTTATATATTCATGCATTATAAAATTGTGTACCATCAGCATATTTTAAGTATATATAACGTGTCAAATTAAGTTTAATAAAGTTAGTGTAAAAAGTACATAAACATTCGCAGTACGTAATCATTCATTGGTCCTTCGAGCAAAATCAACATCCAAGCTCGAAATAATTAAATACAGTCCACGAAACAATTAAGTGTGCATATACCATCATAAGTGACTCATAAAAATATCCACTAGGCGTTCGCATAATGGACAATTTATGGAAGGAACAACAACAGAGGTTCAAGAAGATACAAACCCTCTGGTCCAACTATAAAAAAGACTCCATCGGCAGGAAGACAAATACATACATCGACCGCAAAATAGTGCGGTTAGATGATATGTACGAAGAATTCGTCGATACTGACGAACAAATAATAAGTCGGTATAAAGACGAATGTCCATCCCATGAGTGTTGGAAAGCTAGAGAAGCAGTGGCACAAAAGCAGTGGTGCAAAACTTCAGAGAGGAATTGGAAACACTGAGGAAATCACTAGTGACGAAGGCAACATCATCCAAACAGGGGTCAGGTTCAAGTGGCGGGAATAAAACAACCGGTAATGAGAAATTGGACGAAATGTAAGCCAAGCGCTATAAAGAGCAACAATTTAAAATGCGGCAATTCCATGCCATGATACGGGTCAAAAGGTGAACTAGAAAACGAGGCACTATCCTCAAAGAAGGCGGAAATCGAGAAGCTGCATGAGGAAATCTACATCGAAGCAGCAGAGGATGCAGAAACTACTTTGCCGTATTTCGTCGATGACTACTATGGCACAGTGATAAAAGAATACGAAAGCATCAAATTAAGACTAGCCTCAAACATCAGGCAAAATCAGTTAAAACATGAGCAAGGCACAAGAACGTTCAACAATCTGGTACATGATAATAGCCATGTATCAGACCTTTGAAAATTGAGTTATTTTAAGGAACGCTTAAAAGGTGAACCATCTACCTTAATAGGACATCTAGCATTGCAAGCAGAAAACTACACAACTGCGTACAACCTCATTATGGAGCGGTACGACAATAAACGCAAAATCGTGGCCGAATACATGGACACCATGTTGAACATTACAAAAGTTCAACTAAATGCAGCTAAGGATATTAAGAAAATGCATGATACACTAAAGGAGTGTATCGAAGCTTTAAGAAACCTGGGCTACAACGTAGATGTATGGAGCACCATCCTCATTCACATTAATGTCAAAAAATTGGAATGTAACAGCCTAAAACACTATACGAGGAATCTCTTCATGGTAGTCGTGACTATCCCACAATGGAAGGTTGATTCACACAAAAAAAATTTTGTCAATCAAGAAAGTCAGCAAAAAGTAGGTTGCAGTAGTGAATTCTGTAAATACTGCGAAAGAAGGTGACACATAATTCCAAATTGTGTTCATCTTAAACAAATCAACCCAAGCCGGAGAATAGATTTCGTTCATAAGCAAAAAATGTGTACCAACTGCTTATCACACCGCTCAACAGAGGCATGTCTCAAAACAGAAACGTGCACAATATGCAATAACAAACATCATCAATTGCTGCACACTTACAATAATGATGCCAAGATGATACCAAGATGATACTTGATACCTTTCAATCAATGCAATCGATGGAAATACCACGACCCTGCTCTCAACGGCTAAAGTGATAATCAAAACCTCTACAAACAAAACAGTTACGCTACGAGCATTAATCGATCTAGGATCCCAAGTATTCTTGATTACTGAAAATGCATATAAGCAGTTGGGATTACATCAGAAAAACATACGTACTAGCTTGGTCGCAATTGGAGGCAATACCAAAAATACCTGTAACTCTATAGTTCAACTTGAAGTTCAACCACATTTTCCATCGATGTTTAAGCTACAAATAGAAGCATATGTTTTGCGGAAAATAACATCAGATGTGCCAGAGCAGAAAATAAACCGTAATGACGACTCTCGGTGGAAAAATATAATATTGGCGGATCCACAATATGATTGTTCGGCTCGTATAGACATCTTGTTAGGAGCAGACGTCTATGCGATCATATCAGAATTGCTGATAGTAGGTCCGACAACAAGCGCTCAACCCAGCACTCTAATGGTTAACATCAGTATCAAGGAAGAATTAGTTCAAGCTCAAGAGCTTCACAAGTTTTAGGAGTTAGAAGAGGTACCGGTAATCTCCACTAACAAAATCTGACAAACAGTGTGAAACAATTTATCAACAAACGGTTAAGCGAACTTCAAATGGACGCTACGTGGTTATCTTACCGTTCAAGGAAAATGATACCAGCATACGGTTCTTGCAAATTGCGAAAAGATTGCAAAATAATGAACGACTGCAACAATTATATCGAGAATTCATGAGAGAATATCTTCAAATGGCGCATATGACACCATCACGCAATGACACCATCACGCAATTGCAAGGAACAATTTTACATTCCACATCATGCAATACTGTGGGAAAATTCAAAGGAAACAAAGTTTCCCGTTGTATTTGACGCTTCAATGAAGTCAAAATGGGGTTGGAGTTTGAATGATACTCTGCATTTCGGAGCTACTCTGCAAAATAATTTTGAAGAGTCGAACCCCTCAAATATTTATCCCTGAATTTATTAGAACAGCCCACACCCATAAAAATCAATCATAATGTATCGAATTTGATTCCTATGCAAGAAATAGATTTACCTGAATTTATTCCAGCAGCCCACATCCACTAAAATCGATCATATTGGAACAAACTTCCATGAATTTATTACAACAAACCACACCCAGGAAAAACCATCATGGGCTGTTGTAATAAATCATGGGTAAGTATTTCTTGCATAGGAAAGAAGTTCGATACATTTTGATGGTTTTTTTGGGGCTGTTGTATTAAATTCAGGGAACCTATTTGAGAGGTATGACTTATACAGAGAAATATTGTTTTAAAGAGCTTCACTTTTTATGGGCAGATTTTAGCAATATGTTGTAATTTATTTTGTAAAAACTTCTAGTATCCCTCCAGTACGATACAATGATTTTAAACGGTTGCTCCCATTTGGAGTACTTTTCTAGATGCCAATGAAGTTTATCCTAAATTAATCCTAAACTATAAAAAAGCCGGTTAGTACTATTTTAGGAGATAAATCAAACTTCTACTGAGAAGTTCAATTTGATCAAAACTCATTATTCTAATAACCGTAAAATTGTGGAGAAATTATGTTACGCTAGATGTAACAAACATCGTTCACAGATTTTATTAAACAAAAATTAAAAAGATAGATGGATTAAATTCCTATACAATATGTACTTTACTAGTGCGAACTAAAATAAAATTCTAATGGATGTTAAATGCCTAAAACGACAATTTTGTGAAACCCGGGATATCCAAGAAATCTTTATTCTAAGAAAATTCATATCTCAATATTTTCACCGATAGGCAAACTTGCCGCTATAATATTTTGGTAGACCTATATGTGCACTCTACTTATACCAACCCGATTAAAATTCTAATGGGGCTCGTATAACTAAAACGACATTCATTTGAAGAGCGGAATTTCTTAGTAAAATTGATTTTTATACCTCAAGGTTTTCACCGATCGGCAAACTTTCCAGAAATTCCTTTCTGCAACTGAATGACGTTTTAAATATGCAAGTCCTATTAGAACTTTAATCGGGTTGGCCCAAGTAGAGAGCACATATAGGTCTACCAAAATATTATAGTGGCAAGTTTGCCGATCGGTGAAAATCATGAGATATGAATTTTTTTAGAATCAAATTTACTAAGAAATTCCGCTCTTTAATTGAAAGTCGTTTTAGATATGCGAGCCCCAATTATGCTATTTTATTGCAATTAATTTGTAAGAAAATCCAGTACCACCCCAGCACTATATACAACAAAAATTCACAGAAATGCAAAAGGCGTGGTGTGGCGAAAAACTTAGTTTTTAAGAAATTGCACCCCTAAGGGGTAGTTTTTTGGCTTTTTTACAACCGCAATAGGAACTGATATTAGAAAACCATTTTCATTATGCAGGTTCCATAACCTAACAGAAAAGTTCAATATCGCGCAACATAAAACGATGCTTCATGATGGCTCTAACAGGGGACCCTTGCAAATTGTTTCATAAAATGTTTCAACTCGATAAAAAGTTTTTAAAAGATACTTAAACCCTACCAAAGGATCCCTAAACGAAATTCTTACTATTCGATTCCTATTACTCGAAAAAATCTCATAACTTTTTATCAAAATTATTATACTGGAAATGGTTTTAATAAAAGGCTCTAGCCTATTATGCAATCAGTTAATGCAGACAATGGTAGATTATATTTTCTGAGTGCTCTCAAAGGTATGGCGTAGTGTTTGCATTACCGGTAAATCGGTTTATCGGTTTACCGGTAAATTGACCATAAAAACATTACCGAATTACCGGTAAATTAGTTTTTTTTACCGGTATTTCGGTAAAAAAAAAAGTTGCGATATGTTTTAATTTAAGTAGTTATTTCATTTTTTTTTATAAATTAACCAAAAAATAAAGTTTTTTTAATTTAATTTAATTCTTCAAAAATCCTACGCCTCTGCTACAAATGTAAAATATCCATGTGCACGTCAATGCTAAAATTTTTAACATAGATGTATACGAAATTACTCTTCTAACTGTATTTCACGAATATATCTTGTTCATTTTATTATATTTTATACACACTATATCTTATTCATTTTATTTCGTTTATATTTTGGTGTTTACAGTAGTTGTATTTTTGTATATATATATATACGTATTGTAGTTGGATTTTCTTCAACATTTTTGTTTCGTTTCGTAAATAGTTGTGCTGAGAAAATACAATATAAAATAACATTGTTATAGCTCGCTATATAAAAACACTATTAAATCCTGTAAAAGTTCCTGAGCCTGGTTATCTTTAAATTTATTAAAACTAATTTTGTGTAAGTCTGTTATTTTATCGAGTTCAATCAGAAATTCTGTTATTTGTTTCGTTGACAAGGTAAATTAAAGTATTTTATAAATCTAATTTTGTATTTATAACTAAAACTACCGTTGTATAGAGCCATGAGTAAAAATTCAATCTGGGAATATTTTAAACGAACTAAAGACAAAAATGAAAGCATGTGCAAACAGTGTGGAAAATCCATTAAATGTAGTGGTGGCAGCACAAGTGGTATGCATGCTCACCTTAAATCTCAACACAAAATTAATTTGTTAAAGAGAGAGATTGTCGAAGGCAACCCAGCATTGATCGATGAACCGACAACCAGTAGTAGAAGTAGCACAACCACGGAATCTATTTTGAATTTGCACTCTAACATAGCAACATATTTTATAAAAAAAGTTGATGATACATTTCCAGCCGTTATTGCGCGCCTAACAGCGCGGGATAACATATCGTTTAATAAAATTGCGACTTCCTATGATCTCCGAATGTTGTTTAAAGCGAAAAATTATAAAGAAATCCCAAAATCTCCGCATACGATAAAAAAAATAGTTATACAATACAGCGGTAAAGTTCGTAATCAAGTAATTGAAGAGTTGTCGAAGCGGAAAGTAGATTGCGGTTTGAGCTTGACATTTGATGAATGGACGTCTGTGAAGAATAGACGGTATATGAATGTAAACGCCCACGGAGCTGACCAATTTTGGAACCTGGGATTAATTCGAGTACGGAGTTCCATGCCAGCGGACACATGTGTAAAACTATTAGAAGAAAAATTAAAACAGTTTAATTTAAATTTAGATAACATCGTTTCATGTACTACCGATGGAGCTTCAGTTATGAAGAAGGTGGGCACCTTGATTAATTGTAATCATCAACTATGCTTAGCTCACGGCATTCAGCTGGCAATCATTAAAGTATTGTATACAAAAAAAGATGTCAGAGAAATATATGAAGGAGAGGAAAATATAATTGATGTCGATACAAACTCAGAAAACGAAGAAGAAAACACAAGATGACGAAGATGGTTTAGAGATAATTGAAGAAATAACTACGGCCACTGTGATTCAGTATGAAGCGATTAGTCCTCTAATCGAAAAAATTAGAAAAATTGTTGTAATGTTTCGTAGATCTCCTACAAAAAACGATAATCTACAGAATCACATAAAAGAAGAATTCAACAAAGAACTGTCTTTAATCATTGATTCCAAAACCCGGTGGAATAGTCTCTTAGCAATGCTAGAACGATTTTATGAAGTTAATAATTGCATAAGGAAAAGTTTAATCGACTTTAAATCTAGCTTCAGTTTCACTGAAGATGAAATAGTTTTACTTGCATCAATAATCGCAACACTGCAGCCAGTAAAAGTCGCTGTAGAAGCACTTTGCCGTAAAGATGTAAATTTGTATGTGGCGGATCTAACCTTAAAGTTTATGCTAGATGAGATTAGTGCACAAAAATCAATGTTAGCCAAAGAGCTTAAAGAAGCTCTAATTGTTCGCATTAAGGAAAGACGGAATATTTATTCTGATATATTACAATATCTCCATGATCCATCAAGCGAGAGAGACGATGAATATCAAATATTCAACAGAACCAGCAAAACGGTTATTATCAAAAAAATTGTTGAATTAATTCAAAAATTCTCCACTCCAACAGAACCAGAAGTTGAATTTATAGAAGTCGCTCCTTTATCTTCAAATGATCGTCAATCTACTTCAACATCTGTATCCCCTGTTCTTATGATGTCAATGAAAGAAAAGCTGCAGCGAGCAATTGACGATAAAATTAATAAATCTCGTTTAGAAACACATGCTCCAAATATTCCCAGAGGGTTAGTGAATGTGATAAAAAGAGAGATGGACTTCTTTCAAGAACAGAAAATTAGAGGTAAATATTTGAATTTGGTATTTACTCAAATTCTGACCATTCGACCGACAAGTGTCGAATCGGAGCGTGCTTTTTCAGCGGCTGGTTTGATATGTACGAAATTTAGATCAAATTTAAATGACAACAGCATGGATACGATGTGCTTTTTACGAGCCTATTTCAATACGCAGAAAGAACTTTTAGAAAATTAAGGGAATTGGTATAGTGTTTACATTTTATTTAAAACAAATGAATATTTTTTAGTTATTGATAATTATTTTAAATAATATTTTTAATTGCCAAAATTGAAAAAATATGTATATGTGTCTATACATATATTTTGAAATACAATATTATTAATTGTGTTATTTATACTAGTTTTTGTTGTTTTTTTTATTAAAAATTAAATTTAATATATAATTACCGGTAAAAACCCGGTAAATCGGTTTTTTCAGAAAGGTTTACCGAATTACCGGTAATTCCAAAAGTCGGTAATTTTGCAAACTATAGGTATGGGCAATACCTTTTTCGTTTCCTTAGTTTTACATTCCATACAAAAAGTCAACTTTATTGCATTGGCCATTGCCTCCTCTGAAAATGCAGCCACTTTGTTAGATGGTGGAAGAACGGCACATTCAGCATTGAAATTATATTTAAATATGCCACTAACAGAAATACCAACATGCAATATTTCCAAAACATCTGGAAATGGCAAAGGCACTTCAACAATGCAAGATTATTGTATGGGATGAATGTACAATGGCTCACAAAAAATCGTTCAAAGCTTTGGAACGTTGATAGATTTAAGCAGCAACCAACAACCATTTGAGGGTGCTCTTATATTATTGGCAGATAAACAAACATTACCAATCATAACACGATGAACAAGAGCAAATGAATGAAATGCGTTCAAACATCGTATTTGTTGCAAATTTTTCAAAAATTATAACTTTCAGAAAACATGCGCGTGCGATTTTAAAATGATTCATCAGCTATTTATTTTCTAAACAATTATTGAATGTTGGAAATGGGAAAATTGATTTAAACAATACAAAAGGATATAAACATTTCCCTCAGATGTTTGTACAATCATAGAAATCAAAAACAATTTAATTTCCTGCATATATCGCGATATTGCAAACAATTTTACAAATCATCAATGGGTAAGCGATCGTACAGTATTAGCCGCCAGAAAATAAAGATGTCACTGAAATTAGTTAATTAACGTTTACCAAATATACCATGAGATATGCCATTTGAGTTTAAGTGCATCCAATTTCCAGCACGCCCAACAATTGCTATGTTGATTAATAAATCTCAAGCCAAGGTCGCTCGCTGAAAGTATGTGGTTTAAATCTGGAAATGCCATCTTTTGCACACGGACAACTCTACGTTGGATGCTCGCGTGTTGAAAAACCAACATCATTATTTATTTTCGCCGAAGACGGCAAAACAAAAAATATTGTTCATCAGAAAGCATTACAGATTCCGCCAAACAAATAGCACATTCACACACTTAGAGCCATCAATGCGGGCCAGTTTCTGCTAGTTAAGAATATTTTACATCAAACAGATTTGTTAACTATCCAGGCTACAGTCTCCGTTCAAGCTTTCAATTAAAAATACAAGTTCCAAGCGATAGACTATATAGTCCAGTAAATGAAGCGGTCAACCTGTAAGTTATTAGTTGCAATTTTCATTTTCTGGTGATAAGTGGCATTTGGTACCTCGTTAAAAATGAAACCGAGTTTTCAAGAAAACATTCAAAGACCTGGAAAATCGGTTTGCGGCGAATATCTCCCAAAATATGGTAGTTAGAGATTTTTTGTCCAGATAAACATTAAAGATCAGTTAATTTTCTACAAAAATAGTCATTATGACTTTTTTAAAAAATTGACCATTTCCGAGATAAACGGGCCCAAGCGCACTTAGAATATTGAGTTTTTGTGTTGTATGCCGGAGAGCACAGTCCGTGCATTTACAAATGAGTGGGCGGACAAATTATTCAATAACTTTGTTAAAAATGCATATTTTCTCATGATTCAAAATTCATGTGAAAGACGAAATCTACCGCTATCATATCTTGTGACTTGAGTGCCGTTTCGACTCTTTGGCCATATTGGAAAAACGGGTCAAACTTTCTGGTCCCGCGCAATTTTGACCTCGCCAGGAATTTGTTCCTATTTTTTTGTATTACACTAATTTGCTCCAAATTTTCTTGATTATGGGTCGTCAGAAGGTCCTTTGTCATCTGTGGTATTTGTATAATCTAAATTTCTTCCATTTTGATTAAAACTTTGTTTGTTGAATTTCAATTTTTTGCTGTTTTTGGAGCGCAAGGAAATTTTGTAAAACAACCACCAATTAAAAATTCACACATAATCGGATTGGTCTCTATGACATATCATTTGAAAGTTGAGAACGTCTACTTTTCGGCTGTGCAATTATTTTTTTTTTCACAAAATCGGCCATTTTCCAATAAATTTGGAAAACGCGTGCTCAAGGAAAAAGCGCCATTTTTCTTTTCGTGGCTTTTTTCTCCCGGCTCTTTATTTCTGACGTTTTGACACCTTGACTAATGTAAAGGTGGAATTCTCACCTTTCCACCAATGTATATAAAGTCATCTCATTGATACTTGGGGAAAAACCTGTGTCATAAACGTAATGCTATAATTTCATTACTTTCATTTCTTCCGTCGTTCGAGGCCAAGCAGCCCTTAAAACGCGATATTGACAATGTCGATGAGCAAGTCATTGATGAGTATAAAATAAGCTTGAGAACATATGATGGGGGCAACGAGATCAGGTACAAAAATATAATTGCCGTAATCCTTGATATTCCAGATTTTAGTATTGCCAATATTGATAATGCGGATTTCTTGTGGATGTATGGTAAAGCTAAGGTTTGGAAGACTTTAGGGTGGAGCGGGTTCATGGGTAAACTAACCGAAAATATGCCTTATCAACGAAATAAAGTTATATGCTTGCCGTTTGTAAATCATCCGCCAAGTAATGAGGACACAATTTTTACCACCCTGACATATGCTGCAGAAAAATCCCAAGAATTGGTTCTTCATACCTAGTTCGTTACGTTCGATCAGCCATGCTACCAGAAAGCAACTCAAATTGTCAAAGATGCGGGTGCTGGTGATGCCATTTATAAGAGTATTACTAGACTGGGTGGATTTCATTTGCTTCTGTGGTGTCTCGGCAGCATTGGGTTCATTATGGCCGGCATTGGGTTAGAAGAACTGATGAGTGTTTGTTACGCTGCTAGAACGTCCAAGAAAATGCTCTACGGACACGCGTATCACAGCCCATTCAATTAGTTTTGCTGCTTTATGCGAACGGATATTGGACGAAATAGAATTTTCACCTACTGAAAAGATAGGCATGAAAGATTACCTCCCAAATATTGATACTATCGATTAGAGGAATGTCAAAGACTTGTGCATTCGTTAAAACCGCGAATGAAAAATTTATTAGTAAAATAAATGAAATTGAGGGGCGAGGAAAAACAGCCAAGTTGTGGATACAATACATGCGCATGTTTCAAATAGCAAAGTGTTTTCTTAAATCAGAAAAAATGGGCGATTTGATTTCTCAGTTGAAATGTATCGAGCAAATGCTTCCATGCGGCCGGCCATATCAACTACGCACGGTCACCACATTTGAATGTGCAGCACATGAGGAACTACCTCGAAAACATGGAGAAACTTCACGAAAGTCAAGGCCATCGTGAAAATAGTCGACGACTAGTTGAATATCAAGCGTACGGACAAATTTTGGTCGGGTAACTTCACTGACATGACGATTGAACAAGACTTTATTAGAATTGTTAAAGTTAGCGGAGAATTAGTTAACCGTGAATTCTATACATGGATAAATGGAGGATATTTGTAATCAAATGGAGCTTTGCGGGGTCCATTTCAACTCCAGTGACCAGCATGTAGATGCCCGAGACAGCCGGATAGATCGCGACTACGAAAACTTGGCTAAGTTAAAGGGGCGGATTGAAATACGCAACCCGTTCCCACATACAGAAGAACTTATTTCCTTGTCCACTGGGCTCGTTGCTGGGAAAGAAGTTAATTGTCACGAAGCGTTTGAAGTTGGAACAAATAGTGTCTTTAATCAAGTGCCAGGCAAGTTGGTGTCATGCTATTTCATTATAACGCAAGTATAGCGTAGTACCTCTTATAAACAAAACGTCTTCGATAAAAGTTCAGGATGAAGTTATAACAATAGATCCCTTGTTAATTTTCCAGAGAATTTGCCTGACCCAAGAAGAGTCCCCCCAGGACCTAGAAACCCATTTCGATTATGAACTAGCTCCATTTCCAATGAGCATATTTGACAATGGCTTGTGATGGAAAACCGCTTAATCGGCTCTAATAAAGATATTCTCGGCAGAAACCGCGAATATTGACAAGACTAAATGTATTGACGTTGTCGACGAGGGAATGTTGATACGTCGGGCACACTGGACGGGAAAGGAATTATTTGTTGAAATTTTCGGTGGATATGTAAAACATGTAAGAGATAATTATTCCCGGGAAGCCACAGTGGTTTTCGATGGCTATGAATGCATTCCCGATATTATAAAAGGATCAGAACGTTTGCGTCGTGCAAACAACATGTCATGCTCTGACATAAGGTTCGAGTCTAACATGAGTCTAACAAGGGTAACATTTTTGTCCAATAATAGCAATAAAATTCGCTTCATTCAGTATTGAAGGGTGTTCTTATTTATTTATTTATTTATTTAAATATTAAAGGAAATCGATTTAGTACATTGCAATTATGATTTCAAATTAACAAAAGTAAAATATAAAATATATTAACAAAAAAGAGAACAAAAAAATTAAATCTAAAAATAGAATTTTAAAAATAGGAAATAAAAAAAATTAATCTATTCACACTTAGATTGTAAATAAATAAGAATTATAAATAAAACAATTATTTAAATTAACAATTAGTACTTCAAATATGAAACTGTCAAAGGACTTATTAAAAATTTAGAAAATACGATTTTAACTTTTTTTTAAAACTGGTTTTTTATAAATTAAAATCAAATTGATCAATTACGGCATTGAAAGATTTTGCAGATCGATTAATGGGATTGTTGTCGCGATAGTTGGTTGGATGGTGTTCAAGCGCCAAAAATTGATGATTACGTAAAGTCCTGCTTGGGACATTTATGGATATGTTTTCCAGGATGAAGGATGAATCAATGTGGCCGAGAAGGACATTTCCGATAAAAGCGGCACCCAGAAGTAGACGCCTGTTTTCAAGCGTGCACATGTTATATTCCTTGCACCTTGAAGAGTAAGGAGGTAAACGAGCCACATTTACGTAGAATGGTATGTTGTAATCATAATTCCAGCCAGTCTGGGAGAGAATGGCATTTCCGTTAGACAAGCAGTAGGCAATGCAGACTCGTTGATCGTACATACGGGGTTTGAAGAAATGTGCTGTCAACAGCCATTGACATCCTTGTACTGATAACCGACCCCAAAAGATCAAACAATTTATTTCTTGAAGCCTATGGAAAGGAAAAGACCCCAGCAAATATTTTCCTCCAAGAGCTTGGATGCACGGCCCTTCTTTAGAGACAATATTCTATTTCTCCATGCGATTTCGGGAAGCGATACAACTTCCGTTTTTTTCGAGAAAGGAAAAACGTCAATAGTCGCCAAATTAGAGGAAAAGGTTACGAAGAACAGAGACACATTACTGGAAGCGGTCATTAAAAGTTTTAAAAACCATAATCTTCCCCCACGAGACCATATTTCAGGACGGGCAAACTGTCATTGCGTCGATGTACAGTGATGATAATACACAAACCCTAACAAAAAATAGATACGAGAGCTTCAAGCGATTCACCAGAGATAGAAACAGAAACCAAACCACGCTCAAGCTAGCAACCTTGCCACCCGCATACCTGAAGCTGCAAGTCAACACCTTTATCGGGTATATGTTGAAGTCCATGGGGATGGAAACGTGAAGGGGGTATACTCATGCCGGTCTAAACCAATAGAGTTCTGGAACTCTTAAAGATGATATTTTGTCAATGTATGAAAGAATGTAAGGGAACATGTTCATGCAAGAAAGCAGGGCTACCATGTTCATCTATTTGTGGTTCATGAGTCCCGCCAGTGTTCGAATTATGAAGATAGCCAAGATACATTTTCCGAAGAGGTAGAACGAGGGGAAACTCTAGAACCAGAAGGAGTTATTATTGGTGAGGGCGACGTTGATGACCAAGAATTATTATTGGAGTTTTGTGACGGGGACTGGTGATTATCAGATTTATGTCATAATTTTAATGTATTTTTATATATTTTTCTATAATACATGAAATTTAAAGAAACTCATAACGAGAACTTATAACTCTTTATTCCAAAAACCTCGATCCGGATGGTTGCAAAAAAATTTGCCGAGAATCTGCCAGAAATTGTTGTTGATTAGTAGAGATTATAGTTTTCGTTACTAAAAACCTCATTGGACAATAGTTTGTCATATGGGCAAAACTGATTTTCGCTAGTTTTTCGCCAATTGGTGGGTCCATCCTGCTGTAATTAATCTTATGCTCAAGATTAAAAAATTCCAAAATTCTTGAAAATTACTTGGGAGTTATTTGCCAAAAACCGATTTCCGGGTTTTTGGGGCCATGTTCTCTCCCTACAACATAATGTTTTCTTGAAAACTCGGTTTCATTTTTAATGAGGTACCAAATGCCACTTATCACCAGAAAATGAAAATTGCAACTAATAACTTACAGGTTGGCCTTGTTTTTCTCCTTTATTTACTGGACTAAAAGCTCTGAGTAGGAACTCGTTCTATGTAATCGAGCCTATTATTTATAATAATCTTCGGCTGATAATTCGTATTTACAGCAGTCGGTCGGTTTTCTTTAAACCACTAAAAGACTGGCTAAGTCAGACTTAACATTTTGAAGCATCAGTGTACCTGATACGAATGATGTTGAACCGGTACACCGGTTACACAAACAACATTTTGATGCAATATTTTTTAATTTCCATTTAATATTTATATGAGTTTTGTGTAAACAATTTAATTAAGCTCTAAGTAAGCTTTTTTCCTAATTATTGCTTTTTAAAATTGAATCACCTAAATAAATTCCCCAGAGAACATAAAATTTTTACATCAAAAAAAAAAAAAAAAAAAAAAAATTTCATAAAATTTTTACCTTTTACCTACAAAAGTAAAAATGTTATTTTCAGAAGTCATAATAAATTCACTGTGAGTGCTAAACAAAACAGGATTCACTCAAATTCCTTGAAATTTAATTAAAAGGCGTTATTTATTATTTCGAGAAAGCGCTTTGGCTACAAACATTTTTATAAATTAATCGTAAGCAAACAACGAGTTCAAACTGTCTACCATGTTGCCCAATAAAAATACAATAAAATACTTTGTTGTGACTTTAAGATTTCGTGTATTACACATTATTAAATTCTTCCGAGCTAATATACTCGTAGCATATTGTAAATGTCAAGCAAACTGGTAATAAATAAATATTTATATCTCTTACGTTTATTTCTTTTCTTATGGCAGATCAAAATATTTTATTTAATGTACAAGTCATAAAATAAGTGAAAATTTTGTAGATTGGTTTGTACACACAAATACCTATAAATAACGTACATACCGCTTGATTTTGGAAAAATGCTTGTCACCTTCACCGGTTTCCAATACGCTAAATACGAGCTAACAAGTATAAAGTGAAAATACAAGAAGAAACCAACAGCATGTTATTGCTCTTGTTCTAAAAAGAAAAATAATTTTTCTTTTGTTTTATTGTGATTGTTTTTTTATTTAATGTTCACTCGAAGAAGGTACAATGAAAAAATAAAAAAATAAACAAACAACAAAGGAATTTCCATTTCAAAGAGTTTTATTATTTTTGATGTTGTAAAAATATATTAAGAAAAATTTTTAGAAAAATTCTTAATTGATGACATTTTTGGAATATAAACAAAAAACTTTTTCGGGTTTTCCCATGTTCCAGAATCCAAATGTGCACATGTCAAAATATTAGATGTCGTTTACACAAAAAACCCAAATGAAGATAGTCACACAATAAAATGAGGTTACGTTTAATTAAAAAAAAAATATATTTTATTATTTATTTATATTGTAATACAATTTGACATGTTAATTGAACACATTGTTATACAATATAAACATTATATAATTGCAATTTGCACATACGGAGAAAATAATTTATTAAATAATTAATTTAAGCTCCAGTAAATATATAAATTTTATAAAATTTCTCAGAGAACACATGCTGTGTGTCTGCAACATTTATCATACTATAAATTAAAAAGTTACACACGAAGTGCCTTATAAACAATTATTTCAATTGTTATTTTGGTAATTAATTAAAAAAGAATAATGGAACGTAAATTTGTATTTGTTGTGATCATGCAAAATAGAAGAATTTCTCATCAGAAACTAAAAATTTAATTAATTTAAGGTGAAAAAATATTAAAATTGACAGACACTCCACTGCTAAATTATGTTTTTAATAATTTAATATCACTTTTACGATCATCTTCAGATTGTAAAAAAGCGGATGACCTTGTTTATCAGCTTCAAGTAAGTATCTGACCCCTATTGAGCTAGCCCTACTTTGTAAAATTGGAACAACAATCAGTGTAGAATTATGAGGTCTTGAAATCAACAAACAAAAAATTTTGAGTTTACCCAGTTTAGCAGGAATTTAAATAACTGTAGCAGAGGAGTAGTCCGTGTTCATTCACCCTCCCACCACTAAAAACAGTTTATTTTGAATACATTTTTGTTCTAGAAATAGGAGTTATTAATTATAGATTCGATTTTTGAGCTCAGACTTAAAATTATAAACGCCCTTAATTGGTTTTCATTAATCGCGTACTGTATATTTGTTCCTACAAACGACAAATTCTTTTAAAATTGTAAAAATTAAATATTTCAGTATTGGGTTTGATGTACCAACGAGCTCACGAAATACCTGCAATTTTATTTTTGAACTGTTACCTACTAAAACGTATACCACCCCCAATTATTTTACAAGTACAAACGACAAATTCTTTTGATATTGGACATATTGTATATTTCATTGTTGAATATGATGTGCTGATTATGATGTAACGATTGTAGGAATACCACCCCCAATTGTTCACGTGCGATAAATTGTTTTCAAATTTCAAAAATTAAATGTGACAATGTTGAATATAATGTACCGATTTATGAGTTCACGTATTACTAACAGTTTGAATTTTGAGCAGCTACCCTTAGCAAGCACCACTCTAATTATCTCAAGTACAAACGATTCGCTTTTTTAAAAATCAAAAATTGAATATTTCAATATGCGTATGATGTGCCGATTTATGACCTCACGAAATTCGTCCAAGTTAAATTTTGAGCTACTACCCCTTAGCACGAATACCACCCCAAATTTCCTAACTACAAACGACAAATTATTTTAAAATTAAAAAAAAAGTAAAAATTTCAATGTGGATCATGATGAACCGATTTGTAAGCTCACGAAAGACGGCCAATTTAAATTTTGAGCCGCTATCCCTTAGCACGAATACCACCCCAAATTTCCCAACTACAAACGACAAATTATTTTAAAACTTAAAAAATTAAATATTTCAATGTAGACACGAAACACGCCTAATTTAAATTTTAAACTACTACCCCTTAGCACGAATACCACCCGAAATTTATCAACTACAAACGACCAATTATTTTAAAATATTGAAAAAATTAAAAACTAAATATTTCAATGTGGAATATGATGAACCGATTTGTGAGCTCACTAAACACGCCCAATTTTAATTTTTAGCTGCTACCCCTTAGCAGGAATACCACCCCAAACTTCCCAACTACAAACGACAAATTATGTTAAAACTGAAAAAATTAAATATTTCAATGTGGAATATGATGAACCGATTTGTGAGCTCACGAAATACGCTCAATTTAAATTTTGAGCTACTACCCCTTAGCACGAATACCACACCAAATTGCACAACTACAAACGAAAAATTATTTTAAAATTAAAAAATAATAATAATCTCAATGTGGAACATGATGAAGCGATTTGTGAGCTCACGAAATACTTTCAATTTAAATTTTGAGCTACTATCTCTTAGCACAATTACCACCCCAAATTTCCCAACTACAAACGCCAAATTATTTTAAAATTGAAAAAATTAAATATTTCAATGATGTACGGGATTTGTGAGCTCACTTAACAAGCCCAATTTAAATTTTTAGCTACTATCTCTTAGCACGAATACCACCTCAAATTGCATAACTTCAAACGACAAATTATGTTAAAACTGAAAAAAATAAATATTTCAATGTGGAATATGATGAACCGATTTGTAAGCTCACGAAATACGCTCAATTTAAATTTTGAGCTACTACCCCTTAGCACGAATACCACACCAAATTGCACAACTACAAACGAAAAATTATTTTAAAATTAAAAAAAATAATAATTTCAATGTGGAACAAGATGAAGCGATTTGTGAGCTCACGAAAGACGGCCAATTTAAATTTTGAGCTACTATCCCTTGGCACGAATACCTCCCCAAATTTATCAACTAAAAACGACCAATTATTTTAAAATATTGAAAAAATTAAAAATTAAATATTTCAATGTGGAATATGATGAACCGATTTGTGAGCTCACGAAATACTTTCAATTTAAATTTTGAGCTACTATCTCTTAGCACAATTACCACCCCAAATTTCCCAACTACAAACGCCAAATTATTTTAAAATTGAAAAAATTAAATATTTCAATGATGTACGGGATTTGTGAGCTCACTTAACAAGCCCAATTTAAATTTTTAGCTACTATCTCTTAGCACGAATACCACCTCAAATTGCATAACTTCAAACGACAAATTATGTTAAAACTGAAAAAAATAAATATTTCAATGTGGAATATGATGAACCGATTTGTAAGCTCACGAAATACGCTCAATTTAAATTTTGAGCTACTACCCCTTAGCACGAATACCACACCAAATTGCACAACTACAAACGAAAAATTATTTTAAAATTAAAAAAAATAATAATTTCAATGTGGAACAAGATGAAGCGATTTGTGAGCTCACGAAAGACGGCCAATTTAAATTTTGAGCTACTATCCCTTGGCACGAATACCACCCCAAATTTATCAACTACAAACGACCAATTATTTTAAAATATTGAAAAAATTAAAAATTAAATATTTCAATGTGGAATATGATGAACCGATTTGTGAGCTCACGAAACACGCCCAATTTAAATTTTGAGCTGCTATCCCTTAGCGCGAATACCACCCTAAATTGCATAACTTCAAACGATAAATTATTTAAAAATTGAAAAAATTAAAAATTAAATATTTCAATGTGGAATATGATGAACCGATTTGTGAGCTTACGAAATACTTTCAATTTAAATTTTGAGCTGCTATCCCTTAGCACGAGTACCACAAAAAGTTTCTCAACAAGAAACGACAAATTATTTTAGAACTGAAATAATTAAATATTTCAATCTTGATTATGATATTTAGGTACCGATTTATGAGCTCGCAAAATACGTTTAGGTTGAATTTTACGCTTATACCGGTTAGCCATGATACCACCCCAATTTTTCAAGTACTGCAAAAATCATTCAACATAGAAATATTTAGTTTTTGAGAAATTTGGGTTGGTAAATTCTGACAATCTGATGTTGGCCCATATTGTTGCAAATTTACTTTAGAATCTTTTAGATCAAAAACGTTTTTCTGCATTTATAGTATGTGAAATGTATTTTTACAAAATCAGTTCACCGGAAGTAGTAGCTCTATAGAAGCTTGTAGCGGCTCAAAATCAATAAAATCCTTTTCACTTCGTGGCACTCCTCGTAGCAAAACTATTTATACACCGCGCCGCTTAATTACGAGGCATTGCTCGTTTTGCTGAATATAACTATTTCGCCATCTACATTCGCGAATCTCGATAGTAATCGATTATCGATTAATATCGAGAGTTTTACCAAGCCGCGAAAAACGAAACCAAGAAACGAAAAAGAATGAGTCGCGTTTTAGAAGTGAACGAGACACAGTCTCAAATAAAAAATAAAAAGTGAAAGTGCCGCGAACAATCGTTCACACACCATTTTGTGAACAAATATAAAAATAGCATTTTATAAGAAAATATTAAATAATAAATTAAATAGTTTATGAACAAAACAAATAGTGAGTGTTATTAATTAACTTAAATAATAAAAACCCGGTAACACCCGCTATAAGCTTTATCGCATTTTGCAAATATTTGGAAAAGTATAAAGCATTTACGAATAAAACCACGAGAAGATTGTTAATTTACCATCTTTAAATAAAAAATTTTCAGATGATTTTTCTAAATTTTACTGGAAATGAGGAGTTTTGATAAAAACAATTTTATTTCATCAAAATTCGGCATCTCTATAGTCCAGACGGATTGATATCTTAATCGAACTTCGTACTTAACATTTTGCCATTAATTAGGAGATCTCAGTAATATTTGGTGAAAAACTGTGTACCGGAGCAGCTTCCATGGGACGCATTTACATAAAACGACCAAAAATTAAAAAGTTTAAAAAAATAAAGGTTTATGTAATTTTTAACAATGGTTTACCTGGTTGGATTTCTATAATTTTAGCAGAAGTAATGTTTTTTGATTATACAAATTAGTATTACCAAAAGTCCGAAATTTAGCATTTGCAATAGGTACAATTTGCTGAAAAAATGCCTTAGTTCTTCGAAACCCAGACGGTTTGTCTGATGGGGGTGTGAAACTTTTTTCATAAATTGGGAGATCCCAGCGATGAAATATCATTTATGGCCAAAAAGATGATGAATATAGGACCAGATATGTTTTCCAAAATATAAGCAGAAATGGCGAAGCGAAACTACATTCTAAAATGTTTTCCATAATATGGAATATCCTAGTTTTTTAGCCAAAATCGGTCCACCGGAAGTGGAGCTTAAGATTTTAAGAATTTAAGCGGAAATAATTAAAATACGGTCTATTTGCTATAAACGAAAAAACTTTTATGGAAGCTGTCACTTTCTGTGAACCTAATTTGGCCAAACATCACTAAGACCTCTAAATTTATGGTAAAAGCTTAACAATGAAGTTTAATCCCGATCAATCTATCTATTTCGGCTAAATGGTGGTCGTAATTTTGTAGGTTTTTTGTTTGTCAAAAAGGGCGTGGTCTGCGCTGATATCATTGCAAAATATAATCTTTTAGTTCTCAAGGTTTATGCTTGAGGTTACACTATTACGCAACCTAATGTAGAGATATTGTCTTCCCGCAGCTCAGCTTGATGGAGGCAACGGTTGTGAATATTGAGATGCATGGGTAAAAGCTAACCGCACAGAGAAAAAGAATGGAGTCAAGGGAAAACAACAAACAAATATTAATTACTTCAATTTTAGTAGAGTAATAAAAGATGTCGATTCAAATGAAAATAGCATACAGGGAAAAATGTGTAAAATCGGCATGATATTTGCATTATTTAGATATTGTTGGAGATACACACAGGGTCATTCAGGTTTGGTTAATCAAAATGTAAGTAAGGTAGATTGATAACGGAATGAATCACAATTCAGTAATGTTTCTCTTGTAAATGATATATCCGTAAGTGTAAAAATAAACTAACCGCATTTTTGGTAAAACTAACTTGTATAATCAAAAAACATTTTACCTGTAAAAATTTCAGAAAACCAAAAAGGTCAACCCTTGTTGGTTGAAAATTTAATCTCCAATTTAAATCTTTTAATTCTTTGTTGTATTTTGTAAATGCTAAACTTTTCAAGAACAGTGCAAAAATTGAAAAAGCTCTTATATATGTTGCCAATTCCAGTATACAGATATTCAGCAAATTTCGCAAGGAAGTTTTATTCCGAATAGCCAATCCGCCTGGGCTGTAGTCTGAATAAATTTTGTTTGAAATTTAATTTAAAATAAATTTGTTTTCAATCATTTTTTGTAAATGATATTCACTTTTCAAAATATTTGGTCCAATGATAGCTGCCACTGCCGGTGAACCGATTTCGACCAAACATCACTTTGAGACCTCCCAATTTATGGAAAAAGCTTAAGCTTGAAATTTTATGCTGATTGAGATCACATAATTTATGAGAATGATTTAAAGATAGACTGCACGGATACACACTGGTAAATATGCAAAAATCTCGAAGTCAACATTTTTTTCATGAAATACTTTATTTTACTACGTAAAATAATTGATTTTAGTTAAATCATCGCGCAGTTTTATGATATTCGAAATTTTTGTATTTCTTATAATCATTTTTCTTTTTTATGACGTTGATACTCCAACCCAAATTTGCTCTATTCTATTTTGTGTATGAAAATCAGCTCTTTCCCCTACTCCAAATTAAAATTATAAATCTCAATAAGTATGCGATTTAGTAACCACTAACTGTAGTCTCCTATGCGCGAACCTTCCACAGAAATTTGAAAGTATTTAGAAGCAATTTTAAATTTACTACCACCCGCAAATATGAAACAGACGTGGAGACTGCTTGATATTTTCATGACAGAAGTAATGATAACGATTACTTGATGTTCGTATTGAACTTGTTGTTGAATTGTTATGTCTAGTACTCTGCATAAAATTCTCATTCAAAGCGAAATTCACACAGTGGCATATCATGGATAATCCCTGAGGGTATTTCGCGATCGGAAATAAGGAAATTAAAAGATCAGGGTAAAGAAACCGTTGCATCTGAACCAGTTTATATAAATTTACAAAACTATTGGATTTGGGCATATTTATAGGAAATCGGTGGAAATTTCACCACTCGGAATATAATTTCCTTTTCGACGGCTACATTAATCATTTTTCCAAATTTGTTTTCAGTTTACTAATATTTGTCTCCCTACTAAGCGAATAATTTCGAATCGACTTGCCCAGTCGGAATTTTTCCCTTAGTAGGGGGAAATAGGGGAAAAAGAAATTTAAAAACATGATTAAAGTAGTCGGCGAAAAATTTGAATAATATGCAAAATTTCAAAGCAAATTGTATTCCGATTGGAGAAATTTCCACAGTTTTCAAGAATACGGCCTCAGGGCGCTGAAGCCTTGATGCGGGAATATAAAAGTGAAACATTTCTTTCCTTTGGTCCTGGTCAGCATATGCAGTTCTGCTTATTTGTCATTTCGTCTGTGTTCCCAAGCGATCGCCCAATTTTGTACTAACCCGAGCAATGGTTTGGTATTGTGAGAACAACTTGAACTGAAAACAAGACAACGATGTTAATCTCTAATCTCTAATGTTAACCATTTTATAAAAACAAAGGGATGTAACCCCAACAGCGATTGTGTCATTATGAATACGGCGAAATCTGAGATTGATAACTGCTTTTATAATTTGTGCCAAAATGAATTATTTGTTAGGGGAGTCAAATTTACAAAAAATAGAACATAATATTTGATTAAATTTAATTTGTTTGTTTAGCATCACCACGCACGCTTCGCGTACACATATGACACACATTTCATAATTTTATATTTATTTATAACATTATATTCATATTACGTTACACGGTAAACAAACCAAAAATAAAAATAAATATTAATTTTAATTAAATCAAAATGTGTATTATCAAATATTTAATCAGAGCAATTTTTTGTTGGTAGGCCGCATATGGTGCGCTGTGTGCAGCCTTATAAAAATATTATAGCAAGTATCGCGCTATAATTAAAATGACACTCACGTAAAATCGGATTTTTCGCGACAGAACAATAAAAATAATTTACGAGATGCATAATATACAATCAGTCAAGATAACACTGAACAGTAGCGCAGGCAGATTGTGTACACCTAAACCTCTATTTTTAGATATAATTATATATAGATAACTTTTTTGCATTTAAACGAACGTTCTAATCAAATTCGATTGTTCGATAAAATTGTTCCTGCTGATGATTATAAAGAATAAACGACGGTGACGCAAATACTTTGTTAGTAATTAATTTCTGAACGCGATTGATGGAAAGCATATATCGTGTGGCGTGAACAATTTTCCATTACAAACACAACTCTTAATCGCTGCGTGCAATTGAGTTCAATATTCAACCTTTCATGTTCAATTTGATTTGTTAACTCATCGTTTTGCACTCTTGTACACGCGTTGAAGCAGCATCTCGTGGCACATGAAAAATATTGGAATACGATAAACAAATAAACAAAATTTTAATGCATTTCGTGCTGATCGCAAGTAAACTACGAGTACCACAAAGATGCGGAATGTATATAAAATTTATTATTTCAGTACATGGTTTATATACAAATCGTACTAATAAAATAAAATTATATACAAATAAACATTTTCCGATTGAAAGATAAATTCTTAAAATTTATTTTCAAGTATATGCGTTATGTATTTGGTGGAACTTGATCGCTTTGTATTTAATTTATTGCTGTTTTATAGCGTAAAATTAATATGTTTAGAAATCTTAGAGGTTTTATGTGCAAACTTCCAATACAAAAACAATATTAAAATATGAAAATCAATAAACTAACAGAAATGTTTACATTTAGCGCGACTGTTCGCTACCATAGCCAGTTCTTGTTAAAAGTTGTATGTATCCTACAATGTTCTTTATAGTGCATTTTTCCTTTTCCCATTGAGGAGCTAGATGGAATAATTATTATGATTTTGGAATAATATGTTGTGTTATGTTTATATGTTTCTCGACGAAATAGGTGCTACAATCTCAAAAATTTACGTCCTTCTCAAATTTATGTAAATTATTAAAGCTTTCCATAAAGTAATTATGTTAATAAGTAAGCTCTACTTGCATTCGATAATCTGTGCGAATGAAGGAACATGGTGTAGTTTACAATCCCCTAAACAATATGTAACAGCAATTTTACTACAGTAAAAAAATTAAGATATTTAAGTTCTCTTGTCGCTCTCTTTAGTAGAATAAACTGAGTGCTTGCTCTATTAATCGGTAGATTCAGGATCATTTTCCGACGATGACCAACACAAAAGAGTACAACGGCAGTATAATAATGAAATTAGGATACAACATGAATTCCTCTAAAGACAGTCTTGGTATTTCGTTTATGTTGGTATTACCATCGAGCAATAAATATTTAAGAGAAATCAAGTAGTGCAAATTTTATAAGCAGGTTTTTCCGAGGTTAATCTTTTTTTATAATTTTAATAAATTTATAAACACAAACTTAATTTTTTTTTATATTTAATCCATATACATATACGAATATTATAAACATATCGGCATACAGTGGTACATATTCGTTTAAACTCACAACTGCTCTTAAGCAATTTGATGTGAGAAATAAAAAAACATAAATCAAAGTGCATTTAAGTTAATATATTTCAAGGTTCAATGTATGAGTAATTAATATATAATTCAAACAAACAAAAATATTTACATGCATACTTTTTTCAAACACTATTTTTAAGAGCAATGGTATTAGAAGAAATATTCGTTTAAACGCACTTAGAAAAATAATACAAATATTATATTTAATAGTTTATTGATTTTCCATTTTTTTGAATAACTTCAAATATTCTATTTGGTATCGAATTTACCCGATTTTGAAGTATTTCCGGATTGATTTCAGCCCAAACTTCTTTAATTTTCAATTTGAGCTCCATAATCGTACAGAAAATGTGATTTTGAGGCTTTTGACCGTAAATCCTGCGAACCATGATGCCCCATAGGTTTTCCATGGGATTCAAGTCAGGACTACGTGCTGGCCATTCCAAAAGAGGGATCTAGTGCTCCTTAAACCACTCCAATGACACCCTTGAGACATGGATTGCACACCATAACGTTGCCGCCTCCAAAGTTTCTTTTCGACATTTGAACATCATTACGTCGAAGATCATGCCAATAACAGCTCATGGAGTCAGGAACGTGTAAATTGAATTTCTTCTCATCGGAAAATACTATTTGATTCCATTGGGTTGTCCATTGCATAGGTCTACAAGCAAATTCAAGCCGTGCTGTTGTGTGGTGTTGTTTAAGCGATGGTTTGCAAAGAGGCGACTTCCATTTAATGTAAGGAGTCGATCGCAAAATATGGAATACATGATTTTTTGATACTGGCAGATCAAGCTTTCTATGAATTTGAGTAACATTGAGTTTATTTTTGGTGGCCTCGTGTTTTATCATCCCAATTTGTCCCTTTGACAATTTCCGATTACCTTTTGTTGGTTTCTTAAAACCATACCATTCCCCTTTTTTTAAAAAAGTTGCGGACGACAGACTCAGATCGGTTAATTAGACGTCCGATTTTGCGATTTGAGTATTTGTTTTCGTGATAAAAGTCAATTTCAATTTTTTCTTTCTCCGACAAGTATTTTCCTTTAGGCATTTTGCTTGTCTTCTGGAAAAATATGATGGATTCACTATAGTGTTTTTAATTCGCGTTTAAAAAGAGATAAATTACCAATCTATTTTCTAAACGAAAACAAAATTAAAATTCTATTAACTTTAAAAGTACGAACAATTTTGTGCTGCGTCTAAACGAATATGTCCGGCACATATGTACTTCAATAATGAAATGCGCAATAATCATTATTACAACAACAACAAAAATACGAATTTTTCCGTAAACAAGAATGATTAACTTGTACATTAATTTCATGTGGCGAAGGCTACCGAATGTAAACGATTTTCTTTTTAATTTAAAAAACACCAAAAAAAATCAAGTGCGTTCAAACGAATATGTACCACTGTAGTTATTTTATAGTTCATAGTTCTTGTTAGGCTTATACAGATTGCCAATAGTAAAATATATTAACCTCGGAATTTCTACATGAGCCCTCTTATATATATTTTGCTTTATGGTATTACCTATAGCCACTTCGTTTTAGTGACACTACGGTCATCTCGTTATAGTCGAGAAGTAGGTTATTCTATTCCAGATCGGCAGAAGACGTTATTCTATTCCAGATCGGCATATGTATTGGTAGGCTTTAAGCAAACCATGTGTAACGGAATTTTGTCTAATTCCGTTATCAACCTATCCCTACTTTGTGTCCAATTTACCGCAAATGCAAAAAATTTACACGCGCGGTTATTCGATTTTATGAATTGGTTGAGACTTTCAATTTAATTACTAAAAATTATTAAATTCGAAAAACTCGAAGTCAAAAATTTTCATGATTACAGTACGTAACTATAGTTTTTTTGGCCAAAAATTGACCTTTCCGCTTAAGATTTGGAAAATTGATCTGAATCGATCTTGTTGCAAATTTAATTTATAATCGAGATACTTGTAACGTTGTTGTCGTTACACCACAGGTCTTTGTGCTGAATTAAAATTAATTTTCTTGAAGTAGTGCATCTATTGGATAAAGGGTGGCAGGACAATCGCTCATTGTTCGAAATTAGTTCTCGGTATCGAATACATATTCGATACTGAGCACAGCAATTGAAAAAATTCGGTCCAAGATTGACAGCTAAAACCAAGAGGAAAAATAAAATTCTTTTCTTACGGGCGTTTGAGCGATCAACAGCAACCAAAAATACAAACAACAAACAAAGGAAAAATCAAAAGGTAATATAACAAAAATACCCCAACTATATATTCGTTTTTCGGTAAGTTGTATATAATGTAGCACAATTATATACTCTTTTACTTATATTACCTTAGTGATAATTATATATATACATTACATATATATCTTAGTGCACACGGTGTATGTGTGTAAGAAAAATCAGGAAGTGAGGTCGCTCTTTCCATATTGGACTATACAGCATTAGTATTGTTGTCAGTCATAATTATATCCACGGGTGCACACAAAAGTCGACCGATAAGCACATTCTGGTCCTAATTATATACACGGATGCACAATCGGTTCAAAATTACATACACGGGTGCTCAATCGACTCATAATTATATCCACGGGTGCGCACAAAAGTCGACCGATAAGCACATTCCGGCCCCTAATTATATACACGGATGCACAATTGGTTATAACTAAATCCACCGGTGCACATACAATTCGAGCAGCAAATTCCGGATCACATGCAAATTCGGCAATCCTATTCCGGTCGTTACCCATATGCGAGGATAATATACAACGGGAGCCATCAACATATCGAGCAATAACTTACAACACGGGATAAAGGAGTGCTTAGCTCAGTGTGCGGGAGGTAAGAGTCCGGTTGTATACAAATAATAATCACTGCGCGCGTTGCGGTTTTCTTTGTTTTGCATACCTATAATTTCAGGTCTTGGCGTCGGGATACAGGAGCTCTTGGAAACCCCACGACGAGGCTTATGTAAGTACGGCCACAAGTCTCACCCAACATCCGGAGTATATCCCACACACAACAGCTGAGCACGAAACAACGAATGTATTTATTGTTGGATATTATAAAACACAAATGGCATTTAATTTAGTGTGTGAAAGTAACGTAAAGATAAGATTTATAATAATTTGTAATTCTCAAATTTGTTCTCATTCTTTATATTTTTTTTGCAATTTATTTATTATTTTTTTTGTATTGGATAATATATAACCAAAATAATTGTAATAATTATGTGTGTGTAAGTTATTAAGTTCGGGAGGCAAACAGTCACGAGGGTGCACCTGACTGGAAATGGTCAAGTTTCATTACCGGGGTTTTTTTTTAAATAGCAGCCCCAAAGTGTTACAGGACACCACCAAAAACACCCACGACAGGTTGAGCGATAGTCGGCAATGCTGCAGGTGGTGACTTGACATGTCTGGCAACGGGCGTTAAGGATGTTGGACGAAGTCACTCTCGAAAACGTATCGTTACAAAAAATATTTACAACAAACAAAAAAGCTTCTATGAAAGCTGGCATTACCGGTGGATCATATTTCGGCCTAAATTTACTGGGATCTCCCAATTTGTGGAAAAACCTTAAGTATGAAGTTTAATTCCAATCAATCCGCCTGGGCTGTGCAGGACTGCATTTTTGTTGAAAATCAGTTTTTGTTTCCAAAAAAAGTTATTTCCGTCATAGTTTTTGAAAACTGATGTGAACCGATATTGTTGCAAATTTAATTAAGAATCTCTTAGTTTATCATCGTTTTTCTCGTAAACGTTATATTTTTCAAAATATTTACAAAAAAAGGAAAGCTCCCATGAAAGCTTCCACATCCGTTGAACTGATTTCTGCCAAAAACCACTGGAATCTCCGAATTAATGAAAAAATCTTTTGTATGCAGTTTCCTCTCAATTGGACAAATCGTCCTCTCTACAGGCACAGGCAATAAGTATGCACGAAATCACACACATACAAACTGAGACTTTTTTAGAAACAACTGTTTTGGACTTCGGCGATAGAGTGATAGGTTACAGAGCTCTCACAATAGAAAAACTTATCCTTTTGCCTTACAAGTTTGTTTGGAAATAAAACTTGAAAAGAAAATTTCGTTTTTACCTTAAGCAAAAAGTTAGCAAACTCTAAACTTTTAAAGGTGAAGGCAAAATTTGTTTCTATTGTGAGTGTGTTAAACATATTGACGAATAATAAGGTGGTGCTCTAGCGGAAAACAATTTAATTCTCTAATCGTGTTAATTTAGATATTTATTGTGGAAATTTTAATGAATTTGCTTTTATTGTTGTGTGATTAAACAAAATTTACAATATTTCAATTTTTTTTCTTAAATGTAATTTTTCAATAGCAAAATACCTATTTTAATGGGAATTACATAAACAATTAATTTATTAAGAAATTCTAAATAAAATTAAGTATTTATTTTAAATAATTTTACTATAATTTTCTATTTTGCGCTAAATCGATAAAATGTATAGTTATTTTATTTCGCGGTAGATGTCTCAAACACAGCTTTGGCGTTCCTCAATTCTTTTAAAATTTTAGTTATCCATAAACTACAAACACTTCATCCATGATCAAATTTAAATGCCATCGGTTTTTATTCTGTAAGAATACTTCTAACGAAATCTGATTAAATCTGAAACAAAATAATTTAACAGAATACATTTTTAAAATATTCTAATTGTTTAATTACGTTTAAAAATTGTTCAAATTAATATCAGTATGCACTTGCATTTGACGTTTGACAAAAAATGTTGCTTGCAGTTTTGTATTTTTAAATACATACATATTTAAATGTTTCATCCAGTAATATCAGCGACTTCCTAGTAAAATCGACAGACATGCGACCGTTATGGAATCTCGATTAAAGTCAATTTTATCTGTTGGCAGAATTAAAACAAAAAATTTATGAAGTGTTGAGATAGTGGAACTATGAATACAGGCTTTTTAGGTTTGTGAAATTATAGATAAAGACTCGGAAATTAATATTCTATCGGGATCAAACTTTATTCGGTAAGACACTAAAATTTTCTGATATTTGACTTTAAAGAACTGTCCGTTAAATCAGCGACATCTTCAATCAGCATAATCAAAATTGAACTAGTTTTGTTATGCTGATGAACAGTATTCGGAAAATTTTAATTTGTTTCACATGAGTTTCTTTCTTTTGATGAAAATCTGTGTAGTGGAAGTAGCAGATTTAATGGAAGCTTTTAAAATTTTTGCATCGATATTGAAAAGTTTAGCATTTACAAAAATGATAAAGAATTAAAAGATTTAAACAAATTAAATTTTCAACATACAAGGGATGAACTTGTTAGTTTCCTGGATTTTAAGCGTGTATAATTGTTTTTAAGTAAATTGTATTTTTTGCCTCAGAAATTAAGTATGGTGATGTAATCGAGATTTATGTAGTGTAGGTACATCATATACACCCCGCGAATTTTTTGTTTATAACGATAAAATTTCCGTCAAATTTTACCCAGTACTTTTTTTAGTAGTTTAAAAAAATTTAATTTCTGTCCTTTTAAGGTCTGACTTTTTCATTCATGCACACACTACCCCATTCACCTACTCATACAATTACAGTATTCCACATTGCAACCTCCATATCAACCTGTACTGATGTGGACGATGAGTCAGCGTTGAGTTCGGCACTCCAACAGATGATACTATAGTTGTGTTTAATAATATCACCATTCTACTCTGGTGGAATACGAACCCCAGTTCCTCCCGATCCAAGTACCGTAACTTTAACCACTGCACCAATTGTCTGGTGAGAGTTTTTGTTTATTGCAAACATTAAACGTATGTAACATTTTCGAAAAACGATTAAAATAACAAATTGTAAATTAAATTTCAAACAAAATTAGTTCAGATTCAAATTTTTTCAATTTGCACGGAAATGACCAGTTTTGATAAACAAATCTTTATTTCACCAAAATTCCAGATCTCTACGTTCCATGCTGACTATTCGAAATAAAACTTCATTCTTAAGCCTTTCCCGTAAAATGGGATATCCTTATGGTAGAAATTTGTGTACCGGAAGTGCAAACTTTTATATTAGCTAAAGCATTGACCTGTTGGTTTTAGTTAAATTTAATAATATTCTTGTGTAGACAAGACAAATTTTTACCAAAAGTCCGGTAAGTTAAATTTTTCACTTTAGAAATCAAGTGTGGGTTATTTAAAATGTATGCTTACATTTGCGGTAAAAGAAAGTCGGATGTTGGAAACAATATATACGCTATCACGTTTTTAATAAAGTATAATAAAATTTAATAAAGTTTAATATAAAGGGTGTCCCAATAAGAAGTTCAGAATTAAAAATTTAATAAAACAACAACGGCTTAATATATTTCCAAATTTATTTTTCTGTTTGTGTGCGGATCTATTTCGGGAATGGTTGCTTCAATATTGGCTTTCAAATACTCAATTGTTTATGGTTGGTCCTTATAACACCTGTCCTTCACTTCACCCTACAAATAAAAATCAAAAGGCGTCAAATCACAGCTCCCTGCCGGCCGATTAACGTCACCATTTCAACTGATAATGCGGCCATCGAATTTTTAACGCAGTTTCGCCATTGTTCCCTATTGGTATTGGAACCAAAGGTCGTTCAAACCAATATCTTCAAGATATGGCCACAAAAAGATGTTAACATGTGGCGGTAGTTGATTCCGTTGACCATAACTGTTGCGCCAGCCTCATCTTCGAAGAAATACGGCCTAATAATGCCGCCACGCCACAAGCCGCACCAAACAGTTACACGCAATAAATGCATTGGCTTTTCCACATATCCTTGTGGATTTTCCGATCCCTAAATGCGACAATTTTGTTTGTTTACGAACTTACAGAGATGGAAATGCACTTCGCCTGAAAAGATGATTTTTGAGCAAAATGTTGTGGAAGTAAATTTCCAACATTTCCCACATTTGTTGAAGCGCTAAGCGACTCATTTCGTCAACCAGAAATAATATAATAAAATAACCGATATGTCAAATCTGAACCGGTCATTGTGACACCCTATATTACATACTGAAATATTATTGTTTAACAACTGGTTCGCATATAGTAAGTATGTAACAAAGTGTATTTTTATCTCACGCGTGCTTCCACGTTTTTTTGTTTCATTTGGCATGCTTTAGTAGAATCTATGCATTCTCCAATGATATGGTTGAATACATGCTTCATTTTTGATATCAAAAAACAAAATTATACCTCTTACACATCTCCATGTGGCTCTAATCTGGTAATTCTCCGGGAGTAGGGAACTTGGGAAATAATTTATATGTAATTTCTCCTTAAACTTTTTTTCTGGCATAAAGAGCTAGTGTTGATTTTTTTTGTGGACAAAATTAAATTGGGAATAATTCTTCCTGCCAATTTAGATAGTAGGCCGGAATAAAATATTTGAACAGCAGCTCGATTCTGTTTTTTCCTATAGGAAAAGGAATTAGGAATAGTATTTTCATAGTATTTTAGTCACAAAAAATTTTTTTTCTGGCATACTATGGTAAAAAGTTAGTGTACATTTTTTCAAAAACAAAATTAAATTGGGAATATTTTTCTTATTCAATCCAATTCTTATATCGATACGGAAAAAAAATTTTCTAAATTATAAAATTTTAGATTAAACTTGATTTCTTAGTAGGCCAGAAAATGATATTTTTGACAAAAGCGCTATGTAAATATTTTTCCTTATTCCTTTTACTATAGGAAAAACCAGAATCGAGCTGCAGAAATGACATATAAATTCTGGCCTCAATTCCCTCTTCCCGGGGAATTGCCAGAATAGTGTTACTGGAATAAGCGTTTTAAGGACGAAACTGTAAAGAGGCGAACGAATCGAATTCAAAATTTGATGAGACGCTGATAAATATAATGACACTTATTTAATTGGCGCAAAATATTGAACCCTCAAACTAAGTAAGTATCCATTAGCCATTGGCTGCTAGCTAAAATTGGTGATATGCGACAATGTTTTCAGACAATAAATAAAATGAGTATAGCTGGTATGAATTTAACGATAATGAAACACACCTGAAGCAAAAATAAAAACCATTCAACCCATTTCCCTAAAATTAAAGAATTTAGTTCATTATTTGAAATAATAGTAATATTAAATAGAAAAAAACATAAAAAAATGTTACGTGACTTTATAGCTTTTGTTATATTATTGTAAATGAGCTTGTACCCAAAAATCACTGGGATCTCCCAATTTGTGAAAGAAACCAACTTACGAAATTTCTTCCCGAGAAGAAACAACTTTTAGAAAAAAACTACTTTTTTTTACCTCGGCGAGATTACGAAAAGTAAATCAGCAAAAATCTCCAGGTGAAAATATTTGAAGATTGGACAATATATATACATACTATATGTTGTGGTCAACACACGTTTTCCTTTTATAGATACCACGAAAAACCATTATTCCTACTTAAATTTCAGAAAAACATAGTCAACACTAGTAAAAAATCTTATCTTGAATTCATTTGAATCTTTTAATTCTTTATAATTTTTTGTAAATGCTATATTTTTGAATTTCATTCAGGTACACAGATTTCCACTATATTTCGCAAGGATCTCGTAATTTATCGAAAAAGCTTAAAGGATGCAGTTTTATTCCGAATATAGACAATCCGCCTGGATTGTAGAGATGCCGAAAAAATTATTTGAACTAATTTTGTTTGAAATTTAATTTACAGTATTTTTATTTTTAATCGTTTTTGGTCAATGCTTTAGATACAATCGGGGGCGACATCATGAAATCCAACCTGAAAGTTAATTTCCTAATTCAATGAACAAATCCAAAAATATCAAAATATGATCTAAGTTCGCTGAGATATTTTGTTTGAAAGGGTGTTTAACAACAAAATTTTATTCGAGGACCTTTTCATTATCGAGTTATTGTTCTTAAAATAAAATAGAAATTGCTTTTAAACGTCATCCCACTCCATTAAGGCTAGATGTTCAGGCTGTATTTCATATCTACGAATAAAATAATGTAGTAGGCGGGAAAATCTCTTTATGGTATGTGAAAGCAAGAAAGACATAATTAAAGCATCTTAAATTATCTTGCTTTTGAACATTTCTCAAATTCATATAGGATCTGGTATGCAAAACAAAATTTTTGCTGTTATGTTGCAATTTACAAGGGCAATTCTTTGCAACCCTAGGGATGGTAAAATATACCGAAATATTGATGAATTTGGTGATTTTTCTTTTTGAAAGTTATGTTAACAATCAAACCAAGGTTGTAAAAAAAAACTAGTGGACAAAATCTTAGAAATCAATGGTTTCTGACAAAAAGAAAAAATGTCTTACATTTTCAAAAAACGACATTAAAGTCCAGTAAGTTCAAGATTGTTCTCGCAAATAAAAAACACAATGCAAAATTCTGGTATTATGAGGCTCCGAAATCCAAGTCGGTCTTTCAAGATTATTTGATAATAATATGTCTAATTAAATTAACGACTTATAATGACGGAAATCAACAAGAAAAGATATAGAAATGCAATCTGAACTGTTAAAAGAAATGGCCAAAATTAAGCAAGGGATTCAATCGAGGGTTGAATAGATTTTGAGCCGTTAACTCGTATCTGCTGCAGTGTTGCCACAAACTCACTAAAATCAATTTCAAAATTCGATTTAAGTTTAATTTTTTCATTTAAGAAGCCGTATGTTAAGCTGTACAACTTAACATTACTATCTAACTCGTATAAAACCATTATTTTCGTCAAATTTCGAGATATAAGATTTGGTGGTTTAAAGTAAAAGTTGAAAATTGCACGAACAAAATGCGTTAACTCAACTGCATTTAATTGGGCTTCGCTCGCGACTTAATAGAATGATTCAAAGCTTTTAAATAAATACAATCAACAAAATCTTTGTTTTAGATATTGCGCCAGATTTATAAAAACAAGACACTCGTGTTAATCTTTCGTTGTTGTTTTTTTTTAATTACGTTAGACAAACAAAACCCCGAGTCCAAGTATCTAACGTTCAAGTACATTCAAAAATTCATCGAAAATACACAATGCGGAAATAGCCTACTAGACATTGAAAATAATTCTACAAACTAAAATCTCGTTTAAAATTGGAGTAAATCAGGGAGATATCAAACTTTTGGTTAAAATTTTTAAGTAAACTACTGGAACATTTTACATTTATTACACTTCCCTTTGAATATCCACAGATAGTCCGATGTGCTTGAAATAAGGGATACCTAGACACTGTTTGGTGCACAGTGAACTCTTTTCACGATTTTACATATAATCAATATGTTGCCCCGATATAGAAGGATAAAGACATCTTGAAGATTAAAGCACAATTAGGTTTTCATTTTTTGAAAATCTGACTTAAAGAATTTGAACCGGTATGTTTTCTTGTAAACATATTTTAATACATCAAAACGCGCAACTCAATCATCACATGTAACCCAAACTTATAATATGTTTTCGAATTAGGACTTGCGGGTATATAATTGTACCCAGGGCCACAAAGGTATTCTTGGAATAAACTGCTTGTGCAATAAACTTAAAAAAGAAATGTTAAGAATATACACGGAATCAAAAATTCGGTATTTTACTTAAAACAATATTTCAACGATAATCGCATAAACCTGTGTACAGCCTCTTGATACAAACGAAATATTCAACTGCGTTGGCGTTTACTTTAAGTTACAACTTGTTGAGCGGAGAAATTTCCTTAAATAAATTATCTTCCTCTTTGATTTTCTTATGTTCACTTATCTACACATCAAATGGATTTAATGACGGCGCAGATAATCAAAACATGAGATCTTCTAATAATTTTAACCTAATACACCCACTTATAATCAACAGGAACTCTTGTTGTATTAATTAAAGCACTTTTCATAATAGATATTGCTCATCTTTCATCCTTGTTTTATTAATATGTATTCCTAAAGCAGTTCTGAAATCATCAATCACTTGATTAATTTAAACTTTCTCTTTTATACACGAATATTGTATATTGCAGACGATAAATAAGCTAGCAATAAGAATGAGTACGGGTGCGGATAAAAACACACAAAATCGAATCGAATTTCTCGTATTTAGGTTAACTCCGATAACAAAAAAAATTCGCCGGCAACAAAAACATTAATGGAAATTGCACAAACAACAACCGGTAAAATAAAACATAAATATTCGGATTAAAGAAGAACCACGACCAGGAAAATTCGATTAGAAAAATAAGTCACAAAAAAAAAATAATAATTTCCATCAATAAATAAAAAAAGTTTAATTCATACCATTTGATAATTTAATTAGACGAATTAAATTATTAAATATAATAATAGTTTACAACACGAACAATTACATAATGTGCAGCACCGTTTTTTTTAAATATGATATAAAGTTACGCGTTTTTAAAAACCCCAATTAATAAATTGTTTTAAAATAATTACAAAAATATTATTTTTTCACATTTTATATTTTATTTCCACTTTTCACATCCTCAAATATTTCTAAATGGGCACACATTAACCACACTTTATTTCAATATTATATAATTAATAATACACATAATTTGTTGTTGCTGCTTTAACAAACATTAATCACCAAAAAAAAACTAAATTAATTTAATTATTTAATAATTCACGAAACAAAACAGAACCAACAAAAAATTTATCTTATCTCTCTAAAAAAAAAAAATTTTGTTTTCTTAGACTAAACAAAAAATAAAAACACCAAATTAAATTCTTATTCCAAATATTGTAAACTTTAAGATTTTTTATATACGGTTAACATCCACAACAAATATAAAATATGTCCGATCCAATTCAATGTTAAATAATAACTGTTTATATCATCCGTGCACGAGTAATAATATTCCTCGCTTAGTAAAAAAATTTTATGGCACACAAAATAAAATAAAAAATTGCCGAAATTGTTATAAGCGCAAATCATAACGCCGTTTTTATAGCAAGTAATAATTTTCGTTATCGTTCGAAACGCCTACGGCCCGAAATTAATACCCCGCTATTGTTCCGCGGCTCGAAAAGTGCATTGTTCTTTTTGTATTAAACGTGTGTTATGTATGTCCTACGTTATCGACCTTTTAATTTTCCGCACATGGTTTGAAGGAGAAAACGTAACGAAAATTAATCGTTATTGGGTTACTCTCTTTGTCTTTGTACCTCTCTATCGAGTATTATTATGTAGGAGTAGAAATTTTATTAGGAAATTTTAAAAGTTTGGTGAAAAATCGAACACTTTCATTATTAAATAAAAAATGAGGGCGAGTTAACAACCGAGCAATTGAGGCAAAATAGTTTCGATTTTTCTTATGATGTAAATAATGTTAAATTTCGCTTTTGGTTCATTTCCATTTTTTGGTAATAAAAATGTTTTCCTGTGACTGCTATGGAAAATAGGCTTTATACAAATTTTATTTTGTCTATAAGGACATGACGAATTAACAAAACAATATCGAATGTTTACGAGATATTGGTAGCCTGCTATGTGTTCAAATTTTTTTTTTGTTTTGGTCTTAACTACGTACTATAGTTGCTTGACACAAAAGCATCTTAATATAAGTGGCACTCTTCTCGTAATTCCCCGAGAATAGAGAATTGGGGAAAGAATTTGTATGTAATTTTTATTTAATCATGATTTTTATGGCATACTGGGGTAAAAAGTTAGTGTTAATTTTTTTTGAAAACAAAATATGGAAAGGTTATTCCCAAATTATAAATATTAATTTTTCTCCTTAGTAGGCCGGAAAAAATATTTTAACAGAAATCATATAAAAATTCTTCCCCAGGTTCCTATTCCCGGGGAATTACCAGAATAGTGCCACAGAAAACAGTATTTATCATTTATATTTTAATGGAATTTTTTTTTCTTAACTAATGCTTGTAATTTTTTTAAAAGTTCGATCAAAATACTTAATAGATTATCATTCCTGAAGAACAATCACGATGAGATAATTGAAATCGAAAACGAAGGAGAGTTTTATAACGAATACTTCAGCCAAGAAACATACGAGAACCTGCAGCAAGGATATGAGCTTACAATCATCTATATCTTCAAAATAATCTGGCAAACCTTGTTAACAAAGATTCTCCAAAACAAGGGCTAAAAACGTCCAATATCAAACTTCCTATAATTGAAATACCACATTTCAATGGAGATTACAAACAATAGACAAACTTCCAAGGAAGAACATCCATTGTAATTTTATTTTATTTTTTATTTGTTATTTTGTTAAAAAATAATTAAATAATCGATTCATAAAATTTTTTCAATATACTTTTAAACTCGTGCACAACAGGTTTAGCGGTTCAAGAATTCCAGAATTTCGTAAGCTTAGGGGGTTAAGGAATCGATTTCATCAAATGAACACTTCAAAAGCTCTCTTCTATTTTCCAGTTTTATCTGATTGTAGGTTTTACATCCAGTGAGGTATGGCGATCGTTCCTGCAAGTTAACGTGATACGGTAAGACAGTATTTGTGTTAATGATGGCCTTACTAGTGAAGAGAACGATAAATTACCTATTATCGGTGTTTATTATCGGTGTTTGGAGGAGATTCAGCCAAGCTCGTAAATCACCTCAATATCTCGCAAAAGAAATATGACACTGCTTAGAATAATTTATGCACACGATTTTAGAACTACTAAATTTATCATCAGAATCCATTCATGAACTCCGAATATTGGATGATAATGTACTTGATCGAATGCTTGCATGCAATTTAAAGCCAAGAGTAGATAAAAATTTTTGGGATGCTATCTTGATTAATATTTTAACATAGAAATTAGACAGGGAAACACACCGCTTATACGAGGCATCTTTAAAAAACCCGAAAAAAATCTAACTGTAAAAGTAAAGATCCAATCCCAGAATCCCATCAGAGGCTAGATGTAAATCGAATTTTCATCATTGATCCTTTTGATGAAGTGCAGAATACAGCGCCGACCCACCGTCCACGTCAATGTATAGGCTTTCATTGAGCTTGCAATGTGCAGGTGGTATACTGTAATTGTGTGAGTAGGTGAATAGTTGAATGTGGCGTGAATGCTTGGTATTACAATGGGCCAACAATGGCCTAAGTGTTAACCACTGAAACCTAACATAAACCTAAAGATCAACCTCTGTGAGACCTACCCTGGATAAAACGTATAAAAGTAGTGGAGGTTATTATATTGTGGGAAAAAAAGCAAAAAAAAAAAACATAAGATGCTGCAAATTTGTTAAAGTCTTACCGGACATTGGGTAAAACAATCTTGTATTATCAAAAATCATCATTCCTGCTTAAATTTCAAAAAACCGACGTCAACCAATACTTTTTGTGTAATTTACATACTTGAATTTTTTTCTTCATTTCTTGTAAATGCTAAACTTTTCAACATCATTGCAAAAACTGAAAAAGATCCCTTGGAAGCTGCCACTTCCGGTATACATATTTTTATTAAATTACACAAGAATCTCTTAATAAATTAAAAAAATTAAGTATGTAGTTTCCTTCTGAATTGTCAATCCGCCTGGACTGTAGAAATGTCGAATTTTGATGAAATAAAGCTTTTTTTTATCAAAATCCGGTAAAATTCATCAAATGATCTATTGGTTCAGATCACAGATCACATTCACAGAGGTTATGTGAAATATAATTTACAATCTTTTTGATTATAATGATTTGCAAATATTTGCAAAATACTAAAAAGCTCTAATGAAAAGGTGCCAGTTCCGATGGACCGATGTCGGGCAAAAATGAATGGGATGTCACAATTTACGGAAAAAGCGTAAACATAAAGGTTCATACCGATCAATGAATCCATATGGGCAGTACAGGGACCGGTTTTTTGCTGAAAACGGGGTTTTGTCCACAATCGGAATTTCCGCTTAAATTTTTGACTGATCTGAACCCGTATTATTGCAAATTTAATTTAGAATCTGTTAGTTCATTGTAAGTTTTCTCGTATGATATACTTTTTAACATATTTGTAAAATACAAAAAAGCTCGTTCTACCATTTGCTATATTTGTTATCTGTGTAAGTCTTGTGCATAAATTGGAAAATTCGGGTAATTTTTGGCGTAAATTGGGCCGACGATCGGTCCAGTGGACTGGACTGATTTAGGCTAAACATTACGTGAATCTTATCAATTTATGAAAAAGACGTAAGATGAAGTTTTGTCTGTGCTGTAGATAACGGATAACGTATAACTATTAGAAAACCACTTTTTCGAACTTCGGCAATATAGCGAATGGTTAATCTGCAAAAATTTCGAGATCAAAACTTCTCATTATTCACTATAGTTTATTTTACTACGTAAAAGATTAAAAAATAATTAAAATGATTAAATTTATAGAAGGAATTTTGGTAAAATATCCAACTATTATGGTTATTTATAAGAAATCATCCTTTATTTAAAATTAAAATTTTAAATAAAATAATTAATAATTAATTGTAATATTTATTTAATTTTAAATAATTAAAATTAAATAAATATTACAATTAATTATCCACTATCCTTAGGATTTTTCCAAATTTTCTTCATCAATTGATTTTATTTATAGGCGAATCGATTTCAAGTTCTGCGAAGTCGATTTCACCTTCCATTCGAATCCATGGCATGCAAACTCGCTTATTTATTTCATATTTCGATTTTTATTTTTTCTATTCTATTTTGAAACTTAATATATTTCATTACAAGTTCTTATTATTTTGACGATGATTTCCAGAAAGTACTGCGGACATCTTAATTTTGCAATTAAATCCAACATGGTGTGTGACGATATTGAGTGCTGTTCCAGACAAATAATAAACTGGATCTAACATCATCCACAGCTGCAATACCAATATTTATCAAATTTTTGAGGAGCAACAAAGAAAAATTTGTTGAAAATTACTAAACATGAAATCAACAATGCCAACTTAGGCGGATCTCCTGATGATTTATTTCTGTAAGACCATTTTCTGGTGATTTCTTAATCGAGAAATAAAATTCGGTGAAAAATTACCCACAAGCGGCTAAATTTTCTCTTCAAATCTAGATGTTTTACCACTTCTGAAATCTGATTTTGCTGTATCTTTGCTTGTGATATCTGTCGCAAGCAAATTACTGATATGACACTGCACGGAAATTTCAACTTGTTTTCAGGATGATAATTGCATTGTCGGAAATGAAAGCGTAAACTTTTGGGTAATACATCTGTCTTGCAGTGTAATAAGTTACTCTATCTCTAGGTTTACACTATCATTTACATGTAATAATTGTATAACGCCGAAAAGTAGTTTTAAAAAATGTCCGTATGTGTGTTCCTGTGTGTGGTACCTTGCAGGCTAAATGTCTGTTAGAGCCCAGAAGGATTGACTGATCGGGGCGAAAATTCAGATGGATTGGTTGATAGTATGGAAACTTTACATAATTAAGCTTTTTCACACATTAGGGGATCAATTGATAGATGAAACTTCATGCTTAAGCCTTTTGTATAAATTAAAAGAAACCAGTGATTTTTGACCGAAATTGGTCCAGCGGAGTTGGCACTTTGGCAGTTCATCCCCGATGCTGAGATGAAACTTCATAATTATTTTTTTCCCATAAATTGGGAAACCTCAGTGATTTTTTGGACGACAGCAGTCCATCGAAATTGACAGCTTCCCGTAGAAGTTTTTTTGTTGTATGCAAATAAAGAGTGATGCAATAGGAGGTACTTTTTTCAATTGGGATTACCATTAGGATTCATGCGAGACAACTGATATATTCATATGACATTTGTGTACAGTATTCATTGATATTCCATCTTGAATAGACTTACGCGAGAACAATGTTTACAAATTGTGGAAATCAAAAATCAGTGTGCAGTGAAAAATTGTTTTCGTGCTCTTCGACCATTTTATGGTGTTCATAGTCGTTCAACTGAACGCTCTATTCGTGAAACAATCAATAAATTTCGAGCCGCTTCGAAGACCGCAATCAATCAATTCGTCGCCACTCTCAAGCTTTGGGTTTCTCATATTGCACATTGTGGCGTATTTTGAAGAGAGATCTATGTTTGAAGGCATACAAAATACAGTTTGTTCAAGAATTGAAGCCGGTTAATGTTCCTTTGCGTCATCGATTTGGTTTATGGACATTGGAACAACTCCAAATTGATCCGTTTTTTTTATCAAAAAATTGTTTCAGTGATGAAGCTCATTTTTGCCTGAATGGATACGTGAACAAACAAAATTGTCGTATTTGATCTGATACAGCAAGAAGAGATTCAAGAGCTTCCAATTCATTCTGAAAAATGCACTGTTATTTGCGGTATATGGGGATGTAGCATCATCGGACCATATTTCTTTAAAAATGCGGAAGGAGAGCGTGTAAACGTCAATGACGCAAACTACAGAGCAATGATCAATGAATTCTTATTTCCAATAATTCAAAATATTATTGTAGCCGACTTGTGGTTTCAAGAGGATGGTGCAACGTGCCACACAGCAGGCCAACCCATCGATTTATTGAAAGAAAATTTTAGTGAGAACATCATATCAAGAAATGGACCCGTGAATTGGCCTCCAAAATTTTGGGGGTATCTGAAATCACTTGTTAAACCACAATCGATTCGCATTAGAAGCGAACACAACACGCGTAATTAACGGAATATCGGCCGAAATGCTCGAAAGAGTGTTTGAAAATTGGACCAATAGTTTGGATTATCTAAGAGCCAGTCTCGGACAACATTTAAAAGAAATTATTTTCAAACATATAATGTCATAAACCGAACTTACGTCACAAATACAATTTTTGATTATTAAATTGATTTTAATGCGTTTTATTTTTTAAAAAAAAAACTTCCAGAAGCTCTTATTGGATCACGCTTTATTTTGAAAACTATGTATAGCATTTACAAAAGACGATTAAAATAAAAAGATTGTAAATAAAATTTGAAACAATATTTGTTCAGATCATTGTTTAAATTTTACTAGAAACGACGAGTTTTGATAAAAAAAAACATTTTTTCATCAAAATTCAGGATCTCTATATCCCAGGCGGATTGAATATTTGGAATCAGACTTCATGCTTAAAGTTTCTCTTTTAATTTCGAAATCATTACGAAGTTTAATAGAAATCTGTGTAATGGAAGTTGGCAGGTTCCGTAGGAGGTTTTTCATATTTTAATGAGATACAAGACAATTTGTATGAAAAAATTCGATAGGTTTAACTTTTCCTTTTAGAAATTAAGTGTGGTGTACTCGAAATCTCAAAAGAAAGTTGGGTATTTGTTCCATTATATTCACCCTTCCACATTTTTACCCTACTCAATGTAATAATTGCAAAAATCGCAACAACTTGGTGCCGTCTTCTTTAAAACTATAATTATATGAGAACTAACCTTGGTTACTTTAAATTGGTTCAACAACCACTACATATAAATTTAGTCTTTTTATAACAAAAATGGAGGAGTCAATAAGTTGTGGCCAACACCCTACTTCGTTTTACCACGATTGTATACATATGTAGATCTCGAATATACCATAATCGATACACCAAACATCACTGTGATGCCAAATTGCTGGAATGTTCCAAATTTAAGGAAAAGTTTAACAGTATCGCCAAAGTTTTGGAAAACTAACCTGGACCGATATTATTGAAAAATTAATTTATAATCTTCTAATTCACAATGGTTTTTCTTGTAAATGATATATTTTCCAAAACAATGGCAATAAACGATGTAGCTGCTGTGGACGTTTTCGGTAGACTGATTTTAATCAAATATCACTGGGATCTGACAATTTATTCAAAAGGCTTATACAAAAATACAGGAACCCAGTTTTCGTTGAAAACAGTTTTATGCCAAAAATCGTTATTGCCGTTTTTTTTCGTTATATTATCCGTCGCCGATTTTATGTAAAGAATTTCTAATTCTTTGCAAAACATTGATTAAAGATTGATGATTCATGTTTTCTCGGCTATTCATTTGACATTTCGAATAATAGATCTGAATTTTCCTCCATCTACTCGTATTATATACATATGAACAGATTTTGTTAATAATTTATAATTTGTGATAGTATTTCGAGCGGCATAACTTATTGGCTTTATGTACTTTTTTTTTGTTTTGTAGTTGTAGATGTCAGTATTAGATTAGACAGTAATTGATTAGTCCAATTGGTCTAAAGGTTTCTTTATTTTTTAGAAATCGCTCCAAAATGCTATGTACTTGATCTATTTCTTGAAGAAGCGAGTATCCGGTTGGGAGGACTTCTGCACTATGACTGAAATTGCTGGATGTTCCTTTATAAATTTTAATAGGGTAAATGACAAAATAAAATTTCAATTCTAAGCTATACACACGAATCCTAATAACTGCTTGGAAAATCTTTGTGTAAGCACTAGCCAACCCATTGACCCTTCTCTCTTTACTGGTTTCATTTCAAATACTGCAATATCGCGACCTTAGAATAACACTGTGTTATCTGATCACAGTGTAGTTTTGAGAAAATCAAGTTTGAAAATTTAAAACTTTATAACTTTTTCCCATTGAGGTAAAATTTATCGAAAAAGGTGGCACACAATCATTAATTTAATTGTTTATTTAATTGACTAGTTAGTTATATTTGATTTGTGTTCACTATTAAAATAATTAGTTATGAAAAAGCAGATACAACTTTGTTGCTGAATTATATCCTGTTTAGTTAAAGTATTACTTAGTTGTATCTGGTTGTTAGAACATTGTTATTCTTTAAGTTCAAAAATAGAACTTTTTTGCAGATACAACTTTGTAATTATCGGGATTTAAATACAACATATTATTTTATCACAGATTTAATTTCAGTTTTATTGCAATAAAAATAAATAAAAGTAATTACATACATTCATTTTGGTATAAAATAAATAAAATAAATAAAATTCAGTCTGTAAACTCTAAAATAATAAAGGTAATAACAATGAAGCTTCACCAAAGAATCCAAAGCTTAAGAAACTTCTTGTTGTGGTTTCCTTTTTTATTTTTAGGTATCGATGAAGCATCGCTGGCTCTATTAGATATTTCCATAATGATCCCATTATTTTGAGGTGTTTCATTGTCATCGTTTGGGTGATATACAATATAAGGCTGAATAGAACCAGACTAAACCTCGTTTAACTTTGAAAATTTATATCGTTTGAAGACATATAGGGAAACATCGCCTTAAGATGTTTTTTTTTTGTATCGGACAGTTCTGATTTTTTTCTAATTGGCTGTAGTTCATGGCAATCCAAAGCCAAAACTGTTTTTCTGCAACTTTCAACTCGCCTTATACTATGTGTGGTAAATTCATCCGCATTATATTGTTGTGAAAATTGAACTTCGTAGTAATTTTGTGTATATTTCAGCATCTTTATCTTTCTATATGGAATTTTTGAAAAATCAAAAGAATTTTTTGCATAGGTCCCAAAATCCATAAAATCATTAGCCCGCATTTGCATAATGATCAGTGGATTTTTACGATTCACTGTTTTAAGTAACCGAATAAGTTCTATTGGGGAGAAGAATTCATTTAACGCCAGAACTTTTTCAATGTTGCTATGAATATTATCAACTACTTGAATAATTCGATGGCCAGCCACTGAATATTTCATACAAATTTCATTGATCTACGGATTGCTTCTCATAACATGAAGAATAGCAGTTGACATAAATGAATTTTTATTTTGAGGTACACATGAGTCACTCCAGGTTACTAAGTCACACATGTCGCTATTGTCCTCAAATACTCTATTCAAAATTTTTTCGAGTAAACCGTTCCCGGTTCTACCTGAAGTACGCATTCCCTCCATATCGCGCAATACGTTTTTTTGGTGCTACTTAAATAGGCCGTTAAATTATATACGTTTAGTTTTGAAAAATAAGAAAGTGGACCAATTCGGCTCTTGGACCAAAGTACACTATACTCGCTTCAGTTTTTCGTTCGCTTCCACTGTACCACAACTTTCTATACAGTCAGTAACGAAAATAATCATACATCCTGATTTTTGAGAAAAATTTACAAAATATAAGGATTATAGAACTCATTTTGCAATTTTTTATTAGATTAACAAATCCAAAAATACAAAATAAAAATTCATTTACCGTTTATAATAAAACTAAAGGAAAAAATGAAGAATTTTTTGCAATGAAAATGATCATACACTTTTATTTCGATCCTTGATTTTTTTAACTCATTTGTATAAATTATGTTTCATAATGAATTTAATATCGAGTTGGTCCTCCTTTATATTTATAACCTCTTTCATATTGAATAAGGGCGTATATAAACTAAAATGTAACGATTGCGAGGCGTTCGGCCGGTGTTAGAAAGGGAACTACCAACGAAGAACGCCAAATAATAATTAATATGAGACGGATTGGAGAATCTGTGCTCGAAATTAGAAAATTAGCTGGCCGAAGTCATTCTACAGTTGCCTAAATAATATCCAGATTCAACATCACACAATTGGTTGAAAACAGGCGGACAAGACGAAAGTCAACATTTTCTAATCGGGACGAGCGAATTATTTTGGATTTGGTGAGAAAAAATTCAAATACACGCGCTCCAAAACTAGCTTCAGAAGTAGAGAAGATACTTAAAAAAAGCTACCCACCCCATTTCGAATTTTAATTCCAAAAAAAGTATTGAATTTGCAGAAAAATTAAAAACAAAAGGCTTCAACTTGTGGAAGACGGTTGTTTTTGGAGCCGAAGGGAGAAGTAAAACTTGGAGAAAACCTGCTACAACTCGGCGCTTAAACACGTCATCCCAACTATTAAACATGATGGTGGTTCGGTTATGCTACGGGGTTCAATGTCGGGAGGGTGGGGTAGGAAAACTTGTTTTTATAAATGAAAATTTGATTCGCTGTAAATACCTAGGTATTCTAAAGGACCATCCAGGGAACAATTACGGCCCGCATCATCATGGATCTTGCAGCAAGACAACGATCCTAAGCATACGGTCCACATTGTGAAAGAATCGATTCTGAATAACGTTCCAAACCAGTTACATTCGCCACCCCAATCGCCTGACTTGAATCCCAATGAACATTTATGGGATCACCAGGAACGACAAATTAGAAAATACAGGATTATCAACAAAAAAACATTCCAAGAAACAATAATGGAAAATGACATAAAATTTCACCGGAAATTACCAAGAAGTTAGTAAAATCAAAGCCTAGAAGATTGAAAGAGGTTATAAAAAATAAAGGAGGACCAACTCCATTTAACGAAAATCAAGGATCGTACTAAAAGTGTATGATCATTTTCGTTGCAAAAAATTCTTAATTTTTTCCTTTAGTTTTATTATAAACGCTAAATGAATTTTTATTTTGTATTTTTTATTTGTTAATTTGTAAAATAATTTTATCTAATAAAAAACTGCAAAATAAATTCTATAATCCTTATATTTTGTAAATTTTTCTCAAAAATCAGGGTGTATGATCATTTTCGTTGCTGACTGTAATATTTTTTTCGACTGTAAAATTCACTATTTGACTTTGAATTTATCCAAATTTATTCAAAAAATTCTTTGGTCTCTGTCGAACTGCTTTCTTTGTTGCAACAAGGGTGCAATTTTCCCAGCAAGCGACTTTTATTTGATGCGGTTTCGACTCCGTATAATCATTGGTGTACTGTTCTCCGTTTTGGCCTTGGTTGTCCTCAATTTTTTCAGGTTTTGTGGATGTCCTTATTTTTATGATTATATGTATATTTCTTACACTGTTTTGTTACACCGTCACGTCGCGTATTCAACCAATCTTTCATCGCACGCTGGTGGAATATATTCAGGATCAACATCTGAATCGAGCATTGATAATTCTAAAAAAAATTGAAATTAACTTTAAGTGTAATTTATTTGAAGCGCGAAAACCTTACTCATGACACGATTAATTTGATCGATATTCTTTACGTACTAAAACGATTTCGCACCTCTTCGAATGAGTTTTTATTGGAGTGTTTCCAATTGTGCCACTGTTTAACAATCGTATAGTAATACAAGATATGGTTAATGTGGCAATTGCGTAATCAAATCCGTCTTTATTTTAAGAAGCTATAACTACCTAGGCCTACATTAATTTTATTAAAAATTATAAATGCAAATATCAAAGGTAAACTCCAAAATATCGGTAAAACAATTTGTTGCTTAACGTACATCAAAATTTTGCAAGAAAATAACACTGACCGGCCCTCGCTTATTATACAGAATTCTAAAAATATTCTAAAATCTTCGAGTCAATACCGTTAATTGCTATAACAATTTAAAGCTAATTTATACAATGATAACAACAACCTTCAACAAATTCAGAATACTTATATAATTTCAGATTTATAAATTTCCAAGATGTATAGCCGAGACTACATTTATAACATGTGCACCGAAAGATGTAATTAATATTCGATATTTTAATTTAAGATAAACACGAAAAGTGTTAAGAAGAACGCGAAAAGAAATATTATTTAAGGCAGATACATCACCTTTAATTATGACAGTCACAATAAATAAGAAATGTTATTAAAAGAATTATTAATAGACAATTCATCCAAATTAATTGAACACGGCGCTTTTACCCTGCCGCGTGTAGCTCTCCCAGCACCAAGTGTTTATTTAATTTTTCATTTTTTTTATATCTATTTTTGGTACTTCACTAATGATTTCTTTCAGAAAATATTTTTTTAATCTTATTTTTATTTCAAACATCATAAAAGAAGCAAAAAACATTATTTTATTTTTTCGTATAAACAAATTTGGTACGCTTTGGGTAAATTTATTATGATTGTGAGGAAGATAAATAAGAAAGTGTGTATGTAGATATGTGTATATATGAAGCAAGTATATAAAAAAGAAGAAGTTGGAAAAATATTTTCTTTTGCATTAATCTCGCGTGTTAAATTTTATTTGGGAAAAACTAGAGAAATTTAAAAATCGATTTTTCTAATTTTGCGCGCTAAATGATAACAACCCAACGGACGGTTTTTCGGTTCAATTTTAGAAATGATGTTGAGACTGGAATCAATCAAAAACTGTTTGTTCGATAATTTATTGAGGTGCAAATTGGTTGGTTAACAAACAAAAATTTATTACAATATTTCACCGGTTTTGTTTATTTATATGAACGCTTCAGGCGAATATTATTAAAGAGGTCGCCTATCAATCAAATAGTACTTCATCGTTGTTAAGAATTGTAATGGCGCTTGTAATGAGATTCGTTACATTTTAATTAATTTATTTGTATTGATTTATGGTACATAGAATAAAAAATGTGAGTGCGATGCTTCTGAAGCAATTTATGGATCAACCAACGATCAAACCAAATCAAAATCAAGCCAAATCTCTGCACCATATAAGCGATGTTCCCGACCAGGTAATACGAGGGTTAAAAGTTTTAGGTGAACAAGCTGAATTACGCAATCCGTGGTTAATCCATATTTTGGTGAACAAATTGGATCAAGTAACTAAACATGATTGGGCTCAGCCCAGTTATGAGATTGAATTTCTTACCATAACTAATTTCTTCGATTTTTTTAAATAAACAGAGCGACACTTTAGAAAGTTGCCAACCTTCGAAACAAATTGCACGTCATACAGCTACACCCTCGAATAAGAAAGTAATGCATGTAGATTTGAAACCAGTAAGTTGTTTGAAATGCGGTGAAAATAACTTCCTAAGGAATTGTGACCAATTTTTAGTACTTTCCGTGAATGATAGGAGAAGTTACGTGGCTGAGAAAAAGCTATGTTTTATATGCACGTTCTCAAATCATCAATCGAAAAGATGTCGTTCAAAATTTAGATGTGGTATGTGCCGAGCAAGACACCATAAAACATTACATCAGGACATGTATAAGTTAGTGTACATTAAACATCGATAGTATCGATAGTTCATTCGATAGTATCGATTGTAAAACTATTGATTGTTTTCTCTATGTAAATGAATATTAGTGTTAACCTGGATTTGTCTGAAATATAAATAGTGATATAATAGTGTGTTTTATTTATTTAATTCTTCATCCATAGAAATTTAAATAATTATTAGTGTACAGCTATAGTTTTTCGTAAATTAATCGATACTATCGAAAAGAGAAACTATCTATGTTTAACGTACACCAGCATAAGTGAAGTAAACAGTGCACCAATTCCAAAAATGTCGAGTTTTAATATATTCTGGGGCGCAGGCATCCATAGGCGATATGAAAATATTCGAATCGCTCGCTCAACGACTCGCATTACGAAATATATTATAAAAGGTTTAACTCCTGGTAAAGAATCAAAGAAAGGGATTTTATCAATCAAGGCTACGTCATATATTCTGCATAAGAAACAATACAAAATGACGTTCTTGTTCTACAAAAATTAATTAGCTGTCTTCCATCGTGCAAGGTAAATCTCACCACATTAAAGCAATTCGAACACATAAAATTGACAGATCCATATTTTCATACACCCGGGGTAATAGACATAATAATTGGAGCCGACCGATTTTTTAATGTGCTACAGCCGACCGATTTTTTAATGGTCGTGTTGCTTACGAGAAAAATAACTGCGAAAAAGATTTTAAAACAAAGTTTTAGAGACACAACAATCGTAAATTCATAGTAGCCGATATTGAAAAGATGTATCGTCAAGTTTTAGTAGCCGATGAATATCAAGATTTCCAAAGGATTTTGTAAAGAGAACAGGTTAGTGAGCCGTTGAAGCACTACAAATCAAATTAACCACTGTTACTTTTGGGATGGCTAGTTTAGCGTTTTTAGCAATTCGTTCACTTCAACAAGCTGCATATGATTTCCAAGAAGAATATACGATCGTTATACTGAAATTCAGCGTAAACTTTACATAGACGACTATATATCTGATTCGGACACTTTGGAGGAAGCCAAATACCTGAAAGAACTGTTAACAAAAATACTTCCTCAATGAGGTTTCAACTTGCGAAGATGGAAATCTAACGCTTCTTGATTATAGATCAGCCATTAGACAAACACAAATCGATAGTTGCGTTCGATGAAAATAATTCGACCACAAAGATACTAAGACTTCAATGGAATTTAAAGGAAGATGTGCTGTCATTTAAAGCCAATCTTCCAGAGGAAATCATCTCACCCAAGCGATCCTTAATATCTAATGCGTTTAAAGTTGTTGATCCTCTTGGTTTACTCTCTCTATCGATAATTTTGGTTAAAATTATTTATCAGCAATTGTGGTTAAGAAAATTAGAATGGGACGATGAGCTCCCTGTTGACATCGCCATGGTACGGAAAATTCTCAAAATCGAACTTTCACAATTCGAGTAGCTCAAAATTAAGAAATATATGCAAAAGAAAGGGATACAGATTCATGGTTTTTGCGATGTGGGAGAAAAAAAGGAAAAATTCAAATAGAACTAGTTACTTCTAAAACGAAAGTTGCACCTACACAACAGATATCGCTCCCAATATTAGAATTGTGCTGTGCGCATTTGCTGGCGAAATTATTAAATGAAGTAAGGAAAACTGTATCCGTAGATGTGTCAGTGTACGGATGGACAGATTCCTCAATTATTTTAGCTTGGTTATCCGGTCATCCAACCAAATAGGAAACATTCGTAGCACACCGGGTATCAGAGATTCAGCGGTTATCGCCGAGAAACAATTGGAATCATATAAAGTCGTATAAAAATCCAGCAGACTATGCTCCAAACCCCATATTTTACCAATGACATTTTTACAGGAGTAAAACCAGAGCCTCCTAAATATAAGAGCCGTAAGATTCCGCCATTTTTTCCATGTGCTTTCCATAGAGGTGAAGCTTTTTGTACTTTTTCATACCAACCAGTGTATTTTAGTATTTTCTTAGAAGCTTTTTTGTATATAAAAACATAAATTCTTTGTTTGAATTTTCAATGTGAATGGTTAATTCAATATTCAGGAAAAGCATATTTTAATATTGAGTCATATTATGTTGAGTTAACGCAAAGACGTTTCAATTAGTCTAACACAATTTTTTGTTTTTTTTTTTTTTGTAGAAACAAGAATTTGGTTATGTGTATGTACAGAAAATTAAAAATTAGTATAGAGTGTTCCATAAAAAAATTCAGCATTATTTTTCTAAAACAAACGTTCGTTAAAAAAGGCTTTTGGAGTAGCAATGCAATATGGGGATTATTGTGTTATGGGTTCTATTTCAACATTGTTGATGACAAACTTCGAAAACTGTTTTTTCATTACTTGTTAAAAATTTGACTTTTCATCGCAACAAATTCGCAGCCTATATTGTTTCATCCTGTAGTATAAACAAAACAGAGCTTCACCAAATAAAAACATTATTATTTTATAAAGCTTTTCGCAATTACAGAACCAATCAAAAGATGTCGCTAAAATTTTAAAATCCAAATGTTTGTTTCGAAAATTTAACAATTCATTTATGTATACTGCCTGGTTCAATAGATTATGGAGATCTCCTGCAACTGAGAAACGCAACACCAGCGAATTAGATTGAAAAAAAAACATAAATTTGGAAAAATTGTGACATTTTTCTTAATTATGTTTTATTAATTATGTTAAATTATTCTATTAAAGATTTCGCGTTTAACTTAAAATAATAATGGTTTATTTTCGTAAATAGTTATTTAATTATTTTACGCGTTTCTATAATTTCAAGTAAACTTATTATAGAGACATCTGTAAACGGATTTTAAAAATACAGAAAGCTCGATTTTGCAATCGGATAAAATTGCAGTTTTTTACGTTTTGTTCTGCTTTGTTATAATATTTAATTAAGAAAATCATGACATCGTTGATTTTTTGTATATAAAAATAATTTTCGTAAATAGATTTTGATGTAAAAATTTTATTATATGAATAATATTTTTGTTTCTACATTGTGATTAATAAAATTTCGTTTCAGCTCACGTTTTCTCTTTAATATTTTATTAATGGGGAATGGTTAGATTGCTATTAAGTGCATCGTTCATCTCAAAAATTTTCATGTACATGTGATCAGACTTTACCAAATAAGTTAAATTTTTATAAAACTAAATTTTAAATTGGATGTAAGAGGAATCCGCGGCAGCGCCCTTTACTATCTTACTTTATAAACCTACACAACTAAACGGAAAGCTCATTTTTATAGAAAACTAATAAATTTCTGCTCCGCTTTAGTTTAAATTTACCAAATAAATACTACATTATGATGATAAAATTAAAATTTAGAAGATTTGTTTAATTTTTTATTCATAAATTCATGTTCAAAAATTTTCCAATTACCACGGTTTCTTATAGTAATTCAATAAAAGCTTCCCCTCTACTGAAAGCTCTCCTTTTAATATTACGGCTCTTCAAAATCATAGATGGCTCTGATATTACCCAACAGTTTCGCAACGTATACATGCAACGTATACATTGGTTCAGAAGCTGGGAAATTGGGTGCCACACAAATTGAAAGAAAGGGACATGGAACGTCGGAAAACCATGTGCGAATTGTTGCTTCAACGACAACAAAGGAAGGGTTTTTTGCATCGGATCATCACTGGGGATGAAAAATGGTTCCATTATGACAATTCAAAGCGCAAACCAGCGTGGGTCAAGCCAGGTGAACCAGGCCCGTCAACGCCAAAAGCAATTATCCATGGTTCGAAGGCGATGCTTTGTATTTGGTGGGATATGAAGGGTGTCGTCTATTATGAGCTGCTGAAAGAGCGTGAAACCATTACGGGACAAGTTTATCGACGACAACTGATGGCTTTAAAGCAAGCTCTAGCTGAAAAACGACCGGCATGGGACAAAAGGTACAATAAGATTATTTTGCAATACGAAAACGCTAGGCCACATGTTGCTATACCTGTCAAAAATTACTTAGACAGGCAGAACTGGGGAATTCTACCCCACCCGCTGTATTCTTCAGACATTGCTCCATCTAATTACCACTTGTTCCAGTCGATGCAATCAGCCCTGGCACAGCAGCACTTCACTTCATATGTAAACGTCAAAAAATGGGTCGATGACTGGATCGCCTCGAAACCACCAGACTTCTTCCTTCGGGGAATCCGGTTATTGCCTGAACGATGGGCGAACGTTATAGCTTCCGAAGGAGCATACTTTGAATAAAACATTCTTTCATTCTCTACAAAAACTAGTCTTTTATTTCAGTAAAAAAGGTCAGAAATTTATTTGTACACCCAATATGAAATCTTCGCTTTAGTTTCGCAATAAGCACCAAAGCCAAAAAGCATAGAAGAAGCTTATGCTTTTCAATGCAAATTCATTTCAAGGAGAACTTTCAAACGAAGAGTCATAAATAATTAAAAGCTAAATGCTAGAAGAACAGCAAAGTAAAGTAAATAATCAAAACGAACGAAGAAATCAATTTTCATGAGCTGCAGGACTCAGATGCGGAAACCTAAATTTCTTACCGTATTTAGCCGTAGGGCACCTATATAACAAAACAAACAATCATCATTTTAATAAACACCTGTGCGATCAAAAATATCATAAGACTCGGTAACACCGAATTTACTAAAATCACACAAAACTTCGAAAAGGTGTCGAAACAAACATACTATGAACTAAAATGCCATAGGTCTTTCGATAGAATTCTAGGATCAGAATACACACAAACGAATTAAAAGTTGACTATAAGTCACAATCCATTTCAATAAATAACCAAATATTAAATTTCAAACGCTACTACCCAACAACTAACTTCTGCAATCACACAGTGGTCTTTCCAACCTCTCAAAAAGCTGACTGATTTGTACAACAATTTAGTAAATTAAATGAAAACATTTTTATGAAACCTGGTCAGCAACAATCAAACAACCGTTAATGTCCCAACGAATGATCCGGAACCTCCGAATCATTTATAAAAGTAGAAGTTAACAATTTTGAAACTTTAAAATCGATATCAGTTCTCCGTGATTCTCCCGTACTTAAACAAATCATAGAATATTTAATATTTAGAACGAATCCTCTGAGTGACCATGAGAAAAAGGCACTTATTGATAGCTTATTTGAAAGTAAAACAGTATATTACTGCGTCAAGACGGGAGGCTTTCAGTCACAAATAACATTACCCACAGAATTCAAGCGAAAAATGAGGCTCCAGTATACTAAAACGAATAGGTATCCTCATTATTAGAAGAAGAACGCAAGGAAGGAAGTGGAAGACCAAATCTACGAGATGCTGGACAGTGGCACTATAAAAAACTCAAATATATTTCTCACCGATTTGGGTTGTACCGAGAAAACTAGACAATTCTATAACTAGACGATTCCTATTACTTTTGTGTAGAGAACTCTGAATAAAGCGGAAACAAATTATGACACCAATGAGAAGGAGGCATTGGCGATAATTTGGGCAGTAAAAAGTACTGCAGGCATACTTTTACGGACCTTTTACCTACTTTTATTAAATCTTCCGAGAAAAATTCGAAAATCCTAGGATGGAGATTAGATGATGTCGTGTACAAAGAAGGCAAAGCCCAAGTTGTTGCGGACAAGCTTAGCCGAATGACGACAACAGAAGCAACTCAACTTAACGTTACATAAACTACAGAGGAGTCTGAAGGTGTTGCAGCAAACATTCCAGAGACGGTTAGTGTATTGTACACCATCAATTCAGAATTTCAAATAATGACACTGTCATTTTTGAGAACATTTCTCCAAATTTTAATAAAACTGTCATTGATTTGGCAGATAGAAATAACTTCTTAAAAAAGATCATTTTGGTTTTGTCACTAAAATGTTTGAGAATGTCACTAATATAGATAGTGAAAATACGATTATGATAAAGGAGCATGAAAGAGTTTATACATTAGAGAAGTTGAAAACCAAATGAGAAGATCGTATTTTTTTGTTACAAACCTGTCTTACTTAGGTCCGTCAAGTTATTTAGAATTTAGTATGTTTATTTAAGTTCTCAGGTTGTAATGGTACGAAACTTGTGTTATCGCGTGAAATTTCAAATTCGGTACTCTAGTAAGGTAACGTTGCATTTTGCACAGATGGGATCATATTTTTGCACAATCGATATACTGATCGGTTTTCTGATAAGCGATCTTCGAGTCAAACAATGAATTTTATAATGGCTAATGCAAAGTCCGAAATTTTTCCGGACTAGCTCGACGTCGTTCTATCAAAGGTAAGGTCAAAAAAGTTGATATTCTCATTCGGTTTTAAACTGCAGCGTCGCACGTCCAATTGCGAAAGGATCTCGTGTGCTGTATCTTTTAATTCCTTGGTTTCATCATCTATATTTTTTGTGTGATTTTATTTAGAACTTATTTCTTTATCAGAAGTTAGTTTTAAAGAAGGAGTAACACTATTTTCTTGGGTTATCCAGGAAAGTTCTTGGTACTTCGCCAGGCACACTCCCAACTCTTCTTGTGCGTTTGACAGAACGTGGGATTTTAAAGGCATTACATCTTTTCAGACACTTTGAAGGCGAATAAGGTGAAAACACATAATTTTTAGAAAATATCAGGAATATAAAGGTATAAACAGAACTGGTGTAGACAATTAAGGTCCTGCATTGTGCTTACGTTTGACCCCAGCTCTGTAAATGTGTGGCGTTCATTCTACGAAGAGCATATCCAAAGTATTGAGAACATTCCACAGAACTGTATAAGGCACTTACCACCATATTTAACTGGATGTAAGACTACCAACTTAGCAACGCTAGAAACTACGCGCGAATTGCACTTAGAATCACAGAACCAATTATATGTGGATAATGAACCAGTGAAGATGATGTGTAAGAGTTTCAATAAAATTTACTATTTGTTTGATTTTTGTTTAGTAGATTGAGGCGTTTTTATGTCCGTTTCGTGTATTTGATGATTCAGAGGCAAATTCGAGATAAACGAAGTTAAGAATAATTGTTATTTTCGCATATAGTTCACCAACATTTATCCAGCACAATACAACAAATTCCATCAAGTTTATAACACTCAAAGAAATACCATAACAATCATATCTCTCAATCTTCCAAAAAATCTCCTTACACACGCCGCCCGTACCAGACTATAATTTCATGATTAAATTGATTAAATCTATTTGTTAATCTTCATACAAAACGAGCGAGCGAAAAAAAAATAAAAATCATCCAACCAATTAATTTTTTGCTTCTTAATAAAAATAAAATCTTTCCTATAAATATTTATCTAAAAAAGATTAAACAATCATTAAAAAAGTTTATTTGTAAATACGAGAGATAAGCACTATTATTGCTTATTTTTCAAAATTCCTATTTCTATTACAAATTTTATCGCGTGCGTATTAAATTATGAGCATCTAGTAGCTATTTTGATACCCACACGCTAGTAGCGTACCACACATTCCACGAAAATCTATTTTCATTTTGGTTCCAACGGAATAAGCAGTTAATAAACAAAATTACTAAATTAAAATGTGCTGTCTGCGTACAGTTATTAAATTATCTTGGCGTGCTTTATATAAACAGAGCGCACAGTAAAGAAAAGTTATAATGAAAATTTGTGGGGGGAAATTGTATAACGAAAATGATTTCCCCCTCGTTCAAATTTTTGAGATTAAAAATAAATCATTTTGTCTATAATGTGGGACATCTACAGAAATGTAGAGGCACTAAAAGTGTTATACTCAGGTTAAAAATTAATTTTAGAACAGATCGGAAAAATCAGTTTTCCCGTATTGCTCAATTCGTAGCATATCGAAAATTTGAGTCAACTTTTGTTTTTCGATTTAAACGATAATTTCGAAAATATATCGATGCAAAACTGTTATACAACTAATTCTTATGAAAATCCGTATTTTTTCGGATTTCGAAAATCTTAGACACAATTTATATTAAATTATTATTTGTCCAAGCTTTTTATTATAACTCTGGGCCGATGATACAGTTTATAAATAAAAACGAATAAAATTTTATCAATAATAATAAATATTTGTAGGTTGAACCAACTACAACGACAATCCATTATGTTAAATGAAATGATTTCTCTAGTATTCTTACAATTATCTGAAACACGGTTTCGTGTCCGCTCTAAAACCTCATTTTCCACTCCCCACGCCCGTGGCGTTGACGTGGAAGAGTGCCACTGGTGAACACATTTAGAAATGAATAGAATGAATATCGCTGCAAACGGTCCAAGGTCTTATCTTTAATGCTCACACCCATTCTGTTTGGGGGACTGCAGGTGCTGTTGGCTAAATATTAGTTTCAAATATGTAACATTGTTAACCAAAGCCTCAACTTACTATTGTTCATAAATAATAGTTTAAATTCGAGGTTGGGTTTTTGCTCCAATTTTTTAATTTTGGGTACGCATTATTCATCATTAAAGCACTAAATTTGAACTACTCGAAGTAGTATCAAATGTATTTCACACATAAAATTGCTGGTACCAACCAAACGAATTTAATCCGCATCCTCGACATATCAATCAACGCAGCGTTAACTGTCTTTACACGTTGATCACCAGGTTATAGGCTCATCACAAACACAAAAACCATAGAAGCCCTAGTTGACATATTGGTTGTGATGAGAAGGTCTTCCAAATAACCGGATATCATATCAAGAAATCAGTAATCTTTTGTGAATCAGACGGCATATGGTTTGGGCCGTATTTTATAAATCAAAGGCATAACTTAAAATCGGTGTAATCAGTGGTTGCATTTACCGAATGCCAGCAAGTGAATAATTCTGACCAAATAAAGTTTTGTGTTATTTGACTCGACAAATTATGGGTGATGCCGTTGTTTGACTAGTTTTTCATCACTGTAGATTATGTGCTATGAAAATCTGGAAAACAGAAAGCCTGAAAAAGTTCGGTACCCTGATACAACGGTTCCAGAATATTTAGCACTATAAACAGTTTCGAAATATTGTTCTTGCTCATTAAATTGTACTTTAGAATACACTATATCCAAAATTCGTTTCTATTGGCAATTTTAGGTAGATATCGAGGACATCAAGGAATGGAAAAAACTTCAACCAAAAATATAACGATATTGAAATTCTTCATTAAGGCAGCTGTTGAAGGTTTAAGATCTTGCGATCGACAAAGTGTTGGCCGACTTGTTTTGGGTGTCAGAGGCAAATTGCAATATTATATGTTAACTAAGATTTCTATTAACAACAGAAGTTTTTAAGAAAGGCGTAACGAGTGGTGAAATTCTGGATCATATTGATTGCCGGAGTTTGGTATTATCGGGATTTTTTTTGGGTTACATGTAGTATCACAAATCAACATTCGTCAAAAATAGGATTTCAGAAATACTATAAGGACCTCGCTTTAAAATACCGAAAACGACAATTCCACGAATTCGACATTTCACCATATGTTTTCACCAATGTGTCAAACTGTGTCAACAAAAATCGTTCAATAGAATTATGATATTGAACGATTTTTGAGAAAATTTAGAAAATATCTGTTCGATTCCCAAAAGTCCTAATTTTTGGGAACAAATTAGGGCATCACGCATAGGATCAGTTTTTCCAGGGCGGTTTCTTTTCTTGATCTTTCTAGGAGTAAAAGTAGGTTTATTGAATGAAAATGGAATTTACATTTTAGGCCTTGAGAGTATTTCCGAAAAGTAAGTAGTTTTGGAACCATCTCTTAATCGAATATGATGAAATTGGATGTACATTAGGGTGGTCCTTGTTTGTATGGGACGGAAAAAACTTAGAGATATCTAACGGGAACCCGTCTAGAAATATGAGGTTTTGCTAAAAACTCGATTGGGTCAATCGAAGATGTTTTAGAGACTTGAGGGCGAAGTTTAATAAAAACGGTATTTTTTCAATTTTTTACTTTCAAAAGAAAAGAAAAACTTATCATCCTCATTCAGAAAAATTTTGTCATCCTAAATAAAAATTGTGGTGAACAGAAAAGATAATTACCTTCCTAAAATATCGAAAATCGGTTAACAAAATAGCGAATTTATTGCCAATTTCCGAAACTAATAAAAACCCAAATAATATTGGGAGTATAATTTAGTTTTTTGGATTTTTTTTTGCAGAAAAAACCCGTTAGTGGTAAATTTTATTTTAATCAAAATATTTTCTACCGCTATCTATGACTTTTAACCATCTTTCTGGCAATTTATGGATTCCATCGAAAAAAAAAATCCATTTGTCGAACCATTTTTTGATTTCTTCGTGGGTTTTGAAGTGCTGGTCTTGAAGATCGAATTTCATTGTTCGGAACAAATGGTAATTTGATGGGGAGCGTATTTTTACTTGTTCTGCGACATGTGGTTGAGCATTGACGTGCAGCAAAATCACTTTACGCTGTTTGTTGGCTGGAATCGGACGATTTTCGTTCAATGCATATGGTTCAAATCTATCAATTGCTGTTGGTAACGTTCACCAGTAATAGTTTCGTTCGGTTTCAGTAGCTCGGAGAGGAGTGTTGTACTAACTCCTTTCTGATCCCACCAAATGCACAACCTAACCTTACTTCCATGAAAGTTTCGTTTTGCTGTTGATGTGGATGGTTCCCCTGGATGAACCAATAGTTTTTTGCGTTTAGGGTTTTATAGTAGTAAATCCACTTTTCATCTTCAGTCACAATTTGCAAACCATTAAACGATTTTTAATGTTGGCTTAGTCAATTCATGTGTACCCATTTTCCCATTTTTGACTCATTTGTATGGCATGTAAACGTTTGCTTACGGCTGCTTGAGTGACATTTAACTGTTCTCCAAGTTTTTTTTCTATTTGAGCTGAGTTTTACTTCAATAATGCTTCCAATTCTTCATCTTTGAATTGTTTTAGTTGACCAGAACGTTCTTTGTCATTGACATCAAAATCACCACTTTTGAATCGTTTAAACCAGTTTTCGCAAGTTTGTTGATTTGGTGCATGTTCACTTTAAGTTCTTGCAAATGCTGTTTTGTCGATACGAATTTCGATATGTTTAAACGGGATTAAAAACTATGTATGTTGTTTACGCTTTCACGAATAATGACAAACTAAATTTTAATGTGGAATGTCAACACTTTAAAACGCCGTAGGTGTCATTGAAACGTTTAGTACTAAAGTTACGCCATCTCTTAAAAAATCTAAAAAACTAAGTTATATAGCCAATTGGTTTATTCAATGGAAATTGAATTAACATTTTAGATCTTGAGCGTATTTTCGAAAAATTAAAAGTTCTGAAACTATGCCATTTTTTAACCGAACATGATGAAATTGGATACATATACTAGGCTGCTCAGTAAATTCTGTCGATCGATAACAGATAGCGCCATTACGTTATTCGTTTTATTTTTCTGAAAATGGCATTACTTTTTTTATGAACACGTGTGAAGTTTCATGTAGATTTGTCAACTCATTTGTATATTAACAGCCGTTCAAAGTTGACATGTCACAGTATTTTTTACAATGGAAAAAATTGAATATCATGTAGTGATATAATTCTTATTTTTAGAAGGTGTAGCACCAAAAAAAATTCATGAACGATTGCTAAAAGTGTATAAGGACTCTTCACCTTCAATTAGAACAGTAGAAAGATGGGTTGCTGAATTTAAACGCGGTGGTACAGCTCTTGAAAATGATGCACATGAAGGACGTCCAAAAAGTACTGCAACACTAGAATTCGTAGCAAAAATATTGCATATTGTTTTTGAAGATCGTCGATTAACCGCGAGAGATTTCATAAAAGACCTAGACTAATCAACGATCCTGAACCAAAACAAGAGGTTAAGTAGTGGTGTGAATCCGGTACTTCGGTTTCGAAGCGCGCTAAGGTCCAGAAATCGACCAAGAAGATATTAGCATCAGTTTTTGGGATGGAAAAGGCATTTTGCTCAGGGATTACGTTTAAAATGGGTGAAGAAAAAATAATCGAATACGTACACAGTGCATAATTATACACAATTATGTCTTTGTATTTGTATTAGTACGTAAATTTATTTTAAATTTCATAAATGTGAAGGTTACGCTCATTTCGTTCCACACATTTTGGGACTAAATCGATATACTGGTTTACAGAAGAAAAAGATAAGTTTTCATCAAGACAACGCACCCTGTCAGACATCTCACAAAACCATCGCGAGAATCAGTAAATTAAAGTACAAATTATAGCAACATATCCACCCTTTTTACCACACTTAGCTCCTTCTGAGTTCTGGCTGTTCTCACATCTAAAAAATGCATGCGTTGGAAACGATTTTCATTGAATGAATTGCAGTTGTGGAAGTGTATTTAGACAGCCTACCGGATTATCACTTCAGGGACGAATCCATAAATTAGAAGTTCACTGGAACAAGTGCATTGAAGTTCAAGGAGACTACTAAATAATAAAATGTATTTCAAATCATAAAATCGTGTTTTTCTTATCGAACGACAAAACTTACTGAGCAACCTAGTATAATGAAAATTTAGGTTTCTAAAATTATTTTTGGCAAGAAATAGGAGACAACTATGTAAGCCGTAAAATAAGCACAGAGGTCAGTAGAAATTGAAGCTGTAGTACTAGCGAAAATAAGCAATAATCTGCAAAAAACGCAATTTAAGTTTGAAAAACGAAAACATTTGGACGAGCTGCTATTGGCCGATCCGAACTACAACATTCCAACCCCAATTGATATACTACTGAGTGCAGATTATTACGCGAAGATCATTAATCCCCAGTGCATTATATGAAGTTGAATCAAACCAGGAACACAGCTCACGGAATTTGGATGGACCATTTTAAGAAGAAAATCTATATCCAACAAAACAACAGAGCTAAAATGTAACTAGCACATCTCATCGAGTGAGATAGACGAACAACTAAAAACATTTTGGGAATTAGAAAAAATGCATCCGCCACGCATTCTCACAAAACTAGAGAAGGAGTGTGAGGAATTCTTTCGTGAAACGCATAAGCGACTGAAAGATGAACGTCCCAATTATGTATCTGATTCCAGAAAGATCCAGCTATGCATTTGGGAGGATCTAAACTCATAGCAATTGCAAAGTTCCTTCAAGTCGAAAGAAGGTTGTCGAGAACCAAATGTCCGAAAAAGTTATACAAACTTTATGCGTGAATAGGTAGCTCATATTATGTTCCACATCATGCGCTGATGAAATTAGACAGCACGACTACAAAGCTAGGAGTCGAGTTCGATAGGTCATCAAAAACAACATCAGGTGCCTCATTGAATGACTTAATATAGAATGGTCCAACGTTACAACTGGATCTAATATCAATTCTAATGCGACGGAGAAAACATAAAGTCGTTTTCAACACTGACATAGAGCAGATATTCCGCCAGATCATAATAAATGAAGAAGCGTAAAATTATCAACGGCTACTGTGAAGAGAATTATTAAAAGAAGAAATCAAAACGTTTAAACTTAAAAGAGTGACATATGGGACCACGTCACAGCAACATATCTAGCCACTAAAGTCTTATGTCAACTAGCACATGATGAAATAAAAAACTACCCAATCGCGTCATCAATAACGGTAAGAGATTTCTATGTCGATGATCTGCTTTCCGGAGCGAATACATTAGAAAAAGCATTAAAAGCCCAATCATGAACTATACAACTGCTAAAGGCAGGAGGTTATAATCTAAGAAAATGGGCAAGTAACAAAAACATTTGACAACGCACATCTACCTACAAGCGCTCGCGTAGATGAAACCCAGTTTTCGAAATTTTTGGGTTTAAAATTTCACTGTCCGAAAATATGACAGAACCGACAAAAAGAGGCATATTTGCTCGATACGTTAGAATGGATTGTACAGTTAGTTATTAATGCATATATTATGGATATCTGGTGTCGGATAGGATGAAATGCTAAGTATTAAACTACAACAACAATGGAGGCAATTCAAAGAAGGTCTGAATGAAATTGAAAATATTAATGGATATAACACAGGCAATAAGGAGAAAGTGAACTACATGGATTCAGCCATCCGTCTATCTATCCGTCTACCTCTCATATAAAAAACAGAATATCATTGCCAAGTTTGGAATTTTGCTGTGCCTGTGCCGTATTATTGGCAAAGTTATTAAAAACGGCCCAAGATGCCATGGATTTGGAACACGGCTGTGTGTGAACGGATTTGATGATAACGCTTGGATGGATAAAAGGAAATCCCATAGCAAAAACATAATAACTTTTGCGGGTAACAGAATGCGATTCAGTCACTTATGCAACCAAGTCAATTGCACTATGTAAAATCCAATTATAACCCGGCAGACGTAGCTTCACGTGGAATGAATGAATGACACTTGCGAAACTGAGAACTTTGATGGCAAGGATTAAGTTGATTAAAAAGCTAAAATTACTCACTAGCGCTTGAACCAACTGAAGAAACAGCCAATGTAGAACTAAAAACAAATTGCTTATTTATCAACACACCTCCTCAACTAGAGTTCATAGATTTTTTCTGGCTCTTAAAATCAAAAGAACTATAGTTTGGTGCTTAAAAAACGAATACATCAAGTTCCTAGAGAGATATCAAGTTTTCTAACAGTAGACGAATTAACCAGATCACACAATGTAATCATAAAAACAATACAAGGTACGGAATTCGCCGCACTCGTCTAAATCCCCAAAAGAACAAATATATCCAGAAATAACAGAAATCTATCAACAGAAAAGCCATTCATGCACGAAAATGGTTTGTTGAGGGTCGGCGGCAAAAAATCTAAGCTTAATATCAAAAATCAATATATCAATATCAATATCAAATATCAATTACACGGAGGCATACAAGCAACCGTAGCAGAATTAAGTACAAAATATTGGATTTTGAATGGTAAATAAAGGATTGTGTAAAACGTGTTCGATTCAGAAGAACAGCATCAGAAAAGTTAATGGGTATGATATGGAAAACTGGAATCACTCCATCTGTCCCTTTCTCAACAACATCTATTCTTGTACATTTTTAGTACTTTCAAAATATTTAAACTAAGAATAATTTTGTGATTTTCTTCAGGTATGTATGGCAACATTTTAAAAAAAATTTGCTCTATACGTGCAAGTTGCTCTATATCGGTCTAAAACTTCTGAAAACGCCAATCACTTTTTGAACACCAAATTTTTGGATTTATGAGACATTTCCCAATGCAACTCTAAACTCAATAGAAAACTTCTTCAGCAGCGAAGCGAAACGTTTTATCCTCAACCAAGATAGTGCAACAAGTATATCGACACTCAAACCTATAAAGAACATTTATACGCGATTTATGATTCTTGTGAAAATATCTAATCCCCAATCAACATTAAATATTATTCAGGAGATAGTATCAACAAGAAAATATCTGTCAAACCCTTTAGAAATTTGAAATTAAATTCAAATAAAAACTATTTAAAACTTGCCATAAGGATTCAATCACGTACTGTAATCCATTTTTATTTGCCAATCTTATCTTTTCGATATACAACTACGATATATAGTTTTTATAGATATAAGTGTGTATAAACCCGCATGACAAGAATATTATTTTCCTATTTTTCAACCGTTATATTGTCAAAATAAAATCGAATACCATAACGGAATCAAGAAGAGCAAAATATGTTGTTTTTTAACATAAGGATCACGTATCATGAACCTTTAGCAACACAAAATCACTATTCTGGTATCCTTGTTTATGGATATTTCACTTTTCGATAACGTTTCATTTAATTCTCTTTTTGCATTAAGTGTGTTTTATAAATATTAGTGGTGAGGGAAATGTAAGGTGGAATTTTAAGTGGAGTTTTTCATTAAACCTGCGTGTTTACAAATATTTGTTGTAATTTTGCGGCTATTTGATATATGGATACGGTTGAGTGGTGTCAAAAATTTATTATTGTGATTATGTGAATAAGGGTGAAGTTCAACATGTTATATTCCCTCTCGTCCCTTCTTTGAGTTCACTCGTAGGGATTCCCAAGGGAAGAAGAATTACATGATTTGTTTACTAATTTAGATCGAATATGATACATCTGGAGAATGAAAACTAGATAAAACAAACATCTCATTTATAAATGTCTCATAGCATGGAACACCGAATAAAAAAGGAAGTCCAGAAAGTTCAGGAAATGATTGAAAATTGTAAGCTGAAGCAACTTTTCCTTTTCTTTTTAGAATCTAAACTGAAATGTACCGGAACGGAATTCCTGTTGTAATAATTTTGATATTTAAAAACCGCTGAGAATCCTGTTTGAATGGAATTTAAAATCCTAATATTTTAAAATTTTTACGAAAGCATTCAGAATAAGAATTTTTAACTTTTGAGCTCATGGCACTAAACGCATGTGGATTGAATCACTTCCTCTAATTGAAATCTCTCAATAAAACTCAATCAAACTGACGAGTAACCTGAATTACTGAAATTCTATTTTTCCACCCGACGATATTTTCAACTCTTTTCCATTTCGAAAATAATAATTTTCTTCGTTGTGACTCATCTTTTTACCTAAACTGCAACAGTTGTTACACTCCAAAATCAGAATTATTACCACGGTATATTGTGATCAATAGTCGCATTCTTGAACTCATTGTGTTCAACAGAACACGGCACGCGGGTGTGATAACTCAAACATGTGCGCACATTACGTTTGTCCTACATATTTATGTCTGCTCAGCATAATTGTTTGAGTTGTATAATGTGGGAGCGGATGTAATGTGCGCACATTATATTATATACAATTACATTTTTATATATATATGTATTTCATTTTATGGTCAGCACATTTGCTTAATTAGCATAACGTGTGACCAAATAATATATATAAGGTGAATAAGTTGTAATAAAGTTAGAATTGATAAAAACTTAAAATCGTCTCATTATAATAAGAGACTTAATAAACCCGCACCAGTTCATAAGATTATTTAGCTTCCACCGAACCCCAAACAAAATCTAAGTAAAACGTAGACTTACAACCTACGAGCAACTCTAGTAGATTTACACATTGATACTGACCGCAAACAAAGTAAAGTATAGGGATGTGCTGAAAAAGACTATGTAGTCGCCAGATATTTCTTCATCTTCGGTGGCTTCTAAGAAAAATGTCCGGAATTTCGTTCGTTCAATACGAATTCGTGCTAGATTTTGTAAATAAAACACTCAGCGTTTTAGTTGCGAATTTTACTATTTCGAGTAATACTTAATTCGGTAATATCGTCACATAATTTATTATTATAATTTGCTCTAATTGCTCAATAAAATTATTGCCTTGGGTTGGACTCGAACCAGCGACCTTTGGTGTGGTACGGGTGATACGTAGAGGTGTATATCTTTCAACCACTCGACGTCATTGCATTCTATTTGTGTAGAGTAGAATTTGTAGCGGCATATTTTTGAATGTGTTCGTCTCTTCCTCTGCTCAACTATCAATTTGGGTATGATGAACGAGTGGTGTGATGGAATTTATATAATTCCCAATCTAATTTTTTATGTATTGTAAATTTGTTTATACAAAAAAAAATCGGATATCAAATACTTACGAGTAGACCCCAAAATTTTCGAGTTCAAATATTGAAAAAGTTTCGTGGTAACTATTTTTATTTAAATCAAGCATTTTATTAAATTTTTAACATGGATGGCCCTTATGGATTCTTTCAACTCGTTTTTGTGTAGCGTGGCTAAGTTTCAAACACTTCTTGCTTACAATATACCCATGATACAATTCTGGAGGAGTGAGGTCGCGCCACCTTGGGGCCAGTGTTTCGTAATACTATTTTTTCATCAAATTTTTCAAGCAAGGGCACCAGATAAAAATGGTTCCAGCATGTTTAGATAGTGCTCTCACTATTCACTGTATCATTTGTATCAGCATTGTCTTCTTTTCTTCTTACTTCTACGTATTGGATTTCGATGATAGGGCGTCCTCCGAATAGGGCCATGTGTATTGAACCTTCTTACAATTCGCATGGTGGTCCACCGACTTGCATCCCGATTTGTTTGAGTCCTAAATGCTCTATTTAACAAAATTGGAGACTTTAGTTCATAATACAGTAGCACCACTCGCATTCTATCTGCGCCTTCAATCCTGTGGATTGAAAAATTTATATACCGCCTTTATTCTGAACACAAAAGAAATAAAAAAAAGTTGAAAATAACAGAATATTCTCATTTGTTTTTGTAGCAACATGCGTCCCCCACCCAGTATTATTTAATTATTACTACCTTATTTTTTTATTTGTTTGGTATCGAGTGCACTCTATCAAGCGCCTACTCATAATGCCGGTTAAAATATGGTGGCTCTTCTTCATGTGGTTAGGTATAATTCGAATCTAAAGAGGAGGATTTAATAATAGACGTCGTGCGGATAATGTGACTCATTTTAGCGCGCTGAGTATTGCCGCAAAAACAAAATTAATAAAGATCGCGACGGTTTTTCGGGTTAACATTTAGACTGCGTAGGTGTTTTGGCTTAAACCTGCTGGTCCTAGCTAGATGGTCCATGGATTAATGTGATCCTTGGCCTTACGGACGTGAATTCCCACCATGTCATTTCTAATTCTTCAAAGTGCTTTCAAAGATGTTCAATGAGACTCTTTCTCGAGAACCTATATGCTTCTACCAAACAAGGTTACCCTCACAAAGTATTTTAAGAAGAGGTTTGGTGTGAAACAATTATTGTTTGAAAATTTTTAAACCCCGAAAAATAAAATTGCACCATTTATTCACATTTAAATTTACCCGAATTCTAGTATTCGGGTTATTGGAAGGTCTAAGTTGAACAGCTTTCTGCTTCTTGTACCGAAATAATCATTGATAGTATTGCCGAGGCCAACGTTAATTTAGAAAATATCAAGGCGTTCAAGTTGAACTATTCATTTGTATTTGCAACATTATACATTTGCTAGCACTCGGAGACGCAACACCGTTAAAAACATCGACCTTAGGACAACTAACATTTAAACCCCTTTAAATATAAGCTCCAGTAATAAGATTTGCTAGAGACCGAAACCAAAACACCAAAATAAAAAATGTTTTTATAGATTTTTTTTGGTGTTTAAAAATTAATTCGGATACAAGGATGTCGCAACACCTAAAGATGGCCAAAACGTGTCCAGCTCAAAATTGAGCCAAGGTGAATCTGGCGAAATAAATAACAGTACCATGATTATTGTATTTGAATTTTTTTCCCCGAGTGTGTGATCGGACCCTTTCAATTCAATTGTATTCAATAAAATGATTTAATAAATTTTCCCTGTTTGGTATGTTGGGAGTTATATTCACTACATGTCCGTGTTTCACTTGGGAGGCTGTTTTCTATACTACCATTCACCCCTTGTGTGTAGTCGCAGGGTTTCTTTGTAGCACTCCTGCAGTCTGGTAGGCTGTCGGAGTGTGAAATGTGGGAGATTTTACTTAGATATCTTCAGGCGAGGAGAGGCTTTGTCTGTTATGGAGATATCCTACCATATTATGCCTCTTAGTTGTGGCTGAGCATCGGATTCTGGCAGTTACTTCAGGGGTCGGTGGATCATTCAGGGAGATCTCTTCAGCAAACTCTATGTTTGAATGAGCGCACTCATTTTACTATTATCTTTTATTTACTTTTTTCGATTTCTTTTTTTTAATTTGAATTTTTTAGTACGGTGTAAACAGACACATCATCATGTCCACAAACCCCACGCCTACGTTTTTGAGCTTTAGCCGGAGCTATATATATAAACGCATCGATCTCTGATCCGTGTCTGCTAATGGAAATCTTCGTGTTCGGGTGCAGGTGGTGCGGGTTGGGTTATCGTTTCTACTAGTAGTACGTCCATGGAAGACGGTAGCGATTTCCTTTATAGAATGGAAGATGTCTCTTAAACTGGAAGTTTTAATTTTTACCATTGTGCTATTCACATTTGGCCCACACAGTCGTTTGTAGTGTTTGCTCACAATCATGTAGTCGTTGTGTGACTTCCTTGTTGACTGGTGGCGTGCACTTCGTTGTTATTTGCGAGATGTAGAGAGTGGAGGCCTACCACGAAGTAAGCGGCTTGCAATGCAGTTTTGTGTATTAAAATCACCCAACATCGAGTTGGGACATTTTGTTTAAAATATTTTTGGGTCACGTCCACTGGCATATAGGTTCACAAATGAGGTGTTGAAGTGACACGCGTGCAATCTGAATCCGCGTAGCAGAACCGGTTATTTATGGATCTAAAATCTGGTTCGAGTCAAATTTCTTGCAGTGCAATTAATTACAGCTTGTACTGAGATACCTGTTTGAAGAGTTGGTGGAGGCTCTCCGAATGGTTTAAGCTGAATACATTCCATGTTCCAAATTTTAAATCAATATCTTTATTTCGAGTCCAAGGTCGTTGTTCTAAATCCGCGTTAATAATCCGAGACTTTTATTGAAATCTCGTAACAATTGCTTTTTAAATCGTTGGATTGTTACTCACACTAACCCTCTCTATGGAAACCACAGCCCTCACAAACTTAGCCTACCCCAATTACGGAGTTATTGCCGATGGCCACCGATAGGAGGAGGTGTGAGCACTTGTCATCTCTGTATAAAGCAATTCCTCTATCTCCACTCCATCCTGACCACCAACAATAATTAAAATTCACTAGAACAACCAAAAACTAATTTCGTTTCTCTTCAGTGTTGGAATCGTAAATCCAATTAAATTGTGTCCAGCAAATCCAGACAGACTATTGGCACAAAATACAAAACTCTTAAGCCAATTTAAATTAAATTTCCAAACCAATTATACGAAATGATTTCAAGAACAGAAATGCAATCTACAATGAAATGAAGACCCTCCACGTAAACAAATTAACGAATTCTTAAAAGTTTACGAGTTTTTGACTCGATGGAAAATAAAATAGAACGAAATAAAAAAATTTCGAATACTCACGTTTATTTGTAAAAAAAATTATCTGCAGAACTTTTATTCTCCTCCTCAACATTTTGTTATTTTAGTTGGCTATAAGTCGGCATCCGAAATACATTTATAAAAGATGCTCCTGAAATACAAAAAGTAATATTACTTAGATATTTCCGCTTCAGAATTGTTTGCCTTTCGAATAAAAGAAAAACTCGGGAAATTGTAATTAGTTTTTGCTTTGCTTTGTTTGGACTGTATGACTATGTACCTGATGTACTGTATACTATGGAAAATCATAAACTGAAAATTTTATACGACCGGTTGAAAACTTTTGATTTCATTTAATTTTATTACAAAACTTTTTAATTTAATTAATAATTTTGTTATAATTTATTTATATATAGACACGAGAAAGTTTGCCTCATGTAAATTTATTTGGCCAATTCGGAAATAAATTTTCTCAACGGGACGAACGATTTTATGCTAATTTTGGGCCAAGTTAGTGTTCTCCCTGTAGAAAACATTATTTTTTAATTCAAACTTTATTATTTTTTGGTAACTGATTTACAACATTTTTATGATTGTGACGCGAAAATTAATTTTCTATTTTCAACAAAGTTTGATGGGTGAAAATGATTATAAAGTTTGTTAAAATATTTTTCGATGAATTTAAATTCTAAGGATGGCTGATAAAAACGAGATAAATTCAAGAACAACAACGTTTCAAAAGTTCTTAACCGTTTATCAATTTTTGACGAATTAAAACTTTTCAAAGTAATGTAGACTGGAAAATTAATAAATTTTTAAAGCTTAATAGATTTAAATGTATTTCACTATTTCAACTTGCTTTTGATAAGTATTGTACGACTTGTTGTTACATACGGCAGTCGTATAAATTATGGACCAATTTGGAAAATTACATCGTTGTCGAGCTCTTTTAGATTCGGTGTCGTTAATTAAGTTTAAGTTTTTAGTTTGCTTTTATTTTTATTCTGTTCTACGGTGTAGGACAGGAGCACGTAAGCCTCAACTTCCCCACGGCCCAAAACCCTGAGATGTAGTCATCAAAAGAGCCGTGAGACTCGGACAGGCCTCCGCGTGTTTAGATGAATCTGCAGAATGGTGTTGAACCATTCCGTAACCGCGTATTTGAGAATTACATTTTACAAAATTAATGACACATCCAATTGGAATATACCATTTTGATAAAAATATCTATTTGCAAAGAATTGTATTTTAAGTCGAGGATACAAAGTTAAAATCGATTCAATTTTTGGTTGTGTATAGCTTGGCAACAACTAAATGCAAAACGTTGGGAAATAATTTACTCTTGAAACTCCTAATATTACCACAAGTCCGAACGATCGGAATCGTTTGGTCAACAGTCATTGGGGGTTGAATGACTAATACTCAATGAAGTTGAAGGAGCAATTTCGATCGTTAAATTTATAAAATTATTAGTATTGGTAAACTTTTAAGAACCGAACACTCCGAATCTCATGGAAATATAAGATTTTAACGAATTTTTAACGAATACTCAACGATAGTTCACCTACCATCACCATTTTGATATTTAGATTTGCCAAATTATTGGTATTGGTCAATTTTTCAAATCGGAACAGTCAGAATCGTGCAGAATTGATGAGTTTTTAACGAATCTTCCCAATAAATTGTTGCTTAGAGATGATCAAACGGAAACAGGTAGTGATCACTCCTCAATCATAGATGACCAAACGATTCCGGTCGTTGGATTCATGATAATAATGTTCTGGATTTACTTGTTGTCGAGTTATGGACAATCAAAAAATTTGACTAATTTTAACTTTTCGTCTTCTACTTTAGAAACAGTCCTTTATAAAGTAAATATTTTTATACAAATGTGTATTCCAATTGGATTTTTTGTAATTTTGTAAAATGAAATTCCCAAATAAGCGACGAACCAGAATTTATAAAAAGTTAATATTCATGGCAAAAAAGTGTTACTGTGTGTCTGGTGGGATTCGAAAGGATACATTTACAACGATGTTCTGGAACGTGGTCAAATTATTACATCTTACGTTACCAGGCCCAATTGATCAAACTATTTGATGCTCTGGATGAAGAAAGACCATTTACGGGCCAAGGAAGGTGGAAGGTGACATTGATTCATGACAACGGTCGTCCACAAACAGCAAAATCAACCCAAGAACTCATCTTCTCCTTATAGGCTGTGAAGTCTACACCATGCGGCGTATTCTCCAGACTTGGCTTCTTCTGGTTACCACCTATTCAGATCGATGTCATCATATAACAGCGGTTCTCGAAAATTGAAAATGTGCAAAAATGGCTCGATGACTATTTGGCTTCGACCCAGCAAGTTTATACCGCGAATGCCTTCATCATCTACATGATAAATGGCGAAAAACAGAGTTTTTACTTGCACACCTAATATAATGCCCTATAGACATTCTAGAAAATAACCTCGTTTAGCAATTAGTTTTAAGTAAATTAATTTCGGAAGACATCAAAATGTTTTATAACGGCCCGTTTAAGAGGAATATATAAGATAACAGCTAACGCGGTATGTTCATAATTTTGAGAAGAAATTATTACAATTTAAATTGCTTGTAAACCCAATTTTTATGAAAAATAATTAGAACCAAAAAATATTAGTAAATGTCTATATACATGAGCAACATAAGATTCACACCTGGCGTCAGTAGCCTTCCATACATGTTATTTTTTCCATACATTTATGTTGCTCACGTATATAGATTATGGTCTCAGCTACCATAAAAACATACACCCAGGGTAGTTACAGGGGGGGGGGGGGGGGGGGTTCTAACACTTTTGTTAAAAAACTGAAAACATTCCACACTAAAATGACTTCAGAAATGTATGGAGTGCTTAAAACGATGTCCATTTTTTTGATGTTGCCCTGTGTTTGCATAATTATGATTATGATAATTTTAGTATGTTTTGGGAGTGCTTACACTATATTCATACGCAAATCGTTTTTTAAAGAAAATTAACTTTCATCGCTTCAAAACGTTTAAACATACATTTTCTTTTCGTTTTCATAAATTCTCTGATTTTTCATAAAAGTTTCTGCTTAGAATTTTTAATTTGCATAAAAATATCAAAAATTTTCTGCTGGTGTAAAAAATAACAGCAGAAAAAATTTTTGTCGGTGATAGTGATGCCTCTAGCGGTAAATAGCAAAACACATTTTTTCTGCTGGAAATTTTCTCCTATCTTATACAGCATGTAAATGTCTAGTCTTGAAAATCGAAATATTCCCAACATCAATTTTAAACAATTGATTGTTTGACATTTAATCCTTTGGGCTGGTCTACCACATTTCCAATGTTTTTTTTTGTGTATTAACATTTTTCTCAGTATATTATAATTCTTTGGAGCACAAAGAAGTAGTTAGAACAAAAGGATAAAAACTTGTTTCACGTTCCTGGTTTTAAATTGTTTTCTTTTTTTACGGCACAGATAACTTTTAATGCCCGCCGGATAAAATGTACGCTGTAAAGAAAATTTTTTAATTACCTTTTTCGTTTTTATGCTTTTCTTATGATTTTGTATGTATATAAGATGAATATAACAAAAAAAGAAAATTTCAAACTGATTATCCCCATAAATAGATACGGCTCGTAATTGATCTGCATTAGGAAAATTTTTATATACCAAATCAGAAGGTGTATAAAGCGTCGTATAATAATAAGCCAATTAAAATTCTAATGTATAAGTATTTTGATGATATATCATCAAGTTGTTGATGGGTCGTTTTCCATCAGAGCAAATAAACTTATATTTTAGTAAATATGGTAAACATGTTGTAGTGTACGGCATATATTGAAATATAGCAATTATATTATTTTGGATTTCAAAACAAACAAAATTATAATGTTCTTGAGTAGAAAACTGTTTTATTCGCCATCGTCACCTTTGAAGGGCTAAATAAATATTTACATAATTAATTTTGCGAAATTATGACACCTTTTTAAACAAAATTTGTATAAAATGTGCTGTATTACTTAGGGCATATTACAAAAACCAAATTGTTTGATAAAAACTGAAGGTTGTTGCCACGAATAATAGCGGATATTGTAAATTTTTGATCAGCATCGTGGTTCGTTTTTAAATGTAAAATGATTTATAATTGCAGAAGTATTGAATACTTTAGCAGGAACTCACGACAGTACACTGCCTAGTTTGCGTACAACTACTTAGCTTTCCTCTATGTGCGAAGTACTCCCCGTCTTATTCACTCTGCCAAATGCTGAATCGGATCTCATAAGTTTTGGTGCAAGCATAACAAGAACAATATTTAAAAAAATGCGAGTTCAAGGGTAATTTCGTCACATATTCTCTCTTTTTTATAGGCATTAGGCACCCGAGTCTCATTTCTTCTCGACTTCTTATTTAAATTTTTTCATGTGTAAACATCTTTACTCGCGCCTACCAACAATTTTTGTATTAGAGTAAACTTGTAAATGAAACGAACGGAAATGACGTAGTACCTACTTCGTTTGAAAAAAGCAACAAACTCTATAAAAACAATTTTGTGCTATGTATGGCATGCTTGTATGTAAATGTACGAATTACGATTAAAAACACAGTCAACAACTTGTATACACTGACGGAAAGTTTTAATGAAAACACATTTTTATTAATTTTGGTGAATTGAAAACAATTTTGTTTTGTTTTATTTTTTTTTTAAATTCACATACATAAGTACGCAACAACAAGAAAAGGAAAAACTAAAACAAAGCTTAAGAAAATAAAAAAATTAAAACTTAAGATTCATCAATGTTGCCACCTTTTGCATTGATGACTGACTTACATAATCTTGGCATTCTAGCTAACAGCTGTCCGATTTTTAGCTGAATTTCCTTCCACGCAATTTGTAGTTGGTGTTCCAAATCATTTTCTGACGTAGGACAGGACTTTCGTACTGCCCGGTCTAATTCTCCTCAAAGTGGCTCGATGGTGGATGAATTTTAGGTTCCCTAACTGTAAAGGAGCTGCGAGCCGCAAAAAGCACCAGCATACGATATGTGCAGCGAGATTCATTTGGTCGTGAAATCGATTGTTTGCAGAAAGGCAGAGAAATTAGAAAAAACTACGTCTATTCTATCTTTAGCGCCTTTTATAGATGATAATGGTATTTTCAGAGGCAGTGGCTGGCTGAAGTATTTGGATTGCCAATATAATTATAATTATAAGTCATTCTACCAAAAGAAACACTCATTCAATAAAATGATTATACGTCACATAGATGTACAGAATCTGCACCCTGGTCTATCACTGACGTTTCATCTAATGACGCAGACCTTTTGGGTAATTGGAGGAAGAAGCACCATCCGAAAAATTATAAAAAAAATGCGTCGTACCTTTCGAAAACAAATCGAAGACTTCCAAGCAACTCATGGAGCCTTCCAATAGCAAGATTGAAAGCGGTAAGACCCTTCACATCGTGCGTTGTCGATTATGCAGGCCCAATGCAGCTTACGTCGAAAAAAAGTAGCGGGGTTAGATTCACCTAGGGCTACATTGCTGTATTTATCTGTATGGTCACAAAGGCTATACACTTGGAGGTTGTCAGTGACTTATCCACTGACGCTTTTATCGCTGCTTTAAAGAGATTTGTGTCGAAGAGATGATCACCAGCCATTTGTACACCGATAATGGTTCAAAGTTTATCGGAGCCGCACGAAAAATTAATGAGATGCATAGAATTATATCTTATAATAAACACAATTTTACCATTGTAGAGCATTTGGCAAAATCTCAAATACAGTGGCACTTCAATCCTCATGTTTTTCCACATTTTGGGGGTTTGTCGGAGGCTGCTGTCAAGTCCGTGAAGACACACCTTTCAAAATGTTCCGCAAATACTCTTACTTACTTTTTGAGGAGATGGCAACCTTATTGAGTCAAATCGAGGCTATTTTAAATGCACGGCCACTTTACGCAGCAGCAGATGATGAATCTTTTCATGTTTTAACTCCAGCTCATTTTTTAATTGGCTCAGCGAAGTTGTATGTACCTGAGGAGAAAATGAATGAAAACATTCAGGTTGGCAGACTCTCCAGATGGCAATTTATACAGCAACGCGTCTAATTATTTTGGGAGAAATTCAGCACAGAATATTTTCACAACCTTCAACAAAGGGTCAAATGGCGAAAATTTTTGGTTGTTTGTAAAAGAAACGTAACTGAAATTAAAACGAAAATTTACCACTCTATCAAAATGTGACTTGGTTTCCTATACCGTACTCATCAAACTGCACGGATTACAAAATACATAGATGACTTCTCTTGGGCGCGGTATTTATTGTTAACTTTTTGGTTGGTCACATTGATTCAGCTTACATTTTGGAAAAAATATCAATTTATTTTCCATGCAGGACCTTTCGAAACCACAAATTTTTAACACTAGAACGTCAATCCTCAAACCCTAGAGATAACAACCCCATTGAAAGTCAAAACCAACACCAGAACAACACAGTCTTCTTTCACACGGTTGCCGATATTTCTTTTCGAACGAAAGACCTCAAACTTGATTCGTCTGTCCAGAGCATATTTTTCCAATCGTTAAGCGACCAAGAAGTATGAGTTGTTTCCCAAATTAAGTGTTTCCGTTTGTTTTGTACGCGTAATAGAAGCTTACGTGCAGTCACACGTCCATAAAGCTCGGTACCTCACAATCGAGTTTTTACTGTCGTTAGACTGATCTCTTTTTCGCGAGTGGCGTTCAAAGAAGAACGGATTTCTGGCGCTGTAAAGTGTCTATTTCGCTTACTACAGTAAAATAGTCTTCGCATTTTGTCGTGTATTTATGTGATCTTGTAGCACAGAACCGATGAAGAGTATAGCTCACAGTTGGTCGTGATACAACATTTTTCAGTGCAATAGCTTTATGTGTACATCCTTCATTTGCTAGAGAAATCATCAAACTCTTTTCTCTTTGGAAATGTCGGCAGATTTTTCCATTTTCTTTTGTTTTTTTTTCTAAAAAATAGGTAAAACATTTCAATAAGGAAATTGTGCTTTAAAAATATTTGCGGTGTACACTATTTCCAAAAATTTTAGCTCAACATTAAAATACATACTTACGTGAGCTGATATAATGCAGCGAAATTAATTAAACTTCGAAGAAAACGACAAAATTGTTTCACTTCAAAAATTCCATCGCCAGAGTCTCAGGTCACAGTCACGCAGGGATGCTCAATTCATTTGCTTTTCAAGACCTGGCTGCGCAATGACGAGCATGTTAATATTCCTTCGTTTGAATGCTGTGTTCAGATCAAGAGAGATGGTCAGCGGGCTACCGGAGTAGCAATTCCGGCAAAAGATCCATAAAATGAGCATAGTGGACACAAATAATTTGCCGTACGAGCTTCCACTTGTCATAGGTCGGCCATACGTTCTCAAAACCAATATTGACGTAACGGATGGACTGGCGAATGGAACTATAGGCTGTCTGAGGTATATCGAATGCAGCCATCCTGACCGGGACAGCAAGAACGATGAAAACGTGAACAGTAAAAAATTTCAAACGACTCTGAATGGATTTCGGTACAAACTCACAAGTTGGCAAGAAGGTCAAGCGGCTTAAAGCTGGATAGAATATTAACCGGAAAACGAATATTGACCGATGTTTGGTGCCCATTTCTAGAAAAAGCACAACTGTTAATCGAAACAATAATCGGACAATTAATGTTAAGCGTAATCATTTTCCACTCGTAACTGCTTGTGTCACCACAATTCATACATCACAGGGTGGTACCTATAACGAGATAGTCAGTATATATTCTTACTTTAAAAAACACAGTCAACAACTTGTGTAGATTGCTTTATCACGAGTAATGAGTGTCGAAGGACTGTTCATCACGTCGACTATCGATGATCCTGTCTTCTATACCATGAACGTAAAAATGGGACCTCAATGGGTCTTCTTCAATATGAGATATCGCGCCTCACTACAAATCCGCTAAGTATAGCTCAGGTTGTAATGGTAAATTTTGTACGAGATAATAAGGGCGTCTGGTTTTTAACATTGCACTGCCACAGTCTCAGGTCACATCACCTCGACCTAACGGATACAGTCACGCAGGGATGCTCAATTTTCTTGGTTTCCGAGATCTGTGCAATGACGAGCATGTTAATATTACTAATTTGGAATGCTGCTTTCAGTTCAAGAGTGATGGTCAGTGGGCTGCCGGAGTAGCAATATATAAAAATGCAAGTAGAACTTATACAGTCACCTCTCATAAAGAAATCATCGTTGGACAAACAACTGGTATGAGCGTAACAACACAACCTATTGATGATATATACACAGCTGAATTTTAGCTTCTCAATAGGAATAATATGCTTTCACTAGTTGTATTCACCTCGCCGAATAAATCTATCGAAGACATAAGGAAGTTCATACATTTCGTCCTTGCTCCATATTATAAAAAAATTCAAAAATTCTCCAAGAAGACTATCATCTTTTGCCAATGATTATGAGCGGGGATTTCAATATTAATCTTGCTGCTCCTCAAGCTGAACCATACCTATGAACTTCCTGCGAGACGAATTCGATTTACACATGAACTCAGATCGAAATATATCTACTACGAGATAAGGGACGACCATTGTGCAGTTTTTCAATGAAAATTAGAAAAGTTAGAGTCGACAGTATCTATATCTTATTTTAACTACCATAATCCAATTCCAGTGTAATAGAACAATTTAACGATAATAAACAAATGAAAAACTCTGGTTAGTAAAATTGCATTCCTTCTTTCTTCAAAGTAAACCGTATACACGCACTACACACGTCATGTTTACACATCTCCTTGAGAGTACTAATGGACTCACTCTTTTTTTTTAAATGTTTAGTATTAATTGGGAGCAAAGTAGACATTTAGACTGTCCTACCATCTTGTAACTGTCAGAACTCCCGCACTCAACACGCAATCATCCTGACACATCTCTCATTCTAAAACCCCCGTGAAACCTATCCAGTAACTGGAGGGCAATACGATTTGCTTCACCCAAGATATGACAGCAATACAATATACATGGACTAATGAAGGTCTTATTTATCTGGAAAACCTGAAGCGATTTAAAGAACTTTCTGCATCTATTTAAGTACCCAAGTTTTCGTGAAGCTACTTGAGCAATGCCACAATGAGTTTATTCCATTTTAAATTGTGGCTAATTTGAACACCATAACCAGTCAAATTAAATCATAACCCTCAATAAACACTGCAGATTTGTATTTTTTCCTCGTTAAAATTTACTTAATTGTCACCATATGTGTAAATTGTATAATCTCGCGTCGGTCACCATCTCAAGAATTTGTTTGACTGTTCGTGCATAGTCCATCATATCCTTTCGTTGTATCAAGAACGTTTATTAAGGTTTCTCGTTTAGTAAGGTGCAACGAGAATTCATTCAGTTGTGATATCTCTAGTCGGAATACTCAAGTTGAACCGTCAATCACTGAAATCTCTTGCAAGGTAAGTGACAGTATTTGGAGCAACATGGAAATTATTTAACAAACATTTTGAAAAATATGTAAACTCGCAAACATCCTCCTCAGATTCTGTAACACAAATCACTAAATCTATCATCTATCAAACAATTGCAAATACTGAAAACTCTTTACAGTGTTTATGGAATTTCAGCAGCCATTCGCTTGATGGCTTCATAATTGGATTGAAATCCAAACCTCTTTCGGTTAAGCGACTTTCTACGAGAACCCTTTAAGACTATATGTATTGCTTTTTTAACATCTACTGATGAAGTGTCTCCAGAGAACATCTCCATTAACTGTTCAAAGAGGTTTATTGTTGAAGTGGTGTGAGTATTCCTTCAATGTATTTCGCTTGGTTAGTGCAGCAGTACAGACTAATAGTGAAAATGACTGATTTATGATTCCTACACAATACAAGAAATTGTCGATTAACAAGAAATTTCTCACATCCTTAGAAGTTGAAAGGGCGATAAGAGGTGCAGACATTCACAGTAACCACCAACTGGTAATATCACAGTTAAATGATGCCCCGACAGATTAAAAGATGCCTACCAACGAAACACATACTGTTAGGCACTCAAGCTCAGTCACCAAACCAATGATCAAACCGCCATCAGTGGATAGCAACGGTGGACATAAATTGAGGAAACCTATATCGAAATAGCTACCAACACAGTCAGGTATCAAGAATACAGACGCAACACCTGGATCACTGATAATGCTTGGAAGAAAATTGAAGAACGCCTACAACTCAAGTTGCAAATGTACCAACAAAATTCATCGGAGCTCAAACGTTAATACGAAAATACCGGGATGGACAGTAGGCAAATAAAATCCTAAGGCAGCGGAATTAATCCTAAGGCTGCAGAAACCCGAAACATGCGTAGCAGCAGAAAATAAGAGATTACGCTACTTGTCGCAAGTAACAGCACTATCACTAAAGATAATTGACTTTGTTATGCAATCACCAGCGGAATTTTTTATTCATTTTGTATCTCTTTTTTCACAAATCTCAGCGGCGGAATAAAATATTAAAAATAATCATTAAAATTCCAAATTGATTGATCTCCGAATTAAAGGAATTTGGTAAAAGAAATCTTGAAATTTAACAATATTCCGCCTTTCCGCCATTTCTTACCGAATTACGATGAAATTTGGGTAGTAGTATTGATCTGGGATTTTAAAGTAAGTTTTGGACAAAATTCTAGGATCTGTTCGTAATGGTCTCAATTGGCCATTTCATAACCAGCCCTTATGCAAAATGGTATCTGTACATTCTACACAATATAAATAAAGTTTAAACTGGAGGCAACTCGGCTAATTCTTAATTAAATTTTGTAAAATTTGTATCGCATACGTGGACAATTTCGAAAAAATTATGGATTAAAATTTTCACTATAATTTTTTGATTTTCTGCGGATATATAAGTTATTTTCAGTTGTTGGCCAATATCTCACAAACTTCCACTAGTAACTAATACTTTAGGTTGTTTTTCTAATATCTTAGATCCTACTGAGATTGTATTGGTTAAAAGTGAAAAAAGTATTGGTTAAAAGTGAAAATTGTCAAACAATTGGCGCTAATAATGAAATTATTAACAACCATCATCCATTGGTTGATGGTTGTTAATAATTTCATTATTGAAAAGTTTGATGTAACAATGTAAAATTGAAGAATATCAAGGCCACTGGAATAGAAAATATATAACGGCTGAAATATATAAAGGAGACATATTGACAATTGCAAGAGGTCTACTGTAACACCAGTAATAACGAAAGTGTGGACTTCCGATAGAATACCACGAAAATCTAAGGAAGGCTGGGCTCTAACGCCTCCCAAGAAAGATGACCTGAGAGAAAGTAAAAAATTACACACAAGCATTACACAAGCATTAAGATATTAGCACAACTCTTGGTGGGTGGACTTCGATAATAATTTCGATAATCCCGAGCAATCGTAGATAATAATTGAAAACTAGCTTCCACAAATTTAAAAAAATTCTCCATTGTTTGAATTAATTTCGGATTGTCTATGTGGGACTCGACGCAATGACATTCAGCGGATGACCTCGGTTTCCACGACAAAGTTAAGGCATTTTGGGCGTATATGTTGAGTGCGTGTATATTTCAGGGAATTTTTGTGTAATATCCTTAGACCGCTAGCAGATTATGTACTATGTTAGGTAGATTTAAATGCGCGATTATGCGCTTGCTAGATCATCAAAAGATCAAAATTTTCAATCTACCGAAAAGCAGGAAGGAAAATTTTTCCAAAAAAAGCAACAGCACGAAATAGCAAAACCGAGAAATGAAAATCGATTGGACGACCAAATTGATGAGTTCGAGTTAAAAATCCAGCAAAAAGTTCAAAATAAAATTAAAGAAATCGAAGCCAGCTTTGGAAGGCATATCTGTTTTGGGAGTGATGTTTTGAAATCTCAGATATTAAATGTTGAAGCCTCAAGCATTTCAAGGTTCTATATGGAATACAGTACTTTCGTTGAAGAGAATCGGCAGCTGATTTGTTTGAAGATGACACCCAAGTTGTCCTAACTTGTCCTAAACTAAACAAAAATTTTAAGACAAGTTTAGGAAAAATTCACTCGACTAGATAGTAACGTGAATTTCCGCCTAGACGTTCCTAATTATAACAATGAATAATATCACATTTGTGATTGGGTCTAGTTCAATGTGAAAACATCTACCCTAAAAGTTGTAACCTCTTAAAAGTATCTAAGGGCAGAGAGTTTTTACTTCGATTTTTACCTATACAACTTTTGAATACTAAACCCAGTGTTCCCCTATTTGTTCCGGAAAACTCATGTTTTCTAGTTGGATTGGGTCTAGTACAACGTGGAAACATCTTACCCAAGAGTTGTAACCTCTTAGAAGTATCTTAGGATAAAAGGTTTTTATTGTTTCCGAAATATGTAATATATTTTACACTGTTAAATTTTATTATTAATTGGAAACGTTGTTGTTGGGTTTAGGACAAGTTAGGACAAACTACAAGTACGTAAATAGAGCGCTATTACGATAAAGTTGCGACAGAGTTGCGACTAGAAAACATCATGAGTGCGGGAAGTTTAACCACTGAACCAACATCTAAGTGAAAACTCAATTCGAACGAAGATACATTAATCGTGATGAAGGCGGAGCGAGCAAATAGAAAATTGACAAACACCATTTGGAGTAATGAGGAATTGCATCAATCAAGCGTGGAGCCAAATGACATCAAAAATCAAAGAAGATGCTTCAGATGCGGGAAGATAGGTCACTATACATCTGAGACTGTGGGCAACGGTGAAATGATTATTTTTGCCAGAATATCTTGGTATAAATTTTGGGCACAATTTCACTCATGAGTCATGAGACATTTGTATACTATATACGTATACAAATTTCTCATGAGTCAAATTACGGCCAAAATTCACACCCTGAAAATATACAATAACAAAAACACCAACAATTTACTTAGCGGAAAAATCAACACCAAAACCAATAAAATTTACGACTTGTTATCCATAACTTAAAAACAAAGGAGGTGCCAACATGCAGCGCCTAGCAACAGTATATAAACATCTTCAAAATAAATTATATAATAGTAGTAAAAAATATACCGAAGAAGAGATTATTCTCGATATTTGTAAAGTTGTATAGCTATATTGCATAGCTCCATGGCATTCTATTGTACTGGCATGAAAGATGGGTCGATGGGTCGACCATGAGTCCTGCATTCTCAGAGGGTGTCGTTTATCGGTTCTTGTTTCTCTTACTCCAGTTTGTTTTCACGGTTTGGTTTCTCGTTTTTCGTTTTTCATGTTTCGTTTTTCGCCTCTCATTTTTCGTTTCCATTGCACTTTCTCTTTTTTCATTTCTCGTTTTCTGCCTCTCCTTTCTCGTTTCCCGTTTTTCATTTTCGCCTCTCGTTTATCGTTCCACGTTTCTCGTTTTTCGTTTCTGGTTTCTCGTTTCTCTCTTTCGTTACTAGTTTTTCGTTTCATGTTTTGCGTTTTTCATTTTTCGCTTCTCGTTTTACGTTTCTCGTTTCAAGTTTCTAGGTTTTTCGTTTTCGTTTCTGAGTGTCGATTTTGTACCAAAAATTAAAGTGCGAGCTAGCGAGGTAAACAATAATTTTGTGTACATATACATTGTATAATATACAATTTTATATTTGTATTGTATTTTTTCTCTCATAAGTCTGTGCATTTTGTTCGTCAATTTTTCAAAGGCAAGTAGGAAACTAAAAAGTTCGAGAATATACCTCACCTCTTCTATTCGCTTGCTTTTGAGCAGTGGAACCGATTGTTTACTATGTGATTTGATTTTTCACTTTCAAATATTTAAACAATACGAAACTGCATTTGACACATCAATTTAAAAAAATTAATAAACAAAATGACGCGCATGCGCTCAAGCAAACCAATATTAATTAAATGCCACTACTACGTTTTTCCGGTTTGCTCACCTCGTGTTGTCATTTTTGGCACAAAATCGACACTCTGGTTTTTCGTTCCTCGTTGTTTGTTTTCGTTTCTCGATTTTATTTTCTCGTTTCCTTGTTTTTGATTTCTCGTTTCTGGGGTCTCGTTCCTTATTTTTCGTTTCTCGTTTCTTGTTTCTCATTTTTCGTTCCTCATTTATCGAATCTTGTTCCTCGTTTCCTGATTTTCATTTCTCGTTCATTGTATTTTGTTTTATCGTTTTTAGTTTTTAATTTCATATTTCTCGTTTCCTGTTTTTCGTTTATCGTCTCTTGCTTCTCGTTTTTTGTTTTTCGCTTCTCGGTTTTCCTTTCTCGTTTTCGTTTCTCGTCTCTCATCTCTGGTTTCTCGTTAATCGTTTATCTTTCATCGATTTTCGTTTTTTTTTTTTTCCTTGTACTTTGGTTTTACGTTTATTTTTTCCTTTTCCCCCGCCTCGTTTTTTATTTCTCATTTCTCGTTATTTGTTTTTCGTGCAGTTTCTCGTTTCTCTTTCTATTTTTCGTTACTTATTTTTCGATTTTTTTTCGTTTTTTACTTCTAGTTTATCTGTTTTTGTTTTCTGTTTACCGTTTCTCGCGTCTCGTTAGTCGTTTCTTCTTTCTTGTTTCGTGTTTTTCGGTTCTGGTGTTTCGTTACCGGTGTGAAGTTTTTATCGAAAAGTGTAGCTACACAAATTAACGAAAAGTGTAAGCGTAGCAATTAAAAGTGTAATAAATAGCACACCGTTACTAGAAAATATCGTCAAAAATGTATATTTCATGTAAATATTGAGATCAAATTTTATCATAATGCTTCTAGTCTAAGAATTGGGGTTATTATGAGTAAAAAAATGAATTCTTTAAATGTTTGAAATGATATACATATTATGCGACACAACGGCCGATTAAATAAATCTACCAAGAAAAGGCCTAAGCCATCTTATAGTAAACAACCTGAGCTGTTCAAAACAAATAACTAAATTTAAATAAATAGTTTTGGGTTAGATCCACGCAAGTTTTAACGCGAAAATTTCATAAAAATTCAGATATGCTTCAAAATATCTGCTCCAGAAAACTCAGAGATGATCAAGTGTGGGCATATATTTTTTAAAAGTGGATGGATCGTCTGTTCAAAACAGTTAACTAAATAAAAATAAAAAGACTTGCGATTTCATAGTCCCGTGAAGTTACCCCAAGTCTTTTTATTTTTTGTGTAGCGGGAATTTTAAAGCATATTTAAACTTTTATGAAATTTTCGCCTTAAAACTTGCGTGGAACTATCCCAAAACTATTTATTTGAATTTAGTTATTTGTTTTGAACAGCTCAGGTTGTTTACTATTAAATGATATATGTATTTATTTGGTAACATCTCTGACATTATCGGCCATAGTGTCACATATTACGTTTAGTGTAAATAGCACTACACTTTTAATTACTTTTAGAAGTTACACTCTTCGTTAATTTGTGTAGCTACACTTTTCTTTAAAAACTTCACACCGGTTGTTTCGTTTTATGTTTTTCGTTCCTCGATTCTCGTTTCTCGTTTTCCATTTTCGTTTCTTTTTCTCGTTTTTCGTTTCCCTTTCCTCGTTTTTTTTTTTGTTTGTCATTTGCCCTTTTTTGTTTCGAATTCTACGTTATTTATTTCTCGTTATTCGTGTTTTGTTTTTCGTTATTTGTTTTTTATTTTTTGTTATTATTTTGCTTTTCGTTTTTCGTTTCCCGTTCATTTGTTTCTCGTATTTTGTTTCTCATTTATTGAATTTTGTTGCTCGTTTTTCGAGTCTTGTGTTTTTTTTTTCATTTGTAGTTTTCCATATTTTGTTCTTCATTTATCGATCTTCATTTCTTTTTTCTCGACCTGTTTGTCGTTTCTTGTCTTTCGCCTCTCGTTTTATGTTTATCGTTTATGGTTTATCGTTTATTGTCTATAATCTTTCGTTTTTTAGTTATCGTTTACCGTTGTCTATTTAACGCGAGTGAATTAATGAATAAATTTAACTGTTTATCAATAAACTAATATTTAGTTTGAAAAACTTTTGCTAAATTGACTGCAATACCGACCAAACGGCACAGTGGTTAAACCTTTGGGGTTTGGCTCGACAGGTACCGGGTTCGAATCTCGATAGGGCTACGATGAAAAAGTGATTTTTCATCATAAGATCATGATTTGTGATGAAAATGAGCACATCAGAACTGATGGGCCGACCTAGCTTCCATGTCAGTGGAATGTGCATGGTGCTATGCAATGTGCAGATAGTAACGTAAATCTGACCTATAGCCGTACGTCCTCGATTTGGCTGGCGACTGCTGGGCCCCAGAACAGATGGTAAAGACTAAATAATAAAAAAAATTGGCTGCAATGGCTAGTGTGATAATAGGGTTGTGAAGTTGGCTATTATTTAACCAGGGACTTGTTTTTAGATTCAACGTTTTTCCAATTCAACGTATTCTTGATATTTGTTAAAAGTTCAATTGCCTGAAATATTTAACGTTGAATAAATCTCCGTTATTTAAATCTAGTCCGATAAAAATAGAACATGTGCGTACCATTTTTCGAGTAGATAGGGAAGGAATAATAAATTCATCGAATTGGAAAATGTTCTTACAATTATGATTGGGGATGTTTGTTGTGCGGCTGTATGTACATAGATAATGTATTTTGTGATTATTTTGTTATTGTCGAGTATTTTAAATTTTCCACGCGCGCACGTATTAAACACGCGAACAAAACAATTATGTAGGTATCTATAGACGGGCCATTAAGTATTTTCCCAATATTAAATTGGGAATTTTGTGGTTTATTGACTGATGGTAAATGTAATGAAATTAATAATATCACAAAAGGTTTATTATGTTTGGCGTCATATAACGTTAACTGCCAACAACCTAGATACAAGGCGGATGTGTCGCCGATATGGAATAAAGGAGCAACGCGAATCATACATTTTCCGGAATATGATGTTTTTTGTCACATATTGTGTGACAAGAAAATTTTATTAATAATTTTTTTCTTTATTACGTTTGCTATTTTCTCATTTTTTTATAAGAGTGGTACGAAATAATATAAAATAATATTTTGCCAGAGTATTCTGATAACTCTTTTAGTAGATGTCTGTCTTCAGAATAAATAACTAAATGTTATACATAATACGGGATATCTGGTACAGCGACTCCGAATGTCATGACCTCTCAACTTGGATCAAGTTTGTAAATTTGGCATCGTTACATATAATGAAATTTGCAGATATTTCCACAATAGAAAAGTATCGAACTATTAATTATGGAGGCACATTACGATTTCAGTTCACGCTCCCACGTACGTATGAGGTTTTCCTGTTTAACAGAAGGGAGTGACAAAACCAACACGAAATAAATTAAGTATTACATAAATATCTCCCTCAACGATATCAACTTACGACAAGTACCCGAACCACCATATACTATATCCTCAATTTTTTGGATAAACAAGTTTATATAATTTTTAAATTATGTGCAAGAAATTTATGATACGTACAAGCAAATAATATGTAAGATATCCATTCCATCCACTTCGCTCACATAAAATGTAATTATTTTAATAACAAGGAAAAAGCGTAACAACAAAAAATCGAAAATGTACCAAATAAAAAATGATGTTGTCCAGGAAAATTATTATTTTGTTTCTTGGTTTTAAGAACAGAAACATGATTTAGAGAGTACGAGAGAGAAATCTTGCTGTTTGCTTATTGTTTATACGACAAACGATATACACAGCAGCAGTTACGATAAATATTACATTAAAAAATCGCTTTCGGTTTTAATTTTAATTCAAAGTCAATTCCATAATTTTTCATTTTTTGAGTGATTAGCAATATTTATAATGTCGTCAACCGAGATGATTTTTAATGTGTGGTGAGGTAAATGTAAAGGCAATGATCCGCGGGCTCCTTTACATGAAATAACAATGTCATAGCAGACGTAGCAACGAACACAAAGCATAGGAAGTAAAGAGAGAAGAAACATATTTAGATTTTTATTAGCAACTAGCACCTATGCTAGAATCGCAAATTTTTTTTTTGTGACAAGTGGGCAGTGGGCACCCAGGGGGTCAACAATGGTGGTAGTCCCATTTTAAAGTTAGTCCCCATTACTGGTATCGTTTTCGAGATGTTTTGGCTCTTCAGCAAAGTGGTTGCGCAGGCCACATACACATCATATAAACATCGCATCGACAGATGTAGTTATAATGGAAACTATTTACATAAAAGAAAATTAAATCGATTCAGTTGATTTTATGGTGCAGATTTTTCTTATTTTTCCCCTAAAACATTAGCATTTTTCTTAATTTTTTTAATTTTAATTTTGTAATTCATTCGTGTCGTCTTCGGGATCTTCTTCCTCTTGCAAATGCCAACAAATGTCACCCAAGAGAGCATCTAACTTTTTGCCACTGTACCAATGTTCGAGCCTTACCGTAACTTGGTGAAAATGCTCGTCGTGCTCATCGGATTCAATGACATTCGAACGTTTATATTATATTACTTTCAATATATTTACGCCAATCATCGGATCAATTAATTCCGAGAACATTCTTAATAACTTTTTTAACACATTTTCATGCCACCACAGCGCTTTTATAAAATGTTTAACTACTCCTAGCTTGATATGAAGCAGAGGTAGCAATATTTTTTCAATTAACATAATTGGAGTCCCAACGATGCTGTCGTATTGCAATTCGCAATCTAATGTTCTCACATATAGCCCAGTTCCGTTCGTTCCAGTCGCCTTTGAAACGTGTATTCCATAAGCACATAAAACACATGTTTTAGTGTAACCCAATTGCATGCCACTTAAAAGAGCTATCACTTTTAAATGTGCTTGAAATGTAATTTGTTGAGATGGTAATGTGAAGGAACTGCCTTCAAACTGCTTTTGGGGGAATCTATAAACAATCGCCAATATTACGTTGCAAAGCCGAGTGAATTATTCTCAATTGGTTTGAAAAAATTCGTAATACATATATTCATTTGTTTTAAATCCTTTGATAAAAGAATGGCTTGCCGCTGCGATAGTTTCAGGCATCGTACGATAATATATAAACGATTTTACGATGTTTATGTATCTCCGGTTTCATCACATTCAAATGTTGGTGGTAAAAATTCCTCAAATGGGTTTGATCTTTCCGGAACAGGAATTTTATCAGAATGCGGCAGCGGTAGTTCAGCATTTGTCGTTGCAGTGTATGCCGGAGAAACATTTTTGCTGTTTGTACCGAGAATATAATTCATGCACCCATACCATTGAACTGGAGCATGTCCTTGTTGATCTATCCATATCATCGGGACACCTTGTGACTTTTCGGCTAGAGTGTTTTACATACATTCCTTTCGATCGGCCAACTAAATCCGGCTGTAACTTTCCACTTTCGAAACATTTAGTGAATAATGCAATATGAATTTCGTGAATTTTTGGCTAAAAACGAAATTATAGTGATGCACCTCCATTTCACCAGAAAGAGCCTCGGGTGACTTGTTTTTCTAAAAATATAGAAGACCTTAAAGGACCCTCGTTTTACAAGCATATAGATGAGATTAAAAACGCATCGCTGAAAGAGCTAAAAGCTATCTCAAAGAACGGGTTACAGAAATGTTGTGGGGATTGAAAAAAAGCGGTGGAATAAGTATCGAAAATCTAATTGGGACTGTTTTGAAATAGATAACATTGATGTTCCGTTACGTTTTGAACACACCTCGTAGTGTTTTGCCATTGTTATTCGGTTGTTTTCTAGAAAATAACAAGCAGCTGAAAATGATTCCTAAATATAAGAATTACGCTCATTTTATGCTAACATTTAAACGTATAGTATTGTTTGATCACATCAATCGAGTTAGATTACGCCTGAATGTCCTCTGTAGCGGCTCGGTATCTCGAGCGCCACAAAACATACCATAATAGTTAACACAACAGAATGCACCCTTTGTGCATTATGGATAATCTTATGTTACGCACTGTATTGATGTGCTTAAGAAAAACTTTGATCATCAACACAAAAAATACAATCAGTCAGTAATTACATTCGGTGGTGCGACATAATAAGTACCAATTATAAATTAGTGAGACAAGATAAATAATACAAAAAATACAAAGTGCATGTTACAAAATAAATAATATATACTAACATAAAATTGTAAAACGTAAAACTAACTAGAGAATGTTTTAATTATAATATAAAATAATAAATGTCGAAAGTTTCAATATAAAGTGTATGTAACAGTTTGTGTTTTATTATATCGTATACGGGATATAAAATGTAGGATAAAATACTGTAACCAATTAAAATCACAATCCTACAAATGGTGACCAGGCGACTCGAATACGCGGCATTTAAGCAAATTATATAAAAATTATTGTGACAATATCCTGTGAAAATTTAATATCGATCGTTGTATATTTAAGAACTGAAAGTGGTTAAAAATTACGATTTTAAAACGAAAATTTGTGAAACACGTTTGTGCATATCTGTACCAAGAACTTTCGATAAAACTGTTACAAATTACGAATCAAGTAAATGGTTCATGTGCGATATTTTTAAACTGTAATCGCACAACATATTGGTGTAATCGTTAAAATTTTATAAACAGTTTTAAGTAAAAAAAGGCACAACAATTGCAAGAAACGAAAACTGTGCGGTACAAGCATTGAACTCAAGTGTATATAATTATGTGTTCAAATAAATTAACAGTGCGTTACCAAAAAAAAATATACTGTATCTAAAAGTCTCGTTGTAGTTATAAAATTGTCGCACACAATATATTGATAATTCGTACGCGTGTCTGCTATTACTTAAATTAGGTTATAAGCTAAAAATGCGCATATAACTAAATACACCGTAACAATTTAACAACCGTCTTTATATATATAATGTACGTAAAAGGCTTGTTAACAGTACCACAATTGATGAGTTGAGAAGGCTGCAGTTAATTGGATGAGTTATTTCAAAACAAAAATACGTCACTCACCAACAAATACAAATTGGAATTACCTGTAGGAAAAACAACAAAATCGTGATCTAGCAACAACAGTGGGTATTATAAAATACATGCAGAAAACAAAATCATCATCAACCGGCCATATTAGGATAGATATTTTCAACAAACCAGCTGGTAAACCTTTATATTATTTAATTCATTTTTTTCTTCTTAGCATGTTCTTTTAAATTGTCGTATGAAAATTAAATATTTATAATTAAGAAAACATTTTGCTAAATCAAATTAGTTATTTAAAAACATTTTTCCTATCAAAATTTAAAAAATTAATGAGATTTTAGTTAAATCAAAATTAATTCGAAATTTTACTAGTAAATAAAATTCAGTAAAATAATTAAAATAACATAATAGAAAGAAACTACGAAGCTAGACTAAATATAATTAAATTAAAATTTTGTAAATTAATAACATAAGATAGCAAATAAATTAATATTCTGTTAAAAAAATTGAAATTTTTTTTTTGTGGTTGTCAAACTTTCAAACGCAACCTTGTTAAATTTTATTTAATGATTTAATGTTCATTTATTTATTTATTTAATGATTTATTTATTTAGTTAACTATTAATTTAATAATTAATTGTAATACTTCTGTCTATCTTAAAAAGAAAACTTATTCAATTATATCATCTTAAGATTCACAATTAATTTAATCATAACTTATTTTGTCTCACATTTTCATATTAAATCGTTATTTAAAAAAAAAATTCGTGATATTTTGAATGTGGTAGTGCATTATTTTTTTGGGCATTGATTATTTTGCGTAACATTATTTTTAAAATATTTCCGTAGAAATCTCTGATCAAGAAAACGATACAAGTAGTATCGATTCAAAAACGGTTCCCCAAATAGATTCCACTCGAATTAGACTTCCTGATTTCTGGACCGATACTCCAGAGGTTTGGTTCGCGCAAGCAGATGCACAATTAAGTTTAGCAAACGTCAGTTCTGACAGTACAAAATTTTTTGATGTGATAAGTGCGCTTCCACGAGAAGTATGCTCAAGTGTTTTTACTCTTGTAAAACAGCCTCCGACTAAAAATAAATATGAAACACTCAAAGCAGCACTAACACACGGACACACTCCATCAGCGGGACGACGTCTCGAGATTTTGGTGGATGGAATAGAACTAGGTGACAGGAAGCCCTCTGAGGTATATTGGTCAATGCCAAAGTGTTTATACATCGCATTAACTGCTATTGGTGATAAGTCAATAGATGATATTCTTGAGATCGCTGATAGAATAAATGAAGCAACAGGTCCTAATGTTTCTTCTGTACAGAACTTAGCTTCTTCTAGTTCCCAACAAACTTGGAATTCCGCTTAAGAAAAAATCGAGGCTGGACTCGCTAGCATGGAATCTAGATTTTCACGAATTTCGAGAGAACGCAACCGATCCCCAAGACCATCTAGCAAATTACGTCAATTTTATGGAAGACCACGAAGCGGAAGCAGACGTCGTTTCATCGACAATGAAGGAGTCTGCTATTATCACCATAAATTCGGAAATGCCGCAAGAAAATGTTATTTATACCTTGCAAATTAAATGGGCGATATGTATCTACGAAAACATCTTCTGAAACAAAAAACAAGTAAATCCGATTATTATTTCGATAACACACTATTTTAGGTAGATACAGGCGCCGACATATCCGTTCTACCTGTAAAGTTTTTCCGTGGAAACTCATCTCTCAAAGATAATAACTTGGTCCTTTCTGCCTCCAACGGTTCGGTGATCCATACTTATGGTACTAAATTGTTGAACGTGGACGTTGGCTTACGGCGACAATTTCTACATATTTTCACAATCGCGTCAGTAGACAGACCGATTATCGGGGCTGACTTTCTGACGCAAATACGGTCTTCTCGTTGACTTACGTGGAAGACGGCTGCTTTATCCAACGACCAGTTTAACGATAAGCGCAATGACAGCCAATGTAAAAACTCCAACATCAATCCGTCCAACTCCTAAGAATGGTTATGGTGAACTTTTAAAGAGGTTTCCCTCTTTAACCGAAGATCCAGATTATAATCGTCCAACAAAACACAGTGTGGTTCATCATATTTACAAAGAAGGTCGTTTGCCTTTCTCAAAACCACGCCGCTTGGACCAGATTAGACATAAAACCGCGCTTGCCGAATTCCAGCATATGGTACAATTGGGCATATGCCGACCGTCCTCTTCTGCGGTAGCATCTCCCTTTCACATGGTAAAAAATAAAAACGGAACAGATTGGAGACCATGTGGAGATTATCGAGGTCTAAATGCCGTTACAGAGCCGGATCGATACCCGATCCCGCATATTCAAAATTTTTCTTCACACCTCGAAGGATGTAAAGTATTCTCCAAAATAGATTTGGTAAGAGCGTACCACTTAATCCCCATTGCGCCCGAGGACGTGCCAAAGACGGCAATCACCACCCCGTTTGGACTATTTGAGTTCACAAGAATGCCTTTTGGACTTCGGAATGCCGCCCAGACATTTCAGAGGTTCATGAACGAGGTAGTCAATGGTTTAGATTTTATATACGTATACATAGACGATATACTCGAGGCCTGCAAAAATGAGGAAGAGCATAAATCTCATCTCAACCAACTGTTTGAGAGACTAGTTGAATTTGGCATAAATATTCAAATTTCTAAATGTGAATTCGGTTTATCTGCACTCGACTTCCTCAGCCACCAAATTTCCGAAGATGGCATATTACCTTCACCAAGACGAGTAGAAGCCATCTCAGAGTTTCCAGCTCCAACATCCATAAGGAAAATCCAGCGATTCATAGGAATGGTTAACTATTACCATAGGTTCGTTCCTAAGTTAACCGAATTGCTGTCACCAATTCACGAACACCTGGCAAATCTGAACAAGATGACAAAGAACTCTAGAAACTTCTCTTGGCCTGATGTATGTGATGTTGCATTTGTCCAAATCAAAGAAGCACTCGCTCACGCAACTCTATTGGCCCACCCTCGATGTAACGCTAATTTTAGTATAGCCACGGATGCCTCAAATATTGCGGTTGGAGCAGTACTATAACAGTGGCATAATGGATATTGGCAACCGTTGGGATTCTTTTCTCGCAAATTATCGAAGGCAGAAAGTAAATATTCAGCGTTTGATAGAGAACTACTTGCTATTTATTTAACAATAAAGCATTTTAGGTACTTCGTGGAAGGTAGACAATTTACCGTCTACACCGATCAGAAACCCCTTACAACTGCAATTACTTCTTTGAGTCAGAAAAGTCCACGACAAACTCGACATCTAGATTTATATCCGGCAAGAACAATGTGGTCGCTGACACTTTGTCACGTCGATACCATTAACGAAATATCAAAGCTAAATTTTAAAACTCTAGCTAGATCGCAAGAATCTGACGATGAATTGAGAGAACTTCTTGAAAATTCATCTCGCTCAACGAATTCTAAATTTAAATTAGAGCTTACCATCCTTGCGGATTTAAAACTATATTGCGAAACGTCTACGGGGGTTCATCGACCATTTGTTCCGATGTCACAGAGATCATTAGTATTTAGCACACTACATGGTCTATCTCATCCAAGCATGCGTGCCACAATGAAATTAATTGCTAATAGGTATTTCTGGCCGAACATGAACTACGACATTACGAAATGGGTTCGAGATTGCATTGGATGCCAACTAAGCAAGGTCAATCGACACACAAAATCAGAACCAGGACATTTTGCTCTACCGTCAGCAAGATTTGAACATATGCACATGGACGTAGTGGGCCCTTTCCCACCGTCCGATGGTAATGTGTATATCCTCACGATATTTGATAGATTCACCCGATGGCCTGAGGCATATCCCAATCGAGAAAGCACCGCTGCCACGATTGCTAAAACGTTCGTTGAACAATACGTTTCAAGATTTGGAACACCCCTTGAAATAACAACTGATCAAGGCAGCCCGTTTGAATCAAAACTCTTTTCTGAGCTCACGCGTTTACTAGGCGCCCATAGAATACGTAGCACCGCATACCACCCGCAGGCGAATGGTATGGTGGAACGTTTCCACCGCCAGCTGAAAGCGTCACTCAAAGCTCGTGGAAATACTATCCATTGGAGCTCTGAGCTACCCCTTGTCTTGTTAGGAATAAGAGCAGCTATCAAAGACGATATTAAATGTTCCACAGCAGAACTAGTGTATGGACAAGCTCTCAAGCTTCCAGGAGAATTTTTCTCCAGTGTTCAAAATTCAAGTTCAGATCCGACCGACTTTGTAGGCAAACCCAAGTAATCCCAGTTGACACACGCAAGTCAAATTCCACTCCAATTTTCGTACGAAAATCGTTAGAAAATTGCGAGTATGTATTTGTTCGGGTTGACAAAGTGCGGACTGGCTTAGCAAATCCTTACGAAGGACCGTACAAAATTATATGTCGATTTAGGAAACATTTTATTATAGACCAAAATGGTCGCAATACAAATGTTTCAGTTGACAGACTGAAGCCGGCGCACGGCATACAAATTTCGTCGCGCGTACCAAATATTAACCAAACACATCCTAGAAAAACTGTTCGTTTCCAAATTCCTAATATTCTCCCTCAAATTTCCTAGCAAATTAACCTTGTGTTCTAATTCGAATGAAATTTATTTGGAGGGGGGTACTGTAGCGGCTCGGTATCTCGAGCGCCACAAAACATACCATAATAGTTAACACAACAGAATGCACCCTTTGTGCATTACGGATAATCTTATGTTACGCACTGTATTGATGTGCTTAAGAAAAACTTTGATCATCAACACAAAAAATACAATCAGTCAGTAATTACATTCGGTGGTGCGACATAATAAGTACTAATTATAAATTAGTGAGACAAGATAAATAATACAAAAAATACAAAGTGCATGTTACAAAATAAATAATATATACTAACATAAAATTGTATAACTTAAAACTAACTAGAGAATGTTTTAATTATAATATAAAATAATAAATGTCGAAAGTTTCAATATAAAGTGTATGTAACAGTTTGTGTTTTATTATATCGTATACGGGATATAAAATGTAGGATAAAATACTGTAACCAATTAAAATCACAATCCTACACCTCTACGCAGCTAATGTTCCATTTTACATATTCCAAAAAAAATTTTGATTTTCTACATTATGCAAGGCCATATAGATATGTAGGTAGAATCGAAACATTGCGTTGCCTGTTTTTCAATTTTACAGATGTTTTTAATTGGATTAATAAAAAAACGATATTCTAATTTACAACCAATTGGAATTATTTTTTATTGTTTAAATGCTTTCATTAGAATGTAAAATGGTTCTAAAAATATGTGTACATGTCCGTTAGTGGAATTGTAGAGAAAAACATTTTTAATATCAAAACTTAATTATATTACATCAGGAGACTGGAAAAATATTTAAATAAGAAATGGAAAGCAATTATGAGAGTTATTACTGTGCGATGAAAATTTATTTAATTTTCAAAATTGTTGAAATCTCATCATGTTTTAATTTACTCGTAATATACCACTCTTCGTTGCAATTAAGGAAACATAAAATTTTATTACATGCATCCCACTTTAAAGTTACAACTTGTGAGTATACCTATATACAGTGAACGCTGAATGAAATAAAATAAAATTTAAAAAAATTTCATGGAAATTATATAAACGATTTCTCCGACGCACTTATAAAATACGAGTAGCAACTTTCTCAGTAATAAATCAAAAAAAAAACGCAGTATCACCAAATCAACAAATCTACACAATTGCTAATAAAAAATTTATTTATAATTCTTTTTCTTCAAAAAACAAAAAAAAAAATATTTTAAAACACAAAAAATTTTTAACAATAAAACATTTTTCCCACTTTCAAGATTTTCTTGTGCGGAGTTTTCTTCATTTTTCTTGTTTAAACGAAATTAAAATGAGAGATGGAGCAAACTGGAGAACTAATATAATTTATGTGATATAAAGTATTCAAATATACAAAAAAAAAACAGAGAACGAAAACATTTATCCTACAAGCGACTGGGTTTTCGAGTGCCTTTTGTTTTGCCTTTTCGGCAAGACATGAAGAAAAATGAAAAACGCAGAACAAAGTATTTTGATTAAAAATACATTTTCGATGTGAACATTTTGCATTCTGTGCCACCAACAACGACGGATTAAATTGTCTTGGTTTATGGTTTGTGAAATATATTGTCTGTTTCGTTCAGCAAGAGGATCTTTGTGTTATTGTCATGTTGAACAAGAGGATAATGAAATGGTTTATTCCTTAATTGGAAATATGAACACAACTTGTACAGATTGTAAACTAATAAATAGCGTTTAAAGTGTTTATTATTAGAAATTTGCAGGTATGCGCAGACTTATATTTTAGACGTAACAGTTTGTCATTTTTTATAACTAAAATTCTGCTTTATCAAGTAACCGGCACGAGGTTAAAGCTTTGGCATCTGTGTCGGGATGTACCGAGTTCGAAACCGGATAGACGCAGGACACAAAAGAGATTTTTGATTATCTTTTTACGATCGATGATGGAAATGAATACTATGACCCCCTGTCGAGTGCAGAACTCATGGGCCGACCCATCTTTCATGTCAGTAGAACAGCGTCAAGCGAACCGCGAAAAAGTTGGAAGTGCTTCGGTTACAGAACAATTTGCAAAAATTAAAATGAAAAAAAAAAACTGATTTTTTGTGCATATTTGATATTTTTCCTCCTCATAGTCCCCTTCGAGAGTGATGAAATGCTAAAAGTTCAGTACTACTGCAACCAAGTTGATCTTTCTGCTGGTGAAGTTTACGTGAACAGATTTTGTTTCATTAAATGTTACGCCCAATCTCTTCGTACAGGTATTAATTGGTAAATATTTAATGGTGCATCATTTAAAAGCAATCAGATGCAAATTAAAATAAATTTTCCAGTTTAGCAAGTACCAATACGTTTACGTTATAATCATTAAAACCCAGACTTGATAACGGGATAAATTTAGTATTTTGTGATATCAATAATTTTCTTGTTTAGTCGTGTTTAGTATTTCAATTGTGTCGTATTTGGTTAAAATTTGTTTGATTCGGAAAATTTTATTTTTAAAGAGTTAGTGCGCATAGTGTTTAGTATTTTTTAGTGAAGTGTTTTATATGCAAAATTATAATATCTCGTTAGAAATGTGTTGTGTGTAATATAATTAGTGTAATATGTTATCTTGATTTGTGACGTATGCAAAATTATATCTCGTTAGAAATGTGTTGTGTGTAATATTAGTGGAATGTGTTATTCTTGTGTTATAACATTTTATTGTTTTCAAAATGGACATGACGCCATATGGAAAATTTTACGGTAAGTAGGAAATTTATTTTGTTTATACATTTTTGCTACATAATTTTCATATGCATAGTCACAGAATAAGAATAAACCCGGAACGTCATGACGATCTAAACATGTTTCTAAATTGCTGCCCCTACGATCATTTCACAAATACAAGTTTTTTTAGCTCATGTAGCATTAAAAGTTATATCATGTGTTAGTTTAGCGACAAAAAATAATCGATTTAAATAAAATTTCACATAAACATTAGACTAAAAAATTTAAAATCCCAATCAATTATTAATTAAGCGGCGTACTAATACCCTGACTAACCCTAAGAAAGATTTCAATCCTTTATGATTTTTTGCTTCATATACGGTTGTTACGTATATCTTTACATTTACATCTCTACATTTCTTTATAGGATTGGGTATTTATCATAAAAATTGATTGTGTATTTATCGTAAAATATTTCGGGAAAATCACCACATTTTCCGGAATAATCTCAGTTTTTCCAAAAATATTTTTGGTTGTTTTTCATTCAAAAATTAAAAATCTTCGGTTTTAATTTATCAAATCATAATTTTAATTAGGTAAAAATAACATTTGCGTTTTTTTTATTCGTCTTATACATTAGAGGATGGAGGCTGCCCCTGCTTCTCTAGAATAAAAATAAAAATAAAATAAAACTGAAATGCTTTCATATTAAAAATGTAAGTGCTAAAATGCTAAAGTTGCAAAATTTTTTCAAAATTTTGTTTTTATGTAGGTGTATATAGTATACTAAAATTGGGAATTCCGCAAAACCGCTTAGCATTCATCTTCTCCACTCTAGAATAACCTATAAGCGCCAAATTTTTTAAAATTTAGAAACAATATGGAAAATTTCTAGATTTTCTTCAATATCAAAAGCTATTAATCATTATTTATTATTTTTTAGCTTGTCATAATAAAAAAAAATGAAAATGTAAAAATTATCCCGGAAAATGTAATAAATTTTCTAAGTGATTTTTCTAATTTTTTAAAATTTTTTAAAATGTGTAGTGGACGTTTTCCTATGTTTTGACATTTTCTTTCCTATGTTTTTCAATGTTTCCTTTGACGTTTTAAAATCCTTATCGTAAAATTACTTTAAAATGAATTTAATTTTTATCAACAATTTTTATTTAAAGTTCTCTCCATAAAGTGATAACCCCCCGACGTGATCGTTATTGTTCAAAAGGCTCGATAATTTCGGTGATTTATATTTGAAAATACATCGCCATAGTTGAGAATTTCGTTTTTTCTTGGTCTTGGTCGCACATCAAATTGGCCGCTTGCTCTCATCAGTGAAATTAGTGGTTTTGAGTTCCTAATTCAGTGGACGTAATGTTTTTCTAAGTCTTCAATTAGAAAGTCAATTTGTAAATTAAAAATAAATTTATAATTTCATTTTTTTTAATTATGTCTGGAAATTTTTAAAATTTAATTAGAAAAGTGTAGTCAAAATTGTTTATCAAACGGAACAACTGTGCTGAATTGATGGAAAAATAGTTTTTTATGCACACAATAAAATACGCATGTTTTACATCACAGTTGCACTACATGGCTCACCTCAAGACGCTTGAATAATTGCAAACTGGTTTTATGTTTTATAGTTGGTGGCAATTGCTTATTTTATTATTAGAAATTAATAAATTATAATTTGTACATAAACGTTTTAATCCCGGGTTGAGTGGGTTTAGATATGTATATATTTTGTAATTAAGAATATCCTTCTTTCCTTATAAGTTCTTTCAATAGGTTTTACTAGGTATAAAGCTTCCAAACTGATCGTGTTTGTTAACTGCCATTTATGGTTTCAGATCGAAGTTAGTTTGCTTCAAGAACTGCATTGAAGTGACAATTGCCGTCGCTAGGAATATAATAGATTTTCACTATTAACCAGATAACAAATTTTTAATTATAGGTTAGGTTAGGTAAGAGTGGCTGCTATCGCACACTTAGGCCAATAATGGCCCATTGTGATACCACAGGATCCAATCTCCCCTTACTCCCGCTGAAACCAACCAGAGCTACTGATGTAGCGTAAAATATCTCGCACCCTACAGTCCGCGAGTTCAGAAAGGCTGTCCATGTTGTACACACCCAAGTACTTACGTCTTTTGTATGATAGTGCCGGACATGAACATAGGAAGTGAACTAGCGTCTCTTCCTCCTCCTCGTCCATACAACTTCTACAAAAGTCATTCGTCTCTAGACCCAGCCTTCTCGCATGTTCCTCAAAAAGGCAGTGTCCTGTTAGTATCCCTACGACCAATCCTAAATCTCGTTTTCTCAGGGATACAAGTGCCTTGGAGCGCCGCAGGTCCAGTTTTGGCCAAACCTGTTTTGCTACCCTGCACGTGAGAGTGTTGGTCCACCTCTCATCTGTCAAGGCGATTGCCTTTTTACTGAGCGTCAATTTGAGCGCTGCTATAGGCCTCCCCAGACCTGCCCTTTCCGGTTGCATCTGGAGAGTCGTACCGTACCTAGCTAGTTCGATTGCCCTGCGGTTTCCCGTGACGTCCGAGTGACTAGGGACCCAGATCATCTGGATACTGAAATACTCGCTCATTTCATTAAGAGATTATCGGCAATCCAGCGCCACCCGTGACTTCAGAGAAACCGCCTCTAGTGACCTGAGTGCCGCTTGACTGTCCACATAAATCGCGATATCCCTAACAGATACCACGTTATGCTTCAACCATGTCACGACTTCCCCTATCGCCACCACTTCAGCTTGGTACACGCTGCAGTTGTCTAACAGAAATATTAACATTGACCTTCTCACAGAAGACTCTAGCTCCTACTTTGCCGTCTAGCTTAGAGCCGTCCGTGAAAAATGTCAGTGCCTCGTTTTCCCGTATTGATCCGTTCCTCCAGGATTCCCTAGAAGGACAGATGATCAGGAAACCTAACCAGTTCTTCTCTTAGTGATCTTGAAGCTGTTCATAACCCGTCCGGCCTAATTAAGTAACTAGGACTGGTTGGGTTAGTAGATAGAATTTTCCTTAGGCGAGAAGTCTCGGAGACCTCCTCCATTCTACAACAGAAGAGTCTCCAAGACCCCCTTTGTGCCCTCCTCAACTGTTTTTTGTATTTTCTCAGGTCTTTCTTATAGGAATCCCAATCTCGATTTTCCCTGGTGTTTTTAGCCTTAAAGGCTGTCCTACACGATCTCCGATAGGTTCCCAACCCCGTGGTCCACCATGCCGGTTTCTGCCTGCCTCTAGGTTTTATCAGGAGACACGCAGCATTAACTGAAAGATTGCATGCCTTTGTGACAATATCAACCATGCCATCTAATTCCTCTACTGTCGCCGGAAGTCCAGGAACCTCCAGCGGCAATAGTTCCTTCAACACCTCCCCATATTTGTTCCAGTTTGTCGTTCTGGGATTCCTGAAGGCTTTCCGGGCAACAGGTTTGATGTTGAGGTTATATGTAATATATCGGTGATCAGAGAATGAGTGCTCTTTCGCCACTCTCCATCCACTGATCATATCAAAAATTGTTTCTGACGCACAGGTTACATCTAGAACCTCCTGTCGATTTCTAACAATGAATGTTGGTTCACACCCAATATTGCAAACTACAAGGTTAGTATTTAATAAGTAATCAAAAAATAACTCACCCCTTTCATTAATGTCTGTGCTTCCCCAGATTGTGTGATGCGCATTTGCATCACATCCAAGTATCACACCTACCTTTTTCTGACCTGCTTCCCGGATCAGTTCTCCCAGGTTGTTCGGTGGAACCTCCTTCTCGCGATCCATATAGGCTGAGGCTAGCCATAGTTTTTTACAGCCTACCTCAGCGCTCACCGCCGTAACGTCCCCGCTACTAAATTGTGGAAGAAGAAAAATATTCAAATTATTTTTCGCTAAGATACACGATCTGATCTTTTCAGAGTTGCTTGAGTATAATAATGTATACCCTTTCATTCTGAGGCCACAGATCCTGTTATTATTAATCCAAGGTTTTTGGATTAACTCCAAGTCCTCATCTGGCTTAGTGAGTCTGAGCACGAGAGCTGCCGAGGCAGCCTTCGTGTGGTGCAGGCTTATTTGTGCAATGCTAACCATTGTAATCTACCTTACTCACCACTTCATGCACTCCCTGCATCAGGATAGTGTCATTTGGCTCGTTGGTATGGTCGCCAACCCCCTCTCGTCGTGTGTTCGACGGGTTGCCCCCATCGGACTTCAGAGAGAGGAGGCTGCCTCCCATCACCAACTTCACTTCGTCCGAAATATCGGAACGGCTACTCTGGTCGTCCTCAGCCCGCTTGACCGTTTCCTGCCGGGTCTGTTCTACGTCGCCCCCAGGCTGGTCTTCCGCGCCCTTATCGACCTCGTCTTTCTTATAAATTTTAAGAGTGATCGACCCGAAACCGAAGTTGATCACTCCCTTAGATCTAGCAAGGGAAGCCAAGGATTCATTATTGATCAGCATGATTGCCAATCTAAAGCCCGCCTTGGCCTCCTCCTGCTTCACAATTCTCCATCCTTCCGTTGGAAGATCGGGATTACTGGCCCGGATAATCTCAATGATCTCCTCTGGCTTATCCGGCTCGGTTGGCAACCAGACGCGTGCTCGCGGCCTGCTCGGAATTTCCCCTCTGCTGACTGCTTCCAGCCTCGCGCCCAGCCACACCTCGCCTACCTCGGTCACTGCCCTTTTATAGAGATCGACCGATCTCTGGTCTGAGCACGCCGTTAGCTTAACGCGCCCTTGGTGCCATCCCGCATCTCTGCAGGACGGGGGGGGGGGGGGGGGATCCCGAATTTTCTCTAAGGATCCTCAAGAAAATGGAGTTTAGTGCATTATTTTATTTTATTTTTTATTTTTATTTTATATTTACCAAACAAGGTACATATATATTGTAAAAATATTCTAATATATAAATTCTTATTTTCTAACAAATTTGTATTTCGTTAACTTATTCTTTCACAATTTTATTTTACTATTTTTTTCTTATTTTGATACTTAAAAATTAAATATTAAATGTTCTTGCTATATTCTTACGGGTTCATACAAACCTACGATTGGTGTGACTCGGAGTACTTAGTGTCCTCACCAATGGTAGTTAGGTAGCAACCCAAACATACAGTCAGTTATATAAACAAAAAATTTATTTAAATTGCGATTTGAAATTTTTCTTATATGTTTGTTTTGTCAAGTTAGTACCTGGCTTGTAAGCGTCAATATGGTTATTAAAAATTTTACATGCTCTATTTATTGGTTCATTCATTCCATAGTTGGTAGGGTGGTGAACTTCTTTTAAGTACTTTGCAAGTCGAGTGCGTCCTTGATTTAAAACCACAGCATTTGAAATTTCATCGACGTTGATGTTTTTTTTTAACACGTCAAAAATGAAACTGGCCGCGAGCAAATTTCGTCTTAATGAAAGAGTATCTAAACCTATTAAGTCGAGTCTAGAATTGTAACTTGGTAGATTGGTATAATCTTGCGGATCGAACATATGCCTGAGCACGAACAATAAGAATTGCTTCTGGACTGATTCAAATTTTATTGCATACTCTTCGGTGTATGGCATCCAAGTTACCGAAGCATACTCAAGGATAGATCTCACAAATGAGCAATAGAGTGATTTTGTTACCCATAAGTTGTTGAATTCTTTAGCTCTTCTTTTTATGAAACCCAGTACCCCATATGCCTTTCCCAACGTTACATCATAATGTTTATGGAAATTAACTCGCGTGTCAATTATTACACCTAAATCTCTTATTTCGTCCACTCTTTTCAAACTCCTCTCATCAATTACGTAGTCAATATTATGAAGAACAACTTTCCTTGTAAAACTGATTACGTAACACTTGTCCACATTTAGATCTAATTTATTACTGTTGCACCACGATATCAATTTGTTTAGATTTGATTGTAAACAAATTGCATCGTCTGTATTTTCGATTTTGTGAAATATTTTTAGGTCATCAGCATAGAATAAATGCTTGATGTTTTGCAGTACTGTTGACAAGTCTGATATGAAGAGATTGAAGAGTAATGGCCCCAAGTGACTACCTTGTGGAACCCCTGAACTTACTTGTACTGCTTGTGATATGTGGCCTTGAAAGCGAACACATTGAGTTCGGTCTTTTAGATATGAGCTTAACCAGTTGAGTAATGAGCCACCTATCCCCATTAGTTCTAGTTTTTTAATCAACACTTTATGATCCATTCTATCAAAAGCCTTGCTGAAATCAGTGTAAATTGCATCAACCTGAAATCCTTTTTCCATTTGTTTTAATAAGTAAGAAGTAAAGATTGTCAGGTTAGTTGTTACGGATCTACCTTTGATAAATCCATGTTGCTGATCATTAAGATTGGAGACAATAGTTTCTGCAAGCTTATCATGAATTAATTTTTCAAAGAGTTTGGGAATACAAGATAAGACAGCAATTCCTCTGTAGTTAGCTACATTACACCTTCCGCCAGATTTGTAAATTGCTGTCAAAAATGACAATTTCCAAAAACTAGGAAAGATTCCTTCCACTAGAGATCGGTTAAAGATGTAATATAATGGTTTAACTAGAGAGTTTGCACATTCTTTCAAAAATATGGGCGGAATGCCGTCAGGCCCAGATCCTTTTTTAATGTCCAGACCTTGCAGTCCGGTCAAAATGTCACTCTCTTCCAACTCCACATTCCATAGCTCATAACGGGGTGATATGTTTTCCTGATAGAAATCAGGTAAACTGCTTTCATTGGCTTCTCTTTTATAAATGGATTGAAAACGCTCAGCAAAAAGATCGGAGAGAGTTTTAGGGTTCGAGGACGATATCTCGTTCAAATACATTGTTACTGGGTATCCTTTAGTGTTCCGTTTAGAGTTAACAAAATCATAAAACTTTTTTGGTTCTGAAATTATGTTCTCACCGAGTTGTTTGAGGTAGTTATCGTAAGCTATTCTTGATGCGGACTCAAATTCTTCATATAACTGATGGTGTCGTGTTTTATTGTTCGTTGTTGGATACTTTTTGAAAACTTTGAAAGCTCTGTTTCTTCTATTGCGTAGATTCTTGAGACGTCTGTCTAACCAAGGTTCTTTTCTATTTTCTCTTTGTTTTACCCAGGGAACATGTCTTGAAATAATCCCATCAATAATAGTATGGAATTGATCAATAGTGAAATCTAGGTTGTCATAGGAACATACTTCTTGCCAATTAATCATATCAATTTCAATCTTAATTGAGTTAAAATTAGCTTTTTTGAAATTGTACGCGTATTTCGGTTCGTTTTGAAGTTTACAAGGTGAAGTAGATAGGTTACAGTTGGTTATTAATGCTTTATGATGTATTGAATTAGTGAAGCAAGACTCAGTATCCTCAGCTTCTCTTACGTTACAATGTTCGAAAGCTGTGGCAAATATTAAATCAAGTTGTCTATCGTTACTGTTTTTAATATCAGAGATTTGATACATATTGTTGCCGTAAGTACAATTTAGTAGTCTAATATCAATGTTGTCGTTTGTATTTGTCGGTAAAAGTAAATTTTCATCGTCAGGATCTCTAATAAATTGTAAGTGTGGTCTATTAAAATCTCCAAAAATTAAAATTTCGTTATCGTCATTAATGTTAGTTGAAATTACATTAATTGAATTAAAAATACTTTCATAGATATTTTCGTCCGATGCTGGAGGGACATAGATACAACCAATAATTAATGTTTTGCTGCTGAAATTAATAGTACACCATATCTGTTCAGATAGTGGGTGTATCGGAACGTAGAATTTAGAGTCAGAATTTATTTCGGATGAGGGGATGGACTTGTGAATTGCTAACAATACCCCACCTCCCCTTGTGTTATTTCTTAGATCATAATTTCTGTCTTTTCTATAAACAAGCCAATCAGAATTAAAAATCTCATTGTAAGAAACACTAGAATTAAGCCAGGTCTCTGCCAATGCAAAAATTTTAAACTCTGTGGAATGTAACCTTCGATAGAGGGAGTTTACTTTAGTTCTAATTCCTCCACAATTAGCATAAAAAATATTAAAGCAATGTTGGTCAACATTTATGTCATTATTATTATTTAAATTAGTTTTACTATTATAATCAGTATTGTTGTCAAACCTATCTATGTTGACATTTCTAGAGTTAATCTCTGAAATGCACGTCGTGTCTATTAAAAATTTTTTTTGTTAAAATAAAATTGGTTAAAATTATTCTTACTATTATTCAGGTGATTAATTCTCTCGGTTGTGGTGAAATCTCGGAATGCAGATAGGGTTTTCTCCATATCTTCTTTTGAGATGTCGTATGCCTGGTAAAAGTTGATCAGGATATCCTTTAACTTCTCCACACAAGTTGGAAATCCTTCCTTTCTGAGAATTAATTTAAGGTCTTCGAACGTTGTGCCTCGGAAGCTTGTGCCGGCTTTTAAATCCTTGTACTGGGCAACGTATAGTTTTGCCGCTTCCAAGATTTTGTCTTCTCTGAGGCGCCCGACGAGGTATCTTCCATCACCATTAGATGAGATAATACCCATCCTTACTGCTGGTGGAAAGACTGGATCAACGAAAGATGCTGATGAGGAGCCTGAAATTAAACCTCCGTTGGTGTTAGAACTGGGTGAACTTGTGATGTTGATGGTGGGCTGATCCTCGATGTTGTTGGAGTTGAATGAGTTTTTGACTTTGACATTGCTCTCACCCTCAGGATGGATTGTTGGACCTTTTAAAAAATTTGGGTATTTTTCGGTGCTGTTCTTCCGATGGATGGTGTGTCTTGAGGGATCGTTTCGTCTAAAAATTAAGGATGTCGATGGAGGAATGTTGATACTTGAAGGCGGTGTACCGGCGAGTGGTTGAATAGGTGTCGATCGAGCACTCTTGATGCTTGAAGCTTCAGTGGTAACGAGTTGTTGAACGGGTGTCTCGATCCCTGAAGTTGGTGAGCTGGCGAGTGGTTGAACAGTAGTCGATGGAGGTATGATGTCAGATCTGCGGAATTGTTTTGTCCTTGTCATTTTTGAGTGATATGGTGAGCGGGCGTGTCGCTCAAAAGATGAATTGATCTTCAAGTCATGATTTGTCCAGTCCGATTTATAAATTTTTTTCCCGTATATGAAACGCCAACAACCACTATCTTCCTTGTTTTTACCTAGTTTGTCGACTGTCACAAGATTTTTGTTGTGATCCAGTTTGTTCCCGCATTTTTTGTCATTATCGTTTTCGTTATTCCTATTGTTGGCGGACTCGTTTTTCTTCTTGAAGAATTTTTCACAAATCAGAGTCATGTCCTTTTTCAGGTGTTCTCGGAGAGTATTAATCGTTGCTGCATCGTCAATTTCATGAGCTAGGGACGAAAATCGATTCGACGTAGGAATAGAGTAGTTGACTACACTATCATCATTGTTATCATTAGGAGGCATAGTTCCGGAAATTGTTGCATTTAGAACTGCTTGTTCGATGGTCTCGTCAATCGATGTTAATCTTTCCTTCAAGATGCTTGTGATGTTTGATTGCAGCCTCTCGATTCGCTTTTCTAACGACGTTAAGCTCTGGACGAAGATCTGATGCTCGTCTGTTAGCATTTTAAACTGATCCGTGTTTAATCTTGTTGTGTGCGAATATTTTTTTGAGAGGTCTGTCATGCTGTCGAATATGAATTTGGTCTTCTCGTCAAGTTTTTCAAATATTTCACTGGTTGTATTGTATGAGCTAATGCATGCACCACAGACATAATGTGATGTGATTTGCGATCGCAACGTGCTTGATAGTGTTTTCCAGGTTCTCGGAAAACCCGCACATATTGCGTGAAAGTGTTTTTTGCATAGTCCGTTACATTCAATTAACTCATCACTAGCACTAACATTGTTGTTATCAAAACAATTTGGCCACTCGCAACCCATGATGATTAACTATGAATTTTTTGTCAACGTTTGAAAATATCACTGACCAGCACAATACAAACGATAAATTTACAGTTTATTTTTACAACGTTCTTTGTTTTTAAATTCGGTTAACCCATTATTAATATGAATTTTTTGTCAACGTTTGAAAACATCACTGACCCACAATATCAAACGATAAATTTTACACAAAAATTAAAATTTAAACTAAAAGTGAACCAAACTGATAAATTTACAGTTTATTTTTGCAACGTTCGCTGTTTTTAAATTCGGTTAGTTGCACACAAATTAAAAGTTAAAGTAAAAGTAAACCGTCGCAACACTAAAATATTGAATAATTATGTTAAAATAAAATAAATTTATTTATTGCGGAGCGAATTAAAACACGTCTGTTCACGACGAGAGTCAGCTTTTTTTTGCTACCTTTTCTGCTATTATACACTACCCTCCACTTTTCCGACGTGATGCTCCCATCTTCCTGACCTTTGTCAATGACGGCTAGCACCAGCAGCATGCTCCTTCAGGATTTCACTGAATAATTTTAGTTTCTGCTCCTTAGGAGCACCCGACGTCATGTCTGCTTGCACTTTAGCCCGCTTACTGCCTTCTGCTTCAAGCTCATCCTGGGACCTCTGTCTTTTAGACACAAGGACCCTCTCCGAGCTATCGCAGCCGACAGTTTTCTTAGCCCATGCTACAGATTCCTTCTGCGCAACTGTAAGCTGCCCCTCAGGGGTCGCAGCCAGTTTCTCCAGAACTCTAAATGCCGACCGTCTCTCTCTGTACCGTCGTTTTGCTGGGGGGGATCTCTCTCGGTCCCCCACTGTTCTGTTTGGCAGTTCCGCTTCCACCTGGCTTCGATGTCATGGTGTTGCTTACCCTTGCCTCAGTTGAGGGAGCCCCACCTTTCTGGTTAGAGTTACTCCCCTCTATAGTACTTTCCGGTTTTTGGTGGGTACCGGTCCCCTTGTTTTTATTATTTTTTCCTAAATCTTCCATTTATTCCCACGAGTATCGGAGAAATACGTCCACCTGCGCAGAGATCCGTATACGCAGGTAAGGCTAAATACAACTGGAGGTCGCCAGGTATCCAGAGGGCTCCGTTCACGACTGGGCTTTGTTAAATGGGCCCCCAGTCTAGTCGATCATCAGCACGGGTCGCATAACACCTTAATCCAGCCCATTGGCTCACCGAGTACCCCGCCCTCCACGCCCCCGCCCCCCCCTAACATCCACGCACTCATTCACCCATCTATATGAATATCCCAAACTAATGGGACCCATTTCATTCAGGGGATTACCGTTTATAGGGTTTCCTACTCACTACCTGGAGGCTGGAGAGCGCAGGGAGACGTGACGCTCAGTTCACCGTGGTTGTGGTCGATGGTTTTATGGCGCCATCAATTCGCCTTTCCCTACTGGGTATCATAGGTACTCAGAATTTAGTGAACAGAGGTTAACCACTCCCCCGTTCTCTGAGACTCTCCTTCCAGCAGAGCTGCGGTTGGGGACGGCTTATTTAATTCACCGCTAACCTACCTATCTACCAATCGATATGCCGTTCACAATCCACCACCTGTGAACCCCTCCCCCCCCCCCCCCCCCCCCTGATAGCTGCAGCTCGCCACGGGATTTGTAATTATAGGACGAATTGTAATTACAATTCAACTGTAGTTAGGAGAAATTTCTCGAATATTTTTGAAATTATTGAAATTAAGGAAATCGGCCTGTACGAATTTTCGTCATTTAGTGATTTGTTGGATTTTGGTATCATTATTACTTCTGCATCTTTTTCAGAAGTACGAAGTACTTTTAATTACAAGAATTGTTACGGGATATATATTGTTATCCACTTTAATTGGAACGTGTTCTCGAGGTAAGTTGCAAAGAAGCTTTTCGCTTTACACTTATAGTCGCTCCTCGCTGCTTTCTTAATGTTTTTTTTATGGCTGTTTGCATCATTTTAATAGAGCATGAATTTCATATCATTTAGAGAGTCTTGCTTATCTAATCTTTTGCTTACAACTTCTCTTGTTTAGATAGACGAATGTTAAGAGCTTCCATGTTGCTTAGTAGCTTTTGGAGCACTGTTGTACCGTTTTACTAGCATGAGGTTTTGATTCCTCTTTGGTTAAAGTTCTGGCGTTTTGTTTACTAATGTTTGTAGCTATTTCACATACCTGGTGTTTTGCAGGATGTGGCTTCTTGCAATAAACAAATTTTGCAACAATATCTTTACTAACCGGGACACCATATACACGGGCGTGATGTTTTCCGATACATTTCACGCATCTAGTCTCTCTTTGGCAATATTTCTTAGTCTGATTTCTTTATAACTTGACATTTTTTGCATTGCGGTGTTAGACCCCTATTTATTCAATGACTTTATTTTAACTCTCATGTTAAGTATTGCCTTGGTGTAGGGCCTGCTTGGTACTGGTGCGAACGGTACAACTGCACAGAGCCTCGCTGTTCAAGAAGGCCTCGCGCAATCCCAAAATATTTTAATATAAGTTTATTAAAATATTTTTCGGAGTTTTTCCGATTTCTGCATTTTGTTGTTTTGATTTGTTGTGTTGATCATGACGGGGAGGCAAAATGGCCGAGGAAGGAAATTATTGAGCGACTATGAAAAATTCCAAAGAAAAAGAAAACAAATAGTCAAAAAAACATCCTGCTCCAATATGTGACGAAAACTAAAAATGATCAAGGCGAATATTCTGGTTGTATGGTCAACCGTTCGAAAAAACAGAGGCCTAACGAAGCTGAAAATAAAAAGGTAGATAATAAGGATAAAAAAGCTGTCTCTACTCTTGACGCAGAAGATTTGCAAACAGAAAATCCGTTTCAAAATACCAATAAATAGCAATACTTCGTTTAAATGGTTGCCACTGAACCAATAAACGATATTGAAATTGAAGAAGAAATCCATACCGAAGTAGATGAAGAAAATACTCTACAAATGTTAGTCCATGTATCAAGCGAATTTGTAATTGATAATCCTGCTACATGATGGCGTATTAGCTTATCGCATAATAATAGAAATACAATAATTCGACATGGTCCTACACAATTTGATGAATCATATCCAAAGAATAAGTTGGGTCGAAGTTTCAATGTTAAATATTATAAAAGAAAATTAGCAAATGGAAACGAACAAATACGACGTTGGTTATGTTATTCAAAAAATACTGATAAAGTATGGTGTTTTGCCTGCAAATTATTCTTCGTTCGGAGTGCATCCTTATCGAATGAAGGATTTTGTGATTGGATGAACGGTTCACGAGCCACAAGCGAATAACGGAGTATTTAGAATCTTTACTTGGCTAAATACAGAAAAGCTTATAAAATCTGGTAAGACCATCGACTATGCACGTAAAAAATATTTAATAGTTGAGCCGCAAACATGGACATTCATTTGTGAACTTTCTGATGTAGTATTTTCGAAAAATAATGAAAACTTCCTCGGACTAATTGCGCTTATTGCTAAATTCGACCCCGTCTTAAAAGAACATTTATCAAATTAGATGTTTGAAGCCTTTACGGTTTGGAGACAATTTCGTGTAACCTGGCACAAAGATAATTTATTACACACCTGGACAAGCTTCACAAAGTCAATTTGACTCAATATCTGGTGGCGGTATGTTGTAGTAATTTATTAATATTGGTAAAATCGATATTTTTGTCATAAATAATCGTTTGGGGTGAAATTTACCCTTAGTCAAGATTAAGGGTTGATCTTGTACTATTTAATCAATGTAATTAATTTGTAACAAATTCTGATACAAGAACCATTTCGATATCACAGCTACATCAAAAGTACAATTTTGGCGCTGTAGGTTTAATTACAAGCTAAACCGACCACTCGTTCCTCGAAAACGGTAACTGTAATAAAATCGGGGGTTGTTGTAATAAATTGTAATAAATGTGTAACAAATTATAGTACAGGTTTCATTGAGGCGGGCAAATTTGGTCGGTGCAGGCTTAGAGCACTGGATACAAGAGAGAACAAAAAGGAATTATTCGTCCCACGTGGTTGCCATAGTTTAAATTTATTACTCGGTGATGCTGCTAAATCTTCCGTTAAAGCTCTCAATTCATTTGGTATTGTTTAAAAAAAAGTGTACAACATTTGTATCTGTATCAACGACACGACGGGATGTCTTAATAAAACATGTGAAATATCTAACACCCAAACCTCCTTCAGATACCAGATGGGAATGCCGTAACAACAGTGTCAAAGTTATATATCTACAATTTCCAAAAATTTTAGATGCTTTGACTGAACTTGGAAATTTCATAATTGACAGTAAAATTAAGTATGAAATTTTGTCAATATAACCAATTGCACTTCTTATAAGTGCCTTGTAAACATTACGATTTGGTACGATTTTTTAAGTAAAGTTGGTTTCGTCAGTAAAATAAGCTCAACCATGCAAATGGGTTTGGGAGTTGTTATCATTTTTTTGAAAAATATGGAGATACTGGTTGCAATCTGTCTTTAGCCAACGGGATTGCGTTTGAATTAAATATTGGCCTAATATTTAAAATCGTGCGTCAAAGGAAAATTCGACCATTATTTGATTATGAAGCTGGCGATGAAGCTATTCGAGAATTATCGATACTGCTATTGTGTGATTTAAGAAACGTTACGAATCAAATGAGAAGCTCTACAATATATTTTGCATTTTGTATAATGTAGAGAAATTAAAAAGTATGAACGCATTGGGCAATTTCTAATAATTGCAAAAACTTACATGCTGTACTCGAAGGAGATTTTCATAAGGATGATTTATGTTATTCAGGAATTGTTATTCTTTAGAAATATTGTCCCAGAAAACCTACTTGTTTACAAGTTCTATGATTCAACCTTTCTAACAATTTATCTGAAATGTATCCAAATCTAATCACCATATGGAAAATATTATTAACAACCTCGGTTACTGTTGGATCAGCCGAAATATCTTTTTCAAAATTGAAAATTAATAAAAATTATCTTCGCTCCACCAATAGTCAAGAAAGACTTACATCATTATCAATTTTATCGATAGAAAATAAAACAGCAAAAAAGGCCCCGCAATCAAACCGAACCTGCCTTGGTGTTATACACATCTTCCACTTGATGTTTGATATTATGAGTGAGCTAAAATTGTGGAAGATCTCTTTTGTTAATTTGAACTCCTTATTCAGTTTCGATTATTTCTTTCTTAATTATGTTCACAGCATTTTCTATTTGATAACCCTTTTGCTTGAGATCCTCAATAATTTCCTTTTGGGTTGAGGAAATCTCCACAGTTCGGACCATAGGCCCTCTAGCCATAACTTCGATTGGGCCATCATTCTTATCCTCATAGGTAAACCATTGATACTCCTCGGAATTAAACTTTGTAGCCAAAGCTCTATAGGCTTCGTGATCTGCATCATTAATTTTCCAGACGCCATTATTTAGAGATACGAGTTTGTATGCGGCTACCATAATCGGCTTTATAGTGGCGAAACCTGTTCTGCCAACGAAATTTATTGGTGGGGGTGATTTTTCTTTTCGCTGGTTGTTAACAGAGCTAGTTATTGCTTGGTGGTTAACTAGTTTCCAGAAACCTCTTTTGAAATTGATTGTAAAATTTCTGCCATTTCGGTGAGTGTTAAGCGTTACTTATTTGGCTATTTATTCCGGTTCAAAACCCACTTTGTTTCTCTTTCTAATTCTTAAAGGTAACCTAAAGGTTGGTGTCGCGCCAAGTGCTGCACGTGGTTAAACTGCTTTTTTGAGTTTTTTGTTTGAAAATTATTCTTTAAATTTAATTGTAAATTCCTTTATTTCTCTAAATTATTCACGGAGCTTGGCATTTTCCTTCCCACACTGAAATATATTTCCATTTGAGCCCTTGGTGATCTTGATAATTTGGAGCTTCATCCAAATGGGTTAAACAATGATTGGACCACACCAGAATAGGTTGGACTGCCTCCGAATAGCGTGGATTTGGCAGCATCTCTGCTGCTGTACCACCTATGGGGCATTACAATCTGTATTTGTTCATACTAATTCCTTGTATGTACCAAGTGATGCTACTGGCATTTGGTCCCCGGTTGCAGTTTGCTATTGCCGACGCAATATTCGCCGCGCCGCGTGAAAGCTACTGTGTTACCTAGGTGAGCAGACGGTCGAAGCTCTCTGAGTACTCCGATAAGGTGGACCTGCTAAGATCCATGGAGTAACATTTGACCCAATATCTGGTGGCGGTCTGAGGTAGCAAATTAATAAAGGAGTAAAACCGACCTTTAAATAACATATTTTAAGCCTTTATCGTTTGAAGCCAATTCCGTCTATCCTGTTAACAAAATAATAGGTCCATGGAGTAGCTGTTGACCCAATACCTGGTTGTGACCTGGTGCAATAAAATATTAAAGTGCTAAAAAACCTTTAAATTACATATTTAAAGCCAATACCGTCTGAAGTTTGCTATCTAACTTCGTTAAATAATCGTTTTGGGGAAAAATTTACACATAGGCAAGTTATAGAAGTGGTACTGAGCTAACCAATGAAATATAAATTATTTGTAATTAGCTGTGGTTCAACAACCATCTCAATAGCTTAGCTACATCAAAAGTTACAATTGTGGTGGTGCAGGATAAATGTACAAGCTCCACTCGCTCCTTGAAAACGGTGACTGTAATAAAATCGGGATTTGTTGTAGAAAATTATAATAAATGGTATACGTTTCATTGAGGCGGACTAATTTAGTCTCAGTGATTTTTGGTTGACATCGATCAAAAGAAAATGAGAGCTTGAATTAAACAAGGTTTCTTGCAATTATTTTGAAAATAATTAGCATTTGTAAGAAAAACTTGTCAAAAAATTTCTAAATTAAATTTGCAACTGATTCTAATTGCGATTTTAACAAATAATATCTTCAACAAAAAATTGATTCGGTCTTTACATCCCAGACGGATATAGTGGTCAGGATAAAACTTCATACTAAAACTATTTCCATGAATTTGGAGGTCTCAGTCAAATTTGACTGATTTAATACAAGTGCTACGGCCGTTTTGGCTTTCTGATAAGCCAAAATTACTAATTGAATTTGGAAAAAATGCTTGGAGTTAATTTTTGCAGTAGTAACAAAGTGTGGTGTATTTGAGATTTGCGTGCGTTTGTGCGAAGTCGCCCAGGATCCCCTATCGCAGATTATACCTAAATTAAATAAATGTGGGCTGCTGTGTGAGGCAGCACTCAAACCAACAGAAGAGGGGAATCTCTTTTGGAGGCCTACCCCTCTTTGATAATGCTTTGTGTAATAATGGCAACCTACACACCTTCATCCGCGGTCATGGTGGTCCTGTGATTAACCTGAAGTTTGTTAGCGAGAATCGAAATCATTAAACATTGTTATGTTGAGGTAGGCTTTGTTGAAGTAGCTGTTGGGTTTTCTCGTTAATTAAATAATAAACTTGCAAAACTTTACACGTTATTTTTATTTTTTGTACATATTTATTGTACCGATGTCCACAGCCAACTAACTCTACTATCTCATCTCTAAGATAACGATTTATTATTTTAATATGCAAATGTTGTAAATAATATATAACCAATACAGATTGGTATGCAACAAATTACATTCAAATTTTACTATATACTAAATAACTAATACATTGAATAATAGAAAGTATCAGGGGAGTGCACATAACACCCCTCCCTCCTAAGAAACATGTTATTCAAAATTATATTTATTTTTACATTAATTATAAGCTTCACAATTTTTTTTTCGACAATTTATTTTAAACAATACTGTTTATTTTTATTAATTTATTTATTCTACTTTTAATAAAATGCAAATTATTTAAATAGATTAATACATCTTTTGATTTTCATAAAACGGTTTGATTCTATTATTGTGAATTATTTTAACTGTCTTTCCAATCTGCACACCCGTATTTTAGGGAGAAATTATTTTTTTTAACCGAATAAGGCCCAATAAATGGAGGGTCGAGTTTATTGGATTTTGCTTCCTTTGTTAATAAAACCTGATCGCTCACTGCAATTGAACGATGTTTTGTTTTGCGATCGTAAAACTTTTGGAAACAGTTTTTGATTTCAAAATATTGTTGTGAGCTACCGTAAACGATTTTTGCAACCGAAATTTCAAATCATATAAATAACCATCATAATTATACAACACATCCACAGCCCTGGGTTTACTAATCGAATTTGGAATCAAAGGTTTACGGCCAAAAACAAGTTCATACGGTGCAAATTTTGTAGTTGTATGTGGAGTTACTGTTGTAAGAAAAGCAGGCGTACGGGAGCCATGTGTCCCATGTTAGAGGGTCTTTTGCAGAATATTGTCTTAAATACCTCACTAGACCACTGTGGCTTCTCTCTAGAGGTCAATTTGTTTCAGGATGATAAGCGCTCGTACACATTTTCTTAATTTGCATTAATTTACATATTCTTTTGAAAAGTGCACTAGTAAGATTTGATCCTTGATCTGTTAAAATTGATTCAGGTGCTCCAAAAACACACATAAAATTTTCGGCCATACCTCTAGCAATTGTTTCTGTCTCCTGGTTCCCAATTGGAATAGCAAGCGAGTATTTTGTTAAATCACATTACATTTTTAAAATATATTTATTATTTGAATATGTGGAAGGAAGTGGTCCTACAACGCCAATTACAAAAAGTTTTTGTAATGGTCTCGTAGAAGTACTTGTTACTTTCATAGGCTCTTTACTTTTACCTATATTCTTATGTCTTTGGCAAGATTCGCACATTTTTATAGAATTGCTAATTCTACTTAGCATTTTTGGAAAATAAAAATATTGTTTAATACGATTGTATGTTCGATATAGACCTTCGTGTGCTCCTAGTGGAGACTTATGAAATTCATGGATGCAAGTTTTTATGTCGTTTTCACATTCTAAAGTTTGAATATTCTTTAATAAATAATCTGCTGATTTTTCAGCTGAATTTTTCTTTGATTTTGGAAGAGTATTATTTCTATGACCTGAGACTTTAGTTAGTCTATCATTAGAAATATTTTGTATATTATTATTATTAGGTAGACTTTCAAAATGACTTGAAACATTTGGTTTATCAATTGAAAGGTTTTGACAATTAATGTTATCGAAATTAGGAGTGATCAATTCCTCATTTCTGTTTTCATTAGTGGTTGAATTTAATGTATCTTTAGGATACAATTTTGACAAAATTGGGTTAAAATTATCCGAAATATTCGATAAACCATTTAAATTTTTGTTGGAATCTGTATTTAACTGTTAAGCTGCTGATCTAGTGAGGACGTGAATTTTATTTTCATCTGGGTATTTGATAATAACTCGACTTAGCGCGTCCGCATTTGAATTAGATTTACCAGATTTATACCTAATACTGAAGTCAAATTCTTCCAGCTTGAGTTTCCAACGCATCAATGTAGGATTTTTAATGGAACATAACCATACTAGTGGTTTATGGTCAGTGTAAATGATAAAATGTCTACCGTATAGATAGGGTCGAAAATATTGTGTACTCCACACTATAGTGGGCAACTTTTTTTCAATGGTTGCATAATTTTTTTTTGCCGAATTTAGAGTTCGACTTGCGAAAGCAGTTGGAAAGTCTTCATTATCATACTGCTGTGATAATACTGCGCCTATCGCAATCTCACTTGCATCACAAGTAAGGTTAAATTCGCGGTTGTAGTTTGGATATTGTAATATCGGAGATTCCAATAACATTTTTTTTATATTATTGAAAGAATCATCTTCGAGTGCTCTCCAACTAAATGGTACATTCTTTTTTAGGAACTCATTCAACGGTCTTGCTATTTTAGCAAATTTGTGACAAAACTTCCTATAATAGCTCATTAAACCCAAAAAAGATCTTACATCTTTAATATTTTTAGGAACAGGATAAAATTGTATTGCTTGGTCTTAGAAGATTTTAGATAGTTTTTATATTTATTTGAATTGATTTTAAAACATTCATTTATACACTGGTATTGCTGCATGTTCTGTTTCGAGGAACTGTATTTAACTCCCGAGATCTGTGAAAATTTTCGGAACCACTTTGGGATAAATCATGCCTTCTGCTATCAACACGCTTCTTAACTTCACATTCTTCGATGATGTGATTGTTTCTTTTACAATAAGCACAAAATAAAACTTTTTTTGGACTAGATGTATTTGGAGATTGATAAAAATTATTTCTTTTTCCTTGAAATTTAACAAATGGTCTTGAATTATTAGAACTAGTATGAAAATTATTTTTTTGTTTATTTGAATTCCCATTTGAATAATATGTTTTACTGTGAAATGCATTAATTGGTTAATTGGACATTTTTGTAAATGCATTAGACTGTATTGTGGGGTTTAAGTCGAAAGCATTGTATTACGATATGACCTTTTCGTTTGCACTATTGACAAGACAATTCATTTGAAGTTCTAGAAGATGTTTGTTTTAAACACCTTCTTCTTCAATTGCTCTTGCGATTTAATCTTTTAAAGTAGTTAATTTGCATGGCCTAATCAAAGCACGCAATTGTGGTCTCAATCCCTTTTCAAACGTATTGAGCATCAGAGGTCAGAATTCAATTTTTTATATCCTTTGTAGATTCTATACCCTTCACATTTTCACAAGCATTGTTTAATTCATAATGTAACTTTTCAATTCTTCGACTATATGTTTTATCATCTTCATTATTTTTTTGAAATGCTTGACCAATATCTGATTGAATTAAAATTAATGGCCTTTGCTTAGAATAATCAAGAAGTAATTCTGCTTTAAAAGACGCCCAGTTAGCCACAGATGGTAATATATTTGAAACTTCACCTACTAAACGCGTTTCTACGAATTTATAAAAAAAAACACTCGTTCCGTTTCCAGTAAGTTATCATATAGAAAATCACAGTTTTTAATAAAATTATTTTACCTTAGTGGCGCCATCAAATTTCTCGATTAACGTGAGAGCCAATTTGAGATCGAATTTAGACATTATAGCACAATTATAAAATAAACTGTGTCAATTAATATGAACTATAACACTACATACACGAAAATAAAACGTTATGTACTAAATAAATAACTTAATGCTAAATAATTTGGTTAACTTACTATATTCATAAAGTTGATTATAAATTTTGTAAATTTTTGAATTTTCAAAAATACAAATTCAATCGCCGTGTTAAGGCAACATAGCACCTTCAAATTTTCAAGAAATCGAAATTTTTTTTATGATAGATTATGTTAAAATGAACTTTTAAAAACATGATTTTAATGATATAAACATGAAAATCTCAAAAAAAAAAATTTATTTTATTTATTGCGAAGCGCGCCAAAGTCGTTTTTTACGCGGTTATTTCGAAATGACGTTTTTCAAGTTGGCGTGCAAGATTGAGAAAAAACTACTTATCAAAAAAATCTTTGAAAAACTTTTTTTTTTCAATTTTAAAGGTGCTATGTCCCCTTAAGTTAGAGATGCAGTTAGAGATGGTGCCAGTTGCTTACGGATGATGTACATGTTAGTCCACCCCAGTTGATTTGTTTGCGATAAAATATTGTGTAGGCTATGTATGATTCCTGAATGATTTATTCAATAATCGATGTATTGTACGTATATGCACCGTTGTAATTTGCCACTAATTCGAACTGACTAGCAATTTTATAATGCTTTTGCCATGCGTTATTGTGTCGACAGAGTTTTTGGTTTTGCTCTTATGTAGTTTAAAAGGTATTTGGTTAAACTATTAAAATGTTGATAAATTGTTCTGTCGCAAAGGAACGGAACTTTAATAAATTTTTAATTAGATGAACATTTTTATAATTAAATCGATACAGCTATTTGAATTTGAGTTATATCTGTTATTAATTCACGAAGTAGCACTGTGAACACGTTCTTTGGTTATTCTTTAAAAAAAAAAATTTTTACTTTAACCGCTGCCACCAATGTTATGTTGAGGTAGGCTTTGTTGAAGTAGCTGTTGGGTTTTCCGTTAATTAAATAATAAACTTGCAAAACTTTACACGTTATTTTTAGTTTTTGTACATATTTATTGTACCGATGTCCACAGCCAACTAACTCTACTATCTCATCTCTAAGATAACGATTTATTATTTTAATATGTAAATGTTGTAAATAATATATAACCAATACAGATTGGTATGCTACAAAATACATTCATATTTTACTATATACTAAATAACTAATACATTGAATAATAGAAAGTATCAAGGGAGTGCACATAACAACACCAACGTGTCGTATCGTGATGGGTATGCTTTACTATGTTCTTTCGTAAACCGACGACCATTGATCTGAGTCCCATCGAAGCAGATAATGTACCACCATCCATGATGGATGAACTAATATCTACATATTTAAAATTAAAATTAGAAGCCTACAGAAACGTACTATACATACCCAACGCCACCTTAAAGGCTGCAATGCAATATTTTTAAATTTAAAAATATCCGATGCCACTAATTACTAATCTCTTCAAAAATACGAAACAAATATCGAAAATGATATACTAGATTTATTATAAAAACGCTGCGAAAGGAAGTCTTAAAATATATTAGAAATAATATTAAATGAAATTAAAAAAAAAAATATCACTCAAAATTTTTTGAGTGTTTTTTACGTAAATTTTTGGTATACGAAAATACGCAAAGCGGGCACGACTTCAATAAAATGTCTTGAACTATCAGCTTCATCTGCCAATAGATGAATGAAAATTTTTAGCAATCCAACAAGTACAACAACTGTATGTAGTACATACTGGATTCTTTGAATATGCGCAACGGTTCACATACCAAAATACCGAAAAAGGAAAATAAGAAAAATATTCATCCTTATCCTCAAAGCACAGCACACAGAATATTTTTTTTTACTTTTTGTTACTCGATGTATTCTTTCAGTTTATGTTGTTATTTTAATAAATTCAGTGAAAGTCAACGGTTGATGTTGTTAAAAAAAAGTTCGAAATAAAATTTTATTTGGTGAAAATTTCGTACATTTTTTTTTTATTTCATGCAGACTTTATACAAAAAAAAAAAAAAAATAAAGTAAAATAAAAAATTTGTCGCCGCGTTCTCGTAAATCCCTCAATATAAGTGACTAGTGCGTGCGAGTGTAAAAAATAAAGAAAATTCGATTTTAAAATCGAATCAAATATTAAGTGTTCAGTGAAGTAAAAATTAATAATTTTCCTATTTTGTGAGTGCTTTCTAGTGCGGTGCAATTATATTAAGTGTTTATCATTATTTTATTAGCGATAAGTGTTAAATGTGCTAAATATGAAATTAAATTATAATCGTAATCAAAATCAAGTGGATCTCGATGATCCCGAAGAGAAATTGAATAATAATTCGAGTATGACCGTGGATAATTCGAGTGTGGAAAATGGAATTTGGGTGGAAGACAATAGTTATACACCGTATTCTGAACGTCCAGAAACTTATATTGTGCCAATCATATTTGCGATTATATTTGTGGTCGGAGTGCTCGGTAACGGGACATTGGTGATAACATTTATAAGGCATCGGGCAATGCGGAATATACCAAACACGTAAATTAAATAATTTTTTTTTCTATATTTTAGTTTTTAAGCACAAACGTAAATAAAAAAAAAAAAGTTTCTCCTAACATTTTGGCACAAAAAATAAAAATCCTTTAATTAAATCGTAACTTTTATCCAATTAAATTTACGTGTATGTAGAATATGCCCTCGAGGATATTATCTAGTTGGATTTCGATTTTATGTGTTTAAGATAGAACAGTAAGCAGGTAGGCTAAATGTCAGACAAATATTACTCTACAACGGATTTCTGGCTCCTTTTAATTTAGTTAACATGTTGGAATGATATACATAGTGTTGATTGAAGACTTATATAGTTAAGAAGTGAATATTATCCCAGTGGGGATTTTTTTTTTGGATAAAGGCAAATAAGTGTGTGTATGCCATTTTTTAATTTTACGGTTATGCCCATGCCTCCGTACCATACCGTATTTGATTTTTTGATATTTTATGGGTTGATATGCTACGATGCTTGCTCTATTGTTAAGAAACTTTTTCTTTTTGAAATTCTTTGCTCAATGCTTTTATAATCAAATTTAATTAAAGCATTTGTGACCGAAGGCAATAGAAAGAGCTTTTCCACTATGATTTATATTAAATATAGGATTTCTTATCCTGCCTAGTTGTTGCTATTTTCTATAAATAAATATAATCTAAATGGTGTGGTACAGCTTATATTTATTAAGATTTTATTAAATATATATCTTTATAGAAAGGATTTTGTGTATAGGGTAGGGATAAAGGATGGATTATGTTTAAAGGGAAAACTTTAATTGTCCTGAATACAATATTCAATTAATAACATGACTGAAAATGGAAAATGTTGTTTAAGGCTGTAGGCGAAATGATTTTTCGAGGCCATGAAATTACTTAATGAGTTTTCGGAATTTTAGAACTTCGCTATGAAAATTAAAATAGCAGAGAGTTTTTTTGTTGGTGGTATAATTCAAATTTTGGATTAAAAAAAAATTTAAGACTATCGAACACGGTTGTTTTTCGAAGATTTTCAAATGAAATACATAAATAGCACAGGGTTACGACTACGTTATACCGGTGGTGGCTCTGAGGCAACTTTTCAATTTTTGCATTTGGCACAACTCGCATAATTGATAGTCTCTGTTTCATTAAGTCTAAACATTTCAAAAATTACACGTTAATTTTAAATTGCAATACCGTATATATTATAGTTTTAAATCCAGCAGTAAAAACCAGCAAATAAATGGTTCTTATTTTGAAAGTGGTTTAAATCCATTTTACAAAAAAATTAGTTAATTGTAAGAATATTCACAATTCTTTTAACTCTATTTATTTACAAACAATTTTAGTCTAGTATCACCAAAAACACAATGAATTTGCCAATTGAAAATTTAACTAATTAATAAATTTTTAAATCATTTCAAACACAAACACTTAAAAATCTCAATATAAAAATAAATGGGCTTCAACCACTTTCATAATAAACTGCTCAAAAAAAGGGAGGAGAGTATATCTTGTGGCCAACATTTGACTTGCTAGTGGAATTTGTTTCTCATAAGCTTATTCTCACTTCCAATCTCCTAATCTCAGACCGTAGTTGTCGAATTTTCTGTAAGGTAACACAAAAAGTGTTCGAGAACAATGTTAGTAAAAAAAGAAAATTTTTTATCTAAAAATCGTAATTTCGATTAAATTTTAGTAAAATAATATGAACCAGTTTTGTTGCCAATTTTTTTGTTGCCGATTTTTCGTAAATCCAATACTATTCAAATTATTTGCAAAAAACAAAAAGTTCTTAAAAAAAGAATTTTATCAAAATCCAAACCCATTTGCCGAATCTGCTAATTTAACAAAAAATCTTAAGTATAAGGTTTTATGCTGATCACTCAACCACAGTTTAAATTTTGGAGAAATGATTTTCACCAATTTTGTTACAAATTTCTAAATTAAAACTATTTGTTCTTAATCGATCTTTTCGCAGATGCTATATGCATTTCCCAATTTATAAAAAAAAAATTAATTACGAAGTTTTATCCAAATCAACAAATTCGCCTGGGCTGTAGACACCGCCTCGGAAAACACTGTTACGGGCTTAAATAATAAATACGCCACACTTGGTTAAGCACTGGCTAAGATCTATTCAATTTAAAGAACCTCGGGTTTGTTTCAATCAAATTGAATATTTTCATAGCACCAACCGAGTTCTATACTATTCGTTTGGAAAAGGTCTTCGTTTCATCCAATTTACTCATTTTTTAAAATTACATCTGGAACTCATTTGGGAATCCTGTCCTATGTTTAATAATAAATTGAAAATTTTCGAATTTTTGTAGTCGTAAATTGAAAATTTTCCAAAGGCAGTTCAAAATGTATATTAGATTCCTATTTTCATTATTAATTTGAGTTCCATTCCCTTTGAATGAGACGACATAGTGGATATATTGTGGAACAAGAGGCAACATAGCTTCTATTTATTTCCTGAAATTTGACAATATTCTCTCTCAAGTTTTTGTTAAATAAAATTTAAAGATGACCTTAAGATGCTTAGCACTCAAAAACCCATATAACCCATTTTTCTTAAAAGTCAATGGATCCGAAAAACCCTAAAAGAATTTTCCCAATATTATGACTCATCGCAATTCATTCCTGGCATTTTATTCCTTCGCATTTTCCTCACCAATTTTTAATCAAAGTTGTGCTAGCCAAAAATATATTTAATAATGAAGAGGCCCGCGGGGCCGTGCCAGACAACATCAAAATCGTTTGAGACGGAACAAAATGTGAAAAAGAGACCAAAGTGAAACCATTAATTAGATAACGAATGCTACAAGTTATGGTGAAACATGTGGTGCCGTGCAAATGACAGTTTATCGGGAATCCTAAATGGATTATCCAGAAGTCAGAACTCATTAATTGTAATCATCTCCAAATAAAATGTTTAATTAAACCTCCATGAACCCATCAGAATCAGCCTTTTTTATTCGAAAACGGTCATCCAACAATTTTTATAAAAATCGTGCGAGTCGGAAAAAATTATAGAAAGGGACACGGGACCATCCGTTCTGAAGGGATTTTCCAAAGAACTGGACCAATCGCAATCGATTCCTAGCAAATGAAAACCCTTCTCACGTTGAACAATTTTCGTGAAAAGTTAAAATGAAACAGATGTAGGTAGGTTCTGTTTTTCCAAATCATAATTTTTAGATCAGCTATAAGGATGAGCCGATTGCAACAATGTAGATATTTGTGTCTCGTAGCATACTTCCAGCCTTCATTTGGACTCGATTGCTTGTAGAAGCATTGGGTGATGAGGCTGCCTTAAGTTAGAGAAGTTGTTGAGAGTGGTTTCGGAAGTTTATGAACGGTAAATTTGATGTTCAAGACAAATAACGTAGCGGAAAGGAATGAAGTGTACGAAGATGCAGAATTGGAAGCAATATTCAATGAAGATTTGTGAAAAACACAAGAACTTGCACTTACAATAGGAGTGACTCAATAAGCAATTTCACATCGTTTAAAATCATTGGGAAATTTTCAAAAGCAAAGGTTCCATATTTAAACTGAATCCTGAGAGATGTTGATCGCCGAATTTTTTCGATGATGATTGAATCTTGATATTATTGATGATGAAAATTGGATCCACTATAATAATTCAAATCATGGGGACCACCTGGCCATGCTTTCACAAGCATTTTGAATAAATAATTAAATAAACATCGACAATCAAACTGAATATTCATGGAAAAAAATCATATTGTGTATTTAGAGGGATCAGCTTGGTGTCGTGTATTATGAGTTGTGGGTCCAAACGAAACTATTACTGTAGGTTCTCTACCGAACACAATTGATGAGATTGAGACCAGCACTCAAGGAAAAATTTGCCCACAACCACACCAGACAGAGCGGTTCTAATCCCCATATGAACATATGGTATCCAACTATGAGGCTCAACTAGTTCATGAAATATATTTAACGTACAAAGAACGCAACCAAAGATACTTCGTAGCATTACAAATGCCCCATGGTATATTCGAAATAGCAACATCCATAGAGACCTAGGAATCAAAACTGTTAAAGAGATAATTAAATCATTCAGTTTAAAATACCAACTGAACCTGGAATCACACAATAACGAATTAGCTAGAGATCTACTAAGGCAAGCGAAATACAGACGGCTTCGACGAGCAGATCCTCTAAATTTAATTAACTGAGAAATATAATCTAATAATTACACGCATGTTGAGCTAAAATATAGTTTTTAAGAATTTTACACTTCTTTACGTAGTTTCGTATAAAGAAAGATTCAAGAATAAAGCTTCTGCCAATAGAGCCTCGAAGCCGCTCACTATGGCACATTTCAAAACAGGATGTAATAAAACAGGACATCACAAAACAGTACATGGTACGAAACAGGACCGATAAAAACAGTACAACACAAAACAGTACATGGTACACTAAAGTACATGTTACTGAACGTTAAGCTAGAGGATTTTTTCAGCTTGATTTGTTAAATATTTTTTTTATTTTAGTAATTAGGATATTATCAAGTGGATATTTGCCTTCGCCTAGAGTAATTAGACAGTATACTATATAGAATTATAATTGCTTTAAATTATCATAAAATATCCCTTCACCTAACAATATACATATAACATTATTTTAATTTAAATCGCTAATACTCGATCGTTGCAAAATAGATCAAAAATTTAAATAAATATATAAATAATATATTTATTTTATTTATATATTTAATTAAATTTTTGATCTATTTTGCAACAATAAGTAAAACTTAAACAATTAAAAACCTGCAAAATTGACTATTAACTATTTTGTGGTGTTCTCTTTTAATACGTACTGTTTTGCGATGTACTCTTCCGTACCATGTACTTTAGTGTACCATGTACTGTTTTGTGTTGTACTGTTTTAATCGGTCCTGTTTCGTACCATGTACTTTAGTGTACCATGTACTGTTGTGTGTTGTACTGTTTTAATCCGTCCTGTTTCGTACCATATACTGTAGCGTACCATGTACTGTTTTGTGATATCCTGTTTTGTGACATCCTGTTTTAGCACATCCTGTTGTGAAATGTGTCGTTTCGTATGAGACCCATAGAGCCTACTGAGAAGAAAAGTTTGATGTAAATATTTATAAATTGGGAATAATTTTTGCATATCTAAATTGGCAGGGAAAATTATTTCCAATCTAGTTTTGTTTTCAAAAAAGTTAGCACTAGCTTTTTACCTCAGTATGCCGGACAAAAAAATATTTGAATAAAAATTACATTTAAATTCTTTCCCCTGGCCCTATTCTGTCGTTCTCTGGGAATAGGGAATTGGGAAAAATAGTTTCATAACATTTTTGTCTAAATTGTATTTTTCTGGCCTACTGAGGGAACATGTTTGGTGTTAATATTTTCAAAACAAAGTTAAATGGGAAAATATTTTTCCCTATAACAATTTTGTGGAACAAAAGTTTCCCAATTCACTTTGTTTTGAAAATTTTTCCACTAAACTTATTCTTTCAGTAGGCTAGAAAAATACAATTTAGACAAAAATGCTATGAAAATATTTTTCCAAATTCCCTATTCCCAGTGAAAGACAGAATAGGGCCACAGTTCCCTATTCCAGAATAGTGTCACTGGCATGACAAAATTACTCTCCTGCATGATAATAATGCTCGTTCGCGTGTTGCGGCATCGGTCCATAGCTATTTGGAAACACTAAATTGGGAAGTGTTGCCTCGTCTGATTACGACTTGTTTCGACCGAAGACGCATGGCCTGTCTGATTCACGGTTAGCCCCAAAAAATTAACCTATATGAAAATGGCCCAAAATTCTAACCCAAAAAATTGCGGATATAAAAGCTGGCAACACTAATGTAAGTGTCTTGAAAAAAACGAAACCATCATAATAGAACATTTTAAGATACAAAAATTATAAATCTATTAAAAAAGTTGTTGTGATTCCTTATCTATTTGAAGTTGGGCCAAAAAATTTAACCCCAAAAATATTATGGTACTATAAAATATACGAACATTTACTGCATCAACTTCAACGAACATTTACTGCAAAACCACCATATTTTAATGCCAGCCCAAAAATAAATATGTTGTAAATCTATCAACCCGCATGATAGATAAATCAAATCAAAAATGAATGAAATAAATAATACATTTTAGTTCCATAGCATTTGATTTTGAGACTTCACTTTTTACTATAATTAGAGTTTATGTTAAAGTATACATCAGAGCATTAAACGACATAAACATTTGTTGGGGAATCGGAGGTTTGAGAGCTCCCCTTTGTCATTATTCCAATGATAGTACCATTCAACGAAATATGAAATTGATTTTAATTCTATATCGGATTAGTTTGAGTATGGCCCCTGATTATGAAAAGCTTCGACGACATAAACATTTGCTGGAAAATCGGAAGTTTAATGCTGATTACATACTTGCGGATACAACGATTGCCGCAATCGTTCCCACAGTCTAAACCAATCAAATTGCGTGAAATACTCTATGCTCCGCCTACTCTTGCCGCAATCGAATTGAAATATTTTCTATTTTGAGCTATGGTTTCCTCAAGCTTGCCAACCAAAAAATACAAATGGAACTAAATTTTGTGCTCATTAAAAGCCGCCATTTTTATTTTTGCTATAATTTGACAGAAAATATAAATATATTTGACAATTATATATTTATAATGTAAAACCAAAGACTAATAATATTATTAATATTATATAATATTAATATAATACTATTATATAATCTTTAATAATATTGTTATTATTAGTATTATGTCTATGCGTAAAATAATTTGATATATTTGGCTGTAAAACTGGATGAATATTACAATAAATCTAAATTACTTTTAAAGGAGGTGGTAAAATTAAAAGTGAATTTTGATAAGGTTGTGAATCCTGTGCGACAACTATTCGAAGTCAGTAACTGATAAGATGCTAGAGCGAGAATGGCAAAAAGCGACCAGAAATATTCGATGTTCGAGAAAAATCGAAAACCGCAATTGAACGATTGCGTGATTCCCGACAACATTTACTTCGTCATCGGGCTACTAACTTATAACGATGAACAATTCCATGATTTGGAAAAAAATAAAAATTGCTGAAACTATAGAAAACGATTGAAATTATTATTGGCCGAAGATGTGAAACCAGCTATTGATATGGTAGCAGAAAGTGTTGTGGACTGGTATATAATAGGCCAACCAAATTTCGTTCAACCTCAAATACTGGAGAAGAATGTGTAGTCAGCTTTGAGAATAATTTGTATGAAATCTAGGAAACTGTCCCGAATCTAGAATGATCTAAAAACTGATATTACTAATCGTAAGAAGATCAATATGATGACCGCAAAAGATAATTGTGTAACAAACGACACTAGTAAAATTGATTATACGGTAATGGTTTTTTAAATAATTTCACTAACAGTTTAATGTATAATTTTATAGTTTTAGACAATATTTGCTCTTGAAACGCAAATTCTGCGTCAGGCTAAGCCTCTTCCGACATCAATTTTATAATCTGAACTGAGTATTTACGTTCTATGTTCTCACGAATTGTAACTACACACTGGTCATTCAGCAGTTTCAATTTTTCTGCTGTAAATTTGATTGACTTCGGCCTAATTTTCAATATTTATATATAGTTATAGAAATAAATAATTCAGGGTATTTTATAGTAGAATTTACCTGTAACAATATTTGCCATAAACAGTTTTAACTATCTCTCTCCATTCCAACATCATTATCAACCAGTCGTCTGAATTATAATAAAAAAAATTAAAGATGTTATACAGACAAAATTCTTCACTTCGAAAATTGAAACGTCAAACTAATAAAAAAATGTATGCCTACTGAGAAATATTTATATAGCGTGTTCACCGTCCAAGCGAAAATTGCAAATGAAAAATTTGACAAGTAAAATGACGTACCAAATAGACTAATATTTTGAGCAAACTTCAACTCAAAACTGGAGAATTTTGCCGCAATCGAATCCACAAGTATGTATTCAGCATAAGGATCTCCCTTTGAACTTGCAATTTATGAACTAAACCAATTACATATTTCGTTGAATGGTACTATCAAATCAACCGAATAATGAAAAGGGGGACCCTTAAACCTCTGATTCCCCAACAAATGTTTATGTCGTTTAATGCTCTGATGTATCTTTTGACTAAAAAGCTTTTCATATTCAGGAGTCATACACAAATTAATCTGATACAGAATTAAAATTAAATGAATATTTCGTTTTATTTTACTTTTATGGGTTGACAGTAATATTTTTCTTTAATGATAGTATCACGACAGATTAGTTTTGGGCTGACATTAAAACATGGTGGTTTTTCTTTCATTGACAGAATAATTTTTGGGTTGGTATGTAGAAAATAGAGTCTTTTTAAAAAATTTTGGGCTGACATTTGCCTATAGTCAAAGTCTGCATATTTTAGCATTGTCATAGATTTTGTTTTGGGTTAGAATTTGTGACTACTTTATACACATAAAAGATTAAGCGTGCTTCCGACGTAGTATTCGTAACCAGGCATATATCCTTTATACAATTTTACAATTTGCTTCTTAATGCTATTATTATCGCATTTCACTGTAGCTATTCGGTCTCTGTAAGTCATCGCTTCCCGGATGCGCTTCTTAGTGCGTTGTTGTAGTTGATGGAGGTGTTTTGAGAACCATCTTTTCCAGAAGCCTTGATCCTTTTTTCCATACCTCATGCCACCTTGTTTTTAATTATATTTACTGCTTGACAGTGACTTTTGAGAATCCCATATCCAAAAATTACCTGGTGTTAATGCTGACATATCTTTTGGATCACTCGTAAGTGGAGTTAGCGGTCGAGAGTTTAGGCTAGCTTCTATTTGGGTGATTACTGTATAGAGCTCCCAAACGTGAGTGTTGCTTACCTCATGATTCGTTTTAAATTGAATTTAATAGATTTAATCCTTACTTCCCATATACCACCGAAATGCGGTGTAATTGGCCATATGACATGCCAATTTGTTTCGTCGTTGTGGTCATTGCTCGTTAATGATCTTTTCTCATTATAAGTTATTTGCTACAATGAAATCGTTTGTATATGCAGCAATAAATCATTCGGTTGTTAAATCGCTTACGATTTCAATATGTAACACATGGGCTGAAAAGTCCCGGGCCTAATAAATAAAACACGTTTTTTTTGTTCAATTTTTTTTTGTTTAGTTGGTAATAACCTTCAAAAGACAGATGTCAAAATTTCAATGTATTCTATTCATTAGTTTGTGAGTTATTGTGCTAAGAGTGACGCTACTTTTGTTAGTTTCAAAACAATGGACCAAAAACAATTTCGTGTTTTAATTTTGCACTGCTTCTTGATGGGAAAACATACCGTTCAAGCGAAGCGATGGCTTGAAAAGTGTTATAGAGACTCTGCTCTATCGGAATCAACAATAAAACCTTGGTTTGCTGACTTCAAACGTGTTCGTAGAGACATCGATGATGCAGAACGCAGGGGACGTCCAAATGAGGTGGTAACACCAAAAAACATAAAAAAAAATCACAGAATCGTTTTAAATGATCAATAAGTGAAGTTCCGAGAGTTAGCTGATATCGTAAAGGCATTTGACTATGAGAAAGCTCTGTTCAAAGTGGGTGCCGCGTTTACTCACTGTTGACCAAAAACAACAACGTGTTGATGATTCTGAGCAGTGTTTGGCCATGTTTAAACGTAACAAACCGGAATTTTTGGGTCGATATGTGACAATGGATGAAACATGGATTCATCACTTCAATCCGGAATCAAAACGATCGTCATCTGAGAGGACAGCAACTGGTGGACCTCGTACAAAGCGGCCGAAAGCACAACAATTGGGTGGAAAGGTTATGGCCTCGATATTTTGGGATGTGTGTGGTGTAATATTCATCGACTATCTTGAGAAAGGAAAATCCATCAACAGTAAATATTATATAGCGTTATTGGAGCATTTGAAGGCCGAAATTGCAAAGAAACGACCGCATATGGCAAAGAAAAAAATGTTGTTTCATCAAGACAACGCACCGAGTCACAAGTCAATCAAAACAATGGCAAAACTACATGAATTAAACTTCGAATTGTTCCCACATCCACCGTATTTGCCAGATTTGGCTCCCAGCGACGACTGGCTGTACGCAGACCTCAAAAAATGCTCTCCGGTAAGAAATTTTGCTCGAATGAAGAGGTTATCGCTGAAACTGAGGCCTATTTTGAGGCAAAATATAAATCGTTCTGCAAAAGTGGTATTGAAATGTTAGAGCGACGCTGGAACGATTGTGTTGCTCTTGATGGAGATTACGTTGATGAATAAAGCCAATTTTGAACAAAAAAACGTGTTTTCTTTGTTAGGCTCGGAACTTTTCAGCCCATGTGATATAACCTTTGTTTATGCAGATAAATAAGGCAATATAGCTTTTGTAACTTTTGTGCCGACTGCGCTCAGAAAGAAAATTTTCCATTTGTTGCGCTGTAAGGTGTTGTTTATGGCGAAATCATATTTACAGTCAATCCAATATTTATTTCTAAAATGAAACAACGTTAATTTTGCACCCACATATAAGGTACTGATATGAGCCTCTTCTATAATTCTTTGCGTAACTAGGTTGCACTTATCCAGGATGATAGGTTTTTTTGCTGGAACTAAACAGCGCCGAATTTTGAAGTCGAATCCAAGAATAGTTGGGTTTAGTGATAAAAGTTTTTTTTTTTGATAATTTGTTTAGCCCGGTTAAGACAGCCAATCCCATTACAGAAGCCTTTCTTTGATGCTCCGATGAGAACTGTTATATCCGCATTTCAAAGTTCCATGTTATTGTGGGTATCATTGATTTTACTGCCGAAATCATGTTCGTCGCGAATGTTTTAATTTTGCTTGGTTCACCCCAACCCAGAGCAATGGTTTGGTCTGACCACGCCTACATCCTATTTTTAAAGCTCCTTTGCAAGTGTTTAATTAACTTTGCTATAATAATAACGTTGCAAATAACTTTAGTTGAGAAATGGACAATTTTCTTTGGTTGGAGCAACTCTTGTCTTTGAAGTTAGGATCATCTCATGTTATCCCACTTAATCATATTTCTTGCATCATAATTTTTGCTCTCCATAATATACGTTGATAATTCTGGTCTTTCTTGCTCGTTCAGCCAGTTTTAGCGATGCATTTCTATGCCCATCGTCATAACGATTTATGTTTTCGATATCGCAGTAGTACATCCGCTAGGATTTTGGACCATTTATCAAATAAGAATACTCCCGCTGTAGTTTTGGAGGAATCATTAAACACTAAACTCTAGATTTTGTAGTGGTGCTTTCCTGTTTAATTACATCAGAATTGCTTGATATATGATCATCATGCTCTTCCTGCACGAGTTCCAAATGCTGATTTTAGATAGATTCTCCTAACGGTCATACTTAAAAAGATTTTTTACTATATATCGGCCATCTGGACCTTTTTCTAAGGTGGAATAATGCTGTTCAATCATGTTTTCCTCCCCCAGTAATAGTTTGCACCAAATATGAGATGAATTGATAAAGTATACCTTCGGCAATTGTTGGTTAACTTTATCAAATATCAAGGCATCGCTATTAAGATGGAGCTCTGTATCAAATCTTGGCAAGGTTTTATATTGATTGTGTGTTTGCAAATCCCTGATTTTTCTCCTCCTAATCGGGATATAGATATACGTTCTTTGTATATCTATATGTACCTTGGTGCTGGTTTAAATAACTTTTGATCTGTTTATATTGATTCAAGCTGTGACTGATGATCATTGGTCGGTGATTGCACGTGGGTTCCAGCGATTGAAATCTATTTTCCGGCAATTTTAAAACTTCTTCTAGTTGTGGAATATCTCGAGATTTTTCTATGGAGGTTTCATTAGAGCTTAATGGATTCTGGGTCCAATTGTTTTATTAAAATACAGCTTACGAATGCTTAAAATAAACAAACTATGTTGAACCGATGTATATAAAACAAAATTTCGTTTACCATATCGTGAAAATTCCTTACTGCTTGTGCGTAAGTAAACATTTCAACTCAATTAAGAATCACAAACAGTCAGGCCCGGTGTGTGCAATTGTTGGCAGCTTTAAGAACCTATAAAATTATTTAAAACCAGAAAGATGCTAATTATTCAGAAATAATTTTGATTGAACAGACAATTGGTTTCAGAAATAGAACTACTAAACAGCAATAATCCTTTCGTATTGAAATAAGCGGAATAATCAACATTTTGCCGACAAATTGATGTTTCCAAAAACCAAAAATTTATTGCAAATAAACTTCAAAACGGTAAATAATATTCAAGCTAGATTTCACACCGATTTCATTTACCAATTAATCACTTTTTGTCCTCGCCCGAATTAAACAGCAGACTAACACAAAACCAACAATAATAACTTAATTTTTTTATCATTTAAAACAGATAAAAGTCTTCTAATGAATTAAATATATAAGGGACTGCCCCCCTCCCCCTCCCCCCTCTATAAACAGATAATTAAAAGAATGTCACAAAAATTTATGTCTTTAAGGAATTTATGGGCAGAAAATAAATTTTGGAACCTTTGCCTTTAACGTTTTCTTGTCGTGAACCCTAATTTGTTAATAAAATGCACACGTGCAATAAAAAAAATAGAGTTAAGACGCTCAAAATCAATTTGCATATCCGCATGTATTTGTTGGTAAAACAAAACAAACAAACTGTACCTCCGCATGAAGAGAAGAGCGAGTGACGTTATCTAAATATTTATATGCGGTATATTCATTCATCTTGCGGTGAAAATGGAAAATTTTTAAAATATTTTTTTATTCAAATTATCTTTTCCATGTACAGTATAAAGTATTGTATCCAGATAATGCGAAACTCGATATCTAAGAATATAGATGTTGTTGCTGTTGTTTATAATGTTGACTTTCTTACGACGATGCTGTACTCGTAAAATGTGTTGTACCAGTTTATTATACAAACAAGAAAATTATATTCTTGCGTACATATACATGAGTATCAGTAGAATGTAGATTTCTTATCTTACATTTATAATAAGAGGTTGCAATCAAAATTATGATTACGGCACATTGTGGTATATTATGTATGTACCAGAACGAACCTAAAATATCTCTATATAAATACATAAATAAATGGAAAATCTAAATCAAAACAAATGATTACATTTTGTAAAATGAAAGAAAATTTTCTATCTCATCTATGTGACATATTTCGGATATCTATACATGTTTGAAACCATTAATTTACTTGTTTATTATCTAAGATTGTCATGTGCCATCCTTTTAGGTTTAAAGTCTAACACTAATTTATGTCCAAATGACAAAATGAAATTCTTAACTTTCACTTTATTTAATTTTTATGCTTGGTGTATTGCATATTACATAAACCCCAATTTGGTTGGTTTATGGTAACACCACACTAAAACCAAATGTTGGTATAAAAACATGAAAACTCTAATCTGACACAAAATCGATTGAAATTCTGATGTGTGGTGGTGTGTTGCTTTGCTGAGTATGGCAGAGACTATGTCTCGTACGTAAAAAAAAAACTGTCTGTTGAAAGTGAAAAATGAAAATATATCGAGATGCTAATTGCTTTGCAAGTTCAATAAATATTCTGACACACCGATACGTGTACCTACCGATACGACTCGAGTGATTTAGTTGTTCGAATTATTTATTGGTTTAAATTATTACGCACGTAATGGGTGTAATATATCAACTATATATAATGGAAAGGATATTTTTAGACGTTATACTTGAAAACTTTAATAAATATTTGATGATGACAAATTGATAGAACCGTTTTGATGAGGTGAGTGAAATTTTTTTTATATGATCAAACAAGACAACAACCAAGTGTTTGATTTTAGAAAGGTTGTGACGTTTCCTAATTAAAAATCGGTAAATTGGTACTTTTCAAAATTTAATGATGCTCAATAAGAATATAGAATGGCCACTTACTCGATAGAGAATTGTAGTAGTTGGGAAAAACAACTTTGGGGAGTAAGAAAAAGTCTAAACAAAATATTCCAAAAATTTGCGGGGATTCGTACTAGATTTTGCAAATAAATCACTCAGCGTTTTAAGTTACAAATTTTATTTCCCAACAACTTTAATTTCTAAGAAACTCACTAATTTTACTATTATTACTCTTTATCACTGTTCACTAATTCACTTTTACTGTTCACGTTTACTTAAGATAAAAAAGAAAATGTGTGTGTAACCACTAAAAATTTTGATTATTTGAAATAATATTTAATGGCATTAAGTATGGAATATAACGTCGTTCAAATGTCCACCGCGGGTTTACTTAATGGCACGTATTCGGGAGGTTCAAGTTTCGATGCTGTCGCATAAATCTGGCTGATTTTGCTAAATGGCGTTCGTTATATTGACATTAAGGGCTTCAATTGTTTACAGTTTATTCGTATAGATCTGCGATCTACTCATTTTCTTGGTTCGATGATTAAATCGAAACTTACAAAATAATTATTCGCAAAACTCGTTATCACTATTTTTTTAAATCTTAGTATATTTACTTGTGACTGGTTTCACTTCAAACGAAAACTTCTGTTACTTGAAATTTTGTCGCGGCAAATAAATAAAAAAAAATAAAATAAGGCAGCCGACTAAGGCTGCGGGCCAATACTCGGGTAAATTGAACAGTAAGGTAAATTGAAATTTTAGTATACATTTACCTAATATAGCGGGCCAATTCTGTAGCAAATAAAATATGGTAATAATGGCTTAAAGGGTAAATTTATTTAAGAGACTCTCTTGAATTGGCTCATAGGTAATTATGTAAATGTCAAAAATTGTGTTTAGTTTGATTAGTTTTGGAGCGCTTTACAATTATTGCGATAAAAAAATTATAATTACTTTTTAGGCGAGAATGTTATATTGCATCGATTACAAGCCGCCTTTCGTTGTAAAAATATTTGCGGGTAATTTCGAAGAAACGAAATCGAATATTAGAATTACCCCTCAGACGTTTTTGAAATTAGTTGGGCTAATTCCGGCAAAAACACATGGATGGGCCACCGAAATTGAGCTTATAGTTTTCTTGTATTGGTTGGGCAAATAAAAATTATTTTATTAATCTAAAAATTCTAATAAGCAAACAATTATTTTATTAATCTAAAAATTCATATGCTCTAGTTTCTTCATGTATCGTATATTAATAATGTAACACGAAACGTCAAAATAAAACAACATCAAATCAAATTACCTACTTTTTATATGGTTTACCCAGCTTTTTAGTACAGTATTTTAATTTACTCTACACACTGCTAAAAATTTGGTAAATGTACAATTTACCCGAGTATTGGCCCACATCCTAAGATTTTAAAAAATTTCATTGAGAGTTAAGTACATACAATCATTTAGTAAATTTTGATTTTAAGAACTATAGTAACCAGGAAGATCCATAGTAACGTTGCATGAAGTGATATGACTAAAGGAATAGCGGCCTTAAGATAAACTCAATGGAAGGAGTCTAAAGACGTTAAATCGCAAGATCTCGGTAGTCAGTTCACGTCGTCGATACGAGATAACCATACCGTCAAAGACATGACGTTGTATATGGTTGTTAACCTCAAGTCTCGACGCAAAATTCACCAAGTGCAATTTACAGAAAGGCCAAGATCTTGTGAACGACAAGGAATTGGCTGCTTCGGATTTTCCCGTACACTCACGCACAGGAACGTTTCTCGAACAGAGCCACACTATACAGAACAATTCACAACAAATTTGACAGACGTTGCTTTAACAACATGGCTACTGTTATTTAACAAATTCTGAGCGTCCCTATTGAAAGAATCTTTACTTGTCTATAGCTGTTCGAGATTATCGCTTCTATGTCAGTTGGCGATGTATGTGTACTGTAAATACAAATCCTAATCAGTATTGGAGAAATACTTCATCCGACAACATCGATGCGTGCTTAGAATAATATTCGCCTTTGTTTTGATACCACTTGTTGGTCTATACCTCAGACTACTTGACCACCAAGTGTGGCTCTACACATTTAGTGTAGAGTAGAATTCGTAACCATACCCCATCTTAAATCTGTTCGTTCCGAACAGAAACGACCATTTTCCTCATTTTGTATCATCGTATACCATCAATGTGGACCACTTTTAACTTAGTTCTGGTTGCCTAGTTGAATCCGATGTACAACATCGTTCCCAATTTGTGTTGTAATTTCGGTAATATCCTTTATATTTTTGTGGGATTGTTTAGCCAAACGAAATCTTGCTCTGCGGGTCCCTCGCTATCCTCTGCAATATTGCTTATTACTTCATTATGAATCCTGTACATTTCCCATCTTAAATCGGCTACGTAATCACGCTGCGCAACTGGTTGGGTTTCTGGTAACTCAAACTTAATATCACAAAATAATTATTTTTAATTGCAGAGTTGGTACTTGCAACATTTTGTAGTTGCAAAATTAATAAAAAAAGCAATATTTTGTTAATGCAACATTTTGAAATGCAACAAGTAATTAGCCCTCCGAGATCCAAATTCCATCCCTATTAGCCATTTTCTAGAACTTTGTCGCTAACTCATTTTTGAATTTTGTTAAAAAATCATTTAGGAGTCCCATTTTCCCACATGCCAAATTTTAAAAATTCAAACCAGGATTTCTGAATAATCGGGATTTCTTTTATACACAAAACTGGGATTTTGAAAACCGCAGATTTAGAAAAAACCGAGATTTTGACAAACCGAGATTTTGAAAACCAAGATTTCGTTACACACCCAATCCAAACGGAATTACGACAAATTGGAAAAGACCGTTTCATGCTGAAAATGCCGTTTTATCTCTATCGTCAAGACGGATTGGTACTTTCCAATATCCACTTTCAAGATCCATTATATATACTAAAAATCTTGGTCTCAGACTGCAAGTCTAAGGTATCGTCAATGCGCGGTAATGGAAAACTGTTTTGCTTCGCCACTTCGTTTAATTTACGGTAAGCATCACAAAAGCGTGTTGTTTTTTAATTCGTCATCATTATTTATTTACTTATCTATTTAATTTTTAAAAGAAATCGATTTAGTACATTGCAATTATATGATTTAAAATTTAAAAAAAGGAAACCAAAAAAAAATAATATATTCACACTTAGATTGTAAATAAGTAAGAATTATAAATAAAACAGTTATTTAAATTAACAGTTAGTACTTCAAATATCAAAATGTCAAAGGACTATTAAAAATTTAGAAAATACGATTTTAACTTGTTTTTAAAACTGTTTTTTGATAAATTGAAATCAAATTGATTAACTACGGTATTGAATGACTTTGCTAATGATGGGCTGATTATGGGCTGCATATTCATCTAGTACTTCCCATCTTACATACATTTAACTGTTCCGCTGGAAGATGGCTGCTTCACAAATCAGAAAAAGATCTTCTACCTGCAATTTGGTGATCGATGACATTGTTTCGTCTGGCAGTTAGCAATATATTTGTTTTCGTCAGCTGTACCGTTTACCACATTCTTCCTGATTATATTTGTTGATGAGCTCACGGCCAGAACACACTGGTACTTTCTGGTGGAACCTGGAAGGTTCTCGCATCACACAAAAAACATGTCAGTTTTCTCATACATGACTTTTTCACATATCGGTGGTATCTCGACCTTATCTTCGACTATACCCAAATTGACGGCCATTTGGTACTTCATCATAACATCCAGTCCGACGATACAGTCATAAGATTGAAAAGCATTCCACTGATGTTAGTGACACTCTGTTCAATTTAAAGGTGCATTTACGCTTTGCCAAAAAGCCAATAACAGCGACACCTATGTAATCCGCTCCAAGTTGTGTGATTTTGACAGCGTTTTAGTGGAGTTTTCTCTCCCACTACCTTACGCTCTTCAAAACTTTTGTAACCTAGTTTTTCGAAAATATGCGCATTAAATGAGACAATTGTTTTATCTCCTCGTCTCGTTCTTGCGTCACGAACGTTAGCTTACCTCGGGTGCTTTGTACTTGGCTGCTTACAATCCCTCATGTAGTGCCTGGGTTTTTGGCATGGGAAACATCGAGATGGGCGATCGTTTTCTTCTGTTTGTTTGGAAAGCTAGCTTTTATAGTGCCTTTATTTTCGTTAACACATCTTCAGCTGCATATCAGTAACTTCTCTTTCTAGGCCTGCAACCCCATGTAGTTGTCGCTTGCTTTGGAGTTAAATACTGCATAATTCGCGGCCGTGTAACTGCCCGTATCTCACGCAACCGTTTCTGTTGAAAACGTGTTATTTGGGTAGCCATATCCAATAGTTGGCGAGATACGTGTTACAAAGAGAGCCTTCACTTATTAAATATTATTTTGAAGCACCTACCTGATTTATCCTTGACTTTGCTATCAACTTTTTCTTCAAGGGACTTTATTTCTCCTTCACGCTCTTTAATTTGAAGATCTTGTGTATGCTGTATTTTTTCGAGTTTTACATTCTACCACCTTGCTCAACTCGTATAGTTCTCCCTATTGCTAACGTAGTTCCTTACGGGATCGGCACTTAAGGCAGAATAATCAAACCCCGAATTATCAAAATCCCGACCTTTTAAAAATTCCACTTTTCAAAATCCCGCTTTTTTAATTCCCGCTTTTCATTATCTCGCTTTTCAAAATGCTATGTTTAAAGTCCCGATTTTGCAGAAATTTTGAAAAATCCCGCCAAAGAACGTTATTTTTTTAACGACATAAAAATATTTTTTAAATCGGCCATTTCTCGATTGATCGTGGTCGAAGTATTATTTTTTGGAATATTGTTCAATGAAACTTGTCTATTCTATAATCAATAATTTGGTAATTTGGTAGTAATTTGGTATGCGGAATTGGAGCTAGATTCTTACTTTAATTTACAAATACCATTCTGAACTAGGCTATTTATTAACAAATTATGGTCAAATTTGGAATGCACATCTGGATTAGGATTTAACGCACTGATTTGATAATTTTAGAATACAGATATTACCAGAAATTAAATCAATAATTGACCCTCGTTCTAGATTCGTCGATATCGAAATACATTGTGCGATCCATTTCAATCGGTCGTCTAAATCCGAAATTCGGCAATGTTACAATCACTTTAAGTATAATGAAAACGATAAACACTATAAAATAGATTTGTAAATTATACGATCAATTTAGGAGGATCTATAAATGTTCATCGATATCGACCATTCCTGATGATGTAAATACCAGTCGTCTATTAATTTTAGACCTTATTTAGAAAGCAAAAGTTTTAATAATACTGGTCACGACTTCAAAATTATTTGTGGTGAATGAGACACTAATTCAAGTACACGGAACAAAAATGTTGGCTGTAGATTTTGGACTTCGTCCACATTTTAAATGCGGAATTCAGTAGACGTGTGGTCTATTATTGCTGCTGATTTAAATAAAAAATTAGGATTAATTAATTAAAAAAATTTCGACCCAGCAACATTACTTCATGTGATTGGAGCTATCATCTTCGGGAAGTCAGAATTATCACAATTAGATTAGTCGCAAACGAATTCCAAAATACGAAGAAAACAAATTTTCGGAAATTTTGACCAATTCCTTAAAACATCGTCTAGTTTTTTTGTAATCAACCATTGCAATTTATATAAGTGACAAGGCTAAACATCGAAATACCGCATATTCCATAATTAATTTGCTCATTACTCATGATGACATTCAGAATATGGAAAGTGAAATGCCATCTAATTCTGCCTTCAAAAAATTTCATAATTTTTGCAAATTTACCAGGGCAAATTTAACCCGTTACTGTTTTTTGAGCAAGAAAATTTCAAAAATATTATTAAGCTTACTTACTTCGTAAACGATTTGGTCAATTGTGTGAGGTTAGTCCATTTTGAATGAATCGGCTTTAAATTGGATCAAAACATTGTCCAGTTTTCTTGTAATCAACGATTGCAATTTTTATAATTGATAAGACACCACATCGAAAAACCGCACATTCCGAAAATAATTTGCTCATTATTTCTTAGTCAGGTTGACATTCTGAATACAGGAAGTGAAATGTGATTTAATTTTGCTTTAAAAAAATATCATACTGTATTTTTCACACGTTTACCGAAGACAACCCTTTACTGTTTATTGAGCAAAAAAATTCCAAAAAATGTTGTCAAGCTCACTTCTTAAAAAATTTGGTCAATTGAGTAAGGTTAGATAATTTCGAGTGAAGCAGCATTTAACTTGGATCAACACATTGTCCAGATTTTCAAGGGTCACAATTCAAATCATATTTATTAGCGAATTATCAGCATTAATTGGATTTAAACAAGTCAGCACAACGCTATACAATCCGAACTTATTACCAACTTCTTAAACATTTAAAAACATTAACCACAAATAATTATTTTAATTTTTGTAAAATTTATTAAAGTATTAAAACTTTACTTACGTGAAAAAAATTATTTAAAAATATACAAAAATATTATTAACGTTTCTTAATAATTATATATTTATTATTATACAAACGATCGATTTCGGCGTTCAACGTTTAACGTTTAATAAATAAAAATTAAAATAATAATTTGTGTTTATTGTTTTTAAATTTTTAAAAAGTTATATTTGTGAAAATTAGTGCACAACAAAAATTGACAATGTCTAATAATCTTATTACCAACTGTAATGTATGAATTGAGATCAGCTTATAGTGAAGAGCTTAAAATAACTCCGCCCGACCTTGTATTCATGGAAGCCGATTTAGAGTACCTATGGTCAATTTTTTTAAGTCTCCTTTGACTGACAAAATTGCACAATCGATTTTGTAATTAATTTAAAAAAACATTTTGATGAAATTAGACCAACTCGGATACCAGACTTCCAATTCACTCCAATTTCAAAATTTTTATCAGAACTGATTATATATGCAAGTTCCTCACGCTCCTTATACCGGTCCGTATAAAGTTAAATGCAATGATAAGTTTCTTACTATAGACAGAGGAGAGAATAATAAGGAGAATATTGAAAACATGGAATAGGTTCCACTGAATGACGACAATAATAAAATTCTCAAAAATCTCCCCATATAAATGTTGTAAAAAAAGTTAGTTTTAATTTATCTCCAAAAAATAGTATTCAGACTAGATCAGATAGGAAAATGAAATGCCATCACCATTAAATTAGTTTTTTTTGTTGTTCCACTATCAAACGTTATAGAAATTATGTTCATGAATCTTTCCGAATTCATTGGGGAAGGAGTATTGTGGCGTTTCCTAATTTAAAATCACAAACACAATTTTCTAAATTTCGTTTCGTCTAAATTTGTACTTTTCAAAAGTTAGTGGAACTCAATAAAATTATGGAGTAGTCACTTACTCGATAGAAAATTATAGCAGTTGGGTTGAACAATTTTACTAAACAGAACTCGCCGTTAAATGTGTCATCAACGTGTGACGACGATGAAAATGAATTCATATATTTTTTATCTAGTCCATATGCTCGATTTAATCTGGAATCTATTTCCATTATCAAATTTGGTTTCATCCCTAATGTATCTGGTTTGACATTATGCACATATTATATTATGCATGAAAACTTGTCAGTTTAATAAACAAAATATTTATAGTTCAATTCAACTCTACATTGTTTTAAGTTTGGACAAATATCACTAGGTGTATGTCAGTAAAATATATATGGTTAGATTTTTTTACCATTTATACAGCGATGTTCTATGTTTAGAAAAAAATTTGTATTTAGTCTGAAATTAGCGTATAACTTTTGTGCCTGGTATCCATTTTTTTACAAACTTACCGATTAAACTAATTTCACGTTAGTTCATACCAGTTGTTAATAGATGGCGCTACGCGAATTCAATTTTTATTCGAATTTACTGATAATTAATAATTTAGCACACAATTGAGGGCAAAATATTAGGCCAAATATGTTTTATGGATACAGTAACAACTATAAACATGTGGCTTTGGCCAGCAAATAGAGTAAAGCGCTTGCTCTGTAATTCGAAGGGTCTCGGTTCCCAAGGAAAAAGGAATTAGGAAGAATATTTAAATAGCATTTTGCGTAGATAACAAAACATGCGAAAGTGATGAGTTTCTCATGGACACCTATTGTATTTTTTAAAGCTGAACCATAAATCGATTGGAAAATATAAAATGTTGCATAATGATTATTGAATAGAAACGATTATGGAAAGTGATTTATAATTTTCCACTCTATTCTGTTAATAGTACTAATTCTTAAATAGCAAATTGTATCACAGTTCTGCAATAAACTATAACTGTCATATTATATGAAATACCCAACTAAAAAGTCCTTATTACACGTCAAAGCATTGTATCCGTTCTTCATTTATTTTTTTGTTTTACTTCAATTTAAAAAATAAACTTACATTTTATATATAAAGAAGGAAAAACTCCATTATATACCATTAACATTTTTTTTATTCAGCCAGCATAATCGATCATTTCCATGCTGTCGCCAATTTATGATGTGAAATAATTACAAATCGATAAGTAATTTTTATTTCATGTTTTTAACACTTTTCTAAAGCATTTCATTACAAGTTAATAATCGGGGTGAGTTTTTTTGTGTACCACCATATTTCCGCGAAAATCAAGCTTTTCAATTGCAATGCTGAGAAATTTGTTTGTGTTTTAATATTTTAAAATTTTTCTTGGAAAAACTGTTTAGATAATTAAAATTAATTAATTCTCTGCTGGATGTTGTTAAAATGACCGTAACATGTTTTTGAAAAATATTAAAATATTTGTGAGAGATTAAATCCTTCTGGGTATTAATTTGAAACGGAACGGTATTTAATGCTATAAAGACTGAGGGGTCTTACATGCAATAAGCTTTTTTTGTAAGCCAATTATTTGTAATACTAAAGTAATTCGTTTAATTTGAATAATATCACGAACCTACAAAATCTAAGCTTGACATAAGCTGACTGGATAAAAATTCTTACTTATTCTCTTTCTAGAATCTACAGCAAAGTACATATGCTCGTATTTTGTTTGATTGATTGATTGGGATGAATCACCAAGTCTAAACTTATGTTCTGGTTGATGTTGGTCCTACTATACAGCTCTGTACATACTCCCCTCTCTACATACAACATAAGTTTGGTGATAGGATTGATTTATTAGTATAATAAAGAGATCGACGCGGTTACAGACACCTGACTGATCGATTAGTTAGTAAAGTTGTAATTGAAATATATAATAAGAGGGTTAGCACAAGATAATCACAATTTATAATTCTAATTTTGGAAATGAGAAGTTTAGTTCCATGTGTTCCATTATAGAAGTACCTGATGATGTTCTACCTATAAATAAAACACTTAAATTGTTGAACGAGACAGTTAGGTTGAATCCTTTTGAGCAATCATTTCCAATGAAAGTTCACCGCGAATGCCCTATAGGATGCGATCAAACGACACGGCTTATATTACACGTCGAAGTATTTACGCTCGCCAAGTTGAGAAGTTATCTATAAACGGAATTTCCGACCGCCTACAGCTTCAGAAACTTTGCTGCAATGGCGAAAGGGGTAACAGTCATTGCCACATTTCTGTCTGGGGTTTTTTGCCAGGAGTAAATTGAGCAAAAGTGGTTAGCCTGACCACTATTCCCCTTCCTCCATCCCCGGCGTGATAAAAGAAAAGATAACACGTTCTAGTATTTTATGGCGAGTTCATGTTTGCTTAGGCAGCAGCTATGGGACAGTTTCAGTCACGCGTAACCAAACGACTGTATTATAGTTCAGCTGCCTGATGTAGCTAAGCCAACGTCGGCTAGCTTCTTTCCGGTACTGTTTATCATTTTACCCTCAACCAGTGCTTCATTGGAGCAAAAATCATAGCTGGCTGGATTCGTTTCTTGAAATCTTTCCTTGACATATCCTTTAAGTTACCCTAACTTTGTACTTATCCCAAAGCTGAAGTGCGTTGGACAAACCATAACAGCATATCAATATGGCGAACATCTCACTTATTTTCACAACAAGCAACAAAACACTGCCTCTTCCATTATGGCAGTGCAGGGATTGTCGTGCTCGAATAACATTTATTTCTCGCAGGTTTGTGGGAATATATAGCAACCTCTGGTCTGTCAAACGTTGTCATAATCCAGAAAGCTAGCGGGTTACCATATTACATTTAGCAGCTTCCTTAAACAATAACACTCGAAGTTGCTCACGTGGACAGTTTACATGAGGCTGAGAGCGTCTCCCGCCTTCACATCTGGCCTTCTCTCGGACGGTGTCCGTTGTAACAAGCGCTTCCACTCTTTGCCGATGCATTTTGAGGTGTAGCGACGAGGTACTTTAGCGTAAATTTATGTTTTTGCAAGCGCATCATTTTGGAACAGCATAGGAAAATCGCTTTAAGAGTGTTCCTAAGTGATGAAGCTGCTCTATCTCTAAAACTATCTTCGGTGAAGTAAACTCGTCTGCTATTGGGCAAGCGTATCGCAAGATGTTTTACTGCTTGGTATCTCTCCTGCAGCGACCGGGTCAAAATCCATTACTCTGTTCCGCAACTGCTAACGTATCGGTCCACTTTTACGGTTGAGATATCTCTGGGAACAATATTGCTATCCCCTTGCTGAATAATGGTGAAGGTAGTATGGCTACTCCCTTTATTTTTATATTTGCATATGTATACTTGGCCATTTTTATCTGGAGAAGGAAAAACTTTTTCTGTAATCACAGCAGCAGGATGTATACGTGAAGCAAACCGCGTTTCTGTCACTTGATTTTATAAGGAGAGCAACCAACGTTTGAACTATTATTTTAAAAACTCTACCTGTCAAATGATGCCTGTTCGTTGATTTTTGGCTAGGCATGATTGTAGCCTCATGAAATTTCGAGAATCCAAATGAATGAAAAAAAAAAATATTTTGAATTGAATTTAAATTTAATCACGATTATGAACAACAATTTTCTTATCACCGTACTAACTTACTTGACCAAACATTTTCACCCTACCACAACTTTGAGAATTAATTTCAAATGCAAATAAAATCAATTCGAACTGAATTTAAATTTAATCACGATCAAGAATTAACATCACATGCAAACCAGATTTATTGGAACTGATTTTAAATTCAGTTCCCTCCTCCCCCGCATGACCCATCGACCCCGAAAGGCCGATGCCAGCCACTACAAAGCAACATAATAGAGTAGGGACATTTCTACAAAAAAAACCAGGGCTCTCTTCACCCGGAGAGACCTCCAGTGAATCTCTCACATTACCCGAGCGGATTTTACGGTCGTCCCGAACACATATGCTAGGATGTGGATGTCCCGCCAAGGGGATGATGGGGAGTGACAGGCACAAGCAGCAAATGTGGAACCAATACAGAATGGAATTTACCCTCCCAACATACCGACCCGAAAAGATTTTACGAAGTCGACGAAGAAATTACGAAACAACCAAGGAATGGAATAGACCGACCGAGAAAGAATAAACCAAATGCCGGAAATAATTCACCGTGCTACTACTTTATTATCACCCCAAGTCGTCTGCTACGACTAGTCACATGAATACGACAACAGTCACCTAATTTTTTCAAGTGACAAGAATATTTTATGCGACGTTCATTAATGAAACACATTTACGATTTTTTTTGGTAATACAATTTATATTCATTTTGCAAATAATTTACTGCTTTAGAAAATATATACGATAAATTTATCATTCAATAATCGAAGGGTTTTGTTGGAAATTTGGGTGGCCCAAAGTCCATTCGCAATTTTTAATTACGATGAAAATTATAAATTGTTTACGTGAAAGATATTTTGTCTTCATAATAAATTATGGTACGGTTTCTGGAAATTAATTTAATCGTTAAATAATTAGATTTTACTTACCTATTATCAATTAACGTGTATTTTACAATAAAATATTCGTAAATATTTTGATTTTTGACATTGAATGGCTTGTCAAATTTGAGCAAATTATTAGTGCTGCCCGATATTTCTATTGTAGTATGCGTGTCGTTTAAAACGACTTCAACAATACCAATTTTGGCGCGACGTGACACGACTGTAGTCACGTCACTTGAAGTGAGACGACTTCGATAATTGGGGTGTATATATTTTACACAAAAGCTGAGGAGAAAGAAGGAGGAAAAAAATACCGAACGAAAAAAAATAAAGGAAATAAAATTAAAGCGAAAAATTTAAAAATAATAAAATAAATAACCAACCGTTAGAGACGAAACCAGCGTACACCTCGGTTGCGCACTGACCAGCGTAATTCGGTGCTCGATCAAAATGTAATATTTTTAAATAAAATTAAAATTTGAATAAAACTAAAAAAAAAAATCAAAAAAATTGTGAAGGTTGTCCTTCACGGTTGCAGCGTTCTCTCACCGTTGTCAAATAAAGACAACATGGGCGTCTTCCTGCCTTTATATAAATTTGCTAATGACCGGTTGGCCACCTGTTGTAACGGGGTTGGGCGTCCTCCCGCCTTTACAAAACGGCTCTCCTCAGTTGGCCACCCGTAACCGTACTTCCGTTAGGCATCTTTCCGCCTTAAACCGCAAATAACACATAAATTCGGCCTTGCTAAGTCGCCGAAGATGTTGGGTTTTGCCTCGGAAACAAACAAAAAACCCGTAAAAATTGAAGTGGTCTCAACTGGCCAACCACAAAAATAAATTGGCGTACCGTTGATAAATTTGTGGACCCGTAATAATTTTAATAAAAATCGCGTTACGCGATAATTTTAATAAAATGCGACACCCGTTGTTACGTGTAACTCGTTCATAACTTGTTGTTAGGTAACCTGTTGGGACTGCAGCGTTCATTTACCGATAACGCAGCGAAATTCGTCGAAAATGTATAGTTCTTGTTGAGTGCTTTTATCCCATCCGCACAATATTTCGTATCTAACTTCACCGCACCTCTTTACACTTTGTTGTTATACCTAGTAAGTGCTGGTTCTGGTTCGAATTTTTATTTTTCTGTAAATTAAACTTTTCCACTCCCAGCCTTTTCAAAATAGCGTTTCGCCTTTAACAAAATGCTTAACATTATCACAATTCACAATTCACATACTCCATGAACTATTTAATATATCTCGATCTTGTTCCCCCAAACATAAATTTATTTATTATTCAACTAAAATTTTATATTTTTTAATATTTTACATATTTATAAAATTTAAAAATAAAATATTTTCGTGTAGTCTTAATGAGGATACAAACTTGACCACTTCACAAAATCGCAAAAAAACTCATCAACTTCTCGCGCCAAAAACTGTTTTTTGTCGAATTTCGTGAACGTCAAATACCGTGTGTTCGATAATACTGGAATATTGGCAAAATTGACTTTGATGTAAATTGATGGAGTTTGTGGGGGTATTGGTTGTAAAGAACTATGGTAAGTAGGCTGTAATTTTTAGAATTGGTTGAAAATTTATTGGCATCAAAATAATCCATGTTGATAAAGTTGAATTGATCGATATAGGGTGATTAGTTCAGAAAAAACATTTTGAGACTATCACTTATCAGAATTACCAGCTCTACTATAGCCGAAGGGCAGAGCTGATAATTCTGATTCAATACTGAATTAACTAGATCAAGGCGCAATTTTAAAACAAAACAAATCCATATACTGAAGGAGACCAATTAGCGACTTCCCCGCATTCAATATGACTCAAACAATCCAAAAGTGATATTTTTGGCTTTTACACATTTTGTTTTGATCTAAGCCAGGATACATCGATTTCTCAAGGCGTTATACGAGTAGATACGAGTATATAAGTAAACCAACCTACACCAAAAATTTTATATGTGCGAGTAATTTACAACCATTCATCAGAATAATTTTAATGTTTGCAAAGTCATTGCGGGATTTTTAATTACCACCCCAGTATGAGACAACTTTAAGATGTATATGGAACAATTTTAGTTTTTTACGATACTCATGTATTATACATAAATGCTTTTAACTCGCAAAACACATTAATTTATGTGTGCATGTATCTAGGTTAGGATGGATGATAGTTTAGTCTTTTGCGACGTTTCTTCTATAAACATCAACTTTACATCATTAATTTGATTTTTGTTGTTGTTGTTGTGTATCATCATATAATCTTTATGTATTATGTATATTAACATCTATATACTTTTCAATATATGTTTCACGACATAATATAAGATAGATTGTGATGTATCTGTGAAAATTAGTTGTATTGCTAATTTATAATATTCCTCAGGCTAACTACTTTTATAGGTGGTGGAATGATGTATAACGATTTTTCTTAATTAAAATTTTTTTTTTTTATGGTTTGAGAAAAGTGTAAATTTATATTTTTGCTGAGTGTTGTATACTCGTATCATGTCATGACTATGAAATTACAACACTACTGGCTGACATTGTATCCAAAAATACCATTGGCAGGAGACTTTTCAATTGATACTACTATTTTTTCCGTGCTTCTCTTTCCATCTTTATAAATTTTAAAGTTTTAGTTTAATGTACATTTACACCTAAGATTTAAAATTGCAGCTTTCATGATTTAAATTTATCTTTTTTTTTCTTTTTAAATATTCTCATACTTAGTTCTTTTACTTTTTGTTTGTGTTTATTCTTATCGGGTCAAATATTTCTTTATAATTATTTTCCCCTTTTTATGGTAGTTTAGTTTGAATTATTGTTTTAGTAAAAATTAATTAAATGTTACATAACATAATATATTCTTTTTGTTTATTAAAATTTGTTTAAAATACATAGCGCCATTAAGTTCAAATTTTTCAAAAACAAATGCTCTTACACTCTCTTTTTTTCTGCATAACGATTCTAATTGAATCGACGCAGTCAATACAAATTATTCATTCTTTTTTTTCTTTATTCAATACCTAAATTGGACTCAAATATAATATTGTATACTATATTGTAAATATTGAAAAACATACTTACAACTTCAAATAATAACCAAAGAAATTTGAATAATGGCTCTATAATATGCACAACAGCTTCGTTCAAAACAACAATTACTGGAAATATTCTCAGCATTTCCTTCTTTCGAGATTCTAGGTTTTGGAAGTACTGCAAAATCTTCCCATGAAACAAATTTTTTGACAACGTCGTAACCGCGAATCATCATTACTACCCTGTCACTCCATCAGTTCAAACTGATCTGTATAGAGAGATTGAGTGGATGCTTGCCCTCGAGGTAATTGAAGAACGAAGTGAGAGAGAATGAAATTCACCCATGACATTGATCCGAAAAGCAACCGGTAAAATAGAGTTATGCGAGATGCCGAATAGGTAAAAGAGTCCGCCAAAAAAGTATATCGCATTGAAATGAAGCAACGCTATGTGAAGGTTGGAGAAGCTCTTCAAGAGTACGCATCAGAGATCAAGCGACCGAGAGGAAGCGCACCGAGAGGAATATCAAGCGAATGACACCCAGATTCCGCAACAGTAAGATTACTTCATAGGGTTGTGCCTAGATGGGTCACTTTTCGCTTGAATGTTGGGAAAACCGACAAAAGCGGGGCGGTCACTATCTCCAATACAGCGGAAGCCATTGGAAGATAAAGCAATGGTAAATGATGAAGACCCAAATAAAACACCAAGTTTATTTCCAGGCTAGCACGAAGTGGTATAAGAAGTGATGTTGATGGAAAAAGTTATTTGATTACTTGAGACAAGGGACCAACTCACATGATTGTTCTAAAGGATTTCGTCAGTGGAAATACACTTCGTCATGGAAATAAGAATTCGCGATACTAGGTATAAGAACTTGTTACGACTGTGTGGTCGCAACGACGATTTTTGTGTTATTTTATCCACCCCGGTTGTTGTTTTCGCTTTCGTCCATCTTCTCTTATTTTTTTATTCACCTCAGATGTGTTAGGAACGCACTTTCGACGTTTTGTTTTGTGCCCCATCACGTGGTGGCGTAGAGGTGAGAGAGAATAGGAGAGAGAGAGAGAACAATGCGCATCGAGTGTGTGCAAAGTAAAACGTTTTGGAAAAAATGTTTTTCTTATATGTCTCTCTCTTTTATATCAACGAAAATTTGATATAAAGGAGAGACAGAGAAGAGAGATTAATTTCTTCTAAAACGTTTTACGAGTTGTGCGGTGCTCGAATTTTTGTTTGTATGATGACAGTCAGTTTGTGATTTTGACAGAAAAGGTCGATTTTTGATTTTTAAAGTAAAAAAATCGAGTTTTGGATTTTGTGCAGGCTAGTTCTTGGTTGAAAAGAAAAGTCGGCCATTAGTGATTTTTGTATAATGGCAGAAAACTTTGTTTATAAAGAAATATTATAATAATTTTTTTTGTTTTAACATATATAAATAAATACATATTATAAACTTATTATCAAATTTTTTGTGAATATTGATGTGTAAAGTGCAGAAGTGGGTAGAGAAAATTATCTGCGTCGTGAAAAATTAAGTTATCTTTAGCATTTTTGTGCGGTTCGTATATTGGTGTAAAACGAGTTGCGACGAATTTTCGGGGCGTTACTACCAGACGCATTCGGCGATATCAACCGCTAGCTTAATCACTTCGACAAGATAACGTCACAATTTGTTCGGTACCACATTTTTGAGGAGTATCGCATTTTAAACAGTTACCGAATTTCTACGGTGTTTTCTTCACGGGTGTTGCACAGAAATTTTCAACCCGGCTACTCAATTTTTTTTGTTATACTGGTATCGGGGAAAGGCCCCGCAACGTTCGAGTAGCCAACCGGCTATTCGCTCTATTATATATCGGCGGCCAGTTGAGGCCAGCTGTAGTTTCTCTTGGTATCGGGGAAAGGCCCCGCAACTTAACGGCACTAAGGCCGCAACGGTACAGTACAGGGTGGCCAGTTGAGGCCACTCATTTTTGTAATCACGGCGAAGGACGCCCACCATTTGCGACAGTTACAAGGCTGCTAAGGGCTAGGCGAGGCAACGCCCATAGTGTATTGGGTGGTCAAGTGAGATCACTCCGCTGTATACGGATCCGGCGGCCAGTTGAGGCCAGCCGTGATATTTATATTCAACGGGCAACCGAGACCAATACCAAAGGCAAAAAGGTCGCCCAACGGGGAGACATACGGGTTTTGGCGAGCTCGTGCCCAATGGTCAGGGTGGGGCAAGGCCACTTTATATACGATATTTAGGCGAAACCACGCCCAACGTTTTGGTTACCGGTGGTCTGCCGCATCATACGAGTGGCCAACCGGCTATTCACTTTTTAATATTGGTATCGGGGAAAGGCCCCGCCACAACAACGCCACCAAGGCCGCAACGGTCCGGGTGGGAAGGTCACCTGTGGCATGACGGCCGCTCAAGGCCGCAACAAATTATTTTGGAATTAAGGTACCATTTTTTTTTATAATTTTTATTTATATTAATTTTTCGAGTTTATATTTTTATATATTTTAAATTTTTGTATATTAAATTGTTTTCTAAAATTTTTGTAATCGAGCGCCGCACGGCGGGTGCACGCTCGGTACACATTGATCTCTCTCTCTCTCTCTCTCGCTATATCTCCTTCTCTTGTTTTCCTCATGGGAAGTTGTTTCACTTTGTTTTCCTTTTGTTAAATTAAACAAAAAAGTTAAGTAAATTTATAAAATGAAAGTAGTAAATTTATAAAATGAATTACTAATTTTTCGGGTGTGGTGTGATGGGAGAGGAGACTCCCTCTGTGTCGGTTTAGTGTTTGCGGTCCCTTGGTGCCCGCATCCAATTTCGTAACCGGGGCTTTGCCCTGTTTGAATTCGAATGGATGCGCGCACCAAGGCACCTCTAACGGTTTATAATTTTGTTGTGTTCGTTCCTCAGGTTCCGGCCGACGAATTTCGGCGGAACTCGGTATTATTTATTATTTGCGTTTTATTTTATTTATCTTTCTGTATGATCACGGTGTAAGCCAGGAGCCATGCATGCCTCAAACCCCACGACCCTTCGCACTTCTCCCTGAGAACGTAGCCGGCAAAAATCACCGTGGAGGCCTCTGCAGGTGCTTAGTGAAAATCTGCAGGTTGGCAGTAGCCAGCCGGTAACAAACTATATGAGAGCGCATGGTTCTGTGCTGGATGCTGGATGCGGGTCCTTAGTTATGATAATGTCGAGATGCAACTTCAACTCAGCTGTTGAAATGTAACAACCATCAAAGCTGTCACCACATACAGAAACAATTACTTGGGGAAGATTGGAGTGAGACCCAGGGTCACTCAGGTTGTGGGTTGAAGAAGCCTATGAACGAAAACAAAGAAATAGAGATGTAATGATTAGAAAAGCCTTATTAATACTTTCTGACATCGGTAGAATTCAAGAAAAAAATCAAGAAAATGGCAATCATCGGAAAAGCAAAGAATTAACACTGAAACAGGACACCGATTCACTAAGCAACTAAAATATTACTTTTGCCGAAACAAGAAGAAGTGGATCGAATCTTTAAAGACATGCGAGTGGCAGCAGTCATTGATTCATTGGGCAGCCCCTGTGGCCCACCGGTATTATTATTCGAAAAGAAGGACGACAGAATATTAGATTTTGTGTAAATTATCGAAAACTTATAGATTTGTGAAAAAGGACAGCTATCCATTACATAATATAGGCGCTGGAGAATATTCCACATTGTTGGCTTGATATTTGATAAGTAAATACTACCCCAACATGCAATTCCATATTGAAGGTGAGAATCAACTAGACCGTAGTATATGACCGTAATGTCATCCTCAACTTACCTTTAAATTATTCACATGCTCTTTGAAAGTTAGTAGCGAGTCTAAGTGTAACCCCAGATATTTAAAGGAGTTCACGGTTTCGATTGGAACGCAATGGAAATCACAAATATTCTATGTACAAGCTAATGTGCCTCATCTCTCATACCGATGTTATATACAATTTCGATAATAATATTTCGTGATTAACAGTATCGAATGCTTTGGAAATATCAATGAAAAGTGCAGAGATGCTCCAGTGCTTTTCCAGTAGAAGAGTTCTTTATAAAACTATACTGTTTCTATCAAGAAAATAGTTTTTTCGCGATATCCCAATAGTCTATTCTTAAATATTTTCTCAAAAATTTTTGAAAACGTACTTAAAAGAGTATTGGGGATAATTATTTGTATCTAAGTGCGGGAACCTTTTTTCAATAGTTGTTTTACAACACCAATTTTAAGTTTTTCTGGAAAAATTTGTCGTGTTAGGGGGCTAGAAATTTGAGTTGTGGCAATCATCATTTGAGTTGTGCCAAAATTCAGGCCATATTTAATGTAGCATCATAGTGAAATAAATTAAAAGCTGGGCGCATGTTTGGTGCCAATTTCAGTGAATGTTGTGCAGTTCGACCGCCTTCCAACAAATTGGCTGCTATTACAGATGAAGCCAACGCCAGGGCAACTTCAATGCCAAAGCAATGAAATTAAGAACTTTTTCCAGTCCCTCCGATAGCATCCACAAAGTAAATGCCACCGGTTCCATGGTTCACAGCTGCTACCAAAGAGTCGTAAGCAGCCTTTTGTTGTTTATTCAATTGCGGAACATTTGTATGAACTATGCTTCGGCGTCGTATTGTTGTTCTCTTGGTAATTCATGATTGAATCATTGTGCATGGAACGATTAGGTAATATCATGCTCAAATAGGACAACACTTTATTCGCTAACACATGTCTTCTATGTAACAGAATTCTATCTAATTCTGTTATCAACCTATCCCAATTCTTTTATATCCCATTAACATGACCTCGAAGATAATATCTTCAACTATCTCTAATGTAATAAGCCCGTCATGTTTAATTTGCTTTACATTTTCTTTTAGAGTCTATTTAATTCAAGGTAACATAATTTATTCACATTAGAATATTTTATGTGCCTCGGTTAAATGAACCCAAATATGTTCATGAACGTAATTTGATTACGTCGTTATGCACATATTGGAAATGTAAGTTTTTATACTATACATACAAATAGGTTAGTAACAATGACACCGATGCAAATATTGAAAAGCATTGTAGTTGTTGTTGTTCGATCTTCCTCAACGGATGTGAAAAAATATTTTCGCGTGGCTCGATTCAGCAAAATCGATGTCATGTTGGTGTACAATTTTCGTAGGAATTTTTGTGATGAGATCGCAAAAATTACCTTCGAAACTCAAAAGAGGTACGATTTTCGTTTCTGGTTTAGACAGTCGGTGAAGAGATAGACCCACGGGTGGTCAGTTGGTTGTTTTTAATGTTACAAGTTAATATTTACTTTTTTTAGTGTTTGTAAATTGTCTGGAAATTTTATGGAAAAATAAGTTCGTTTTAATTCAATTGTATTTTTTTTTTTTTGTGTACGCTTTTTTTCTTGTGTGTTCTCAGTGGATTCAAAACAGAATTGTTATTGATTTAATTAAATTAAAGTACAAAACACAAAAAAATAGTATCACACAATTAGGTCATTATGATAAAGAAAAACTTAACGTATGTCGAGATAAATTAAAAGTTTGAAATAGACAAGAATATAAAAAATATATAAAAACGAAGGTGTAAGAACTTCATATCTAAGAAATTTTCTTTAAAAGTGAAATTTTTGTCTAAAAAATTAATTAAATCTAAATAGAAAATGCAATAAATGAGTTTGGAATTCTGATTATAGTACGGTGTAAAATTTGAAAAAGCGTTTAACTAGGACCATTGTTGAGTATGGTGTAGTGTGACTAATATTTTTATTATTGTGGCGAGGTCTCTTAGTTGTTTCTAGCAAAGCTGAGTCTTGCTAGAAGTGAGAGCATCGAAAGTAACCCTGCCCATAGGCAGGACACTCTCTCTGTCTGCTAAGGACCTCCTCCACTTCTTTCTCCTACTAAAACATGTTTTCTTGTGTTTGCTTCTTAAGGTAACTATGTTGCCCTAAGAAACAGGAAATAATAACCATGGGTGAAAACCCATTCCCGTGAAATGTGTAGGAACCGCTAGTTTTGGGTCCGATGACCCCCTTTTTCATTTTGATTTAAATTTTAGGTGGTCAATTGTAGGCCATCTTCTCTGTCTTTATATTATCGTGCGGTAATCTAGGTCCCTTATTTCATCTAACCCCAAAAACCCACGAACACATCCCCTACAAGGCTGAGCTGCGGGAAATCAAGCCGCATATGGGGCTAGGGCATGAAATGGGGACAATTTCTTTAACGATAGGGTATACTGTCGTAAGACGGTAACTATTATCGTTACACTGTACAGAGTC